>JBAMJR010000039.1:5742500-6421666 GCA_038501785.1 Myoxocephalus aenaeus | reverse complement strand
TATTGTGGTGTTTCCACATTAAATCAATTTGATTAATAAGTACCTGATGTTACTGATCTACATGGTTGTTGTCTTTTACAAACTACTAAACATGAAAAATTCCAAACCAATGAATCCTCAATTAGAAATGGAGACAAATGGAGCGAACGTGCATCCAACATTTTTCGAAGTATCTCTTCTTAATCTGTGGCTGTGTGTTTGTTTCAACATCATTTAGGACTGTCTGTCTGAAATGAAGGAGTTAAAGCCGAGCATGGAATCCACTGAACTGTCTGAAATAGAGATGCATTAGAAGATAGTCATTAAGGTGAAAGAAATATGAAAAACGTTTTCCCCCTGTAGAGTTTGTCTTGTCTAACGGTTGAGATGAAGTCTTGTGTTTATGGTTCTTTCTCGAGGGGCAGCAGTAAGTGTTGATTCATTTCAAAATGATATCTACCCATTTGTTGAGATCTGCTCAGAGTACACATGAAACCTTTAATCTATACTCAAATTATTTTGCTAGTGGTAGCAGAAGTATTTGGCTCCTTTACATAGTAAAAGTACCAATACCACAATTTAAAAACAACCCTTGCAAGTAAAGCTTCTGAATTTAAAGTTCTACCCAAGTAAAAGTGCAAAAATGTCAACAAAATGTCTAAAGTAGTGCTGCAGAAAACTGTCGCTCTACTGGCACATTATTACATACAATATTATATGATTAGATTGATGCTGGTCCATCGACATGGTTCTGGTTGTAACTGCTTTACACACAGTCGGGTAGTTTAGTTCTGTTGATCCCAATCTGGGAGTCGAGCCCCTCAGCAGTCAAAGATAAATCTGAGTGGTCAAGTATGATTAATGGGGTAGGAAATAAAAACAAAAGCGGTCTGCCACAAATCTATAGAGATTTATTTTTGCTAATCTTTGCCTTTTGTGAAATATTGAATATGTGGACACCTAAGGGCCTTTGTGATTTAATTTAAATAATCTCAAACATCTCTTTGCTGGAGCTGCTAACGCCTCATCGACCAAAACAAACAACAAACATGACAAGGGGCCCAAAAATACACGTAAAGGGGTCACAAGCCGAACTGTTGGGAATAATTGGCTTCACCTTTTTAATGATGAAATGTCATTTATAAGCTTATTTTGTGTTTTTACATAAATTATGAACCTGGGGGGAAAAGCAAACTTTAGCTGTCGATGTAAACAGGAGAATATTTCCCTCCCAAATGTAGTGGATTTGAAGTATAGTAGCAAAAAAGGAAATAAGTACAAATGCATCAAAATTTTCCTGAAGTACAGTACTTGAATCAATGTAATTAGTTTGGGTTTAATTTTACAAAGTAAAACCATTCTGACATCCGTTACTGTCCATTTAATGTATTAAATTGAACTGGCGATAAGAAATGCGAAGGTAACCAAAGAAAGTATTCGGTAAACTAAAACAAATCAGCAGCGCTCTTCCTGAGGATTTTCCCACACAATTGTTATTGTGACTGATTGTTCACCTAGTTAACATCTTCACACATCCTCCCAAAGCTTAGATCAACTGATGAGTAAGAGGAGCTGGAAGGTCAAAGGCATCTTTTAATGGTGACCCATTGAAACAAAGGGAAGGAAACCATTTCCTGTGCACACATTGAACAGGAAATGATCAGGGCGTGTGATTCTTGACAAAATGTAATCATGCACTACATGCATATCAGGGAATTCGTCTTAATTTACACAAGTAAAGCAATAACACATAACGCAACATGGTAATGGGTAAAAAGGATGTTGCTGGTGAGATTAATAAACAAAATGGGTTCACTGTTTTTGCATTTTACAAAAAATATGTAAAAACACTGGCAACTCAACACAGATTCAAAGAACAAACACAAAGCTAGCATAGCACTTTGAAATAGAAATAAAATCAATAATTCTAAGTACTCAATGAAACAAATGTGTTTATTTCATAGGTTTAATTAGACATTTATGTGTGTATTGCCGTGAACAGGTATGCAACACACATGCTGGAAAAGAAACAAGGTGAGAGAAAGTAACAATATACATAATTCAAGTATTTTGGCTCATTAATTAAGCTTTAGGCTTGAACTTGAAGTGTGTTTTAATATGATGGCACTTATTTCATAAACAAGATCTAATACAGAAATGACAGTCAATCTTGGAAGATTCAAATAATTTCCACATCAAAATTGTATTTTTTTAGTGTAATTACTGTTTCTGCAAACTACCCTTTTTTTGTTTGTTCTTTTTCCATCTGAATATCTTTGCCTAATTTCTTCGAAATATTCTCTGTATATGCAGGATGGTTGGTGGCTCTCACAAATAACAACAATGAATGCACAAACCTCATTAAATTGTGCCCCCAAGTGTGGCCTGCATGTGCTAATAAAATATCTGGAGGAAAACAAAATGAAATGGAGAGCTTAAAGTTATGGCAGACACCTCTGGAGGATCAAGCTCTCAATTAACAAGTTTCTCCTCCCGGTAGGTTTCCTGCTGAACATTCACAGCTATGATTAAGAAGAACTCCGCCCACACAGACTTGTCTTTATGCACAGCTTGTTAAACCCCGACTCAGAGGAACGCACATGGAAATGACTGGACTTATTTCCCCGATGGCCTTGTTTACTCTCTATCTCTCGTTCTCTTTATCTGTTTGTTTCTATCTGTCCTCTCACGCCCCTGCTTCCTCTCTAATGACACAGCTGTTGATATTTATCAACTGTGCAGTTTGGAGTGAACTTTCAGTACACTTTTGACAGCTTCGGTATCGCTCATTTGTCAGAGAAGGAGGGATGCAGTTTGCGGCGTTAATTTAAGTTAAGTTTTTTCCCCGCAAATACAGCTTTTAATTCCTAAAATCAGTATCAGAATCAGAACCATTTACCAAATATGCTTGTATGTTAAATTCAGCTACGGTAAAACATTCACTGACCTCATTGGGATATAAAATGTTAATTTGAAGGAAATATATTAATATGTGTATATACTGTATGTGTGTTGTATTCACTGTCTCGTTTAAGCTCAGGCCGACTGCAGTAATGGCAGAAACCGACCAGAGGGGGTCTCTGTCTCCCCAGTTATTTCTCGGTGAAATCAAATTGCTTTATCTAGTGTCAAGATGAGCTCTTTGAGTTTATTGGATATGGCTGCACATTGTAAGTATTGGAGAAATACATAAAACGTGTTTGTTTTGAAAGAATAATTCTCAATGAGATGCAGAGAAAAAAAATACAGAAATATCGAGAGGAACCATTGGAGGATGCTTAGTAAAAATGAGTCATACTCGGCTCATGATTCGGGCTTTCGGTTCAAAGTGTGATAAACCACAATTAACTTTGGACCACATCCCCCGCTACTTTCTCAATTAAGTACAATCCAGTTGTCATTGGAGGTTTTCCTGCTAGCTGTTGTCTTCCACACATGAAGTTTGTGCACACTTCATCATTTTCTGCACTGCTGCTACAGTGAAAAATTGTGTTTGCTCACTGTCTCTTAAAGTTAGCCTAAATGTCAGGAGAGTCAACCCAGATGGTTTGAAAAACCCATAGCAGCTCCATCCATTCTTCATCACTTACAGCTGTTCTGTCTCAGCTTTTGTTCATTACAAGTGAGGAGCAATCTCAAAAGCATAATGCGACATGCTTTCTGTAATAGGCCGTGCAAATGATATGGTGGCCATTAATACGAGTATTCACAAAATAGAAAACCTCGCAGACAGAATATTGTTGTCGGCATGGAGGTCTTGTCTTTTCCACACTTTGGCCTTTTATGAAACTAGAATTCTTCTTCTTATTTCTGTCTTTCTTGACTATTTATTATAAAGACTGACAGGAATCACGAGGAAAGAAAGGAAGATGACATTGCAACAAGTGTGAATATTCACAATTCTGCCAGACAGCATAGAGAGACTGGCTGTCTCATTGTTCGTCATAGTGTAATTGCATGTGTGTATTGGTGAAAGGTGGCATGTCTTTCATTGTTGTTTTTCAATAAAGGGGAGAAATTACCCTTTAATTATGTGTCCATCTTTAATGTAGCTTTAGTTTTTTTTTTCATCTCAAACACACATCTGTAAAATTATGTAACTACAATGTCTCATATTTATGGAAATAACTATGTAGTCATCTGGTCAGATATGGACAATAGGCCTACATAGCTGTGTATCATCAATGCTATGATGGCACCATTTACTTTTCATTAATATCCTGCTGTAGGCTAATACTAATATTAATGCCATTTGTTAAGAGTTCAAAAAGCTGGGCAGGAACAAGCTGGTAAAAAAGGTAACCATACAGACGTTTTATTTATTACTATTATAGATAAATATACCAGTATTGAATCGTATCGAAAGTATCGTGATATTTATGGCAGGTATCGTGTCAAAGTCATAATTTTGGTATCGTGACAACCCTGGTCAGAATGGAATTATGTGATACACAACTTAAATAGAGCTGGAACAATGTATTGATCAGCTGAAAATGTATCCGCAACTATTCTGATAGTTGCAGCTTCTCCAATCCCTTCTCTGTTTTGTATCAATGTAAATTTAATATTTGGGGATTTTGGACAGTTTGGTGGGAGAAAATAAGAAAGTACCATGGTAATTTGTTAAATGTTTATCCACGAAACAAAGGGCTTCATATAAAAAATATATCTGCAGATGATTTGATGGTGAACATAATTGTGCCCTGGAGATCCCTGTAGTGCAACACATTATGAGAAAATGCCATGCAAGCCACATCATGGGCGTCAGGAAGAGGAGCACAGAGTGAGATTGAGTTCCGTGAAGAGATCTGTGTCGGGGGCTGTGGCAGGCAGCGGCACACCTGTGTGAACAAATGACGTGGATCATTTAGGAAGCGGCAAATGGGGGCACACGGCTCTGCAGATGGACCAAAAGCCTTAAGAGACACGTTCAAGACTTATTATTTCTTGATAATGAATTCCATTCCGGCTCTTCCTGTGGACGGGGAGTCTGGATTTATCTGTGGAGGCTGAGCACTATGTTGGGATATCTTCTGTCATTCATTTCATTACTGTCTGTCAAGTTGATCAGCCAAGACAATAAAGGCACAATTCCACTGTGACAGCGAATGAATCATCTGAATGATGAAGACAAGTCTGTGTGTCTCTCTTTCTCTCTCTCTCTCTCTCTCTCTCTCTCTCTGTGTGTGTGTGTGTGTGTGTGTGTGTGTGTGTGTGTGTGTGTGTGTGTGTGTGTGTGTGTGTGTGTGTGTGTGTGTGTGTGTGTGTGTGTGGCATCAGTGCAGCAATCAGGACTTATAAGTGCTTTGAAAACAAATTGTTGTCCCAGGGCATCTAGTGGTTTATTTAAAGATCTGTTTATCTTTCATTTATGTATTGCTGAATTGGAAATTAAAACTTTCACTCATGTATCATCAAGTCTCTGTCTAGAACGTCTAAAATGTGTGGGAGTCTTGGCTAGTAAGTTTCCATCAGTTATCTTCTTTAATCAGTGGCCGCTAATATGCAAAGACTATTACTTTGGAAAAGCATTTCCATATCCACTACGGAACAATAGACCAAATAACTTACCATATAAAAAGACAGTAGAATGCCTCCAAATGTTTCAATGAATATTATTACCAAACCCTGAATTTACGTCAGTTATATTGCAAAGACCTTGAAGAAACTGACACATCCAAGCTGTTGGGTGACAATTTAAATTCCACAAACAACTATTCTTAAAGGATGGATAAACTTGAACCTTACCACATTGCTTCCTATTCGTGATCTGGTGTGGAATTTATTTAACCATTACATTTAAAACTCAATCTTTTTAACATTGAATATAGGGTTTGCAATGCATCAGTCCAGCACTTTGCTCCAGACTCAAATAGCTCAACAATCATTGGACAGATTGCCATGAAATAGTTTTAGGATGTTCGGTTTCCCCCGAGGTTTTGCTGAAATGTTTCAATAACTATTGGATGGATTATCAAGGAATTTAGTGCAGACGGTCATAGTCCCCAGATGATACATTCCAGTAACTTTGGTGAGCCCCTGACTTCTCCTACAGCTCACCATGAGATGGATTTTTGGTTCTTGAGTGAAATGTCTCTACTACCGTTGGATGAATTTCCATGACATTTTGTTCAGCCATTCGTGTTTCCCAAAGGGTTAAGCCCAATGTTGTTCCCCTGACTCTTCCTGTAATGCCACCATGAGGTTGACATTTGTATTATTTACGGAAATGTCTCAGTAACATCCAGATTAATTGCAATCACATCTGATACAGCCATTCATGTCCCCCACTTATTAACAGTTGTTACATTGGTAATTCTCTGAGTTTTTATCTGTTATCATCTTGTCAACATTTTAAAATGTCTAATACTTTGATTTATGAGTAGATGCCTGCAAAACTAATGACATTCCCCAATGGCAAAGCTGGACTTTGTATTATGCTAACATGCCAAACTAAGGTGTGGACAATGGCAAACTTTATACTAAAAACCAGCACGTGTACGTCACTGTGAGCATATTACAGCCGAACGCTGACGTTAGCATGTAGCTCAAACCACCTTGGTGCCTGAGCACAGCCTCGTAGACTCTTAGTCTTGTTGCTAACAAGGCGTTAGTCACATTATTTACTACGCAGACCACAGGGCAGGGATAGCCTTGGTGGTCAAGTCCCACTCCATACTCTGAGCTGATGACCAGCTTCAGCAGACCAGGCCAATGGTTCTGTGTATTGCACCACGTTGCTCTAATGGCATTTACTGAAGAAGGATGAATGCTTCACATTCATTCCGGCAGGATTTTCCCCAAGTAGAGATTTAAACCAATGATCCTTCAGTCATATTAGTGTTGCTCTGACTCAGCTCCACAGTCGTCCAATTAGCTTCAATTTATGGTCCAACAACAGCAAATAAAAGCACAAAAGATGGTTTCATGTCGTCATCCTTTAGGGTGATATTTTTCTGGCATATTGTGATTTCTCTAATCGCCCTAGTATTTATTCCCCCCCCCCCCACACACCTTATCTTTAGCAACATGCACATAGCATAATTAATGGGGTAAAATAGAAGTGAGGAAAACAAGAAAGAATTATGACTTTTCTGTTTTTCCACCAATTGCTCCAAATTGAAGCATAAACAAAATCAGAGTCTGCATTGTGGCTGAGCCGGGAAGGGTTCATTAAATCATTGCATTACATGCACCTGTGTTACGGTATTCCATTATAAATACGATAAATTAACTCCATTATAAAACATGACACAGGGGTGTCTGTGAGCGTTGTCACCTTTGATCTGCCTGCTCTTTCTTTTCTATTTACACACCAGGAGGTGTTGTGCTGTGTTTACACTTCGGCTCCAACTGGCAAATGTAACTTTGAAGCACGCCAGTGAGCTAATAATCCTCCTGCCAATGAATTGTGAATTGCATACTTTCAATTAGGCCACTCGTCCAGCTCAGAGGAGAATACTTCCAAAAAGAGATGCAGGAGAATACATAATATGGCAGCAGAATCAAGTGCCAATCAACTTGCCTGACTGCAAGTGGTTTCATTGGAGGGAGCTGACAGCTGAACACCAAAACAATCCAGATTGTGGTGTCTGTGTATAGGGCTGTTATAGCTGAAGAGGATTTGGGGAATTGTGACATATTGTGTATTCAACATGGTTAGCAAAGCAAGATACACTTGTAGTACTGAATGAACTCGTCACTTTAAGACATTAAACGGTTTTAAATTTAGTATGCTAAGTATGATCCAATAATTTATTATGTAAGATGGTTGGCATTAAGATGAACTACAGGAACATTATTATTAATATATATATGGAATCCTATTGTATCTTGAAAATATGATTTCAAATCTGAAAGTATTTTCCTCAAGTTTTATTTATTAACAATACAAAGAGGAAAAGTTATTACAAGGAATTACACAGGTTAAACCGTCTCAATGTAATACTGATGCCTCTTTATGACTTGCATGAGCAAACAAACCATCAGTCACAAGACCGGCTATTTTTATGTCGTGATGCTTAATGCCTGTCATGTGGTCCGCCAAAATCAACACAAAACGAAAGTTCCGTGGAGTAAGTTTAATTATTGCTTCATACTGATTGGTGCATGGAGGTACATGACATCACCATTTTTTTTCATTTGAACCTCTCCCTCTTGAAACCAGTGGGAAGAGCTATAACTCATCGTAATAAATAATGAATGACTAAAACCCCAAACCTTAGCAGAAAATCATAGGTTCTTGGTTTATATCAAAGTATTTTTTTTAGGGATTATAAATTATGCTATATGGGGGGCTTTCATAGAATACTAAGAAATACCACATTAGTGTTGGGAATAACATCATTATAGTGGATAATTGTGACTGACCGCCGTGTGTGATTTACCATCCACTACTTACTCTGACATAATGTTTTACATGGTGTTTTAATTTACAATGTACAGTATATACATTTACTTGTAGCTGCAAGATTGACATAAAAACAGACAAAATGGCCAGAAAGCAGGAACACATCTGTTGTTGTTTTTCTAGGATGGCCCTGGTAGTATGGATTAAATGTTAATTGGGACTATTTTAACTAAGTGTTAAAGATGTGGATATCTCTGCTGTCTGTCACACTAATCCTATCAATGTAACATGCTGTGAATCTCCGGCAGGATTGTGAGGGGAATTTGTTGAGTTCCTTGTGTTGCTTCTTTATTTTCTATCCTTTTTTTTCTTCTTCTTCTTGCTTTGAAAGGAAATAGATTAACGTCTCATTCATTTGTGCCTAATCATTCAACCTGTGTTTATGTCATGAGGACATTTCACACAGTAGTTCAGACCGACAAGGGATGAAATGAGATCAAATGTGCATGCATATGGTTGGAGATCTAGGATAGGATAAGAATTAAACCACCTGCTGTGATTGTGAATATCGTGACCTTTCCGGCATTAAGCACTACATTATTGTTTCCTAGAGATGCTACCCTCTGTGGAGATGTTAAAACGGCAAACATTAGCAACAAGGGCTGTTAACAATCTGGCAGTTGAACCTATTTCTAAATGTAAAAACAAAGTATTTAGTATTAATCCTGTCTGGAATGAACACAATGAGGGGCCCATAATGCCGTGGGTTGAGGCTGGAAAAGTTAAGCATGAGCTCTTTTGTGGGCTTAAAAATTAACAAGTGCAAGATTTAAATAGGATCTTGACTAATATGAAATGAGAGGACTGTGAGGGCTGACTTGATTGCCAAAAAAGCATTGCAAAGTAAAACGTCTTAAGAATTTTTGGAAAGAGGTCAGAATTATGAATAACAGTGCTGATGGTGTTAATTTCTCTGTGGGCGAAGTTAATGAGATATCCAAAGATGTCATGTAGCTTACAGCTTCATGACAATTATAGTTTTAAAGAATGTGGAACTTTATTAGTATTTGTTTAAATGTCCACTTGTTTTACTGTATTTCAAGGATGGATAGGATGAGGCAGGATTGCACATACCTTCTAATTTAATTTAATTGTAGATAACTTTCAGGCACTTGAAAGTTTGTATGACAGGTTGTGTTCTGGAAATGAATGATATGACGTATGCAGATTTGTTTAAATGTTCTCTCTTCTTTAACAGCCCCACAAGTATAATGTAATTACCAAGTGTGTGTGTGTATATATATATATATAAATGTCATGTCCAGGAACAGTCAGCATCCTCATCAGCTGATGATCCATGTAGATAAATAAACATGGATGATCCCCTTTTTAAAAGCTTGCTCAGATGTTACTGTAGCCCCATACTGCTCACATCTCAGTATTCAGAGACATACAGTCGGTTTGTTATTGTGTACGACAAGATTTATAACGCAAGTCATTTATCAACATAAATGCCCCCACAGGTAAGGCAGTGATAAGGGAACAGTATAAATGTATGTATAGATTGGATAAGGTAGAGAACAGCATAATTGATGCTCTGGTTAATCCAACCAAAAGTTGCACATGTTGCAGTAAACTTCTAAGATAATACAACTCCAATGCAGGAATGTGTTGTTGTTTTTTTTAAATACGTGATCATGTTTAAAATTGTATCCATAAAGTATGAAAAGGTGTAACTTAAGCTAAAATGAATTGAGTTAAATTAGGTGCAGTAAAACCTAAGTAAACATCTTCAGAAACAGCATTGTATGACAGTACAGTATGAAATAAGATATGAGATAATATGATTTCAACTGATCAGGAAGTCTGTAATTAGTTGACATTTTTAGCTTTGCTTTTGTTCGAGCTCAGCCCTTGTGATGAATCTACAGATTTAAAGATATTTCTGGAGCTTTGCAACCTTCACATAATATTAACCAGAACAATCTCATTTGAGGATATGGGTTAGAGGGTTTTCTTCCAAAAGAGGCTCGACGAAAGTATCAGAAATAATCACATTCTCGCAATTTTTCTTTGAAAAATAAATTCCTTTAATTTCAAAGGCGAATCAGGGTTTGGAGGAAAAATACTTACATATCCTCCGGGATCCACCACTAAGGTATGGTGTGTAAAGCAAGTGTTCATGACACTGCACATGGGGGGACAGGTGTGACTTCATAAACGACACATACACTTATAGGTGATACAGTAACTAATAATAATGATGTTTTTCTAATCAGTTCTCACTGCTGAAGTGAGGCTGTTAACCTCATTTGCTCTTTCACTAAACCCGTCTGTCTGGATATTTTGAAATGCTATGGTTTCAAAGTCTCTGAATAAACAACTTTTTATTCTGCAATTTCTGGGTGCTGTAAGTATCAACCTGAAAAATGTATTTGATTTACTTTTGGTAATTTAATGAGAGGTTTAGAGCTTGCTGGTTGAGGGATTCAGCAGTGATTCCAATCTGTATGCTAAGCTAAGCTAATCAAGTCCTGGCTCTTGCTTCGTACTTAATGAACAGACCCGTTTCATAGAGAGGCCCGAGTCAAAATCCAATTATTACTTCTATTATTTTTGTTTTTGTTTCTCACATCCATATACAAATGGGAGTCCTATGTTGATTGTTTGTGTTGATACAAGGTTAAGTATGACTTTACTTTTGCAGTACTGGGTCACGTAACACATCATTGCTTATAGTGATGTATCCCAAATAAAACCTATGAGGAAATTTTTGATAATCACAAGTAACAGTGAACAAGCATGTCGCCACTGTCCTTTATTAGAGTGTCAGTTGTTGTTGCGCTTTGATTATGTTGAACGTGTGAGAGAATTATACTCAAAGTCCTCGTCTAAGACCAGCCTGGTCCCACCAAATGGCGTGTGAATGACGAGGCAATTTCATTGGTTATTTTGCGTGCTATCACAACGCTGTTTTTGCTCTTGACTTTTCATTTTAAGCTGTACTGACTGCAGGAGACCGTTATCCATGTCCCGTATGAAACATATCTGTGTTGACCAGTGGCGGGCCGTCAGGACCTGCTAAGCCTTCTCTGCCTTCCCAGCTGTTAAACAGCTGATCGCGACTATGACTCAGACGGCACTGAAGGCGCAGGTAGAAAATCCACGGCCCGCCAGGTGTTGACATATTTTAAGTTATGTTAGTGCCGATTGTTTTCCTTTCTTATGTTGCGTTGTTTACTTACTTATCTTAAGCCCAACCATAATGTTTTTTCTAAACCCAACTAAGTAGGATTGTTGTCTAAACCTAACTGCAATCATAGGTTTGTTCCCTCAAAATAACAGCTAACATTAACATTAACATTTAACATTAACGACCTGGGGTTAAATGTTGGAAATTATGTTGTTTTTTTTACGTTAACTCCATGGTTTGAATTGACACGCTAAAAGCTTCAAATGCATATCATGACATACGGAATGTGGCATATGCCCATAAAATCACGTTGCTGGGACCCAACACAGGTTTGTACAAAATGTAGTTGTGGAAAGTAAATAAATGAAATATGATGATTTTGCATGGAGAATACTTTTACTTTTGATATTATATTACATTACCGAGTATCTTGGAGGACTGTAACTGAATCCATTATATTGGCTGGAGCAGAGGTCACTTTACTGTACAGCTGTGATGAGAAGCAGGTGATGCCTTTGTGTTTACTTTTTAAAACACCACAATGTTACTGGAGCCTCTCTCAAACAGCGACGTTTTATGCTATTCTCCAAAATACAGTAAATTGATTGAGTAAATTGTGCTTTGTTTTTTTATTCATCCTTTCAATCTCAGAGTTTCATTTGCATTCTCAAATAGTGCTTTCACCTTGTCAAGCGACAAAATAGTTGTGCTTTTATGCAGAGTGCATTATGAGATCTGCATGTGTAATATGTTCTATCAGAGAAAAATTATTTGATGTAAAGAAACATTTCACACCTTAATCCTTTCTACATCGAATCCAATTTCGGAATAGAGTTTGACAGAGTCCATTAAAAATTCCTCTCAGTCACACAGGATGCTGTTTACTTTTAGATGAGCGCTGAGCACTACCAGGTCACGGGAAAATAAATATCCGAAAGTGCCAATAACAGACTCCACTTCTCCGTCGCCAGCTATGTAAAATTAGGGCCTACATTAAACAGAGCATTCCATCAGATTGCCGTGCATTAACCACATATATGGAGGACTAATGAAAATGACAATATTTAACTTTATGGATAGAAAGAACACATAAATAATAATGATGTTAAAATTGCCGAATGGTCAAAACCTTCACTAATAGAATTTCTGTGAAGAATTTCAGGATCGGTCAGGAGCTGAGCGTGCAACTGAAGTCAGCGACGTGAACCTGCTGTCTTTAGATGGAGGTTAAATAAAGTGAATATGCACACAGCATACTGCAGTCAAAAATAGTTGAAACATCTATTTTCTTAAAATTCAAGCTGTGTGGTGATCACAGCCATCTTGTTTCTAATTTCTGTGAGTAACTTGCTGTGACTCATCTATAAATGTATTGTTCATCATTGAATGCAAATGTGTATATGTGTTGTTTTCTCAGAAAATCGTACTGATAAATAAAAGTAAAAAGAGAAACTATGTTTGTTTCATTCTGCCTCTTCACAGAGACTGTGATTGAGTGAATGAAACAAACATAGTGTTTCTCTTTTTTCCTTCTTATTGTCACTTTTTTCATCCTCAGATCTCAATCCTTTGTCACTACTTATCTTTAAGGTTCTCTTCCAAATGTGCCTTGTCTGAGAGGAAATCACTTTTTCACTATAGCCTGCAGCCATGCAGGGATTTGTGTTCTTTTGAGCCATGCACCCCAAGTCAGTAATTAACCTTAAACAATACCAGCATCTACTAATGAAACACAAGCAAATGGTGATTCACGTCTTTATCTTGCCGCAAAATCCCTATATAATCTCCCAACAACTCCTGGCATATTGGTGGCTAGGTGGAGGTGGGCAGCTTCTTAAGTGTGATAGATGGAGTTTAGTTTCAGGCTGCTGCTGCTGCAGCTTCTTCTCTGACCCAGCCGTCCCCAGAGAGCCCGGGCTGAGCCTGAAACACAATATAGTTCTGCTGAAAAGCCTTTTGTTGTGGTTCAATCTGTATTCTGGGGGAGAGAAAACAGACCACCTTTACTCAATGATGTATTTTTGTTGCATTATTGTTGGGCTTTGTCAATTTTATTTAGATTCAATTAACAATCATTTTACAAAGATGGAGCATAAATGCAATATCATTTATAATATATACATTTGAATGTATGCCTCTTCTGTGTTGCTCTTGCACTGTAAAATTATACAAATACACTTAAGTAAAATCATTTTAATGATCAGGTAATTTTGCTGCACTCTCGTATCAGACCAATAAACCATCAGTTGGCTTTTGTTGTAAATCTTCTCTCAGAAAAAGTGGAACATAACTATTCGAAAAAAACGAATAGGCAGTGATGTGTCTCAAATATGCATCCAGACATTGAGCACGAACTGGAATCATACTGTACCTTAAAAGATGTTGTGTAAAATGCAACACAAATCAGACGTGTCACATAACTTCATTTCAATCAATCACTGGACTGTACCATTTTAACATGTATTTAAAAGTGCAGCACAGTATTGATGATTGTACACACAATGCAGCTGTTTTTGTGATATGACTTGACCTAAATTACAACTGCTCTTGCTGTAATGAGTTTCTAGAATCAAGAAACAGTCTCATAACACTGTTGCCTTTCTGGAGGATTGACAAACGTCAAGAAGCTTCTAGTGTTCGGGTTTACATATAGAAGTCTGTCTTCCCAAGGAAAACGAGAGCAGCAATTAATCTCCAACTATTATATATATAAATGCATTTAAATACTTTTATATTGTTACGTCCCCTTTTCCGTCTAGGGGATAAGGGGGGAACGAACAAGTCAGCCAAAGAACAAAGGGAAAGAAAGCCACCAAAATAGGAGTAACGTTTGTAAATAAGATTTATTCCGTTGGCGGTTAACAACACAACAAAAAGGTTCTCTATCAAGTGGGAGAGGTTGGGGACAGCTTGTGGTCGTGCCAAACAAATAGAAATCAAGAAAACAAAACTAGGCCTAGCTCTCTACCCTGACACGTAACATATATACTTGTTTTATTCCATCTGTATATTTAATATTGCTATTGTATTCTTCTTTACTGTTTTTATTACTGTTTACTGTTTATTTATATTACTTGATTGTTTTATTTACTAGGTGTCTCTTGTGTGCACTACTGCTGAAATTCTGCAATTTCCCCACTGCGGGACTAATAAAGGATTATCTTATCTTATCTTATTGACGGACAATATGACCCTGTCAATAGTGGCATTAGATCAGAAAACTCTTTGTTGATTATTGTAGGGGACATGGACCCACTCCTTATTTTGTGGTTTAATTTGGGGGACTTTTTAGATTTAGATCTAATCAACACGGAGCCTTTAAGCAACCTTTGGTAGCCGATACATGTAGAAACATCTTGATCCCATCATGGCTCAACATTTGCTGAATACAGTCATGTGCCACAGAGGATGCATCCATTTAATTTTGATCACACAGTGATCCCCTCAAGGCAGATAGAAATGGCAAAATTATACACCCTGATGGTACAAACTGTAATTTTGCTATCCTGCTAAAACACCACAGCACTATTCCAAGGCATCTGTCACATATAATCATCTTTATTGTGATACTCTTGTCATTCTCGACACCTAAACTTACGATACCCCAACATATATTTAAAAAAGTGCCCATTTCCCACCTGCACTATAGAAGCACTCCAAGGCCAAAATATATATCAATAAAATAAGATAAGAGAGATGCCAGGAGCATTTTTAAGCAACGTCATGTCACCAGAGGATAAATACTTGATTTGGGTAACACCATGGCCTTTTACTTTTGTCTGGCACCTCTCTCGGGCCACACTTAACATTTGTTGCTTCAATGGTAAAGAATAACGAAGATTTACCTCTTGTTTGTCTATCCAACTGTCTGGTGTAAAAAGCTTCACAGGGCTATTATGGTTATTACAATTACAGTTGTACTTTGGGTCGAGTATGAAATCCTCAGTTTTTCATATCGAGCCATGCAAAGTCTGTGAGCATTTAAAGGGCAGCTTGGTAATATCCAGCACTGATCATCCACCATTTGTGCATTCTCCCCAATTTACCTCATCAACACTCTCCAACACAATATGTGTCTCGACATTTTTCTGTTATTATTCAGTAATATTTCAAATACTGTACCTGTTTAAGGGTTTGTTGTGTCTGCCTGAGACATTGTTATTTTCAGTGTGAAAATTACCTGAGATTTTCACTTTGAGGTGAGACAATCAAGTGTTTCCGTATACAGTGAGCTAGGTGTCTTAGCGGTTACAAAAATGGAGCATGTCTTGGATTGTGACAAACTAAGATTATCATAAAACAAGATATGAAAGAAGACAACCCTCCGCTGCGCTTTGGTCTGTTGTAAATTCAGACTTTCTTCATGCTTTCTTATCTCCCATAATCTAAAACAGTGTTACAAGATAACCAAAGCATAATGTGCTCCCTGGGTTCTCAGTACAAACATATTGCACCCTGTGATTAAAAAAACAAATTACAATGTGAGAATCTGTATTCAGGCAACATAAAACTAGGTGTCTGTCCATGATATACAGATAAACCAACCCTGAGTCCTAGAAAAAATATTGATATGTGAATACTAATTTGTACTGACACAGTTTTAAGAAATCATATTGTTTTCCTGGATTATGTTCTGTGGCGTTTTTTCGAATGGCAAAAGTATTGTGAGGTAGGATGTAAGTGCAGGACTTTGACATCAGAGATGTCTGGTGCTTCAAGTCACTGTTGACTTGACTAAACAAAGTCTGCAATCTTTACTGAACCTTCAAGGTCAATATTTTTATATAGTTTGGAAATACGCTTAATAACTAGTTTACCACTCTAGTGTCTGTATGGTAAATATGTATTCAGCAATTTAGCTTAGCACAAGGACTGGAAACTGCCAAGAGAAAGTGCCTCAACATAGCCATGAAAAATGTTGAACAATATTTTACCATAATTAAAACTAGAGAAATACAATATTTTGTCAGTGATAATATTTCGGATACTTTCAGTATCACAGTTGTTTTACTTACTAGATAATGTTTACAAACCATATCCCCAGTTATTGTCAGAATTATCAACCATAGATATTATTCTTACTTTTAACTATCTTAACTATCTTGAATTTTAACTCAATTTAAGATAGTTTTGGAGTTTGACTGCGGACAAATTCATCTGGACAAAAGAATTAATCTCATCCTAAATCATGTAAAAGTAGAAGTCATGTGTCCTCCCATTGACTCTAACAGAGATCTAAACTGAGTCAGCATCCAGAGTCTTTATGCTGGCAAATATTGCCAGCATAAAGAATATTTCATATTTAGAGTTGTGTAGCAGAATGTGTCTCTCCAGTTTGTCCTGCATGTCCTGCACTGGGAGAAGGAGCCATTACTGTTGCACAAACCAGAATAAGCTTGTCCCACACAGGTCCAACTCAGTATCCATGTTCTACTTTGACAGGGGCACTTTCAGACATAATACATATCAAACATATATTCTATACAAGAGCAAATGCATTGCTATAAGAATGAAAGATGTCTGAAAGTAAATGGAAATCCCTGGGGAGAGTTTTCGCTCTGTGTAAGCACTTTGTAAGAAGCCACAAGGAAATTCAGATTCTATCCAGAGCTTCTGAAGAAGCAGTGGGTTGGAAATAAAGTTGTCTGAGGTGCGTTCAAATGCTGGCTAGCCACCGGATATGTGGAGAAAAACTCAATAATGTAATGGTTTAATCCCTTAATGTCGTAGCTCTATGACAAGCATACCGAACAGGCTCTTTCCCCTACAATCCTTGTGCAAGTACATGTCTATGAATAAAAATGCAATTCATCGGGCACTCATGGCCCATTAGAAGTGGAGCATGCAGTTCGCCTTCAGTGGTTGGTTTCCAGGGCAACTTTAACTTCACGCAATCAACTCTTTATTAATCAAGTATTTATCATATTTGAACCTATTCATGACGTTCAAGTATGAATTGATTAACAGCTTGGTCATAACTTTTTTTTTTTTTAACTGTGTCCAACTGTTTTTTAAGAATCTTTCACTGATTGTGATGTGACGAAATGCCTTGAACATGATTGCAGTGATGATTCCAATGTTTCCAAAAATGTTGGGGTAAAGTACAATTTGATATTTGTTTGTAGAAAACAAACATGCTCGAAAATTTTCGAAAATGAATTGCTGTAAACAAGTAAAAAGACTAAATTACATAGTGCTGAATTGTTGATTTCTTTTGTTCAGGATTACTGAGGTACACCAGCTAACATTAACGGATAACGGTCAGCAACAAAGAAGATGATACTAATGTTAGCTTGTGAGGGCAGACATTGCCACATAAGATTACAAGAATGTCTATCGTAATATCCTGCATGTTAGTGAATTTCGGGTACATTATATGAACCTAAAAATAGAGGGACCCCCATGCTGCCGACAGCCCTTCCTTTGCTGGGCACAGAGCTTCAGAGCGATGAGGTCAGGCGGCGAGCAGGAATCCGATCTGTGCAAAGCACTGGAACATGAGAGCAGTCAGACTTCCTGTCAGCCTCTCAGTAACTGCCATTGAGTTGTGTTGAACCAGCCCGCCTTTCTTTAATTGCATCCCCAAAGTTCAGTCCGTAACATCACCAGCTAAACTTGCTAACAACAGTAGGCTACGCTAATTTTACAGACGGTAAATGTTCCTAATCACTGTGTTTATGAAAAATAACCGAGTAATTACCATATGTAGGAGGACAAGTGCTTTCTGTTTTCTCACAGGCTGCATTACTGATGGATTAAAAAAATAAACTTTTGTTGTTCGTTTCTTACATAATTCTTTATAAAGTCTGACAGTGCACAAGCATGAAGTGACGAGCCTTGAAAGTAGTTTTGAAGTTAAATTCTTTATTGCCTAGATGCTGTATTTTTTTTTTGCTAGATATTCTTTTAGGTTACTTTGGAAAATATAAGGAGGGAGACAGCAGCTGGTCTGATTTATAATTTAGGTTGTACAATTTTTTTTTACACTTTTATTTCTCTGCGTAGCATAGAAAAAAACTGATTTTATAGACTGATTTGACATAAGAAGAATCTCCCACGTATTTCTGTTCTGTGCCTCATTCAAGCTAACAGGATGTGCATTTTAAATGTAACTGGGTTCTCCGCACATCTTCCAGCCGCATTCAGCTGAATCAGACGTCTGTGAGCTCAAGGACATCCTCCAATTGGATATAAGGGACTTTCTGACCCTGACAAGCACACAGTGGTCTTGAAACTTTTGTCTGTTTGCACAATTACATTCTGCAAATCAATCAGTGTGCTCCAGTCCTTTTGTGTATTTGAAGTCTTTCTCCATATTTAACCTTGTGCTGCTGAAGCCTTTGCGGTAATCTGGCAATGTTCTATTCAGACGCGTTATAGAAATGTTAGTTTGTCCAATTTCGTAATATTGCTCATTCAGAAATGAGACCAATGTGTCAAATTGGCCATCACATTTATTTAAATAGGGGCTCATGATTTTAGTTTTATCATACAGTCCTCTATGTGCAAACAGAAGAAGTAATATATACCTTAAAAAATTTGATTACAGTGGTGTTCAAAGGGCTTTCACTTGCAGGCTGCACAGTTCAGAATGATGGCTGTAAAAATGGTTTGAGAAACTTCCACAGTTGTTTGACCTTCTATCGCTCTCAGATTCATGAGGCAGCGCTTTTGATTTAAACAGGTGGAAAGGCCCTTCTCCTGCCAAGGAAATGTAATCATGTCAAGAGGGCCACCGGGTTATTGCTCAAGACACTGTCACCGACGCCATAGGACGCTTTTATGTCAGGGGGCTCGACAATATTAATTTTACTTTCACCTTCTGTTCCGGGGAAGAGGCCGTGTGGAGATCCACTGCAGTTTCCTGAGAGAACGACACCAAAACTGAAGAGCCCAAAAAAAGAGGTTAATAAGAACATTTTATTCTTGGAAATATCTCTGAAGTGCTCGAAAGAGCGGGGAATTTTCATTCTGATTCGTATTCTGTCTTAATATATTCAGGATCTGTGCTCATCCTGCTTGAGAAATCTATGATACAGTTATTTACTCTGTTGGCTAAGCTAGTTAATGTTTTTATACTTTACATTTCATAATCAAAGTAACACTGATTAATATCAATTCAGCTGAAAACATGCTCCCTCAAATCACCCTTATTTCAATCTAACAATTTCTTATATAATCAATAATTTAAACAATGTGAAGCAGTTGTATTTCAAAGTAATTTAAGGTCCACGTGTGTGTGTGTGTGTGTGTGTGTGTGTGTGTGTGTGTGTGTGTGTGTGTGTGTGTGTGCGCTCATGCTCAGACTAATTTCAACCCCTTTTGTAAAAGGCCGATTATCACAATCTGTAGCTTAAGTTCAGGGGGAGCAGCAGCGTTAAGTCCTTCAGAGTGAGCGAAAGACGAGGAAAGAGTCGGCATGGCCCAGAAAAATAACTGTAAGTTGATATTTCATACCTTTTTTTTTTACTCTTTTCAAGTAGTCGAGTTGATTACGAACAAGAGATCTAACGAGACAGCTGGGCCGTAAATGAATGGCACTACTAACATGCCTCCATGACACATAACACATTTTCACTGAAGACCTTTTATTTGTTGCCTCTGTTTTTTCACCTTGTTTTGATTTTCATTCTTTGGCACTTTTGAGACTTAATTGTACTGCTTCTCACTCTTGAAATCTTAAGAGAAACAATGCTTCAATAATTTCATAATGATTTTCACCTCGGGTCTTCGTGTGCAAGTGGCAGGTTTTCTGCTCATGCGGAATAGAGCTAAATTAGAAATGAAAAGGTTTAGATCCCGTAAGAGGTGTATTGATTTATTTATTTTTTCTTCTCAACAATTTACGTGAGCGTATTGAGCGCATTGTGAAGTCCAGCAGGAATGTGTTATTGCGACAAGAGGCAGATTAGTCTCACTGAGCTCTCATTCTCTCTCTTTCCTTATCTCCCTCTTAAACATCCAGTTCAATTCTCCATCAGGGAATACAGACCCTCGGATCAACATGTGGTCACGTCGCTCTTTGGCGACGGGATACGTGAACATGTGTACCCAGCTTTCTTCAAGGCCATGAGCCACCCAGACCACATTGGCATTGCTCTGAGCATTTCCATGGCTGGTTATGTTCTTGGAGGCAGCTCCTACTTCCAAGCTCTACTCTTTGGCAGTGCATGGGCTGGCCTCATTTACTTCTGCTGCCACGAGATCTACGACGGCTACGTGGCGAGGAGGCTGAGCACAGACATGGCTGACATTCGCGCCAACTACCTGGAAAACCCAGATAACGGTTTTTGGGTGGCAGAGGCGGACGTCAACGGGCAGTCCAAGGTGGTCGGGATGGTGGCGGTGACTGGGAGAGCGGGAGGGGAGGAAGGCGGGCGGTTCGACGACCGGAACGGAGGAGCGCCGGGAGGAGGCTCCGAGTTTGCCCAAGATGCTGGTGACGGGAGTTACGGCGAGATGTCCCACATGGTTGTGGTGTTTCCGTGGCGGGGCAAAAACCTGGGTTCACAGCTGACGAGGAAGGCCCTTGATTTCTGCAAAGAGCGAGGATATGCCCGCCTTGTTGTGGACGTCAGCGTGCCACAGAAGGAAGCCGTTTCCCTGTACCAAAAATTTGGCTTTGTTCAAACTGCATCCCACAGCAACACACACGCTAACCGCTGGTTCTCCAAACTGGCCAGAATAGATGTGATGCGGATGGAGAAGTTCATTTGATGAACTTTAGACCTCTGCGCCTGATACAACCCTCCACTGTACATATCGATACAATATCGGTTAATTTATGCTTCTTGTCTCATTTAATGCAAAACATATTTCTGTTGTGTGATATTCGGTCACTCATATCTCCAGCTGTTTATCATGGTAGCTTGGAAAAAATACATTAAATGTAATGTTTTTTTTTAACAAAGCAGTATTAATCACCTCAGTTTCCTTGTGTTTCTTCTTGCCTTGATGTATTATGTATTCACCTGCACCCCTGATAGTCCACTGCCCACAACCATGGAAAACAATGAGCCAATTAGTTAGCTTCTCTGCTCAGATTCACTTATAAACTGCACACCAAAGAACAATACATTTCAATAATTATTAAATGAATTATCAGAAATTGAACGGAACAGACTGTATTCACATTCAATTATTGTCTCATGTCCAATGAGGAATAAAGAAATGTATGTGAGAAAGGGGAAATTAAGTCATTTAGAAGCAGGAGAACTTTCTTTTTAAGCCTCTTTCCAGGGAGAAGCTGAATCCCTCGGCCTCGGAGGAATTAATGCCAGCTGACTTCTAAGACCTCACAACTCTTTGCTTAAAATACCAATGAAAAATGCAATAGTATCAGGGCATTGGGAGGTTTAAAATTCTTTGGAGCTGAGAGAGCTGTGTGTGTTTGTGTGTGTAGGTGTGTGTGTGTGGGGGGGAGGGGGGCATACAAAGAGGATAAAGAGTGGAGTATATGCTTTCAGGTCATCGTGCACAAGACAAAGATTATCGACCTAACAATAGAGAGAAAGCTTATGATGTGTGCGAGGAGGGACTGGACAGAGTTGAGGTGAAAGGGTCGTGGGAGTTACTCTTTTATGGCAAATAAAACTGAACACAATGTCATTTCTGAAACAATGTCAACCAGGAGCTTCCTGTCAATGTACCGCCTCATCCTAGCAGGATATGGTCTTAATAAACCTTTTGTCAGCCACAAGCATTGTGCAGCTCTGCCTAAACAACGCAGATTATTGCTTCAGAAATCCCCTGAAAGGTGATTAGAATGTCCAAAATATTATCAGAGCCACACAGTACCTGCTTATCTTGAAAGAGTGTGTGTCCACGGTAAGCCTGTAAGGGAAAACATCAAGCAACCAGTGTGTGCAATGACAGGTGTGGTCTAAATGAGCTTCAAGAGGGAGTACTGTATGAATAGAGCAGTTTGGCACTGATGCGCGCGCACACACACACACACACACACACACACACACACACACACTCACACACTCTCTGTCAAAGGGCTTCGGGCATCAATCATTCCTGCTGAGGCCGTCAGGAAAAAAATGTGGCTGGTGGCCAGTAGGCAGGTGTTGAACTAGCCAGAGGAAGATGAGGCTTAATGCTGGCCAACCTGTTGTCATCCTCGCACAATTACCCGTGCAACTGGCCTCAAGGTAATGACAGCTTGATTGTAATTCCTCTCATACACGCGCTTCACGGATGAGTCAGTTTCCTCTAAAGAGGTATGTAAGAGGAAAAAGCTTCACAAACGCTATAAAATAAAGTCTGAATTGCTGCAGCTACAGAGGTTTGAATGTTATACTGGCTCACAACAGTGAATCAAAATAGATTTGATGTGGCATTTTGGCACTGATCAACAGAATAAGACCCCTTTTGTCAAACACAGCTCTCTCTCTGTGTAAGTATTCACCCTGTCCAAGTCAGTAATTAGCAGATGGACTTTTGGCAGCAAATACAGCACATCTGAACACTGCAATTCTCTACGAAACTGCCCAAGTTCTGTCAGGTTGCATGGGGGGAGTGAGTGAACAGCCTTTTTTCAAGTCAAGCCACACATTTTCACCTGTATTGAGATCTGATTCAGTCCCTCCAGGATATTGACATTGTTGTTTTTAAGCCATTACTGTGTAATGTGTAGCTCCATCATTTAAAGGCGGGACAATCAATTGAAACCCCCCCGACTGCACACCGTTGATTTGACTAACGAAGTGACTTCTAAAGCCAAATGACTGCAGCATCGATGTTTCAGGTGTTCTTATTAAAGGGGGTTAATACATTTTATTTAGATCACTATAGAGATTTATTTCCCCTTTGACATCAAAGGGTGGTTTTCTGTTGATCAGTGGGAAAAAATTCACGTGAAATCGACATTCATTTAATGTAAAACAATAAAGCATGAAAACTTTCAAGTGGGGTGAACTACTGTGAAAATTCCTTTTTGTATGGATGCATGCATGCATGCAACAGCTAAGCAATACTTTGATTGATTTGCATAATGAATTACTAAATTAGTGTTGTTTTAAAACATCTTTCTGTTTGTTTGTTTTTTGCTTGTGACATTCTTACTTTCTTTTCACGCCTCCGCAACAGCCTCGGCCGAAGGCATTATGTTTTCTGGTTGTCAGTCTGTCAGGTCACTGTGAGATGTAAACTGCAACTTGACAGGTTTAGCTGAGTCATACGACCGCGAGGTGGTAATTCTAGTTTTGGTATGAAAGGTATACATGACAAAACTTATAGGGACTCTATATCATTCTGTCATTATTGGACTAGAGGTCTTCCCAATTTGAGATAAGATGAGATCAATGAAATGGTCAGACTCTCATCAAAGGATGAAAGAAATTCAATTGGAAAACATCTCTTTGTCCACTTTGTGCGTGTGTGTGTGTGTGTGTGCGTGTGTGTGTGTGTGCGTGTGTGTGTGTGTGTGTGTGCGTGTGCGTGTGTATACTTGTTTGTGTGTGGGCAGGAATTGTCTTGAGCATTCCTGCCTTTATGCATTCTCACCATGAGGGAGGCTGTGTTGTATTAATCTGACTCAGATCAAGATCGAGGTCTTCTAGTTTATCACAGGAAAAAGATAATATATCTTACAGCAAACTTCGATGACACTTGCAAAGTAATAACAAAGAAAGTAATCAACTTAACAAACAGCACCTGTATGTAAACAGGCCTGTCTCTTTTTCTTTATTAACACTGTTATTGAGTAAGCAAAGATTATGGAGATTAATTGCACCCGGATACCAGTCGCCTATGTGCTATTGTCTCAAAGCCAGACGTAGATTTGTTTGGATCATACATCATCACATGCTCTTCACCTCCGCCTTGCATAATCACTTTTCATCTTCTCCGTTGCACCACAGGAAGTTTCTTTTTGGCCATGCTGCTGAACTTCACTGTAAAGACCTGGCCAGTTACTTTAGTGTTAAAACAAGAGGAACACAAACGGATCGCTTAGACTGCAACTTCCATCCACTGCATTTTAGGAGCCATTATGCAGAATATGCACCTCCTTTTACTGAATAATGGGTCAATTATTTGCTGCATGGTTCAAGAATGATAAATATGTGTTTTTCTATAAGAGCAGAGTATTGGACCACAGTGCACGCTCTGTGACACTAACAGGTAAAGTATGAGATACTTGATCCTTAAATTATAGCTGACAGTAATACAGGGAAAAACGTATGAACTCACAATTAGTGTCTCATTATCATTCAAGGGCGGAAGTCAAATCATAGGGATGAATGTGGGATTAGATGTCGCTAATGAGTTGGTATTAAATGTGTTTACACCACGATGCACCTCTGCATCGTGGATAAATGTTCCAGACAATATTAGGCGGCAGCTCGTTTGCTGAGCTGCAGCTCCACTGCAAGAGGACTGCTGGGATTTGGTCAAGGAAGTAATTGGACACAACAACATATGCAACATTTATCACAGCTGTTGTAATTAGGAGAAATATTGGACAATCCATTTTTTTATGTTTCAGGCTCAGCGCTGAGTTACCCGCAATGACTGCTCTCCAATATACAAGACGGTGTAATCCTCTTATGGTATGCTTAAAATGACTCTGCAATATTTTTGGATAATGAAACAAGAGACTCTGATCTCAATCACAGTAAGAATTTTGCATATTAGAGAATAAAAATGACTGCAAAGCTGAAGTGCAGGTTTAAACAGAATACATTTGGAGGACCAGTGTGTTGGATTTTAGGGGAATTTATTGGCAGAAATTCAATATAATATTCATAATTATATTCTCGATAGGATATATACTTTATTCATCCCCGAGGGGAAATTTGGTTGTGGCAGCAGCAAGCAGAGTTACATAGAAGACATCTAAGAAAATTAAATAATAAAAGTGCAAAAATGTTAAGTATATGAAGTGTGTAAATATAGTATATACAGTGAAATATAAGTATGCCCAGTGACTAACTAAACAACAAAAGTGGTGCTAGGGTTATTGATGTTGGTCCTTGATAGTGTATAATCAACTAAAATAATTATGTTTTTGTTCCTTTAGAATGAGTGAGAGGCCAAGAAAGGACAAGACGCTTTACTGGCTTAAATATATTTGGACAAGACAAAGAAACTTTTTCTTCCGTTAAGGAAAATGTTTGTTTTTTTAAGTGTTTTTTTCTTTTGTTAAACTTTAAGAAAAAGTTTGCTGCATGTGATGCTGAACTTGAAATGTATCAGGGGTTAACGTTGTCTGACACATTTCACTGAGCTGTACTGCGGCTGCCTTTATGATGCAGAAGAAAATCAGTGTGGTTTAAAAAATATGATGCACTCTGTTGAGAGATGTTCAATATGGCTCTCAAAGCAGACTTGTTGGCTCAACTAGTTGATGGTGATGAGAAAATAAAGCGCTGGTACAGAAACAAGAGTTTGGATTTTGGTCCTCTGCATAAAGCCAAGCCATTTTATTGCGAATGCAATATAAACCTCCACTCCCTAATAATTTCCATACACTCCCTAACTATAACATTTGACAAGCAAAAGCCATGATCCAATATATTTTGGAAATGAATCATTTCTAACGACATACAGCATAATTCCGTCATATCTCTGCGCTTCCAGAGGTATTGAAAGAAGTGGAGGAAATAATCCCCGTTACAAATGGCCAGCCGAAATCATTAAAAAACAGCTTTGATTGATCTCCATATTAACTAAAGACCTGCGGAAGTTATTTGACGAGGAAGTTGGAAGACTGCTCTTTATCACGCTCGTCCAATGAGTCATGGATTGAGTTGTGCTGCTGGGAGGGAATCTGGCACGTGCCGTTGTATTGAGGTGAGGAAAGGATAATGTCTCAGTCGGGGGGTGATGAGATTTGTGCTCCGAGCCAGAGAAATAGACCGGTTATGGACTTTGATTTCACCTCAAGGGAATGACATCAAGGATACACAGCCAGCTCCCAGTTATAGAGCACTTGTTGCCAACTGTTACTGTGTGTGACGCCATACATGCCCATCTGTCATATGGTAATCTGACAGATTATGTATTTGTTAGCAGTGGTGTTGTTTGCATTAGCCACTATAGCACCAGTTCACTCACTGTCTGTGTTTTTAAGGCTGAAAACTCAGTCAATTTACATGTATGAACAATTCTTGCACTCGGTGCATATTTCAAAGAGACTATTTAACTGTCAAATAAAAGCTATTATTTTCTGGGATGTTGATGTTTTGTAAATTATGGGCTTGAAGAGAGAACGGCATGAATGTTTATAAATCTTAAAAAGCTGTCTGTCGGAAAGCTTTGTTTCCCTCAGCCGGGTGTCACTGTCTGCAATGAGCAACAAGACGAAGCACAGCGTGACTAGAGGATGTGCAAAGCTGAGCCGTGAGCTCCAAAGTGAATCAAATGGTTCTGATGCTGCGTATTGTCTGCTTTTGGAAGCTTAATAGGAGATTTAATAGGCCCAGACAGAGAAACAAGGTACCTTTTTCACAAGGCTATTTCTCAGGTGGTCTTTCTGTGGTTGAACAAGCTAACAAACTTATATGATATTTATAAACACACGTTGGGGTCGCTACAATTAATGCGTCTCTGAGGATCTGTTTGAGTGGATTTCGTCCTTCGAGCAGAGGTCTCGAATGGATTTTTGATGAAACACAGACATACCTGCTCGGGGAAAATTGGCTCTATAGAACAGTACATTTAGGTTATTGATAAATACCTCGTGAACACTTTGATGACAAGGTCAGTATAATTCAGACGAAATGCAGTTAATACACCATGTCGGAATCTGTGGATAGATGGATTGATACATACGCACACTACCGTTCAAAAGTTTGGGGTCACTTAGAAATGTCCTTATTTTTCATAGTAAAGCACAGTTTTTTTCAAGGAAGATAACATTAAATGAATCAGAAATACACTATACATTGTTAATGTGGTAAATAACTATTCTAGGTGGAAACGTCTGGTTTTTAATGAAATGTCTACATAGGTGTATAGAGGCCCATTTCCAGCAACTATCACTCCAGTGTTCTAATGGTACATTGTGTTTACTAATGGATGATTAGAAAACCCTTGAAAACCCATTATACTCTCAAAATGGCCAGAAAAAGAGAACTTTCATGTGAAACTCGCCAGTCTATTCTTGTTCTTAGAAATGAAGGCTATTCCATGCGAGAAATTGCGAAGAAACAGAAAAAAGACAAAAGTGATGCGCAGGTTAAACACGTTTATTTTATTAACATTTAACCGAAACTCTAACTGTAAACGCCCTGATGAATCTGTTTTCTCAATCGGCTCCTTACGATGAGCGATGTGGTGCATGAACACATTTATGTTCAAAGTAAAACAGTTTGGGTTGTTACATTGCAGCTATTTTTGTAGTTGTGTTTTTCTCTATACTCTTCTCGCTAGTTCCAAGAGAGCTCAGTTTCACAAAGGCGATGTCACGTTCTTCTCAGCACAAAACTAGATTTTTAGAACATTTGAATTTATACCGATGAATCAGGGTCATTTTGGTCATCTCTTTGACCAAAGTGCTGAATCAGCAAAGTGCTGAAACGGCACCTATCCGCCCCAACAATCTCCAACATGGCTCACATGCTGTACATTAATTTAGCTGCACTACACACATAATCCAGGCAGCAATTACATTTCCTCATGAAACACAATTGGTAACACAACATGATTAGTATATTAACTTAATTATTCCAGGAGACAGGGTTGGTGTGGGGAGGCAGGTAGCCTTGAGGACGCCACTTCTGGAGCGCTGCTGATTGCGGCCACTGGGGATACCGTTAAGCTCGCTGTTGATAGTCAGTGAATAACTCAAAAACCAAGGGCTGCTTGCTTGTTAAAACACAAGATCCCTTTTCTATTTCTATCCAGGATGAATATAAACTATCTGACAAGTGGGTAGGGAGGCTTTGGGGTTGCTTAATGACACCTTTGACAGACCTGGGATGAGAAATGATATGTATGTAGTGTAACGAATTACCTTAGTTAGACAGACAGACAGACAGACAGACAGACGCAACATTAAATAGAGAACAGACAGAGATAGAGAGTGAGCGTGGTCTGAGACTTTAAACAGAGATCAAGGCTTCTGCAAGGTTAGCGCCACAGAAAATGAAACGCATCCTGCCTGCAGACCCACGTCTCACCATCCGGTGCACTCTCTCCTGCGGGAATGGCTTTAGTTGGATTTTTAATTATCCAACTCTGATTTCTAAATTAGTTTTTTTTTATGCCAAAACTAATAATAACAATAGACAGTGATGGATCTTGGGAGACTTATGAGGAGACAGATTGTTCTCTATCCAAGCCGTCAGAGATTACTACCCCCACTCAGAGGGCTATAAGCAAATAAAAACACTTGTAAGACAATTAAATGACACAATCACACCAAGGATTTAATCAGTATTCTTAATAGCTTGAGCATGCGGATCACATTCATTCACGTCTCATTGATAGCCTGTTTTTCCCAATAATTAAAATATGTGAGCATTTTGAAGCTGTTTCCTTCAACGCCGTAAAAAATGTAATTTGTAGTAACTAGGCTGTATGCAAGCAAATATGCTGACACAACGCTATAGAGCAAGATACGATGATTTTCAGAAATATAATAGTGGAGTCTGCAAGTGAAGCAATCCTGAATCACAACAATATGTCTTCCTCTCCAACTGGGTGAAAGCTCACCCGTCCGTCCACCTACCCACACACAGACTCACTGTCACCACTGTCTCAGGCACACAAGCAGACTCCGAGACAAACCTTCATCCTTCATTTGCTGGCACTGACCCTCTGCACAGCTGAAACACAACACCTATTCCCACTAATTTTGACCGAGCTACACCACGAGGCGGCCTCTGCTGGCGCTTCGAGGTGAAAAGACATGATTATTACCCAAAGGCAACATACTGAATCGCAGCAGCTTGGACAGCGGATACAGAGGAGGATAGACAGATGGTCATTACCAATTCTGTGTGATGCATAGAGACTGAGCAGTCTGCTTTGGATCTCTTGGTGTGTACCATCTCCAGGTTTGGCAGTAGAGACCTATGCGAGACCATCGGAATAGGCACATCCTCTTGCGCCGATCTCAGGAGGCTTCATTGTAGCTGGACATTGTTTTGTGATTCCTGCCAAATTGCCGGAAAGATTCCCTGTTTTGCAGCTCGTTGTAACACCAACACAGCAGGCTCCCTGTGCTGTTTTTCTCAGCCCATCATCAGATTCATGACTGTGGAAAAAGCTGATGAGACCAAAATAACCGCCATCTGAGGGGCATTGCATTACGTTCTCAGGGTCAAACACTCAAGGCACGATGTCTTGATAGTGCTCACATTTTACTGCATGAATGACTGATGTTTGATCAACGCAGTCACCAGAAAAAATATTGGCATTGAACACGTTTCTGCAAACCACGGCATATGTCGAGTGTTGACGACTCATAAATACTTTTCATATCAGCCTCGTATCACGCTTGCGTGTCATTCATGTTGTGAAATGAATGGTGAGGTTAACAACATTGTGGTTTTCTGTTAAAATGATGATGTTACAACATACCGTAACAACATAACCACCGTAAAGAGATAACCCCAAATAAATAACAACGCGGTACAAGCGTAGCAATGCTTCGTAACAAGCAGTCAATATTTAACAGTCTCCTGGGTGAAAGTCCTGTAACTCCTCCCACCCATTTTTAGAAGGCCTTCTCGCTTGTAACTCTATAACGGTCACCCAGATGAACTACATAGTTGCTCATGCACGTCATTTGTTGTACTACGTGTACTTGCTCTGATCGAATTCAATAACGTATCCGTGGCTTGAAGAAACATACAGTGTCATTATTCTTCCCTGGAGACTGGGCCGTGTTTTCATTAACTGGTTCATTAACTGGCAAAACCTTGCTGAACTATGTCATATCTTACTCTTGATAAAGATTAGAACATGATCAGACTAAGATGAAAACATATCCTCAATATTAGTATTTTATATAAATTAAAGCCTATTAGGATTTAGAAAGAACATAATACAAATACATTACAAATATAGCCTAAAAAGTTGTCCATGTCACTGAAGCATTCCTGTGAAAAATCCTTAAATATCCATGTTGGGGTAAACAGAACTTTAAGTGGCACACCATTAACAAGAATAAGAGTCTACAGTCAAGCTAGAAACTCTGCCGTAGGCTCACTGGTGCTTTGAACTAAATGCTGTAAATGTTAATATGCTAAATGTTGACCAGCTTGTACATGAGAAAGGTCATTCATCATCTGGATGCCATGGACATCTGGACCTGGTAGGACATTCCATAATAGTTGTTGATGTGTTTCAGTCTGGCCCAAGGTGGTGGACTGACCAATGGATCAATCGAACGATAAACATTGTGCATAGAAATGTAGCCTTTTAATGACTTTATAAGAACAATGTAAATGTATTTAAAGTGTATTTGTGTCACTTAAAATCATTGCTGTAAAAATGCTTCAAATATAAATTCTTGGGTAACCACAAATTTACCATTGCAAACTCAATTTAGTGGGATAAAAGAACTGAGGCAATGCCTCTGAACGCATTTTATCAGTTTGAAATAATCTTGATCAGTGTTTCAGTTATGAAATGACGATGGAAATACATGAAGAATCATTGTGGCACAGAGTGGAACCGACACACACTTCTATCGAGCCTCGTAAATATCTCTGCGGAGCGACAGGGAAATGAACTCTCGACAGAACAGTAAATAACAGCGTTCAGTGTCATTCCAGAGCTGCATGCACACCGCTCTGCTCTTGACCTTGACGTGGTTACTGTCAATTTTAAACCTGTTTATTCGTATATATTACGCTGTATTATTATACTAACACTGTTCTGTTGTCTTCCAAGTTAAGATATGTCACCAAGAACATGATTGACATGATAACTGATGGTAAGTTGCGCAGAACAATTTATAAAATAAGGTTATAGTCCCACACATACCCACTTTAAGCTGTTATTCATTCAGCACACCTGTCACAACGTCACACTGCAGCTCTGTCAGAGAAAGCCACTCTCCTAATAGTAAAGCAATCGAATTGTTAACAACATTATAATAATGATGTGAGTCATATCATGTGAGTTTGTGGTATTGGTCCCAGTGGGGAGGTGCTCTTTCTGTTGGCCTACTCCACAGGGAACTACCTGTTTAGGATGCAGGGTGCTGTTGACCGACACTCAAGCAGGGTGGATGATATGAATGAATGAATGAATGAATGAATGAATGAATATATACTTTATTAATCCCCGAGGGGAAATTTGGTGTCGGGGTAGCAGCAACTTACAACAAAATAAATAAAAACAGCAGGATGAAAGATAAAAGATATATACAATAATAATAAAAATAATAATAATAATAAAATAAAATAGAAATAGCTGGGATTGTGCAAAAAAAAAAAAAAAAATATATATATATATATATATATATATATATATATATATATATATATATATATACATGTGGTTAGTGCAAAAATATATATATACATGTGGTTAGTTGCAAAAATATATATATACATGTGGTTAGTTGCAAAAATATATATATAATTGTGGTTAGTAGATTAGAGTATGATTGCTAATACTGGAGTCTGAACCCTGATCCTCGAGACGATAGAGTTCCCTACTCGCTAACATAGACAGCTGGTATTGATGTGGTAAACAGATAGAGGGTGAGGAGTTTTTTGTGCTGTTTCCTGCACTCTAAGAGATAAGGTGCTATGGCCTGTTACGTTTTTTTCTCTCGATTAAACTCAGAATTTTTGTACTCACACTTGTAATTCATTGCGTGCCCCGTCAACAGCAAGGTTGCTCCAAACTAAAGGTGAGGGAAAGACACAGCAACCTTATTTACCAAATTACAGATGCGTATGAACCTATTTTAAGAGTCACCCGGGCGATGCCCCAAGGGTGTTTTGGATTGAGACGCCGTCACAAATGGAAGGAGGTATTCATGTGGGAAAGCTATTGGAGGGCTGAGTTAACCCTCCCCGTCCAGATATGTGGTTGTTGAGACATGCCTGCCAAGCATCTCAATGAGTGTTTGCAGAAACAGCTGAGGAAAAAAAAGATGCTGGCCCAGATAATTACTCACATTCTCAATGTAGTTTTTGTCAAACAAAAGACTTCTATTAACTGCTCAGACCTTGTGGGGGTCTGCCTGCGTTTCAGACCTTTCAATCCGCCCACCGAGTTTGAGTCGACTGTTTTGTCCGGCATTGTGACATGAAATAGTGGTTTATAGATAAAAAAGTGATTTACCAATAATATCAGTGGGGGGAGCACACCTAGAGGCTACTTGGTGTTAGTTTCAGTTTTAGACAGACTTTGAATTACATTGTGGCTTTTAGGGGGTCTCTCTTTGTGGGATGGGATTTTTAGGCAAACTCACCTTTGAGTTACAGTTCAGGGGTGAACATGTTTCATGGTCAAATCTATGTTTTTGTCATAGAAATCCTCTTTTAAAAATGTACGATTTCAGTAATCCCTGGGCCCACCCAGACGCTTGAGGCTTTCGCACTTTTTCCCACCCAATATGTTCAAAGTGTATCCTCTTTTGAAAAATGAAAAGATATGTGCAATATCTACATATTCCCTGATACAATAATATAGAGGAATCCCAATGTCAGTTCAACTTTATTATTCGTAACTAGGTTTAGATGTAAAAATGGGGTCAGCAAGAGACTTGACAAGCAAAGAGAATATCGGTGGGTGAGCGTAAAGCATTTTGAACAGAACTATTTAGATGGGACTCTGTCTCTGTGTCTTCCACAAATAATATGATTCTCCTTGATGAGGCGTTGAGATTGAGAGATAAATAAGTCCGAATCAACAACTAAACAGTTCACAAAAGAAGGTAGTTCTTCTTCTACTCTTTTTGAAGCAGATATGAACGCGCATCATGAGTAAATCCGAAGTTTTGACAAACAAAAGTACCGTTCTTGTCAAACAGATCAAAACAACCTGAGCTCTAGAACTTCAGTTATTTTCCTCGATTGAATTCTTCCTGTGGGGGAAAACATTATTAATTGCTGGACTTGAGAAATGTTACAGCAATCAGACTGCTTTTTAGCTTTTTTTCCCCATTGATTTTCAGAGTGATTATGAAGCACTTTGAGCTCTCACATACAAGCACGGGTAATTGCAAAGCATGAGTAATCTGTTCCTTCAAATCCAAAGAATACTTTACATTATATAATACCATATTTTGCACATGAAGGTTTCAGGTGTTTGGATTTAATTCAAGCTGTGCCTGTCAAAGTCAGAAACCATGCTCGCCCATCTGACTCTCACATAGGTGCTGTGCTCTGAGTATTGCCACAAAAACCAGACACATGTGGCTGCAGTTACATGCAAATACAGCAAATGCAGACTTGAAGAGGTCTGAGTTTTGAGGGATTCCTTTTCATCAAGGAAAAAGTTGTTTATTCATCCGATAAAGGAGTCTACATTTGGCACGAATGACTTTGATGTCTGTCAACTTCCATCGTAACATCTCCTAATTAAATGAGTCACAGCTAGTGGAGCTAGATAACACTGAATACATGAGTTTTAACTATTTTGCTAATCATTACCCCATTCATGTTTTGAAAAGAAAGTTAAGTTACCCTAAACAAGCAAAAATATCATCACATGTACAGCATATCCAGCGAGGTAAACCGCCTCACATTTTTCCACTCTATGCACCTTGCTTTCTTATATAGGAACTTCTCGAGTCAGTATTGGTTCTTTTTCCAGAGACTTTTGCTGGATACCCAGAGCTATAGGACTTTACCAACCACTTTGGCTCTGGATATACATTGTGAGATCCAGAATTGTGTTCAGAAATAAGTTGAAATGTTAAATGTAGAAATACTAATCATATAAATATGAACGAGTTTCATGGGATACCAGAGTTGCAAGATGTAAAAATGTTATTGTAAGGAAAAAAGTCTTCAGGCTGTACAGTCAAACAAACATAGGCCTACTTTAGTTATTTAATCTGCATATGTCCTTACTAAGAAACTAGTAATGAATCATGTGAAATTATACAGTTACTCACTGCAATCAGCTGAAGTTGAGTTGAAGTGTTGTGGCGTGCTAAATGTGTCCCCACACTCGGAGCTCATTAGGTCAAGAACCTCAAGTCGACCGACTGCAATTAGGTCTGAGACACCACTTTAAAACACACTTATAGGGCGAGATTTCTTTTCTGTTGGAGCTTCTCTTTTTAGAATAAAATCTCCTCAAAATGCAGATTTCATTTTCAAAGAATATGTCTCATCTCTGCAAGTCTGCATTAGTATTTATGGATAATGCATGGCACTGTATGGAGGAAGAGCAGCAGGAATCCATAGTTAAACCTCCCCCTGGGTTTAGAACTGGTTTATTAAGCTGTTTAAGAACACACGTCAAACTCTACTCGGCTGCATCCCATTTAGCTTCAGGAAAGTCTAAACGGTCTTTTGCTGATTAGTCGATATTTGCTCACATATCTATAGTCGGACTGTCTGTATATTGGTCGGTCTATTCAGGCCGTGGAGATGCTTTAAATATTCACTCCCTTAACAACTTCCATGCTTATTGTCCATCAAATCCACTAATGCACTTTTGATTTGAGTCATTCTTGAGCTGCCATGTCAGTTAAGTAGTTCCCCCACTCCCCCTTTCCTTGCTTTGGGGTTTCAGAGGAGACAGATGACGGGACAATGGCAATTCATCTTCATCATGCCATCGGCATTACCATTAACATGCCATTCTTTCCCTTTCATAATGCAGCTCGTCTCACTCACGAATGCATCCAAAGGAAAAGTACAATATCCTGAGAGCTGGTCATGTCATGTGTGGTTAATGTCATCAAGACGTCGAGGAAGAGTTGATTGGAAGAAATCCACAATGTGTGTGTTTGGTATGAAATTACCTGCTATATATCAACACAATCATGTTACCAAAGATATTTAAAGTATAATTCTAAAGTAACCTATATGGAGCAGTGAATTATATATACGGTAGGATCATCTTATTTCTCAGGTGTAAAAAGTAATAATACAACATAGAATATTGATTTATTCTATGGGGAACGCCTTCTGCGGCGCTTTACTCCCACTCTATTCCAGATGCCTCGCAGTGCACCAGCACTATACGCAACCTGGACTTTGTGTTTATTTGACAGATTGGATTTTTGATCAATAGATGTTAGGAAGGTGCTTGTTCTGCATGTTCTGTGTTCACTGACTAGGTAAATTACACTATTATCATACGGACTGTACCTCTCCAGACACAAATATCTGCCTTTATATAAACTCCACCTGGAATTGATGGGAATATTGTGATTTAGCTCCTCTATTCTTTGCTTTTCTCGTCCTGAGAAATGATTTGCCAAAAATATCTAGGTTCCCTTGCACTCAGTCCCTCTGGATACTGACAGCTGCCTGAATAACAAAGGCAGCAATGTGAGTAATGAACCAACTGAAATCTCATCATATAGAGCGACTTTGAGCAGCCCCTTTGACCTTAACCCATGCAGCCTCTGAGCCTCGCCAAATGAGCTCTTCATTTACTATTCAGACATCAGAATGAGGCCTGTTGCAAGCACAGAGGTGCTCTGAAGAATTGCACTGCATGCAAACATGGTTTTGCAATCCTTAAACCCAACAAATCAGCAATTCTGTTCCAAGCTTATTTGCATACAGCGCTCACATATTCTGCCTCTGTGCACGGCGGGAAAGTACCGTTTTTTTACAGCAGCCCTGTTTGATGCTCACAGAATTGTTTGGAACTCGGTTTAAACTGAGGTGGCATACAGTTTTTCACGCGTATCTCTTCTGGAGTCATGTGAGGCAAAACGTGTTATTTTTGAATGACCCATGCTTTGATCTTGCTAATGTATAATGCACTGGTACTAACCCATTTCATTCTGAATTTCTCTCAGATATAAACATATTTAAATCATGTGTCATTAGTCACCCTTTGAAAAAACAATATTTATTTTCTAGATTTTCCTGGAAAAGTAGGTGAAAAGGTGTGTTTTATGTTCCAAATGCAGATTACATACAGTCAGGTCCATAAATATTTGGACATTGACAAATTTTTCATTATTTTGGCTCTGTACACCACAACAATGGAGTTGAAATGAAAAATGATGTGGTTTAAGTGCAGACTTTCAGCTTTAATTTGAGGGTATTTACATCCAAATCAGGTGAACGGTGTAGGAACTACAACAAATTCAAATGTGGCCACCCTCTTTTTAAGGGACCAAAAGTAATTGGACAATTGGCTGCTCAGCTGTTCCAAGGTCAGGTGTGTGTAATTCCCTCGTTATTTCATTTACAAGGAGTAGATAAAAGGTCTAGAGTTCATTTCAGGTGTGGTATTTGTGTTTGGAATCTGTTGCGGTCAACTCTCAATATGAAGCCCAAAGAGCTGTCACTATCAGTGAAGCAAGCCATCATTTGGATGAAAAATCAAAACAAAACCATCAGAGAGATAGCAAACACGTTTTTTTATTTCAACTCCATTGTTGTGGTATACAGAGCCAAAATAATGAAAAATTTGTCAATGTCCAAATATTTATGGACCTGACTGTAATGTGTAGACATTTATAGACTGAATTAACATATTTCTCTTGGTATGCAGTCATACAAAATCATATATACACTATTAATTATATATATATATATATATATATATATATATATATATATATATATATATATATATATATATATATAGCATTTATATATATAGCATTTATATATATATATATAGCATTTATAGCATTTTTTTGTATTCTTAATTCAAATTTGTATTAAGTTTATTATAATTCTGTGTTTTAGGAGGACAAAATAAGGTTTTCATTGTACGGAGTAACTGTCTGTTATCTGTGCATATGACAATACAAATATCTTGAATCTTGAATCTAATTAAGCGGAGAAGCTATTCATTTAAAAATGGTCTTTTTGTTTTGTATATGTCCTTTAAGTGCATTATTATTGCTACAGTTGAAATTAATCTGCAAAAAGCATTAAAGGTCAGGACAAGAGGTTGTGAGGTCAAAACTGCTTTTATCAACTGTTGTCCCATTCTTTTGTGTTGTTTTTTGTCTCTTGTTGTGTAATGAAACAACTTTACTCCAGGCAGCTGCATGGCGGCGTGTCCTTACTCCAATAAGGAGGAAATCAAAGGCTTCAAATCTCACATTTGGCATGGCACCTTCTCTAACAATGAACGCTGGAAATATTGCTGCCACCAGCTGAGTGTTTATCTCAGAGAAAAATTGCGAAGCTCATTTTTTTTTAAACAGGTCAATTCTTGTCTGCTATGATCAAAATGTTTTCTCTCGACATGTGCCAGCGGCAAGACAAACTAACAGGAACACCATCACAAACAGCCTCAAACATTGCGAACAGAATCAACACTTGTTTTTACACAGTGTCAACAAAAACAGAATGAACTTCATATGTAGTGTTTATTGAGAAGCTATTGTTTAAACAGTACACATATTTTTACTATTGTCCCATATCCGTGTTACAGTGAATGGAAAGAATCATATCCCACTGCCATTCTCATCTTTTGCTACCTGAAGCAAGTAGCTGTCTTATAAACAAATGTGTTTACTCATTAAAGTACTGACGCCTGCAGCCATACCGAGGAGAAGATAATGAGGAATCAATACTTTTTAAAGAACATTCTGACTGTCCCTGCTGGATCCAGTCGCTGTAAATGAGTACATAAATGAAGTAAAATACACATTTTTTTTTTTTTTTTTTAAAGGAAAACACATCATGAATGTCAGTACAGACTGCATGGCATACAAATGACACGCAAACAGCAAGCAAGGCTATCTTATTGCACGCAAAATGTTGTAGAAAGTGTGCCAATCATACACTAATTGGTGAATGCGGGCTGGGGACATTTATGAGCAGAGACTGTACATTAAAAGTGGACGTATTTGGAAAGCGGAGGAGTGACGTAGAGACGCTGTCATCAGCTTTGGTAGCGGCAGCGACCTGTCAATCATAGTCTACTTTACTTTAATAAGACCATAATTTACCAAATAAACGTCACGCTGTATGGAAGAAGCCTTGAAACTAGTCGAGACCATAAACTATATACTCACTTCTGGTTCCTCATCTCAAAGTCTTTGTGTTATGAATTGGCTTTTGGTCAGCCTATACAATTGTAGAGTGAATATTCCTGTATTTATTTCTAATTTTAATTTTCAATTTCAATTTCAATTTCTTTCCATCCCAATTAGTGAGATACAGTGCAATGCTAACGTTTTAAGTTTATGTTAGATTAACACACTGCTCAATCTATTCCTTTGCTTCTTTAATAAAATAAGACTTTCTTGCAGCGACATGAAGGTTTTAGCGATGCATGACATTGTCGATGTTTTGTAACGCTGTGTGAGAGCTGAACAGCACTAATACAACATGCAGTACCCTCTGTGCAAATCCCCAAACAAGATATAGCACATGTTTTTGTTTTGCCCTAATGTCCTATTGTGGACACATTTTACCACACCTGGAATACATGTATTTTTCTGTTTAGAGAAGGCTCATGTTTTGCTTTACCGGGATTAATGCTGAGTTATGCTTCAGTTCAGGGGTTATGTGTCCCGCCGGATGCAATCAAAGTGAACGGTGCTCTGCATAACTCAGACCAAGTGCTGCAAACAATCTGGGTAAAGTGCTACACTGTTTAAAGATAATACACTCAATCACACCTCAATATTGTCCTCTGAAATGTCACTAGAAAGGTCAGATTTATGTTTGAAATTCAACACAACACACCTGCCACCATATAACTTTGAGGACGGGAACTTTGTGTCACTGAAATCCTCTTTTCTGCAACAGCGTGGTTTTTTTCCCCCCCCTACAGCTACACGACCATAAAATCACAGAGTGTAAAGTTCTCAGGATGACCTTCTGTTTGCCGTCTATTAAAATTCATGTAAAGTCGAGAGATATGCAGTTTACTTAAAATGACTTTCTCGCTGTATCTTTCTTATCTCGTAAACAGTCGATCTGTCAGCATGAACACACCCGGGAACAAATCAAGCTGCAGTGGCAGATAATCTCCCTGCAAATGATTTTGCGATCAGATTCATTAACAGAGGGTATTATTGCTTTTTCGAGATACAACACAAACATCAGAGAACAGGATTTAACCACTTTAATTATAAAGACATACCGCATTTTAGAAAAAGGCCATTAGAAGCATCTTTTCTGTCATTAATGGCACCATGTAACAATTACTAATGACACAGATTGCATTTCTTTTTTTATTCAAAATGTTTGACATGTTTGCTATTCGTGGAAGTTTAAGACCACAATGTATCCTGCACCCACATGACTGGTTATGTATTGTATGTATTTCTGAACACATTTAAAGACCAAAGTATAGTGGTGATACAATTTCATTGATAACTGTGAGATTATCAATGAAACTGTATAATAATATAGATTATATATAACATATAAATTAGTGTTTATGTTATACATAATCTGTTCTGCCGTTTACTCTCAACTTCCCATCTCACTTGAGTGGAATTTGTATGTTTTTGAGCTATTTTGGGTGTAAACAATGCCCAAAATATGCTTTTGATTGTTTTCATTGAAAATGATCATCATAATTTCAATAAGAAAATGTTCACATCATTTGGGAATCACAACATACAACTGTAAACATTTTATGGTCACTTTATATTTACCATTCTTTGAATTTGAAATACATGACGTTTCTCTTCCAAAACCACGAGGGAAAATCAACTCATGAACTACTTTAGGCTGATATTTAATGTACTATGACGAGATCAGATATCTCTGATGTGTGGACTTAAATGCACTGTGTGTTTCTATTTTCATAAAGGCTGAGCTTGAATACTTACACAGTAAATACAATTCAATGAAATAAGTTTGGACATTCATTTTTAACACAATGAGACAAAACTGCAAATGCTGCAGCTTCTTTTAAGACAGTGATATTGTCTTAATAATCCTATTGTAAATTAAACTGTACCAGGAAGATATTTCATTAAAATGTAGGAAGAAGAAGAAGAAGAAGAAGAAGAAGAAGAAGAAGAAGAAGAAGAAGAAGAAGAAGAAGAAGAAGAAGAAGAAGAAGAAGAAGAAGAAGAAGAAGAAGAAGAAGAAGAAGAAGAAGAAGAAGAAGAAGAAGAAGAAGAAGAAGAAGAAGAAGAAGAAGAAGTAGTAGTAGTAGTAGTAGTAGTAGTAGTTGTTTTCCATTATTGCAGTAACTATGAAGTGACAACACTGGCTTTGATGCTGCTGGAAAATATGAGTTTTTCCTTCACAGACACTTATTCAAAGTCCTTATCGTTTGCTGACTAATTAAATTGTGTATATACATTCAACACTCATCATCATCATTGATCATTGAACGTTAGGATGTTAAATAAATCACAGAATTAGTCTGCAATTAGTAAAACCTTAAAATGTATGTTAATATCACGTTTATATATCACATACTGTCATCTCCTTTATGGAGGCGGGAGTGGGCTCTGTTGCCTATTAATTTGAATTTAAATTACACAAATAGATAACTAGTTTTACATTTCTAAATGATGACTACATCCATTCATCTAAAAGATAATACACAAAATGTTTATTTTGTTGTTGTTTTACTTCCTAATATGTGTTCTTGTCTTAGTCATTTGTGTTGTCTCTTTTAAATTAATGAAATTTACTACTTAGTGTAACCCTAAAAACTCATGTTTGTCCATAACAAATAACAGCAACAAGAACTCTGATTACTAAACTTGCCAAAGCTTATAAGATGCATGACAAAATGAATCCCTGTATAGAAATCATAATTTTTATTCATCATTGATCACCATAATTGTTTAATACATTAATTGGAACATTTATTGAACATGATACAACCCTATATAACCCATATATTTACATTTGCATCATTTAAATACAAAGTTAAGTTATAACATTATTACCTACTGACACTATTTTCCTTTTAGACGCACAGTCCAGCTTCCAAAGTCATTATGAGCCAAATTATGTGACATAAACGTAAAGTGATGTGGATCCAGAAAATATAGATTGTTTCAGTTTAGCAAAATACATATAGTGTCATGATTTAAAGCAAGTTGATTCAATTAATTGTGCTGTGAAAACAGTGAATATGTTTGCACTATTAATATGAGTGAGTACCTTTCTAATGAGTTTCCTTGAATAATGATTGACATGTAGTGTGAAGTCTGAGCTGCACACCGCTGCCTTTCCTACCTTTGCCTCTTTATTCACACCAGAAAACTAAGAAATCACTTCCATCAAAATATTTCCTGGTTACACAAAAAAAAACGTCCTCAGGGCAACTTATCAGTCATTGACAAAAATCGTTGAGCAAACAAGACGTAGCAACATAAATTTGATAAGCCGGTGGGGTGTAACCTGATGAGTGTGCAGATTAATGTTTCAGGGTGAAATAATGATTTCAATAAGCTCTCCAGGAAGGCCTCAGCAAGCTTTTAGGTTGCTTTTAACAATGCAGCTTCACACTGCACCAGCAGCACACATTGCAATAAGGCAGACAGTAACTCAGCTGTGGACATGAAGGGGAGCGCCATCACATATTGTAAGCGCACATTGAGCGCAAGAGCAACAATTAAGGAGTTTATTAATTCATCAGTTATCCCAGGCTCCCCCAGTGGAAGCTGTTTATGTTCACCAACAGTGACAGTTATCTGTTTATAATCTGCATGGTAACTAGAGTTATAAGATGTCCCTTAAACTTTATTGAGGTCCATAAACCACAAGCTGACTTGTGCAAGGTCTATTTTAAATGCACAGGTAGAAATTACATTTATAAACTATTCATTTTCAACAGCAATACAATTAGGAGTTGTGTTTTTATCAACATAATGAGAAATCCTTTTTTAATTCATGTATCTGACAGGTCACAAAATGTTGGTCAATGTATTTTATATGTTTTCCTGACAATATCCACTTGCACTGCAACAACAAAAGCATTATCAACATTTTTTTATGGTTACGATTATGCACTCAAAGTACTTGGTTGATGTCAGGATAAGGTCAAGATTGTGTTATACTATTGAAAGGGCCAACTAACCTTAAACTTGAAATAACAGGATTTGTTGGCCACTTGGGGGCAGCAGAAACGAACTGTAAACAATGACGTATTACCACATTTTAAGTTGGTATGGCTTACTTTGTTAGGAAGCCGTTTCCCATTTACACATCAACAGATTCAAAGCAAGATTACCATTTATTTGGAGTCATGTTTGTTTCCCCCTGATTAATTTAAGTCAAATATTTTGAAAGTTCTGCCTCTATAGCTGCTAAATGCTCCACTATGTTTAAAATTGTTTTGTAGATGGAAAAAAGAGTACAGTGAGTTTATCTTAGCTTTTTTGCGGAAAACAGAGATCTGCTGCAGACGAAAACAACGTTGATGAAAGCGCAGAGTTAACCAAAATATGAGCTGTAAACCAGTAGTCATGTGATCAATGGTTAATATGAAAATATTGATGACAATCACTTTAACCAAGTGCTTCTGTTGCCTGAACCGAGCCACACGTGAGACTCAGGATGCAAACCCAAGTCTTCAGTCAAAAAAACGAGTTATTGAATATAACATTGCCACTTAATATAATTCAGGCAAGAATGACTTATGCCCCAAAATGTATTTAGCAAAGCAAATTGGAGGATTATCAATGTTATATCTACAGAACGGCATTGACAGGCAAAGTAAACTGACCACTATAATTCGTCAAAAGCAACATATCAATATCAGCAGCCTAAATAATCAGAAGTATAATCACATCTGGACTCTGATCATGGCTGGATTATGACACAATGGGCACAGACATGTAAAAGGTTCCCGACCCCTCCTACATATGAGTAAGACCCCATGACTGAAAGAGCAGACCACAGCGGCCAGTTGTTTGTAGGAGTCATTTTGCGTCTCTTTGTGGTGGTTTTATATCAATTTGTGGTGGTTTGGTGCCTCTTTATGGTAATTTTGCTCGTCTGTGTGGTCGTGTGTCTTTGTGGTTGTTTTGGATCTTTTTGTAGTCATTCTGTGTGTTTTTGTGGTTAATGTTCACCTTTCTACAGTCATTTGGCAGCTTTGAAGTAGTTTGGAGTGTTTCAGTGACATTGCAGATGAAGCCCAGGGGCCAAAGGAGTCGTGGGCCCCTGTGGCCGGCAGGCCTATTCAATAATCCATCCATGCCTCTGATCACTAAATACACTTTTCAATAAGCATTTTTCAAATTAATTTGTTCCATCAAGGTGACGTCACCATCATCCCTCTCATTTGACCGCCTCTCATTTGACCGCCTCTTTACCTGGAACACTGAGCTCCAGATGGCCCCCAACACTCACAATGTGAATACTTTGGTGATGACAAGTCACACAAGCGTTTACAGTTTACGAACCAAAAGGCAGATATACTTGAATGCAACAGTTGCCATGATAAAAATCAGGATGCTAAATATACTTTATATAGTACTTTTGGGATGTTGTAGCTTTTCTCTCTGAGGCTGATTGAGTGACAGGAACATACAGGAGCAATAGGGAACATTTCAAGTCTCTTTCATCTCGATGGGGATTCAGCACATCCAGTGAATGTGAACAATTTCCAAAGTCATATTTCCTCTCTCTGTTCGGATCCATTTCCATCACTTTTTCAACAATTTGGCAAGATCCAACATACGCTGCAGCAATGTTTTGATTATATAGTGACAAGACATTATTTTCTTTTCTTTTTACAGAGGGAACACAAGAAAGCCAGAAAAAGTTGAGTATTGCCATCCACCAACTAGGTTTCCCTTCTCCAGCTTCAAGTAGACTTTGTCCTCTTTTTCTAGATAGAGCAGAACTCCATTGGTGGCCGCCTCACGAGTCACGTCTTTGTCACCCGCAAAGGCAGAGATGACTGGTTTCCCGTTCAACATCAAGTTCACCTGGACAACAGAAATAATAATTAGCAATGGGAAAGGAAAATGAATATTTTTGAAGATATGTTTTTGCATAATTTACATCTTAACTCGACCTCTTGTTCCAATAAAGACGTGTTAAGCACACTATGCAACTACTAATGAGACCACACTTTATATCAGATACAAAAGAAAAGGGGTTTAAGGTAGGTTTATGTCTTTGGATAAATAATGTGGTCTGATTCATGTTTGTTTTATACAAGCAGAGGGAAATTAGTCAAGAAAATCAAACAGCCATTGTTTTCATCAATAAGCCAATATGTTCATATAAAGAAACCAGTTTGTTGTATTTTTATATTCTAAAAATATAATATTAGTTAGTTTCCTTATAATCACCTGAACATAAGAATTGTTGTGCTTTTGTTTCCTTTTGAGCAGTTTATATCTATATACAGAGCAGGGCCCTATTCCTCATACCTGGCTTACTGAGTTAGCGGGCTAATTTTCAGGATAAGATGACATAGGTCAGGCTTTTCGGTTACTCTAAGCAAGTTTAGAAAAATCACCATAGCAACACATCCAAAAATTTGAACCTGTTCCAACGCAGGCTAACTGAACTTCACTGGATAAGCTGGCCACTCCCACCCGACAAAAAAGGCAGCTCCCTTCCTCATTGATGAAGGAGAGATATTAGTTATATTAGTTTTATAGGGAGAGAGTTCTTCCAGATCGCCAAGATCCGTTCTCACATCATCATGACTTCCTGTACGAGCGCTATCGATTCTGCCGACAAGGAATCACTTATTTACGAGAGCTTCTCGAGCCGCGGACATTGATCACCACATGCCCATTGCCTGTCTCACAGACTGTATGCAGACGGTATGCATAGACTATCAGCCGCTGCATGCCGTGCTGTTCGTAAGGATATTTAGCGCTTAAGAAACTTATGGATGTGTTGAAAGCACTCATAATTATATGACAGTGTTATTAGTACACCATACATATCATTATTGTAGGAAATTATTAAGGTGGACTCGTGATAAGAAGAATACAGAGAATCACACACAATTTCTTATCACTGCTTCAATTGATTGAATTTCTGATTATGAATAATACATACATACTGATCCGCCCATACACATATTCAAACTCCTAGTTATATGGTAATCTACACATACATGTATATACACATATATAGTACATGATACATACGCGCATACAGTACATATATCCTCATAAGTATATATTATTTTGTATACTACTGCCAGCAGATACATTTAAATAAATATAATCTGATTGATTTGGGTGATGAAGCACTTCAAATTAGCCGATACATTTTCCCAACACTGACGCATTTAACTTTAATATATTTGCGACACTTATGTCTCGCAGCGGGGGCGGTGTTATGCTGCATTCACACCAAAAACGCTTGATTATTATCCCTTCTGAAGAGGAACGGGCACGCGCAATTATCCAGATGACTGACGTCTGGTTAGAATTAACGAGACCGTTTCAGCACGGATCAACCGAGTTAGCCTGATGTCAATCATCTCGCTAATTTCAGCTGGATAATAGGACATTTGATCGACTTTGTTGAACCACGTACGAGAAATAGGGCCCTGGTCCTCTTCCACATAGCCATGTTTCTGCAGTAGCCCGGAATGGACAAACCAAACCGTGTCTCTAGAAAGGGCTATTTGTGTTTTCACATTTTCGCATCAGCCACCGTAGTTCTCCTTCACCCTTGGCACATGGAGAAGCTTGACAAAAAATATGTCCCTACTTAAATTTGCCCTTTCAGATTAATTATAAATAAGAAATGAAAATCATTATCCCACAACAAATACTAAAACTCTAAAGCTCTGTGAAAACAACAAAAACCATACCTGTATGGTTTGGCTCTGGTACACTTTAATGACATGGAAGTTAAAGCTGTAGATTCCTTTTCTTGGGGACAAAAATACTGATTCAAATGTGAAGTAGTTCCCTATATTCACAAGAACCTATGAGAGAGGAAGAAAAAAAAACATATCATGACAAAGGTGTTTATATAGCAGCATTTTAACAATGGCTTTTACTTCAATGGGGCTTTAGGATTAAATACGTCAATGCAGCGCAGGATTCAGGATTCACGGTGGTGGCTACCAGCTCGCCCCTGCAGACACTACCTGAATGCAACACACTTCAAAAAATATTCAATTCAACTTTCCTGGATCTACCTTGCACACAATAAACCCAAAATTATGCTTGATGACGTTTTTTAGAGACAAATTCCAGTTAGGAGCTAAATCCGGATTTTTCTTCCACTCTTTACACTGATAAGAAGACAGTGCCTGAAAAGGATCAGACACTTCCTTTAATACTGCCTTTTTCACGTGACACACACAGAATAACCTCATGCATATTGGAATGTTGATAAGTTAAACAAATAAATAAATAAATCTCGCTGAAACGAGCCACACTGAATAACTCATTAGAGTCTAAGAGGCTTTAAGCACAGAGTCAGATTAGACGTGTAGTACTTATAGAAAAAAGGAAAATGAACTTCTTTGGGTCATGATTGATGAAGGCAGCAAGAGCTCCTGTCTCAGAGTCTCAAACACTTGGAGCTCACCTGTAAAAAAAAGAAACACCACTGCAACCTCAGCCACGACCTTTGACAAGTGTTGCTTTCGTAGCAACAGCACGCACATGATCCACACCAATCAGATCACTTGCAGTGCGTTGACAGCGAAAGATAATGTTACATAATTCAAAGGAGAGGACAGAAGATCGGTTGATGATATTGTTACTCTGCCCACCGCTGGATGACTAATCTTGTTGCTTTATTTTATTTATTTTTGGAGAGATGGGGGGTTAATTAGGTGAGGGTGTGCGCGCGTTTGCGCGTGATGGGGTAGCTTGAGGCAAACGGATGAATGCGTGTGCATGGCTCTGCGGGATGCCCGCTCTCCAACATGATCCAGTCACTTTCCAACCTGCCTGCGTGTGATGTGCACTTGTACAGGATCCACCTGTCAGCTGCAACTAGCCTCAAACTAACCTCAGGGGTGCAGCTGCACACTGAACTGCAATGACACTTTAATGTTCTGCAACACTGAGCTAAAAGAATGAAGGTTTATCACACAAACAACTAAGGACTACATCCGAACAGGTTTTGACAGATAGGAAAGCATTGGAAGGATGCATTTCTAAGTTAAGCACTGTTTTTTTGTTTACATTATTGTTCATAAAAATCGTCTTAACCTGGTCGAAGTAGATTATTCTCGTTTTGTTGCTCATCTCCGATGGTTCGTGGTTGTTGCTCCGTACTGCAGAGAAAGCCACCTTGGAGTTGGCGGCGCGCACCGAGATGCCAAGAGGGGAGGACGAAGCCTTCCAGTCCGTGGTCGGGTTCGAGTCGCACACCACGAGACATTTCCCCTCCAGGACGATGGGCTCCGTGTCATTCTGAGCTCGCGCCACCCCAGAGATCACAGTCCAGCTGAGCAGCAGTATGAGGGGGTTCACCATGGTTCTCTCTCTCTATATCTCTCTCTCTCTCTCTCTCTCTCTCTCTCTCTCTCTCGCTCTCTTTCTCGCTCTCTCGTCCGATTCCAAAAGAGAGACCGTCTCCTGCACCACACAAGTTCCCGAGTCCCTCCACTGGTCTCCCCCGCCGCAGACGCGTCTGACGCTGTGAAATTCTCTTATTAGATCCAGATATGTGCCATATCCAAGTGAGATATCAACAAACAAACAAAAAACAGTCCGTATTAAGTCGAAACCTTATTCTGCGAACAACCGGGAAACAGATATAACCGATTGTTGTGTCTGCCTCTCATTTTCAGGTCGAATTGAAGCTCTTGGATGAGACAAAAGTAGAGAGGGCTGCTCCAGTCTGAGAGGCGAATCTCTCGATAGATCGTCCATTTCCCTCACTCCCACTCCGAGCAACGCGTCTGGCAGCAGCGGTTCCCCGCAATGATGTGCCGCTTGTGTGCGCGCCCAGCCATCCACTTTACGCACGCACATGTGGTAGAAGTTGTAATTAACTGCCCCTGCGTAATTTGCTAAAAGCTTATAATTCTTTAATGGTGGGAGCTATTTTATAGCTTCCACCATATAGCTTTACATCAAATAATTTGCTGTGTTAATAATGCTGAGAAGAAACACAAGTTCAGTTATAACTTTCTCTGATCCAGGAATAAATCCATAAAATATCATTTATCATCATTTCCCAGACTGTGATCTAGAAGTATAGAACTGAAAATGCCCTTGAGCATAGTTTTTTTTCTTCCTTTTCTCCCGTTTTTCTAGTTCCCAGACCTCCCAGTCCTCTGGCTGTGCTGGGTGTCACGGTAATGACTCATAATCGCATTGCAATCGTTCAGGATAAATGTAAAGCTCCACAATCCTGTGGTGTCAGTGAACATCATTGGTAATTTGGGTCTTGGTTGTTGTATCACGCTGCATTAAATCAACAAGTGTGTGATAATATACATCAGATAATATATCATATTTGAGTACATCACCTCTGTCCTTGTGTCACTTCAGGCTCCACATAAAACAAAAGATCAATAACAGCTGACCTTCGAAGAGTTACATCATTTGGCACCAGAGGCAGCTTAAACATCGACTTTGATAGCAATTTAATATAGTTGTAAAGTGATATAAGGGAATTTTGATGTGACTATTTATTGTGTCTGTACATTCTTTTGTGTAGTACTACCGTTGTAGATAGTTTAGCAGATGTGCAGGTGTTTACAATTGAAATGTATATTTGCACTCAGATAATAATTGTCACACCGCAGCTATCCTGCTTTTTACACCTGGCCAAGTTGCTACTTAATTTAGCAACAGATAGATAGTCGGTTATATAGTCGGTTATAGTTTGGTTATATTTATAGGCAACAAAACTACCTGATTAGGTTTAGAAAAAATATACATGGCCTACAGTAGATTACACACAAATACAGTATCTAATATTGCCGGGTCAGGTCACCCATGGATGCTTGCCTCTGTCATGCTATGAGCAACATGTGTAAATAGTATTGTTTGCTAAAGACACCTGCATATTAATAGCATCTGCCTCAATCAGGACTCTTTCAAAAAAATTGAATGAATTACTAATTTAAAGAGTTTTAGTCAGAGCAGCTAAATGTGCAAACATGTAACAAGTCTAAAGCGTACAATTCAACATATATAAAGATCAAAGCTTCTACCAATAAATTAATGATGTATGTATATTTAGTTTCGCAGCTCTTTCGAGGGATTTACTCTGGAGATCATGGACAGCTTTTAAGCTCAACACAGCTAACTTGGAATTATATTAAATGCATTTAATACAAACAAATGAAATCAAGAACTCCTCCTATACAGCATGCAATATGAATGCCTGAAAACAGAATGCAACATATCTGTAATCACATTTTATATGATTGCACACGTGTTTCAAATATTCAAAACATTTCTGAATTGTTAATACACATTTGTACCGCATTCACAGGGAGGTTTCTAAAGTCACAAAGACATTTAGAGCTTGAAGGCTAATTCATGACCTTGTGAAAATACAAATCAAATACAAATCTCAAGTCAAGGTCCTCTTCCTCACAGAACTTCTCAGCTGCATCGTGTGGCCTTCATCAGCAGATGGAATTTCCTCAGGTGTTGTTGAGACTAAATTATTAGATGAATAAATATTTCAAAAATCATACGAGTTACACTTGTTGACAAATACATGAATGAACACATAGCAATGTCCTTGTATTTGCTTACAACTATGTGTTGTAGGCTTTTTATTAAAGGAGTCAAAGCATCCAAAGGTGTATTTGTCACGTAAACATGTGCAGTGTGACATGCTCTTACGGCACTGCTCAAAGAATAGATAGGTATATCTCAGACATGTTGTAATTAGTGGCTTCGTAAAGTGTACTTTGTGCTATTAAACTGAAATAAGCCTGAATCCTGAAAAGCACATTTGGTGTGTGGGATTCATTTGCTTTCTCATTAAATCTATGCTTATGAATGCAGCTTTTTGATCTCTGTGGCTGAACAACAAATCATTAGGTTACACTGTTGAAAGTGATGGTTGAATTTTAAACAGCTTAAAAGGGATTTGAACACACACACACACACACACACACACACACACACACACACACACACACACACACACACACACACACACAAACAAAAGCCTGTGCCTGCACACAAGGTGCAATGTGATGAGTGCTTCACATATAAATTGAACATGTTCAAAGTGTACAGTTGGTGGTGGTTTGCATGAAGTTACAGCATATTGGAATAAAAACAGCTGATTAAATGTATTCTATCTATACCTATACATCAATTTAAAATCTATATATAGATGTATTTGCTTTTTGGATTGGATGTTTTCAGATCCTTGAATACAAATTGTACAAATCCAACTTCGGTCATCAGAAACAATGTTGTTTTGGACATCTATCCATCTATCGCCACCCCAACCTGAATAGCTGCCATTTTGTGAGATTTGTGTCATCACCCAGCTCTGAGAGTCTAATGGTGTGCATGTCAATATGTTTCCATGGCAATAGAGAGTTTTCAGAGCCGGGAGGCGAGAGCTTAACGTGCCAAAAAACACTTCCTTGAACATTTTACACAGGAAACAAAGTTTTTAGTGAGCTGCCTGTTAACTTACACGAGCCCCGGAGAAAACTTCATACATTGATACCTGAGGTTATTTCCTTAACAAAATAATAGCTTCAGGTTGTTGTAGCTTTGCAGACAAAAAAACATATCCTGGAAATGTACAAATCCAGTGTACCAACTTCTGTAGCAAGTGTAAGCCAGTTGAGAAATGTATTTCATCTTCAATAAGAGGTCTTATAAGAGGGAAAAAAGAGAACGGTTTAACATTATTTACCTCATTGGCCTGTCAGAATTATTTTGTTTACATTTTTGCTTTACATTCAGACCTTCTAAGTAAACAAAAAATAAACTGTGAAAATAGTCTTTACCAAGTGAAAGCCCTGCATTCAAAATGATGTTTATGTAAGTACATGTATGTACGTACTATCAGTTAAACATACTTAAATGTAGTAATTTTGCCGGAAAATGGTTATTGCTGTGTTAATGTGTATGCTGCATTTAATATTTAAGGTGGTACTAATTTGAACTCTACAGCAATGTATCACATTAATGTAAAATCATAATTTTATAACGTCGCTGTAGTGTGAACCATGTTCCTCTAAAAACTTTTCCGGAATTCAGAAAAACAACTCTATTTTTAGTTTTGTGACGATGCACTTTCCAGCTGATCCAAGTGGAGTTTATTAAGCTTCGAAGTAAATTACTTATCTCCGGCCAGAAATTAACACTTTATTCACTTTATTCACTTTATTCACTTTATCAGAATACGAATATCACCCAATACGGAGACAGGAAGGTGTACAAAAAGTAGCCACTAAAGCTGTCAGACATGTAGCCCAGTGAGGTAAAAAGTACAAATATTTACCTCTGAGATGAAGTGGAGAGAATCTCAAAGTTGCATAATAAGGAAATGCTCAAGTAAAACACAAGTACCTAGAAGTTGTACTACTGTAGCCTACTTAAGTTAATGCACTTGTTATATTCCAACACTTCAGTTACCTGTTGGTGGAAGTTTGTTAAGTCCCGCCCCTTCTCATGAACATGTTCCTCACAACACAGAGAGATCAAAACAAGTGCAGAAAGATTGTGTGGAGACTAAAATAGTTGTTAAAATGTTTGTGACAGGAATAGTGGCCGAGGTGATTCAGGGACCTTTTTTCCACCCCATGGTGGGTCAAGTTGTAGTCAGCTAAGTTTGTGTCGCTAGCCAACGTAGCCAACCTGTTTATTTGTTCAGGCTTAAATTGGTTAAATCGTACTTCTATATTAAAAGCTATTAAAGTTCAAATCCAAGTTCACAATTATTTCAACACAACTAACTTGAACTGTTTTCTGACCAGGAAACTGTGAGGCCTAATAATAACTGTAATAAAGGGTGTTACATCTAAAGTTAAACTAAGCTAGTTAGACAGACAGCTTTTGGTTTAGCTAGCTTGCAAAAATCCGCTATTAGCCAAGCTAGCACGACATGTTTTATATGGTGCATACAGTATGTTCGAAATACTGGAATATTGTGTATGAATATGGTTTATGTTTAAGCATACTGTGAAACTAATTGAGTGCACAAACGTGCTTTTGTTTATTGAAAGGTGGGTTAGGTTGAACAAAAATCTGTATATATATTTAAAATCTGTGATGATATGTCAGACTCAATTCCCGTAGACATTTGGGCAAATTTTCTGACAGGATATGACTTTCAGGGGTCTAACTGTACTTTTTGAAGCGCTGCTCCAAACCGTCCTGATATACAATTTATAAGTATAATCTTTTTATTTTTTATGTGAAAAATGGTCAACTGACAGTTGTAAAAATCTGTTGTGTCGTGACCTTGTTGTCTTTAGCAACGGTGACAGCCGTGTACTTCGGGCCTCTCGTACTGAAAATTGCTTCAACATGATCAACAGACAAGATTATCTGAAGCATTCACGTGTCGCAGTGTCAGGGTGAGTTGAAGTTCAATGATTAGAGAACCGGTTGAAGTAAAAATTATTTCATCAGTTTGTGTATACCTCAGAGCAGTCCATGTTGCTGCCAAACCCACTCTCAGTGAACCGGCATCCACACATCTTAATGACGTCTACATCGACATGCTTAATTAAATTAGTCATTATATGACGCAAATACCATTCATATTTTACCTTACCCCCTTTCGCAATTAATTTCTTTTAAAGTAATGAACTCATGGGGGACTCTGAACATTTTATCATCTGAAAGGGACAAATACAAATACATTCAGACCCACCGCTGGGTCGTGATAAAAAGCACAAGTCTCTCAGGAATTTAATTTGTGGTCAAAAGCAGGAGTGTGTACTCTGCATAAAACACGCTGACGCTATTGGACAGACCTGTCGCACATAATGAGCTGCTTTGGTAATCTTAAAAAAAAAAAAAAAAGGCGCAGTCTCATTTTACGAAATGTCTTGTATATATTTTTACACTAATTGAACATAAATCCAAAGTAGTGCATGTGCCACTTTTCAAAGCAATACAATGGGCAATAGGCCAGAGATAATCAGAGAGAGAGGCTGGCAGAGGCAGCCGCTATTCTATACAGGGATATTTTAACATCTGAGGAGAGGTTTTAGAAGAAGAATAGAAATGATCCTTTATTAATCCCCTTGGGGAAATTCTTCTCTGCATTTAACCCATCCTTAATTATCAAGGAGCAGTGGGCTGCCCTTTAAGAATCAACAACTTAGGACTGTATCTGGCTTGACATCTTGGCCTCTTCGGGGCAGCGCAACAATCTGTAAACACAACATGAACTTATCACCGCTGAAAGTTGACACATTAGCAAACAGGTGCTTATTTAACTAGCAAATATTTAGCAACATTCATTTGTTGTTGAGTTGTCTCTGGCGATCTAATGGATAGAAGTCCAGTCTTCACGCTGCATTAAAAGGACATTTATTTACGTGTGTCTGTGACATTACTGTCTGTGCCGCTGTGTGCCTTAAACGTAAAACTGTTGCCTGTATAATGTGACCCACAAAAAGAGACAACGGAAATATGAGATTGACTGGCCGGTCATCGGACATGGCCGATCAGCTGAAAATCATCCAGTTTCGATCAGTGCATTTCTAGCTTTTAGCTGCTAAATGCACCACAATGTTCACCAAATAGTTGCTTACGTCGTCTGTTGTTGATGCTGAGCACGTACTGTAGGTTTCTCTGAGCTTTTTTTGTTGTTGTTGCTGAAAACAAGGCGACAATGAAAATATGAAAGCTGCAGTCAGTTAAAACAAGACAATGAGCTGAAAGATGCTAAAAACCTCTGTGGAGATGAGGTGAACTGCGGTGTTGGAGAAAATACTCCAGTAGTCACCGGGTCCATAGTTCATATAAATATCTTGACTACAGCAGCTTAAAGGTAATAGGCAGATGCATTGAAGCAGTTGCAAAGTGTGTATATGAATTTGTTTTATTCCCTTAGCTGCCAATTAAGCAGGCAGTACACTCTGAACAAACTTTCCCAAAATAGAAATGCAGTCCCACATGGAACCACATGCAAATGTACGTATGTATATGCACCTTCTCTTAAAATGTACAATGTTGCTTGGTATTCACAGAAGTTAAAGAGGTAACTTTAAGCCTCTGACTAAAACTCTGATGTTGGTCCAGTAGATGAAACCAGGAAGCAGGTTGGAGAAGTTGGCTTGCGATGATAGCATGAAGATATGAACAAAGTCAGAGGAAGCTTCCCCGCACAGAAATCACAAAGGAGGCGAGGTGTTTCAGAACGAGTGTTTAAGAAATTCCAGCAGTTCATACCACAGGTGCTGCAAATATGAAGCTTTTGTTTTCTACTGCAAACATGTTGACAAAGTTTGTTCTCACAGTAGGGAGACTAATAATAACCCCTTCACACTAACAGCTTATTGCTTCAGCTTATGGAGCTTTCCATAAGCTGACTACACATCTCTGTCCAGCTGGCTACTTTACTAAATAAATAAATAAATATATATATATATATATATATATATATATATATATATTCAAATAAAATGGTCTTGATTAAAAAGTGTTTCCTAAATGCATTCAACGGCGATGCACAAAGATGCACAATGAGAGGAAGAGCGAGAGAGGCAGTGCCTGGACGAGAGACGTGGACAGATGATGACAGTTTGTGAAGCGCAGTGACGATCCAGCAGTTTCATACTCGAGACGTATTTAACGCGGACCTGCTGATGCGTAGAGAGACTTCAGTCTGCAGTGTAGCTGCTTCACTAAAAATACATGGGAATTGGTCCATAACATTAGGTTTCATGATCAAAGATGTTTTGTCTAAGTTCTTAACCATGTTCTCTCTCTGTCTCTGTCTGTCTCTCACTCTGTCTCTGACACGGCAAAAAAAGTCTCACCAACAAAAGCATAGTTAACGAAACCGGTCAGGTGTTGCCAACAGTGAGGACAGTTTGTCTGATTGACAGTTGTGTAACGGGGCCCCTCCACTCCCACCAGGGTAGGAGGGGCCCCGCATTTGAAGATGTTGGTCGAAATCATGACTGAAAGTCATGCCAATAGATTTTCGTAATGCATGATAGTCGATATGAAACAAAAAGTATTGGATCTTTGTATGGTACAGCTAAATCCAATTAATAATAATAAACAATCTGATACAGCTCTGTAAGTTATCAACGGAATTTGAGAAGTTCTCATTACTAAATGATCCTGACATTCAGGCAAACTTATAAATAAGGAAACAGTCAAATCAAAAGTATTAATGTTTTACGTATAGCTAGAAAAACCCAGTGATGACTTGGAGTACAGTAAAGCCCAAACAAACTGAGGTTTAATCCTCATAATGACAAAGTATTTTAAGATAAAAGAAAAGTGTAGTACAGATTGTAAAAAGGGAACAAAATGCATAACTGTGATATGTATGTGTCTTTAAAAGTGAAACTAATTCAAAGTAACAGAGAAAATGGAAACCCGTATATTTTAAAGTGACTTTTACATTTGTATGTGCATGTTTAATTGAAGTCACTTATCTTTTTTTAATTTCGAAAAGCGGTACAAAATTATGCCTTCCATCCAGCTACAATTTTGACAAATTGGAAATTAAAAAAATAATGAGATCAAATCTTCTGTTCTAATGGAAGTATGTTTCCAGCTAATGAATGGCCACTAGAAATCCCTTTTTTCCGCTGATGCAACATAATAATAATCAGTGGATTATCCTTTTACAAGAAATTCTGCAACTTTTTTGCCCTCTAAGGCGTCTGATTCTTTACGCCTCACGGTTCACAGTTCTAACTACAGATATTAATTCTGCTGTCAACTGATTAAAATGTCACACACAAACCTGTACAAACCTGTCAATCATATCTAAACACAGACTGACAAGCTTTATTTATACTCACACTGGGCACCGTACTATACTCTATTCACTGTGCCCTGCATTATACTCCAAAACAAACAAAATGTACTGTGAAGAATCAAAAAGACACAAGTGTAAACCATAGATATGCCCATAGATATGCCCATAGATATGCCCATAGACTGCGGGGGGAACTGGTAGAGGCCATAAACTAACACAATGCCGATAAGGGATTGTAATTATTTGTAAACTTTATTGCTTTAGTACAAGCACTGTAAAGAAATAAGTCAAGTATTACATGCATTATAAAAACAAAGGTTTAATATCCTGTAAATAATTTGATATGGCTGCAAAATATATACTTCAATAAAGATGTTTAAGACCTCCTGTTTCTAAAGCATTTATAAGCAAATTTGCCTATTTACAATCCCATGAGATGTAAATAGTGCTTTTATCATTAACTTTTTGTGACAGTCATGTGATCACACGCGCTTGCGTATCAAGTTACAATAATTCAGAGGTGTACAAGCAAGCGCAGCAACCACGGCCGTGATTACTCCATTTTCTGGCGCACGCTCCTAGCGCCAGCTTCACTACAGCGATAAACTTAAGAAGTGGACGCAGTCATCGTGACCTCACCTGTTGGTTTGGGGACTGCCATGCGTACTGCGCTTTATGGTCTATTTTACTCTAAATGGGACCATCTAAATGAACATCATGTTGAAGACTTGAAACTAGTGATTGAGACCACAAAGCCATGTTTACAATGTTTACTGAGGGAATAAATCAAGTGAGAAGTATAAGTCGTTTTCTTATAGACTTATACAATCAGACTTATTTTTGCAATCAGATGAGTCGCCCCCTGCTGGTCAGTAGAGAGAATGCAAGTGTTAAGGCATTTCCTAATGGCTTCCCTCAACAGAACCGGAGGTTGCCGCCTGGTTGTAGCCAGTGCTGAAAATATCTTTGTATCTTTAGAGGAATGTTGTGTTTCTCGTCATGGCCCAGCGGCATGTGTTCCTTAATCAGAGGCGGCCGTGGAGCAGGGGTAGGAAACGTCCCCAACCACAGCATGATAAAATGTTCAAAATAATCATACACCCAAAGTACACCAGCCTCAGCTGTCCTCCAAAGTGATGGTTTTCTTTTGTGTGTTTCTCTGCCAGCAGACAGCTGTGGGTATCAGTGGCACGCTTCAGCTTCCAAGTGTTTCTTACAGCCCAGAAGTGGCAAATCCTGCATTACTGATTCGTCTCAAAATAAATGTAATATTGAAGTTAATCCAAATCAAACCAACTTCTGACATGAATGATCAGATCTATTCACACAATTGATTTACACTGACATCCTATTTCCCAGGTGCATAAGCTGTACACTTCATACTGCATGTCTATACAATGAATCACATCTAAAGCTTATTGTAAAATAAGATATCTGTACACAGAAGAAAAAATACAAAAAGCTACAAAAATTATAAACCAATGCATCATTTCACTTTACTCTATCGTTAATATTAAATACTGCATTAAAAGGTGTATCCCATGTTTTTGTGTCTTTCTGTTTCTGATCTGAGACTAAGACAATAAGATCTGTTTGGTGTGTTTAATAACCATAGCTGCCGTCTCAGTGGTTTCTAATATGTACTCCATACAGTTGGCCTATGACTCATAGAATTTCAGCATGGGCCTCCTTGAATTCGTGGGCAAAATGACAGATCAACCCAAAAAGCTCCTGAGAGTCTTGATCCGCCGGTTCACCGAATTTAACCTTGACAGGAGGAAAACAAGATCAGTCACTTAGAAAATTAAAACATTTTGTCTGACAGCAATTACACATTCTGAGACCTTTTGATCTTTATGAAAAATATTTCATATATTACAATCCCTTTCATAAGTTATCTGGCGCCTGGGTCATGCAAATTCTTCACACAATGGTCTTTTGATATAATCACCTCATATACTGCTTCAGCATGCAATCCATTCCTTGAGTGCACTTATACAACAAGGTAGACATGCACTGCTGAATTAATACTTACCCTTAGGTGGTTTAGGGTCACTGTCAAAAAAATATGTTCGTAATTCTCAAGTCAAACTTTATCAGAAAGGGTCACAGTGGCTAAGTGCACTAATTGGCTCATTGCATGCTGTTGACTATGCAGGTTGAAGTTAAGGCTCAAGCTATTCTTTACTTCTTATTATGTTCGGGTTAGGGTTGCCATTTTCACCGTTTTTTTTGTGATTATTTTTCTTTTTTTGGGCAGCCATCCTTACCATAAAGCCTCCCCTAACACCATGTAAACATTAGAGCGCATAGCATCAGTGGTTCTGCTGCTCAATTACGAGTTACACTCACTTACCACAGCCTACAGTCTACTAACTTGCAGCAGTGTACTAGCCATCTGGCATTCTGGGACAAAACGTTGTGTGTTGCTGCATCGATGGACTGGTAGAGTGTCAAAAAAATCAATAATGTTTTTACCGGCCTTCCAACCCTTCTCTCCTTATCTGCCTTCTCTGTGTGCCTGCCATTTGGGGGGCTCATGAGAGTGTGCTGCATGTGTCTTCTAGTTAAAGTCTGTTCTTAAGTCAGTAAAGGTATCAAGTTGCGTTACAATTTGTTCGTCTATTGGCAATACAAAAAAACCCATAATAAATAAAAAAAGATCTAAAAAGTGAAATGTTACAGTTACCTGTTAATACTTTTTTAAATCATGCATCCAAAATAACAACTACAAAAAAGGGCCTACATTTTTTTTCCATGAGCGTCTTCTGTCTTTAATAACTGTGCATGTTTGCTATTCAAGGGCATCATTATGAATTCTCCTCATGACAAGTGACTAAATATAACACCTTATTCCCAACCTGCTGCTCTGTTGCACAACACTACAGCTCAGTCAGTCTCATCCTTTCCTCCAATGCTCCTAAAAGGGTTTATTATATATGCAGGAGGTTTCACATACACACAATTAAAACAGTGTCCCCACACAGTGAAATCAGGGGAGGAGGGGATGTATGCAGGTGGACTGGGGACTAAGAATGAGGCTGTGTCCATCTTTAAATGGTTGGTTTGATTTAGTCTAAACTTGGAAGAGTAATGCTTGATGGCGTTGGTGCTGCTTTGGTATTTAAAGATGACAGGATGGACTGATAGGAATATGCTCAAATTTGAAAAACTACATTTCAAACACAATTGTTCGCAGTAAGAAAAATAATGTGAAATATTCAGTGAGTTAAATATGTCCACTGGTCCTTTGTTTAAACATGCAAGAATAATGGTACATTTTGTCACTGCTGCCTAATGATTAAAAACAACTCATGGCCTGAAGGGGACACTACAGTTAAAGGTCAAATTGTTCCATTTTAAAAGGCCACAGCCACTAGACCGTTTTCAATAATACATGGAGGAATGATTTATGTTAAGAATAATAAGAAATAATACTGAAATATTAAGGATGTATCTCGGTATCTTTCACTAAAGGAATATCTTGACATTTTGGGAAATACGCTTACTTGGGTGAAGATGCCTTCCCCAGAGGATTGTCTAGTTCATACTATGCAAGGTGTTTCCAAGTGGTTTCAATGTACAGTATGCTTAAGCCAATCCAGTCTGGAGGGTAATAATGTTGGTAAATTATTAAATGATAGTTCCGCATGGCTTCACTCAACAGAACCCGAGGTTGCCGCCTGATTGTGGGTTAGCTATATTAGCTTTCTTGCCAAGAGCTAGCTAAGAAGAAACCACTCATATTCATATAAAGACTGGAAACTTGAGGAAGCGGCACAATAGACCAGGTCGAGGAACTTCTCCAGCTCACAATTTTACAAGCTGTGGGTTTATGGGAATTATGTACCAAACTACTTTCTGTAGCTGTTTCCCCTGTTTCCAGTCTTTATGAAAAGCTAAGCTAACCAGCTACTAGCTAAAGCTTTATATTTACTGTACATCTCACCAATGCACATTTTTACCGAAATATCCAGCTCTTCCTTTGAAAGCAAAGACATTTCATGTAAAAAAAAAAACTTACATTACACCTTGTTGATTTCTCCTATAAAATCTTCACCAGTCACAAAGGTGAGATGTAGATAAAAGAGAGTTTGGAAAGGATGCTCAAGAGTTGAGACAATGTTGGGTGTGAAAACAAGGTAAACAAATACAATTGTAAAATTGAGTATGGAAAAGACTTGTATTTTGTGCACTCACTACATAGCATTGACTGTGTTCAGTCCCCTCCCCCTTGTCTTACTTGTGTGCCAGTTGTGAAAAAGGATTTCAATACACAGGGATCGCATTGTGGGCTTAATATAACCCAATTCCCTACCGGTCCTAAAGCTCACAACTCACACTATAATATCTCCGTGCTCAAACACAGTGGGAAGGGTAATTGGACTCTCTATGATGATGGATTGCCCATATAGATATGGGAAAGGAGAGACGATAGGCATTGCTTTTGTATTGATTGTTTTTGGTGGGTACTTATATATAAAAAGACATAGCACCTGTTAAGATGTCAAAAGTAGGCTTGAGCTCAATGAACCTAATCTAACCAAGTTGGTGAGCAAAAGAAATGTCCTCCTTTATAAATGATGTAATGAAAGAATACACAGGGACCAGTACCTCCACTAAATCTGATCTGGTGACAGGAATTTTCTTTAGGAGAGATCTGATGTCAATACAAATGCTTAAAGGCAAGTCACCTTCTCAGACAAACTCATTAAGGAATATAATAATGTTTGTTCTCAGAGTCCAAGTCAAAACCCAAGAGCACTGAAATAATAGTGCAAATATGAATTCATTAATTGTAACATATATTACAAATATATTTAAAATGAGATCTCAATAATTGCAAAAATGATTATTCCAAATATTAACTACTTTTCCACAAACGCAATAAACCAAAGAATGTTGTGATTGGAGTCCTGATGGGCTAATACATTGTTAGATCATTCATTGATGTGACATCGCACATTCAAGGGTCTGGATGAATAAATTATCCAAAGGAGTAAATATAAAGTATTTCAAGGCAACAAATCAGTGATGTTTGCTGTTAAATGATGTGCAGGCCAGTTAACCACTACAGATGCATTATATCCTGGTGTAAGCCCTTAAGGACACCTATTGGAGAGAAAAGTTTCCTCTGAGACTTCTTCCTTGTGAAATGATGCACTCTCCCAGTGTGTGGGTGGGGAGATAGTGTAAGATGACAAATAACTGAAGTGGGCCATCTAGACACTACTGGAACAGAGAACTATCTGTCTGTGAGGCTGTACAAAAAAGATATTGAAATAATAACTCATGGATTACCAGTATGACAGAGTAGAGTCTCTTCATCTCCTCACATGTCTTCGTCAGTGCAGAGAGATCCATGTTATATTTTTCAATTGAAGCCTGGGGTATAAAGAAAAGCACAATGAAGTCTGGGTGAGTTTTTTCATTCATTGAGTCAATCGTTGCTCAAACTTTACTGCTATAGCTCTTATGGGTCAAACCCTGCATAGCCTACATTGCATGTGTATGTATATATATATATATATATATATATATATATATATATATATATATATATATATATATATATATAATCATCTCAGTGTCATTCATAAAATATGTTCCTCGCTTCTTTGTAAATAATCCACGATTGAAATTCTGATTAAAATGCTTCAACAGCAACACCTGCAGGACAGACAAGAAAGTGGTGGTGGAAGACAGAGGAGGACGTACTCATGCTGTCCTCCCTGAGGGTGGGACCTCTTACATTAATTAAATGGAGCCCTTTTTTCTTTTCATGCCAATCTGTGATTGTCCAAAACAAAATGCTGCTTCAAGGGAGGACATCCGACCCTGGGGTCGTTATCAATCAACAACCAGAATGCAATAGGGACATTGCCTCGGTCCAATGTTGATTTCTAAATGTCATTTTCAATTCTTCACCTCTGTATTGTGTGTGATAAACTGGCAGTAACGCGATAATTTCGAGTAGCATATTAGAAAATAAATTAAACCATGCAAATTGGGAACACATCACTTCAGAAATTCATTTGATTTCAGCCTAAATTACAACATCGTCAAAATGTCTTAATAATTTGTTTCCCTTTTGATCGAGCAAGTTACTTGCATTAGCCAACGCAACAGTTAGCTTGTTGTAGCATCCCTAAAGGATCTGTGTAGCAGTCCGTTGCCCATATCGAGATCCAGCCCCGGGTGAGCTAACTGCGGCAACTTAGGCTACTGCACGCCACCGTGGTCTCGCCGTGGGTTCAGCCTGGACAACTGACAGCGAGGCCCGAGGCATTCTCTCAGGCTGCCGCGCACCGGGCAGTCTATTTATATGTACAGTATGTATGTATGTATGTATGTATGCCTCCGGCCTCGCCATCAGCTGTACAAGCTCGACCCATGGCGGGACTAGCGTGGCGTGCGACAGATTGCTGCAGTTTACTGAATCTAGTGAGACATTCGGCTACACACACATGGATCATTCCCATATAGATCCTGCAGAGATAGTTTTTATGAAAAGTATAGATAAGTAGTCAACTACTGTAGTAACATTTAATAATTGTATTTATGTATAACTTTTCAAGCTTAAGCATTAAGTGCTTTCTAGTTTCAAAATAGAAAGCCATGTAAAAAAAGATAAAAATCCCGAGTGGCAGTGATGCTCAATAACAGGCAGCAATGTGCCAATAGGGAAGAGAAGAAGAGCACTATTTGCTGAAGACAAAGCAGCTAGTAAACAATTCATTTGCACAAGAAGCAAAGTAATCAATACTGTTTGTTTTCCAAGAAGACACATTGTTTTTTTAAATGAATGCATTAATAAATAATAAACACTACTACTACTTCACCTTCAGGTCTTTGGAGAAGTTTAGGTGATGAACTCCAGCATTTGTCTTCTTGTACGTTTTTTTATACTGAATGACTTTCTGCAGTTCATTCTTCAGGACTGAAGCAACACACACACACACACACACACACACACACACACACACCTTGGTTACTATCCATCATATTCAACCACTGAAGCAAATAGCTGTTTCTTGTGAGGTGACGTATTTGTGCTTGTAGCGACTGCTTAAAGTCATCATCGAGACAATATGTTGTGTTGGGCTTATATATTTCCTTGACAATGAGAATATGCTGTTTCAACAAAGTGGATTGAACCTACACTTACAGAAAGATCTAGTAAATGTTGCCTTGGCACATACAAAGTTAGGGTCAGTATTACAGTGATCTCAGCAAATTTGCAACAGTCTTTGGACACCGTAGTAAAATGTGATCTCCTCACCATCTACTTCTGCGGTCAGGCCTTTGATGGAAGCTATCCAACAAAGAGAGAAACAAAAGCAGTGGCGTAGACAGAAAATACACATTTCACTCAACAGACTTAACACACAGATTTTTTTTTTCTTCTCTTCAGCTTTGACCAAATCTTGATTAGCAAATACCTCCTGGGGCAGTTTCAAAATCTGCCAACTCCTGGGTAAAAGTGGCCAGGCTCGGTTCATGCAACATGATCTGTTCCACAAGGGCATGGAGCAAGGTGAACTTCCTGTCTTTCCCATGGAGCTGGGTGAGCTGGAGAGGGAGAAAACACAGAGTTGGAAAGAAAGGGCACGGCTTGTACAAACCTAGAGTTCCCTGTCACGCGGCACAAGGACGTTTAAAGGCTGCAAGACCTACGTGAACTGAGTATCCAACCTTTAGTGTGGTCTTGCAAATCTTTTTCCTGACTGAAGGCCAGGGAAAGAATTGTATTGACATTAAACAAGCAATTGTTGTTTCTATCCCACATGTCTATTGCGTTGTGGTTTAGTATCTTCAACAAAGGTTTACCTTGGATTTTGGCACAAATGCAGCTTGCAAAGGTGCAGGAACAGTTCTTTCCACAAGGAAATGAAAAATCCAGCCACTGGGGAAAAGTACCTAGCTAGGAGACCTATGGCACATTGTAATGCCACTATTCCATCATATACACTGATCTCAATTATTGCATATTTTACTGAGTTCACCTTCATGTAGTGTCTTATTGTAAAGGATAATTAGCCCTCTTGTGCATTTTAGCCCACACGTAGCTATCATATTGCTGAGCAGGACGTTCTAAGACATCATATTTATTTTTATTTCATATAAATATGATTTGGGGCATCTGACATTAAGTTTGCATGATTGATGATGAAAAAAAAAGCATTCATGGACATTTTAAACTTAAAAAATTACATTGTGTCTACATTTTTCTCATGCTGTTGCTTTGACATCATTGCCTGTTTTATTGTGTCTGCTTCTGAGAGATGGCTCTGTAAATCAAGAAAATGTATTAATTCGTTCATTCATTAAGCGTTCCTTTATTATAATTCAAAATGAATGACCCTACAATAAAGTAGCCGGCTGGACTTAAATAATTGGCTGTTTTTGGCACTTATGGAGGGCTCTGCAAAAAGGTCTAGATGTGGGTGATAATAAATATTAGCAAAAATAGATATTTAATTGGATAGGCCTACATTTACATTTAGATCAATATCTATATCAATAAATGTCTATTAAAGATTATCTGTTTGGATAAAAAAAAATGTCAAAGGAAACATTCATGAGTGCCTTTGGTCGACCTCACTTACCCTGTAATAGGCATTCAGGCTTTCTCTAGATTATATTGTTTACTATATATAAGGCCTCAGCCAGTCTCCAAGGACTACATGTACAAAAAATGCAGCAAGCATACTCAGAAAAGAAAAACAAGAACCAAAAGATGATCTGAGATAACCTTGATGCTTCTTCTTTTTTAAAGCAGTCAGCCATTAATTTGATGAGAGCCTGTCTCCAGCAGCAACAGTTTACTATTCTCAATTAGACCTGGAAACACCTCTGAGGAAACACAAGGCATCGGCTTCATTAAAGTGAGCGAAGGACATTGTCCAGCAGGAAAGAGGCTTAACTCTCAGCACCACAGTGAATACTCATATCTCAAAAAAGCTAATTTTTTTTACTTTTTTTATATTCTGGTTTAGACATTTGTGTCATGAAAAAATCCTCTGACTGACTGCAGTTAATGATGGTTTACTTCTAAGAGATTCGGCCACGAGTGGCCACACTTTGTGCAAAGTTTAATTTCTCCTGTGACGCCAGGTAGCGACACAAACACAGGATTGTCAGAAGGACAGTGTCGAAGACCTGAGTGAACTTGAGCAAAAAGGAAAGCTGCAGAGAAGCCCTGCTGTGTATATCAATGAGTAGTCTTATTAGCCTTGTGCTGCAGCTCTATCAAAGGTCAGGCAACAGTGGTAGAGTCCTACTTTACTTAAGGAGGAGAGGCAGAATCCCTTGGCCTTTTCCTTCCTGCCGTTCTCGTTGAGGTAATTGCCAATGGCGAGGAGGTACTCCAGCACCGAAACAAATGACCCGCAGTTGTTCAGCTGCGTGCACATTCTGATCTTCTGGTTAATCAGCTGAAAGACAAACACAGAGGCACAGAGCAAAATCATTTTGTTCTGTGATCCAACCGCATGCAGGTACTTTCATTTATAGGGGCTTGTTAGTGCTGGCAAAAATAACTCAAGGCTTCAGTATTTTAAATTATCAAGATTAACAGCAATCTCAACATCTCATTTGACCTCATAAAATGAATAATCAGAGCTTTGTTGTTTGGCAAGATCATTATTTGGTATGCAATTGTGTCAAGTACAAATATCCCTCTAGAATATCGCATAATTTCCCTGCACAACCAGTTCTAAACAGCTCCTGTTGAATATGGATAGAAATTATACCAAAAAGAAAATAAAGTTGGATTTTAGGTTTTGCCAGTGATGTGTTGGAGGAAGAATAAGTTGTTGCTGTGGGAATCATAGTCCTTGACAAAGAGTCAGCTCGTCAAAACACCAGCCAGCAACAACACTCCCACCATATGCTCCTATTTTAAGAATAACTTCCCAAAACCTGGAAGTGGGACAGTCTCAATTACACAGAAGAGGAAGCAGATATCCAGTTCCATTTATCTCCTGGCTTTGCAGAGAACCATCTGTACCACCGTAGAAAACTATTATAGTTTGTAATGAAACGGCTCAGCCCAACGTCATGTAACCTGCTTTCAACGGGTCTTCTGATTTGGTATTGACGTTAAATCAAAAGGTATCTGTGCAACTATGGCAGAACAGTGTGTAAATTCTTCACTTATCTCTTGGTATGTGACAACTATATATAAAACAAATATCATTTGTGTGTTTTATATCAAAATTCCTATTTTTCTCTCTCTCTATTTTCTCATCCAAAAATGTTTAAATATTTTTGGATGATTCATCTTGAACTTAAATGCCTGTACATAAATGTGTCCAATCAAATGTGGTTTGGGCTAGCTAGCTAACCACTCTGATCATGTAATGCTTGTGCGTCATAGCCGTGCATGGTCTTAGCTAGCAGAGCAATATCACAGGAGGAGGGGATGTGTGTGTTCTCAGTTGGCAGAAACTCGGTTGCTCTAATGTATTCACTTCTCCCTCATCCACCTCCTGATCTAACAAACCCATTCAAGCCCCTTTCGGGACCATCTCATCCCCAGAATGGGAGACGGTCCTAGATGGTTTCTATGGAAAAGCTCAGGGAAGCAGCTGCGCACTGATCAGAGGTGGGGGGCGTTTACCACTAAACAGTGAGCCTCCATCCTTGAAGTCTTTGTTCTTGTAAATTCCAAAAGTGTTGTTGAAAATACTTCTGTTAAAGCATACTGTAACAACATTGTCTTGTTCAAGTAAGTTTTCTAGTGCTGTGTCTGTCTTCTTCGCAAACTGGTACCTTTGTTATTTTGTGAGCCCATTTTACACTAAAACAGACATGGCACAAATGTAAAATTTTCAAAAGTGTTTTCAAATAGTATTTTTCAAGTTTAACAAGAGAAAGGACTTAATGAAAACCAACTGGTTGGTTTGGCAAATGCGTGTCAACTTCCCCACCTCTGTTATAGACCAGCGCATCCCCGCTTCCCCGGATGTTTCCTGTGGGACACTCAGTAACGGGGCGAGGTGGAAGCCGGTCTGCAGCCCAGTGTCTCACGACAGCTCTATGAGCTGCTTTAGTGATCCAATCAGATCTGAAGGGTTTGATTTAAATCCCTCTCGTGACTATATGCCAGCCACATTTTCCGTTTATCTCTGAAATACTTTACTTTAAAGAAGCTAAAGATACTTTTGTTTCTCATTTTGACTTCAGTTAGAAAAGGGAGGAGCGGTTGAAAACTCTACATTTAGTTTTATCATTCACTACTTTACATCCATCACAGCTTCAGGGGTTGTCTCCCTGTCTACTGCATCACTGGCTTTGGTTCTGTCTTTGCCTCTCCTATTTATATTTGGAAACGGTGGCACACCGAGCACAGCAAACCGTTTAAAGAAGAAGCCAGGGCCACAATGCAGAATACAACCTGACATCTTGGCAGTGAGACGAAGCACCAACAAGCACATCATAGGCGAGAAACATCCACCCAGGTGGCGACTTCTCCATTTCCTCTTTCTAAAGCCTCTATGTACGTCAGGTGACGAGTAAATCCTCCTTAATGTTTTTGCCTTAAGAAGTCTGTCATGTTATAGAATTGAGGGATTTAGAGTATTCTGCAATAGAGAGGGCTCTAACCTCTTCATGCTTGAACACATTGTATTGTGATACGCTCCGTATTGTATCTTGGATAGCAACATATTTTTGTCACAGATTACTGGCACGAAGATCAAAAATGACCTTTTTGTAAATACATCTCAGATACAATGCAGTGGAAAGAGAAACAACATCAAAAAGAAAAAGCAGAGAGTAAATTGAAGTTTAATGACATTGCTAATCTTTTTTTGTTGAGTCATCTCTACCAGCACTCAATATGTTTCTCTCTGTGTTTTAGACAAAGAGAAAGTACTGCAAGAGCCAATGGATTACAGTGCCATCATTCTTATCCATTGTTTCTCTTCATTCTCAAACAGTCAGCAGACAAGAGATTAGGACTGAAGCACTGATGTAGAAAGGAACAGAGGCTTGAGAGAATCGCATAAAAAATAAAAAAAGCCAAGGGGCTGGGAGGTATTCTTGTCTGACTGCAGTATCTTCACACCCTGCAGTCCTCACTGCTAATATACAAGCCGCTGTAGTGTTAACAATTAGTCTGATGTCAATGTACAGATACTCACGTTTGGCTGTATGTGTAACAGTTAATACAAATAAAAAGATATGATTAAATAGTAACTTTATGTATTTTCTTTATCACATTTTATCTGTATTCATTTAAGACTACTTGTCTTTGAAGAGGGTCCAGAAGTTTGTTGAATGAAGTTAAATTCATGATTTTTTCCACAGTTCTCCCCCGTGAGAACCCCAAAGTGGGTTTTTATTGGGTTTCTGATGAAGATAAAAACGTTGTATTTTTTGCACCACTGTTAGCGTGTGTCAATTATTGGATGCCTGGAAGAACAACAACTTCTCTCGTTCTCTAAATTTATTTACTAAATGATCACAAGTAAAGTAGCAAGCGCTGCAATTGCAAAAGCAGTGAGTGGTACAGCCAACACGCAGGTTGGTCAAAGAACAACTGCCCCACAACGGAAGTGGGGCCTTTCATACACAGTTTATCGTCACAGGTTCGTCTCGCCTCGTCCTAACATCTGATTCGCTCTGTCCTGTCAAGAGGAGGAGAATCCCGTGTTCTCATCTTTTCTCACAAGACTGGAACGTGCAACGACCAGTCTGCTTCCTTAATGTCAATATACTGATAAACAGTTGTGGGTGTTGAAGTGCGCAGGCATGTGACTAACTTCCCTTGGGAACTGGACATTTCATAGACACAACAGCTGCATAGCTGTGTTATACTGACCTCGCTAGCCTGAACTTTAATAGACATGAAGAGTAATACAATGAAGAATATCTACAGAATATAAGGATTTATATTATCACCACCTACAGAAAAATGGGACTTGATTTGATTAAGATCCATCTTTTCTTCTCCTTCAAATTAAGGGAGGTGTCTTAAAGTGCTTCGCATGCCTTTCTGTTTTCGAGACTCTTAACTATCCAGCAAATAGAACAGAAACTACTTCACCAACCACTTCAAACATGAAATTGGAGGAAAATAAAGCTTTTATGTAATAATGTCAGTTTTTCCCCAGATGTTCTTTCCATTTATGCCGAAAGCCACGATGTATCTGAACATTACCATTTGCCTGACGGAATAAATTAGTTTTTTAGTCCTTTTCATCGTGTGGGAATGGTACAGACTATAAAACAGGCCAACTTGTGATTTGACCTTTGATTTGGCTTCATAGGTGATTGTGTGTAGACTCACAGGCTGCAGGTCGTTCATGCTGATCGGAAGCTCTCTCAGAGTCAGCAGCAGGTCGAGCTGTGTGCTCAGACAGGGGATGTTGCACATCTGTAGCAGAGAGAAGATGTGAGTTTAATAAAGCTGTTGGTTTTCAGAAGAGACTGCAATTATCGCATTAACACACAACCATGTAATTCTCTAAAAAAGCAGCCCTGATCAAGGGAGATCAAGTTGTTGGGACGGCTGCAGCTTGTACTCACACCCTCAAGTCCTTTGGCGTTATTACCTCAGGCAAGAGTGGAGTGCTACAGGCCTGTCGACAGGCTGATTTAACAGAGAAACTGAAGGCTTGACACCTTGAAACGATTGGCTGAGCTGCCTAGTCGACCTTTGAGTCGGTGCTAACCTCTCATAAATCATTCCACATTGTCAGGCCGTCTCGATCATGCTCAGGCACCATCTCCCAAAAGCCAAAGGGCACTTGGTCTGACGGATATAAGGAGGGGTATTAGGATTAGTGTTCGGAATCGAGACCATATCATTTGGCTATTTCTAAAAATATATGTCATTCTCCACCTACTCGAGCACCGTGTTTCTCGTCTTGACACATTTTTCCGACACTTACATTTCTAACGCAAGTTTAACAGATCATGCTGATTCCATGCCAAGGTATCTTATCATCTTATCTCCGGGGCAAAGATTGTGTTCACATATTTTGAGTTTCAAGCAGCATTACTTTGCTGACTTTAACTTTATTCCCATGTTCACCACATTTAAGATTTAAAAAAAATATACACTCTTCTCTACGCACAGGATTTAAGTTCCCTGAGAAATCATGATGGGCATGATTTAAGAAACAGAAACAGAAACATGCACTTTTATTAATCCCCTTGGGGAAATTCTTCTCTGCATTTGACCCATCCCTGGATAGGGAGCAGTGGGCTGCCCTGTGAGGCGCCCGGGGAGCAGTTGAGGGTTAGGTGTCTTGCTCAGGGACACTTCGACATGTGAGCTATGGGGGGACTGGGGATCCAACCGGCTACCTTGTGGTTGCGGGACGACCACTCATCCCCCTGAGCTACAGCCGCCCTATACATACAACGACCTCAGATACAGTATAGCGCAACACACTCTCCCTCTGCAGAGCATTATTAGGATTTGATTTATCTTAGTGCTTCCACACTAATATGCTTTTAGTTTAGCTTTATTGGGAGAGCATTTGTTTCCAGATGTCACTCTTATATTCTCAGCACACATCCTGAGAGGAAAGTGATTATTCAGAACTGTTAGACAGAAAATCTGACAATTTTCTACCGTCTAAGAAAACAAGACATTAGAGTCCACTGCCATGCTAGCAGCTCTGTGAGGCTGTGCATTGGCACGGTGATGCTAAGACGCTGATGTTTAGCCGGTATGTTTTCCATGTTCATCATCTTAGTTTAGCGTGTCAGCATCCCAACATTTGCTAATTAGCAATAAACATCAAGTAAAGCTGAGGCTGATGGAAATGCTACAGATGTTCTGGTATGTGGTCATAAACCAAAGTATTGGACACATTAAAGGTTTGAGATGAAAAGTCAGGATTGCCAAAGGTACTACATTTCAGCCTGACTTTGTGTACCAAACTTTTGGCAACCCATTCAGTAGTTGTTGGGACATTTCGCTAAAATCTGACAGGGATCACTTCAGTCAGAATGATCCATCCTCTGGGGCGCATGAATGTCTGCAGAAGATTTCATGTGGATCCTACAAATATTTGTTAAGATATTTCGGTCAGAACCAAAGTGGTGATTCAACCAACAGATCAACTGTCAGAAGAACATTTCCATTAATCACATCGCTAAAAAAGTAGTAATGCAAATCACCAGCAGACACATGCTGGTGATTTGAGGTCGTACACTGTGTGGTGCTTCACGACTACGGTTGACTATCCTATGTATCAAGTGGAGGACACGTTTGTCTCATAATGACATAATGATGCTGAAAATTGTGGCAATGTGATGATTTATAAAGAATGTGTCAGCCCTTTCATTTGCTTTAATAATTTAATGGGTGTTCGGGGGGAAATGAGTGGAATTACTGAAAATTACTGAACATTAGAATTTGAAAAGAAAAACTCAAAGGAGGGAACAATCCCCTCTAATCTTATGAGTTTCAAATGAGTTGCTATTAAATGCAACATGTGAATACCTGCTTTAGTTGGCGGCAGTAAATAAGAATAATAAGTATGTTGTAATTTTAGTGGCATTCAGGCTGACTGCAGTCTAGCAGAGAAGGTTTGTGCCTCCAGAAGTACATGAAGCTTCCATAGGCGAAGCCGCCCTGTCTCTAACATGTGAAATCCCTTATAACGGGTGTCAAATGTTCCTGAAAGGCACTGTGGGTTGATCCTGCTGTTCATCTGTTACCCCTCCTGCAGCTTTTAGCCAACTGCACATGAGTCAGATGACTGTTAGGCATGTTGGAAGGTGATAACCAGATGAATGGTAAGAGCTTGTCATGGCACCCACAGTGTGTGAATGAGGAGGCAGGTGAATGTCTCCTCAACAAGCCCTTCTTAAAGAACCTGCATGGTTCATGGTGTCAATCCAAAGGAAAATACAATCTTAATGCTGGTAATCATAGTTAATATGGGGAACGAAAAACTGTACCTCCATCATGTACTGGTCCACAATATGCAGGTCTGCCACGGGTCCTTTGTGTGATTTGTACATTTCCACATCACTCAACGTGGGGATGTACCTTAATAAACATAAAAGCAAACATAACAGTATCATTCCTCTTGTTAGATGCCAAACTAGTTGAAACACTTAAAGACCCTTTCTCATTAAACCCACTCATTTGGTTTGCTGTTATCATCAACATACTGATTAAAGCCCCTTATGGGTCCACATCAGACAGGAAACAGGAAGTACGTTATCATCCCAGGGTTAAGAATAAACTAAAATAATCACGCATTAAAGGAAGAAAAAAAAACTTTCCTTCCAGAGTGATGTCTGTAGGAGCCATAGTTAATATTTATCGCTGTGAGAAAAGAGTGCATGTTGAACATGTGTGCTGGTCTGCTGTATTTGTGGTTATGGATTGGATTTATACTGCTTGAATACACTCAATAGGCTTTTTATAAAGTTAATAAAATCACTATTATATTTGAGGTACCTCTAGGCTTTTATTTTAGTGATAGTACTACAACCAGTGTGCGAAATATAGCATATCTCTTACTAATTAACACCTAAGGCCCCCTGGTTATGTTGAAAGCTATAAATATAGGCTGATAAACATACAAAACACGTCAGGAAATAACTCTCTTTCTAATTCTTAAGCTTGTCCTAAAATTTAAAAAAAATAATTGGGAGACTACTAAAAATCCCAATAGAGCCCCTCCCCCCCAGTTGAGGATTTTTTAATATATATTTCTATCTCACACATTTTCCAATTTTGACCCTTGCCTCTTTATGTCATCACATGTTCTTTAGCTCTCTGCCTTAGACTCAGGCCATGACATTGATTTTTCTGGTGACATTAAAAGCCAAGTAGCGCTGACGGTCCCCGTCAATTTCTGTAAAACAAACGGCAAGATGCTAATGGGAGCGGCCATTTACTCACTTGCACTGAATTTGAACCCTGCTCATCTTAAATTGGACTTCCTTCTCCTGTCATTGCTGTGCGTTCTGACCTCAAACCAAAGGCATTCACTTTTTCATGAGCCAGGCTATGTGCCACTGGAGTAGCACCGGCCATTAATATTGCAGCACCTAGCATCAAGCATACGCCACAGCGCATTAAAATATATATTATATTTTCATGGAATAAATAAAATCCTCCACAAAGTACATTAGATCACTTTGCCTTCCAGGAGGTCAGCATCTAAAGCCACTGACTAAACTGCAAGTAAGAGTCAGGAAGCGTTTCACCCATTTCCAGTGTTATATTCCCAGGGGCATGTCAATAGTTTCCATCTCCACAAATAACCAGAGATAAAAAATGTATTAGTAAGCTGCTCTGGTAAAAGGGTCTGGCATCTGCTCTTTAGTATTAGAACACTGTAAAGACGGATATACAAACCTTTCACATTGGCCTGACTGTACTATGCACTCACATCCCTTGATGATTTGCTAAGCTGCTAGTTTTTCAGAGGTTTTGTCTCTGCCAATGAAAACACGCATCAACCGCCCGTGAACTTGGACGCAAAAAAAGTCATTCACCTCTCGGCTTCAGTTGTGACACGAGCAGGAATGAATACAAATCAGCGTTTTTTGGCACAAAGTCATACCTCCTCAGAGAGGTGATTTGCTCATCCGACAGGCCTCCATCTTCCTCGTTAACAATGAACAGTTTGTCCTTCAGCTCTCCCGCTTGCACTGGAAAACTTTTGAGGAAAATGTCTAGAAGAACAAGAGATTGAAAAATGACAACAGACGCAATAGTACATGAAAGCTTTCCTCTTAACGGATAGTCTTCTTATCCTGCGATGAAATGACTCAAAAGAACATTCTGAAAACAAAGGATCCTTTGCTTAATTACTTTCCCCAAAATGCCTAAGGGAAATGCACAATTTAGCATTCTATCAAGTCAAAGCTGCTTTAATTTTTTTTTGTTATACAGAAAATGCCTCTGCATAATTCAGAAGCTGTGAGAAGCATTCATTAGGAGCCAGCTTCAGGAATTTCAAGACATGTATGTAAAATACACCGACGCTCGATCATTAATTGGGAGTATCACATGCAATTTTCTTTCATTAAGTTGTGATGTTGTAAAGCACGTAGTCAACTTTTTCCTAAAGTGGAGCTTTGGATTTGTGGCACGGAAAACATTTCCCCTTAATTTAAAATACAGTATAAGAAATGTAAGATAAATACTTTGATATTATGTAAAAAATATTATCTTGTACTCATATGAGAGGATAGATACCAGAGTAGTATCCGTTCAACTGCCAGCAAGATGTCAAACTATTACTTTACCTGTCCATAAAGTCTGACTTCCAACATATCCAATCTTACAGAATCAGAATCACAAAACTGATTGAAAATCTACTCATGACAAAGTGAATAAAATAATCGCGTTGAATATTAAGCAGCAATCAACACATCTCTAAATCCTTGTTAAAGACCAGAGATTGTAATTCCCTTGCCAGAAACAACAAAGTCTTTTGTGTCACGTTGTTTTAATGAGGAAACACACGTCAAATATCACCAACAATGTTGAGCACTACCAGTGTTCTCGAGAGTGAGGGTTAGGCGCCCAGCCTAAAAAGACACAATCAAGCCCTTTTGGCCTGATTGGCACTCAGACAAACTGGGCATTGCCCTGGCAAATTAGAGTATAGACATGGAGAGTGTGTCCCACTGGGCGTGGGAAGCCACAGGTGTACTTTTAATTAGGCAGTGCCACATTTCCAGTCATTACATATGCTGCATGCACAGGGCCTCTCAAGGTAAAAAAAAAGGTGTTTGAACACACAATCTTAACATAAATGTCTTGATCTGAACTGCATGATCATACAACATCACAATGGGTATCACCTAGAAATGGAAAGATTAACTCAACTACTGAACAAGCACTGTTCTGCGTTTTGGCCATTGCAAACTTGGATTACGGCCAATGCATCTGGGCTTTTTGCAACCATTAAACAGAAGTTACCGTATTTGGACGTAGAGACACTGTATGTTGGGAGAAGTTCAGCTTGCTGGACAAACCTGAATCCTGCCTGAATTCAGTATTTAAAGAGGTTTCTTTGCTCTAGTTCTACTTCTACCTGTGTTATTAGTCTGTACTGTCTGTCTTCTCTGTGTTTGTCACCTAAGTGAAACCAAGCTCCAAGTACTCGATACTTCCACTGATTAGCGGGAAGCCCGGCTATAGTCCACAGCTTGGGTACTTTGAGTGCTCACTCTGCCAAACTATCTGGGAGGGGCCAGGACAGCTGTAGCTAATTATCACCAACTGGTATAACACCGGGTGGGGACTTGAAGCGTCAGCTGTAGCGTCAAAGAAAACTCCTTGTATGAAGACTCCGAGGATAAAGACAAAGGAGTCTTTCGTTGGAGTCAAGACTCCGAGGATAAAGACAAAGGAGTCTTTCGTTGGAGTCAAGACTCCGAGGATAAAGACAAAGGAGTCTTTCGTTGGAGTCAAGACTCCGAGGATAAAGACAAAGGAGTCTTTCGTTGGAGTCAAGACTCCGAGGATAAAGACAAAGGAGTCTTTCGTTGGAGTCAAGACTCCGAGGATAAAGACAAAGGAGTCTTTCGTTGGAGTCAAGACTCCGAGGATAAAGACAAAGGAGTCTTTCGTTGGAGTCAAGACTCCGAGGATAAAGACAAAGGAGTCTTTCGTTGGAGTCTTCAGGGGTGGCTGAGTACACTTATTGCTCTGTTAAAAATATGTGTTATCCGTCCATACCTGTGTGCACTTTCACACGTAGATACTACAGACCTCCGACTCGTTCACACCTGCATCAAAATGCCTCCTCTGTTACTTATCCCACCCGCTCCACACAGATCCAACACCTAGTCACAGGGGGGCTCTGGAACTGCCAGTCAGCTAACCGCAAGGCAGATTTCATCTCTGGTTTTGCTATCAAGCAATCACTGGACTTCCTGGCTCTCACTGAGACTTGGATCACACCAGACAACACAGCTACCCCTGCTGCTCTCTCCTCTGCCTTCTCCTTCAGCCACACACCTCGGCCCAGTGGCCGGGGCGGTGGCACAGGTCTACTTATCTCTCCCAAGTGGAGTTTTTCTGTCTCCACGCTTCCACTGTTTACCCCACTGTCTTTTGAGTTTCACGCTGTGACGGTTACTCATCCGGTTCAACTAAACATTGTTGTTCTCTATCGTCCACCTGGTTCCCTGGGAGATTTCTTGGAAGAAGTAGATGTCCTCCTATCAAACTTCCCAGAAAACGGCCCTCCGCTCATCCTTTTGGGTGACTTTAACATCCAGACAGAGAAGTCATGCGACCTGCTACTCTTACTGTCTTCCTTTGCTCTCTCACTCAGTCCTTCCCCTCCTACTCACAAAGCTGGCAACCACCTCGACCTGATTTTCACCAGAAACTGCTCTACATCCAACCTCACCGTAACCCCTCTACATGTCTCCGATCACTTCTTTATCTCTTACACTCTCCCACTCATTGGAACTGACAAACCTGTCACACCAACAGACTCTGCACCTGTCCGTCGCAACATCCGCTCCCTCTCGCCCTCCTCTCTGGCCTCGTCTGTTCTGTCAGCCCTTCCGTCAACTGACTCCTTTTCACTCCTGCATCCTAACTCTGCCACAGAAATGCTCCTCTCTACTCTGTCTTCCTCTCTAGATTCTCTCTGTCCTCTTACAGCACGAAAGGTCCGCAAGTCCTCTCCGGCTCCGTGGTTGTCTGACTCAGTGCGAGTCGAGAGAGCCACCATGCGTGCATCGGAAAGGAAATGGCGAAAAACCAAACATGCCGATGACCTGCTCGCCTATCGCTCTCTTCTCTCCTCCTTCTCTGCTTCTATCTCTGCAGCCAAAAGCCTGTTCTACCAATCTAGAATCGAATCAAATTTTTCTAACCCCAAAAAACTCTTCTCTATCTTCTCCAACCTCCTTGACCCCCCCTGTCCTCCTCCTCCCTCCACCCTTCTACCGAGCCACTTTGTTGACTACTTTACAAAAAAGATAGAAGACATACGCTCCTCATTTAACAATCCGTCTTCCTTAACCTCACCTCCATTAACTTCATCTTCTTCCCCTCTGCTTTCCTCTTTCACCCCCCTGACTCCCAATCAAGTTCTTACCTTGGTAACCTCTGCCCGCCCAACCACCTGCCCCCTTGACCCCATCCCATCTCACATTTTCCAGTCTATTGCTCCTGATCTTCTTCCCTTTCTCACCCAGCTTATCAACACCTCCCTCTCAACTGGCTGCTTCCCTAACTCTCTGAAGGAGGCAAGAGTTAACCCTCTCCTAAAGAAACCCACTCTCAACCCGTCGGAAGTCAACAACTACAGACCGGTCTCTCTCCTTCCCTTTCTTTCCAAAACTCTGGAGCGAGCTATCTTTAACCAAGTCTCCTCCTTTCTCCACCAGAACAACCTTCTGGACCCTCACCAGTCTGGTTTCAAGGCAGGCCACTCAACAGAGACTGCCCTCCTTGCTGTCTCTGAGCAGCTCCACACCGCTAGAGCAGCCTCTCTCTCCTCTGTCCTTATCCTTCTAGACCTTTCTGCCGCCTTTGACACAGTGAACCATCAGATCCTCATTTCTTCCCTCCAGGACCTGGGTATCTCAGGCACTGTGCTCTCCCTCTTCTTGTCCTACCTCAAGGACCGCACCTACCGGGTAACCTGGAGAGGATCTGTGTCTGAGCCTTGTCCTCTCACTACTGGGGTCCCTCAAGGCTCCGTCCTGGGTCCTCTTCTCTTTTCTCTGTACACCAACTCTCTCGGCTCTGTCATTCGCGCCCATGGCTTTTCCTACCATAGCTACGCTGATGACACCCAACTGATCCTCTCGTTTCCCCAGTCAGAAACACAGGTAGCGGCACGAATCTCTGCCTGTCTGACTGACATCTCTCAGTGGATGTCCGCGCACCACCTGAAAATCAACCCTGACAAGACGGAACTACTTTTCCTTCCAGGAAAGGGCTCTCCCACCCACGACCTGACTATCACCTTCAACAACTCAGTGTTGACCCCGACCCCGACTGCCAGGAACCTCGGTGTGACACTTGACAGTCAACTCTCCCTGACTGCCAACATTACCGCAACAACGCGTTCCTGTAGGTACATGTTGTACAACATCAGGAGGATATGTCCCCTTCTCACCCAGAAGGCGACACAGGTTCTGGTCCAGGCTCTGATCATCTCGCGACTTGACTACTGTAACTCCCTCCTGGCAGGTCTACCCGCTAACGCCATTCGACCTTTACAGCTCATCCAGAATGCAGCTGCTCGACTGGTCTTCAACCTCCCAAAATTCACCCACACTACCCCGCTCCTCCGCACACTCCACTGGCTACCGGTGGTCGCCCGCATCCGCTTCAAAACATTGGTACTTACGTATCGTGCCACGAACAGATCGGGTCCTATCTATATACAGGACATGGTAACACCGTACACCCCAGCTCGGGCACTCCGCTCGGCTTCTGCTAAACGACTTGTAGCTCCGTCACTACGAGCTAAACACTCAACAAAGTCACGACTGTTTGCTGTCCTGGCTCCTCAATGGTGGAATGAGCTCCCCATTGACATCAGGACAGCAGGAAGTCTCTACATCTTCCGCCGAAAACTAAAAACGCATCTCTTTCGACTACACCTTGAATAAGGAAGGTAGCACTGTACTAGCACTCTAGTAGCACTTGATGTCTCTTATTTATAGCACTTTGTAATTTTCGAAATTTAACTCTAGCGAAGAAACTGCACTTTATTGATTATTGATTATTGATTGTTGTTTTTCTGAGTTTGTACTCATGATTGAATGCACTATTGTAAGTCGCTTTGGATAAAAGCGTCAGCTAAATGACATGTAATGTAATGTAATGTAATGTATATGGCTCTGGTAGCGGTAGTGACCTGTCAATTACAGTAAGCCCGCCCTAAAGCATACTCCACCTCATGGTCTATTTTACTCAAATGGAAGCATAATTTAAGAACAAAAAAATCAGGCGGTATTTAAGAAGACTTGAAACTAGCGATTGAGTTCATAAACGTATTTTCACAATGCTTACTGAGGTAATAATGAGGTAATGAAGTCAAGTGAGAAGAAGGGGCATTTTCTCATAGACTTGTTTTTTAACCAGAGGAGTCGTCCCCTGCAGGTCAGTAGAGAGAATGCGTCAAAAGTAAAGTCAAAAGACACTTCCGCATTGTCATCACTTGTCAGAACCGGAGTCCAACCACCTGGCGCTGTAACATGGTGGACTCTGTGAAGAGGACCCACTCCCTACGTAGAAATGAAAGGCTCTGTACGCTACCGAAAACACAACAATTCTTAGTTTCAGGTGATAATACACTAATGTTATTAATTATATATACAATCTTTGCTCACAGATCCTTGTAGGTGACTGGTGACTGATTTAATCATTTGGTGGCCAGTTGTTAGAGAATCCCACCACACAGACGTCCAAACGTTGTATCTCTGTCTTTAATCTGCTCTGTAGGTATTTTTCTAAAGAATACAATAAAAAAAAAATCAATATGAGCTACAATCTTGTTGTCAAAAGTCTTTTGAATTTCTGTCGAGCACTTAAAATACTCTACATAAGTGCATTGATCATTACAGCGTTGCCCCATGGATTCTCTACTTGCTTGCCCACAAGGATCAAGTTGATTACCAGAGGAAACCACTAAAAACTACAGTACAATAGTAATACAGCCACCTGCTCAAGCTGTCTAACTCAATCTGCCTCAGTGTGTAACAGCAAACAACATCATGTTGTAAAAGTAGCTGTAGACGCCGTAAGACTTCCAGCTTTATATCTGACGCTAATTAACAGTTCTGAGTTTGTTTGTTAATTATTGATCCCTTTGCGATATCATCTGATGGAGCTGTTGTCTGACGGTCTGCTGAGCTGTTGCTATCTTCGTAAAAAAAAAAAAAAGAAGATGTCTTTGCATGCTTACTGGCTCCCAGTAATGGGATCAGATGGATAAATAATGTGGCAAAGAATGGAATATGAGCTGAATAAACAGCACAAATGTAGGCAGGTTTTTGGTGATAAGCATGCAAACAAGCGAAGGGAGGGGCATGTGAGAGTGTCTGTGGAGGATGCCAAGAGATAGAGAGGAGAGAAAGAGGTCCTTTTAACCAATTTTGTTTCTTCATATGTGGCTTCAATGAGATCTGAATCCTGGGGGGGATTCGTCCCCCTTTTTTTTAAAAGCTCTTATTGATTGTCTTTTCAATAGTACCATACAATAGAACTTGAGTGTGAGCAAATTGTGCTACTTTATACTTCACTACAATTCAGAGGAAAATGTTTCACTTTTTACTCCCCTGATTTTACTGATGTTACTAGCAAAGGAGATTGTACATACAAAACATATGAGCTCATAAAATATAATGAAGTGTTACATGAATAGACTAAGTAGTTTATAACATGTTTACAATTAGCTTCACCTTGACAAGCTACAACTAGAATATGCTGTTTACACATTAATGCAGCAGTAATAATATTCCAATAATTGAATATACAATAGTGTATTTAAATGTGCCATTTTTCTGGATTATGAAAAAATTTACTTTTTATAGTTGAAGTACAGTTTGGTAATAGTATTTAGATGATATTTCCAATGCAATGGATCTAAATACTCCCTCTGACACTGCTTAAATGTCACTTTCTATATCAGCGTTAATACAACTGAAGTGGGAGAGACAGTGAGACGCAGCGTTTCCCTTGTTCTTCAAATGTCTGTGTTTTTCTGAAGCTTGCAACAGAAAGATGCACGGCCTTGGGTTGCCTGCAGGCTGTCACCGTGCAGCTCCTGCTCCTGACACAGGTTTCCAGGTCAGGGAGGAGCACAAACTCAGAATGCTGCGATATCCTTTATCAGGACAGGAAATCGCTGTGGCTGTCGCTCAGATCCCCTATCTATATTTCATGAACATGTGAACTCTAATTATGTTGCCGGTCTGCACACTCACACTGATTCCACTTAGCAGCCCACCACCACCACATCTGTATCACTTCACAGTGTCTGTGCTTGTTGGAAGAGATGTGAAAGGAAGTTTCTGAGATATTCTCCCCTGGCTTGGGTCTTGAAATATACAAGCCACGTACACACAGTTAATCAAAAGCGAAAAGCCATTAGAAGAGACGTAGAATATATTCCACTTCTCAATAAGCTCTGCTAGTTACAAGGGCAGTTGTGGCACAGCAGGCTTGGTGACACACTGCCCCCTGCTGACAGACAGGAGGAACAGCCATCTGTCGTTAGGGCGTCTCAACCATTGTTTTAAAAGAGCTAAATGACAGCATTTATAGGCCCTTCTTATAATAGTTATCAGGCCAGCTTCCTCTTAACTGGACATATAAAGTCTAATTAACATTAAAACTGCTTCTGCATACACTACCATTCAAAAGTTTGGGGTCACTTAGAAATGTCCTTATTTTCAAAGAAAAGCACTGTTTTTTTCAATGAAGATAACATTAAATGAATCCACTATACATTGTTAATGTGGTAAATGCCTATTCTAGGTGGAAACGTCTGGTTTTTAATGAAATATCTACATAGGTGTATAGAGGCCCATTTCCAGCAACTATCCCTCCAGTGTTCTAATGGTACATTGTGTTTGCTCATCGCATAGAAGACTAATGGATGATTAGAAAACCCTTGAAAACCCTTAAAACAGTTTAAGGGTTAAGCTTAAAACAGTTATGCTGGTGAGAGAAGCTATACAACTGGCCTTCCTTTGAGCTAGTTGAGTATCTGGAGCATCACATTTGTGGGTTCGATTATACTCTCAAAATGGCCAGAAAAAAAGAACTTTCATGTGAAACTCGCCAGTCTGTTCTTGTTCTTAGAAATTGCGAAGAAACTGGAAATTTGTCTGGGTGACACCAAACTTTTGAACGGTAGTGTATATCATGGTAACTCTTTCTATGTGGCGCTTCCCTCTGCTGGGTTTTATTTCACACCACAACCTCCAGAATGCCTTTTCATCACAACATGAAATTACATTAATTAGGTCTATTTTGGTTGGAAAATCTAATCTGATCTATTGCGGCGGACAATATTCATAATTGACTTTACCTCACATATTAATTGTTGAGCTACTCACTGAAGTTGTGTGCAATCTTCTGGTTGAGCATAATATGCTGGGTGTTGCTCGGCTCAGCCACACCAAACGTCCCCAGATCTTTAACAGCAAATTGCTCGTATAAGCGCGATGTGTCGATTTCAATCCTCCCGGTGCTTTCCTGTATCCAAAACGATTTTGCAATCTGCCGAGAAACAAATTAATTCAGGACTGAGACAACTCCATTATGAGAGGAAATCAATGTGAGCATTACAAAAGAGCAACACTGGGGAAGCAATAACGTGACAGACAAAACAAAGAATAATTCACAACAATGATGCAATATGAGGAATAATGAAGCGAAACCAAGTTGAAACTGACCTTTCAGTGTTTGCCACAATAATAACACATTGCATTTAAATATGAACAAGTTCCACTAATGAGACGGGTTGTACGCTTTATACGTAAATGTAAAAAGAAAGTAATTTTGTTCTGAAGAATAAAGTTTGAACTGTGACAGTTACCTTCTCTTTGCCAACTACGTCCCAGTGGAAAACCTTGGTTCGTGGTTTTCTTAAATTCATCACAAATTTGTTGAAGGGTAAAGGTGGTGGCGGTGGGACACGCGGGGGGGGGGGGCCCTATTACAACTGACGCGCCTGACTCATGGTTAAGAGACTCTGGGACTGTGGAAGAGGGTGTGACGCTACTATTGGAGGGCGAGGGTTGAGGGAAAGTGGACGTCGATAAGGCAAAGACATCAGGGGAGGTTGGCGATGGGACGGGAGACGAAATATCAGGCTTGATGACATCAGTGTTCTTACTGCTGCGAGGTTGAGGAGTAGGCTTTGCATAATGTGCAGGATAGGTTGTGTTGCTGCCAACCACTTCACCACTTGACTCAAGCTCTGAGTTGGTGTCCTCTGCGTATTCGGCTATGCTGAGATGTCGTAGACCCTTCATTTCCGCAAACGTGCATTCATCCTTGGACTTCCTCTTCCAGTCTGAACACAGTCTGTCGATGGCCTCGACCCAAGCATCCCGCTCCATCTGGACAGATCCAGGGGCAGTTGGTTGATCTGGTAATGGGACCCGGAACCTGCAATAAATCAACAAAAGTGAACTCAACTTCCCTCATTAGCTAACTGGTAACTAACACTCGAGGCCTATTTCCTCACTCAAAGTTTCATGAAAATGGGGAGAGCAGTTTTCTCAAAGTCCTGCTCTGAAACAACTGAAAACATAACCTCCTCAGCAGAATGCATTGAAGAATAAAAATTACACAAATTACACACTTTTAAGAGGCTGTGAGTGAATTAAAAAAAATAAACAGCTGCTTTGAATAGCTGTTTGCTGGTTGTTTCCACATCTTAATAATCCTCACTCACTGGTACTCATTTTTGTGGGTGATTAGTGTGAACGCGTCGGAGCTGTTAGGTTTCTGTACACTGGTGTTGCCGTCTGACAGATGGATCACGATGGACGAGGGCACCGAGGACGTCACCTCAGCGTCAGCGGAGCCTCCCCGCCTGAAGGGGATCAGTGTTAGCTGATCCGGGTGGAGCTGGACCTCATATCTGGAACAAGATGGAGAAGGTAATGAAAGCAAAAGGACCTGAGCGAAGTCTCAATTCGTCACTACATTCCAACGGTATTCAGTATGTATTATAACGTATACTGATTTTCATGTATTGATTTTGCAGAAAGTATACTTGAAATCCATGTATTTTACTGTTCTGTAGTATAGTCCACCAATACTGGATTTCTGAGGCCAATACTGATAGAGACATCTGGGATAAAAATATTTAATAACTTGTGGAATAGCGGAGTAATGGTGACACTGTTTCTAAATGACATCATACCTTGTTTAGCATTTCTGTACTTAGTTAATTATTGTGGATGTATTCTGTGACCTTAACAAGCTTGCTGTTTCTGCCTGTTTCCAGTTTGTACACTAAGGGAAGCTTGTCGCCTGCTGGGTCAAGCTTCATAGTGTAAAAAGATGAGAGTGATATAAATAATATAATAAAATAATATAATATAAATCCACTCAACTTCAAGCAAGAAAGCAAATAAGCATATTTCAAAGTGTATCAAAGTATATAAAGAATATTATACCAGACAAATTAGAGTGTCTTTAAGTTTTGTCACTTTTATAGTGTGAAGACAAAACTTCACAGACCTGATTAAATATATTTACTGAATTTGTAACTGAGAATGTGAGTGAGAACCTGTGGCTATAAATACTTTCTCATCGCTAACTTCTTTGCCTCACATTTGTTTTACAATAGCAGCTTTATAAAAATAAGGACACGTCCGTACTTCACCCATCTGAAGGACGCCAGGCCGCCCCGGTGCAGCAACAAGACGCCTTCCTGAAGCCTCTGTGATGCTTGAGGCTGCTGACGTGTTTCTGCATTGTCACTGTATATGTTCCCATAAATTATCTGATTCACGAGCTTCATTATCTGAGAATCAGGGGGGAAAAGTCCCAATGTAAACATCGATAACAAAACTGAAAAGAAGAACAAGACTTTCCTCCTCATAGCACAATTAAGGGCAGGGCAATATATCAATGTTACATCGATAATGTGAGACAAGATCTATAAGTCTTATATGTGGATATCTTAATATGGCATAAGTGTGGTTTAAAAGGATGCATTACAGTAAAAGTATGTAATCTTCTGAAGACTGTTCTGGCTGTGCTATTATTTGCCTTTTCTCACTCAGTCATTATATCGACATTATGATTATTGATCAAAACTCTCATTTTGTCAATATTTTGTAAAAGCACCAATGGTCATGCCTACAATAACTTTGCAATAGAGATATCGAGGAATTTGATAAAAAATATTATGATTGTTGATTTTCTCCATATCTCCCTGCCGTAGCTTACACACTAAGTATGAATTCACCTTGTGTTTGTCCTCCAGTGAAGTGGCCTCCAATTCATAATCATGATGTCCTTTAAATGAAATGTTGAACTTAGAACCCACTCCATCGTCACAACTTTTGACAGTGGAGAAGGGAAGTTGTCGTTTGATGATGCCTTTCTCAATACTGCACAGCATTTTGGTCTTGAAATCGATCTGTGTTTGTCACAAAGAAAGGGTTTTAGTTTGTGTCTTAGCGCACATCTACTGCAACACAGTACACATTATCACATTTGCTCTTCTGAGTTGTGTAGCTATGCTAGCATGCCGGTCCACCCAGAAATATCTCAAAAACCATTGGATGGATTTCCATGAAGGTTTTTACAGACATTTGTGGTCCCCAGAGGATGAATCCTACTGACCTTGTTGGTCCCCAGACTAGTCCTCTTTACATTTTGTTCACATGTTCATGTCCCCTGACTTGATGAATTGTAATCACTTTGATGATCAATTAGTTGTTTACAGTGCACCGTATTAGGTGCATTTGAATTAGTCCAATACTTTGGTTTATAACCATTGACCTGCAAAACAAGTGACATTCCAATCAGCCACAGTTGTACTTTAGTACAATTTAGTGCAAATTAGCAAATGTTAGCATGCCAATACCCTAAACTAAAATGGTACACATTATACCTGTTATACGTCTTGTTAGCATTGCCGCTGTGAGTATTTTAGTAGCTTCACAGAGCTGCTAACATGGCTTAATGATCATAATCATGTTTGGTTGTTGTTGTTTTAACTCACCTGAAGAACCCTCTTCTGCCACCTGTAGTGGCTGTGTTTGTGAACACTGAAGTTGTACTGTTTGGGTTGTGGTTCCTGCAACAACAGCCCAAAAACCCAAGTGTCAGACATGAATACCGAATGGTAAAACTCCTTTTAGGGAACAAGGAGTAGCGTCATAAGGACACCATCTTTTGTCCTGTATCTGTTTCCTGCTAAGGCATAGACTAAATGGCTGCTACATTCCTTCCAAAACAAAAAAAAGACACCCGGCTCAATTAAACTGGCCACAGACCAATTTATTTTTAAAACCGATCCAGCAGGCTGAGCAGGTCATGAACAACAATATTTACCAGACATGTTTCCTCCAAAGTTCCCAAGTAGGTCATTCACAAAGAAATATAAATTGTAAATGATATATTTAAACGGATTACACGTCAATGTAGCAGAGAGCCAGATGAGGCGATTGGTGCCACTCTCTTTGATCTGTTGTGTAGATGGGGAAGGTTGTAAACACGTCATCCCTGTTTTAAAGTCCACAACTTGACTGATTTGGTTTATTCTTACTGCTTTCATAATGTTTTCAACAACTGTTTCCAGGGATACTGGAAATACTCAAAATCAGGTTGAAATGCTCATACCTCTTCAGCCACTGTCTCCGGTTTGAACAGCTGCTTCCCGTCCCGTTCCATCCTGGCCTGGTTCAGAGCATCCTCGATGGACAATTCTCCGCTCTTCACCTTTTTCATGATGCTCAGCTGCATCTCATTGCTCAACTAAAAGCACAACAAGGTACATGTTCTTTCTTTAAGAAGTCATCTCTATTGTGAACTAAGCATATTGTGTGTGAACAATTCTGGTTAGTATTTCCCAAAATATGCATGTGTGACAAAAGCTAGCCCTTTAAAGTGTGGTAAACAAACAAATCCTAGAGTGTTACTACAAAGTAATTTTCAAACCTCCTTGAGGGCTTTTACACTTTTTGCATTTAGCTGTCATTCAGTATTTTGCCTCAGTAATATTTCACTAAATCTTCTATTAATTATGTGTGGAGGTTGATAAGAGAGACCAGATGTTTCAGGCTCAGCTCACTGGAATTGTAAAGAGGAACCACTGCATTTCAAAGTGCAATCAGCATCTGCATCTTTAAGATACATGCAGTTACAGGAACATACTTCCTTAAATTAGTCATTATCTATCACAGTTCTGAGAAAAAAGGTGGTTCGTTTTAGGGAAATTTCAAACAGTAGGGAAGTCAGGTTGAATTGCGGAAGTAAGACATTCTTAAGCGACTCCCATAAACCAAAACTTTATTTCCTCTTGCTGCACAGCCGCTTTGCAGAAGCAATGATTGTAAACTTTCTCAGTAAAGTAGGACTTTTGCTACTAAAATGACTTACTGCTTGATGCTTGCTCCCTTGTATATGAATATACAGTATAGTTTATGAACTGAAATCTTACCTGTGGCAAGTCCTCGGTGTGTCGGTCCAATCTGGATGGATTGTCCTTCTTCTTTAATCCTAAATTTGGCATCATAATTGTTTTGTTTTCACAGGAAAATCCACGCAGCCTCTCAGTCCATCAAACCAGTCCTGTTTTAAGGCTAAGATATGAAAGATACTTTCCTTTTCTTTTTGTCATGCAAGACCTAAAATAGAAATCTGCTTCTCTCACCGGGGGAAAACAGTGCTGTGATTTGTGTCGGTCTGTCTAGGGCCGCCCTCTTTCCGCTCAAGGTTCACTTCTTCAAGGTAGTAAGGCAGGTAGAGGCAGTTCGGCCACACCCACTGCAGAGCAGCAAACATGTCCAGTTAGTTTGCGTGTCTCCACATGCAGGACAATGCAATGATTATCTGCTGCTCAACCTGTTTGACTCAGGGGAGAGCACTGAGAAACCTGCAGCTGTTTCCATTAACAATTCAATTAAATACTGTATGCAATATATACACTCACCTAAAGGATTATTAGGAACACCATACTAATACTGTGTTTGACCCCCTTTCGCCTTCAGAACTGCCTTAATTCTACGTGGCATTGATTCAACAAGGTGCTGAAAGCATTCTTTAGAAATGTTGGCCCATATTGATAGGATAGCATCTTGCAGTTGATGGAGATTTGTGGGATGCACATCCAGGGCACGAAGCTCCCGTTCCACCACATCCCAAAGATGCTCTATTGGGTTGAGATCTGGTGACTGTGGGGGCCATTTTAGTACAGTGAACTCATTGTCATGTTCAAGAAACCAATTTGAAATGACTCAAGCTTTGTGACATGGTGCATTATCCTGCTGGAAGTAGCCATCAGAGGATGGGTACATGGTGGCCATAAAGGGATGGACATGGTCAGAAACAATGCTCAGGTAGGCCGTGGCATTTAAACGATGCCCAATTGGCACTAAGGGGCCTAAAGTGTGCCAAGAAAACATCTCCCACACCATTACACCACCACCACCAGCCTGCACAGTGGTAACAAGGCATGATGGATCCATGTTCTCATTCTGTTTACGCCAAATTCTGACTCTACCATCTGAATGTCTCAACAGAAATCGAGACTCATCAGACCAGGCAACATTTTTCCAGTCTTCAACTGTCCAATTTTGGTGAGCTCTTGCAAATTGTAGCCTCTTTTTCCTATTTGTAGTGGAGATGAGTGGTACCCGGTGGGGTCTTCTGCTGTTGTAGCCCATCCGCCTCAAGGTTGTGCATGTTGCTTCACAAATGCTTTGCTGCATACCTCGGTTGTAACGAGTGGTTATTTCAGTCAAAGTTGCTCTTCTATCAGCTTGAATCAGTCGGCCCATTCTCCTCTGACCTCTAGCATCAACAAGGCATTTTCGCCCACAGGACTGCCGCATACTGGATGTTTTTCCCTTTTCACACCATTCTTTGTAAACCCTAGAAATGGTTGTGCGTGAAAATCCCAGTAACTGAGCAGATTGTGAAATACTCAGACCGGCCCGTCTGGCACCAACAACCATGCCACGCTCAAAATTGCTTAAATCACCTTTCTTTCCCATTCTGACATTCAGTTTGGAGTTCAGGAGATTGTCTTGACCAGGACCACACCCCTAAATGCATTGAAGCAACTGCCATGTGATTGGTTGATTAGATAATTGCATTAATGAGAAATTGAACAGGTGTTCCTAATAATCCTTTAGGTGAGTGTATACCTCTCGTGTATTCTAATCAGAATGTAATTTCCTATACCCATATGACATATGGCATCATTGTAATGTACAGTTTTCATCATATTTTAAAGTTTTCTCATGATAGCTTTGGTTAAAATTCCAATGTATACAGTCTTCTTGTGTGTTGATGTTTCTATTTATTTATTCATTTATAAATTGGCATCCATATTTATCCAAGTCATGTGCGCAGTTATATATCAACTTATTTAAATGGTAAATGAAAATATCAACACATTTAACATAGACATTCTGAAGGATTTCACCCCAGAACAATTGGGTTCACCAACAACAGTGTAGTTTGTCACCCCCAGCTATTTTAATTTTCAATTTTTATTTTTAACTCTTAATTTTTATTTTTATATTCTCTTCTTTATTTTTACTTTTATTTTTATTTCTCTACCATACACTCCTCTGCACACCGCACACTTAAACACTCGTCACTTTAACATACACTTTTAACTTAAATACACACGTCACTTTAACGTACATTCACATTAATGTATCTGTTGACTGAGCACTTGCTTATCCTACACATATTTTAATTCAACCGCACTCCAATTGCACTGTTGCTGTTTTCGTTGATTGTTGATTGTTGATTGTTGTTTGTCTCGTCCTACGTCCCATGTCCACGTCCAATGTATGCACCTTCCGCCTCAAAAAATTCCTCGTTTGTGTGAAAACATTCCTGGCAATAAACGGTTTCTGATTCTGATTCTGATTCTGATCTGGGGGTTTGGCACTTTATTAATGACCAATATCCAACGGCAAAACTGTTCAGAAGTCTACCGACTGAAATTTGATTTTAGGCTACTCTCTCATTCTCAAAAATGGACTCATAAGTTGTTTTGCTATGTAGGAACAGAGAAGCACATGACTAGGATTACTTGTAATATTTCTGTTCTTTGTTCAAGAAAAATGGAAAGTGTCTCATAGAATGTGATGATTTATTTATTTTATTTTCCTTCACCCATCATCCCTTCTTCCCCAGTCCTGGTCTATAATGTGTATGTTGCGCACTTGGACACAGGAGATCCAGGCGTGCATGGTTTTAAGAATTTCTTTACTCAACAGGAGCAAAAGTACACGAACACACTGAAAAGTACAGAAACACACTGATCAGCTCCACACTACGTACTTCATGCTATTCTAGACCAATCTGAATCAAACGGTTTCTTATACATATCATCTTATATTATCACTAACAACTTCATTCACACTGGCGACATTCTACACATTCACACAACTGTCATTCTCACAGGCTACAGGTGGTTATTCCGGTGTTTCCGGTCGCTAGCTAGCTAAGCTAAGTGATTAAGTTAATTCTATTCCAGACATGTCATGACATTCAACTTCCAAACTGACATACATTCATATTTGCCTTCCAAACAGTTATGCCCATGTGTCGCTACATTTATACCATTTAATCACTTTTACCCACCTGAAAAGTACAGAAACACACTGATCAGCTACACACTACGTACTTCATGCTATTCTAGACCAATCTGAATAGCGCGAGCGCAGCTTTTCCCCCTCGCTTTTCCCCAAAGGACCCCTGAGCTGACCCAAGTCTGCCTGAACTTAAATCCTCGTAACCAACATTAACCTCCCACGTCATTCAAACCTCCCTTGCAGATAAACAAACAGATGGCAGGTGAACAAACAAAACAATTAACAATCAATAAAAATAATAAACAAATGAGAATATGGGGGGGTTCATGTCCAGTTCTTCTTACAGTGTCCAATGTTAATGTGGGCCCCACATGTAGTAGGGCTAATACAAAAAAAGCCACACAAAAAGAAGACATTTTAAAGAAGAAAAACACTAAATACACTTATTCAAAATAACGTCTCTCACAGATATTCTGTAACAGGAATGACAAGAGATCCCACAACCAGGAATAGCATGACTATAAAGTCAGTCATGCTAGTCAGTACTGAAGCAAATATTTTTACAAAACTTAAGGTCTGTTAAGAGGGAAATATAAACAATTCTGAGATGTCAATATTCCAATAAAATGTTATAATTTCCAATGTGTGCACAGGAAAAGAACACTCTTCTTAGGAATCCATTGGAATTTCCAGCAACAAAATAGCCTTAGGGCTCACTTGATCGTTGTACACACTTTAAATAGCCAGTGCGCATGTCTGAACACAACAGCAGCACCTGCACCAACAGTTACGCGCTGACCCTGTGGGAAACCCCCTCTGGTGAAAACTTCTTGGGAAATCCCTCGATCTGATTTTGTTTCAACCTCTACAGTTGGTTACAACACGTGTGACCGAGAACAATGAAAACAATACACCCCTGTCGCCTAAACGCATTATACCCTTTTAAAATGCAAGGTGGTATTGAATAATATAATAATATTACTTACTACAAGTTGTTTCCTAATTGTAGTAATCAACGTTTACGTATGACAATATCACAAAACAGAGAACATCCGGCATCAATCTAAAAAATGGACATCATAACAGCTTGATCCATAGGCTGATAGATTTTAATTATTTTTTTAAATAAATAAAAGAATAAGACAGAAGCGAAAAAAACGACAATAATACAAGTAATAACTCGTAACAGGCAAGACAATCTATTTTAATAAGTTTGTATACGTATATGAGTACATGTGTTATTGTTTATAACTACTGTACTTTCTAAACTCAACCCTCGAGGGTTCAAACGATGGCCAAGAATAGTTGGCTTTACGGATATGAAATATGAAATTTCCCCCCAAACAATCAATGAATTGACATTCCCGAGGAACCCACACTGCCTGCATGATACGATTAATTTACAGGAAACGGTCAAGTAAAAAAAAACATATGGAAAAACCCTCCGCAGCTCCTCCTCCCTCTCAGAGACAGAAGAGCAGTAGCAGACTACTTCAGAGCCGCGACTACAGACTGCAGCTGAAGCCGAGAGCAACATGCCGCCGACACAATTCATGAAAATGCATCTTTTGCTGATGATGACGATGTCGGTGATGTATTTTTCGGTGAGTAATCTAATCAACGTATTTGGTTGTTAGATAATATGATAAGTAATAGCATTTACACTTTACCGTTTAGCCGTGTGGTTGTTAGCTATACACTTTAATTTTATACATTTTAAATCATTATATTGATATTATTACTCAGATGTACAGCTAAAAGTTATATTCTGGTCGAAATTGTGCATATTCTTTGAACGTCACACCCTTTGACGCAGGTCTGTTGAAAGTTACTTTCACTTTCGTTTAACTCGCCGCAGGGATGACACGTACGACTTTTTATATTTATATATTTAAATATTGATATCAAAGCATGATGCAGTGTAAAAGAAAGACCGAGACGCAGTTGGCATTCAGTTGTCGGAGTCGACAGCTTCTTGAGTGTTTGGGACTTTCCGACAGTTAGTCTCCTCTGAGAGGAAGTGCAACAGCCATGACGGAGAGAGCTCAGCATCTTATTCATGTGTCTCTCTTCCAGGAGATGACCTCCGCTCAGTCCGCCTGTGACCCACTCACTCAGTATGAGAGGAATGGCGAGTGCTGCAAAATGTGTGGGCCAGGTACGTAAACAGGACTTTGTTTGCATGAAACTGATCCAGGGACATGTTACTTTTAGTATTGCAGTCTCTGTTGAGGGGCTGAGTCCCATTCACTGACCATAAACGACATAATAACAAGATGTACTAAAACATGAACAATTGGGAGCCAAGTAGTCTATATTAAGGTGTAAAGGTAATGGTTGTACCCCAATAGCTACGTGAGATACAGAAACATTAAAGGTACAATATGTAGAAGACAAAGATGGCGAAAGGCCGCACATTTATCAAAGAGCCTCGTTACTGATGCTAAAAACATTTACTTTTGCTTTCACTTTGCTCTTTTCCTTCGTTGGTTTCTCTTTCACTTTCCCCCATCCCAATGTCCACATCACAGGAAAATAAATAGTTAAACATTTGGGAAATCCTCTTATTCGATTTCTCGCCAAGACTTATCAGAAGATCGATACCTCGCTCGTTGACTCTGTTAGATATTAAGCTGCATCCAGGTAGAGCTGAGACAAATAGTTGATTCATCTGGTAATTTCTCAAAAATGCTAAAAAAAAAATTCCCCATTTACTTCTCCGCTGAGATGATTTGCTAATTGTCACTGTTTAATAACACTGTGAACTGAATATATTTTGTCTTTAGACTTGGTGGAACAAACCACCTCGGACGAAACTAATCCAGCAGATCTACAAAGCACACAACCCCATGAGAAACTTGCAACTTCTTGTTTTTACACTCAACTCATCGGAAACATGTTCATTAGTGAGATTTAGATTTAGCTGCATGGTGGAAGAATTTATTTGTTAACTTCCTTTTTAGGCAGAGCCGGCTACCCTGTTTTTAGTCTTTATGCTAAAATAATCTAACTGTCCCCTGGCGGTAACTTTGTAGTTAACAGACTTTTTCATCTCACTCTCAGCAAGAAAGCTTGTTTCCCAACATTTCTAAAGATTACTTTTTTTTACATGTCCAAATTTTTACTGCATATTGAGACAAATACTATAATACTGCACAGGGTTTTGACTATGAACACACTATGTTTTTCAGGGACCAGAATGTTGTCCCTCGGTTCATGCCAGGATCCTCAGTGCACAGAATGTGGAGACAATGACTATCAGGATAAATACACAAAAGAAACCAAGTGTCAACGTCAACCGTACTGTGACCCACGTAAGAACCAAACAAAAGTGCTGCTAGATATGAACTGATGGACGTTAGTTTGATGTCGCACAACTTACAACTTGTGTCCATTCCACTTTCAGATAAAAACTTTGGCGTTGTTGTCCAGAAGAGCAAGACGTCAAAAAGCGCCTGTGTGTGTAAAGTGGGATTCCACTGCTCGAGTGGAGAATGTATAACCTGTGTGCCACACACACCCTGTGAGCCAGGACACGGAGCTTTGGTCCAAGGTACGACACAGAGCTTTGATTCACGTTGGATATAAAGAATGACCGGCTTTGTTTTGGCAATGTGCTGAATCTGTCACACTCTGCTCTCAGGAAACCATTCGCTTAACACCGTGTGTCAGAAATGCACAGAAGGCACATTTTCCGAAGAAAAGTCATGGGACGGTGTCTGTAAGAAATGGACAGAGTAAGTGCAGGAAATCCAATTCCACTTCCAAAAATCTCATACCTCGAGTCTCAGTTTTCAATTTATTCTCGGCTTGTATATTTCCGCAAACAAACCTTCATGAGAGCAATACCTTTTGGTCCTCAAGGCTGTTTCAGAGATAAACATAAACATGACAATTAATTCTCCTCAGTTTGTTTTTTGTCTTGGATTGGGCTCCCTCAAGTTTACTAAGTCACAGAAACAATTCAGAAAATCCGCTTATTTGTGGATTTGTGCATTGAAAGAGTTCAATGATAAGATCAATACCACTCTCATATATGTATGTTAAATATGAATCTACCCTCCACCATATTAATGAGTGAGCTTTAGAAGTGCTAGTTGGTTTGTTTTTGTTACCCCTATTCCTTATGTTTATGTTTTGTATGCTAAGCTAACTAGCTGTTGTTGTATATTTGCTGGTCAGGTTGGAGAGTGGCATTGATCTTTTCATCAACCTCTGTAGGAAAGTACATTCCCCATAATGTCCTACAAGTAGGGGCGTCAACTTATTTAAAAAAAAAAATAACGTTTAGGTTGTATACCTATATTTCAACTTTTTCTTCAAGATGTCGTGTTATTGTATTTTATTGAAGGTTGTGATGACAGAAGTAGTGTCCGGGGATGATCGCTTATCCTCCATTAAAGAAGGTGGATACCACTCTTGTGATTCTGTGATGAAATGTATCAGCATAAGAGGATTCATTTGTAAACTGGGGCCATAGTGAGACTTTTGCGTGTTTGTAGGGAGCTGCTATCAACGTTCAAGTTATTGTCACTTTAGCAGAGTTCCATATTCACCAAACGTGTCCGTGTGCTTGAATGGGAGTTGAAGCTTCAGGACATGCAATCACCTGAACCAGAAACCAGGAATGTATCCTTTAACACTGTGAAATCCTTTGTAGGTGTATGAAGGGATACCACGTTGAACAAAGCGGAACAGACGTATCTGACAACATCTGTGGTAAGTTCTGCGTAGGCTGGTAAATTGTCAAAGTTTCTCACTTTTCGCTCACCTGCCGTCTGCAGCTGTGTGGTTTGTGGTGTCTTGCTAAAAACGAAACTATGGAGGCGATGTGATGAAAGAGCTCCTAAATCTATGTTGGTCTGTGGTTTTAAGTGTGTTTAACAGCTTTCACCGACACGTTGTTCACATGACATTCATGGCTAGACTCCACTGTGTTGTAATGGCTAAATAACCTTCTTTTTTTTTTAAACAATTCATTAATTTAAATTAATTTAAAAGTAAGCATGGACTCCATGAACATTCTCTTTTATTCACTCTTTCTTACTTGTGCTTCCTCTGCTACAATGTGAACACATATGAAAGTATTTCCTGTTGATCTCATTTGTATTCTACTCAAATGATGTAATTATCCTGTATTATTGGAGAATATAAATTGTGACACTGCTGGAAGGATCAATATGTGGTTAATGGTTTTCTCTCTTTCTTGTGTTGCAGCGGAAACCTCACGGTCCCATATAGTTGTGATTGTTGTGGGTTCTGTGATTGTGTTTCTCTTTGTGGTGATATGTGCTTGCGGGTGTCTATGTAAAGGTACGTTGTGCTTTACATTTTCTCTTTTATGACATTTTCTATGAGTTCAAGTTTCAGGAATCTTACTTACTGTACTCATGTTCTCTTTTTTTTCTTTCTGTTTTCGGTAAACCAGGCTACGCCAAAGAAAAAGTGAAGGTAAATAGGATTTTTGTCCTATATTGTTGACTACACTAAACTGACCTGTAAAACAATCCAAATTATTGCACTTTCAAAAAGACAATTTACTGTGAATGATTATGTTGGAAATAATTTATTCTAAAACAAAGTTACTTTACCTCTTCGGTGTCTCTTTAACACTACAAGAAATAGTTGGACATTTTAAGATTGATTTGCCTCCTTTCCGAAAGTTGTATTCAAAGATTGATACCTCTTTTATATCTGCTCGATAATTATGAAGCTGTGACCAGTGGGTGGTTAGCTTAGCTTAGCATGAATACTAGAAACGGGGGGAATAGCTAGCCTCACTAGTAAACTAGTTCTGTGTAATTTATTTAAAATGAACAAAAACTGAAGTTTTTAAATAATAAGTTGTGTTTTTGAGCCGAGCGAGCTGTTTTACAGTCGTCCTGCTCAACTAAGCTAAATGTCTGCTGGTATTCCTATTCAGACCTAAGAGTCTTATGAATCTTCTCATTTCACTATCTGCGTCAAAAAGCAAATTAGGGTAATTCCCAAAATGGCAGACTATTATTTTGAATAATACTTTATTTGGTGTCTACAAGATGTAACGGTGTTAACGGGGCTATTCTTAATCCCATAACCTGATAAAGAAAATTAATGTGGCAGTGGAGTAATATCCTACATTCAGAGCATGTGAACACACTGAGAAACTGTAACGTCACTTTTTTCTATGCCCACAACTGAAATTGTAATATTCCATGCTTCTTATATTTCTACTTTACTCTCTTGTAGGTCTGTGTTGAATTATGTCAGGGAGACAAAAAGGAGCCACTGAGAGAAACCAAAGTGCTGATAACAAACCCGACTGATCCTATTGAGGAAGAGTCCATGATTCCTGACCTGCAGTCCTCTCGAGAGGAGGCTGGGCTGAGGACACCGGAGGAGAACGAGGATCAGCTGAGCCAGGAGCTGTCGGATGATTTTGTTCTCACTGAAAATGGAAACTTTGTGACTCAGGAGAATGGGAAGTCGGTAGTCCTTTCCCGACAGGAATCACAAACGCAGACATTTACAGACTAAAAGCAGCTGCTGTCACTACGACCATTGCATGTAAATATCAACGCAACCTGTTGTGTAATTTTGCCCTATATGTTTCTGTTGTACATAATTCTCCCCTTAAGATGTATTTAGTAGCTTTAAGTGTTACCAGTACATTTAACTCATTCAATAATAATGTAGTTGTAGTGTAACTAATTTAGGAGGTACATACTGCTGTGTGTGTGTGTGTGTGTGTGTGTGTGTGTGTGTGTGTGTGTGTGTGTGTGTGTGTGTGTGTGTGTGTGTGTGTGTGTGTGTGTGTATGTGTGTATGTGTGTGTGTGTGTTGGAATGCAAATTTTCTAAAATTACATATGTGTACAAAGTTGTGTTATGGGGATAATTGTGCATGCCATGGAAAACTGATATAATTTAAAAACATTTGAACTTGGATTAAAATGCATACCACTTGAATGTTAAATCCATGGGAGTGTGTATTTGTCTTGCTATTTGTTCACATCATGCCTTGGGGGATATTATGAGAAAGTATAATGTCGTTTTACATCTGTGTCAGAAAATGCTACAACTTGAGCTCATTATTATCTAAGTGAGTTTCCACTTTGGAAGAATGGCAGCGTTAGAAGTGAGCCGAACTGACTACAAGCAGCTCATCTTTGCACTGGACCCACGGATGTTCAGACACCTATTGCTGGATAACTTTGATTCTCACGAAAACGTATAAACATGAGGATTCTCAGTCAAGTCCTGGAGTTAAAATGAGCGCTCATGATATCGAAGCGGATTTGTGGACGTTTATTTGTGATGGACATGGGAGATAATGATATCTTTGGAAAGTAAGTATTGTTCAATCGGAAGAAATATACGTGAAGGCCATTTACTGAATCAGAAGACAGTCCTGCACCTGTTGGTTTTACCTCCCAGGCACAGACTGAAGGAAACAAACCGGGCTGCAGTTCCACTTGATCTCATCCGAGGGGCGCTAGAGGTTCACTACTGTTGAACCTTCAGCTCATCGAATAGTCTCTACAGTGCCCCTCTGCTGAAATATGGAAATATAAGGAGTATACAAGTGTAATTAAGTACCCTACCACTGTAAAAGTCAAATTCAGAAGGAGATAGTGGTATAAGTGGCTCTTTACATTTTTTTATTTGTATGATATTCTATTATTCATCTGTTTTCTTGTGAGAAAATGGCTCAGATAAGAGCTAATCTGCCCTCTGTGTGTTCCTGTTTGTAAGGATTTGCATGGAGAGGCGAGGCCAGAAAACAAGGCAGCGACGCTCCCAGGGGCTTTCTCCTTATCCCAGGATTAATGAAGGTGCAGCCCTTTGAATTTACACGGAAATTTGTGCGATTGATTGTGAAGAATCTCTCTTCCAGACTCTAAGCGTAACTAAAAGTTGAACAGACATATGAGCCTGCTGCAACTGCCTAATATCTAAAGTTATTGTGTAGCCTACCTGAGGCGAAACTGGCTCAAATAAACGCCTTTCATGCAGTCAAACAGGCATCAAAGAAAATTCAGACTGCTTTTTTTCTTTCAAAGTATATGTCAGGGATTACCCAGCAACAATCTGACCAAACGCCTAATTTGGGAAGATTAAATAGACTTGGGTCTTGGGTTTGAAATGCAAAGTAAGGCCAATGCTCCCTTTGTACTCATCTAATTTACATGAATAAGCCATCTTCTCTTTTAGTCTTACATGAGAATTTAAAGTGACGTTGAGGAAAATGCTAACTTCCCTTATTAACACAAACTATGGTATATGTTGGTGTTTTGACATTTTCGAGGTATGTTAACAATAAGGCTTTTCATTTAACCAAAGTAAAATACAGACCAGGAAAAAATAAATTATTTAGAAGCTGAACTTTTATTTAAGCAAAAATATTTCTTCATGAATAGACAAAAAAAGGAAACATAATTTACACGTTTGGCGATGGAAAAATACATCTACAATTTATTTACAACATGTTTTAGTCTTTGGTCTGAAAACAGGTTTTCATTTTACTGCAAACTTCAGGAATAGTCGACCAAATCCTTGAGGTTTGAAAGTTTAAAGTGCATAGATGTGGAAAAGTGTCTCGTGTGTGTCTAAATACCCACTTAGACAATCTCATGAGTGGTGTAACACGACGGGACGAACAGTCCGTTTCTGGAAGCCCACTCGGCCCACAGCTTCCCGGCCGGGTGGTAAATATGCTCAATGGGTTTCTTCACAGTCTCTGAGGTGGCGGTCTCGGCCAAAGACCAGATTTTAGGTTTCTGACTGACAATGTTTTCTTTACTCTCCAAAGCGGATATCGTGTGATCAGAGTCACTCTTTTCAACTTTCTTATTAACAAGTGCCAGTTTTCTGTCCTCGTGCTCGCTGCTCGGCTGCTGCGGCATCTCCAGCCGCGCCTTTACGCACGCCGAGCTGTCCAACGCGCTGTCTTCGTGCTCATCGGTGTGTGCGGGGTCACTCTGAGGCTCTTCCTCATCCAGATGACAGTTCTGCATGGAGCTGTCCGCATCGTCGCTCTCTCCCTCCTGCTCGTCGTCCTCCTCGTCTGATTTCCCCTTACACGCCCAGCTGACCCGGTTTTCCTTCTTCAGGCGTCGCCTCGCGTTCGCGAACCAGGTGGACACCTGCGTGAGGCTCATCTTGGTGATGATGGCGAGCATGATTTTCTCGCCCTTGGTCGGGTAGGGGTTCTTCAAGTGCTCGTTAAGCCAGGCCTTGAGCGCCCCGGTGCTCTCTCTGGTGGCCACTTTGGCGACCCTACCGGGGTCCTCGGCTACTCCGGGGCGGTACGGTGGGTAGAAAGCTCCTCCTCGAGCCAGCAGCGCGTGGTGGTAAGGAGAGGCGGCCTTCAAGTCGAACGCGTTGTTCTGGAAAAAAAACAGAGAGAAGGAACTTGAGCGCAAGCAAAAGGGATCTCGATTGTGCGCAATTACGCACGGATTTGGCGACCCCTTGACCCAGAGCGCACAATTGAATGCGTGTTTAGAGCGAAAATGTAATAAAAGGGGAAAACCTCCTCAACTTATGGATTCCGTAGAAGTTTTTAGGCATCAGGCTAACATAACTTCAGTACCACTCACTGTGTGTGAGAGTAAAATCAAAATGAGTTGTGAAGCTTCTGCAAGATCATATTTTTCCACACTTTTCTGTTTAAAAGTAGAGCTGCAATGATTCCACTTGAGCTTTTCATGTAAAGTGGATTACTGTGTGAATGCTCAACTCACCATGTGTGCGATGTGCCTGTGGTGCGGATAGGGTATGAAGTTGTATCCCTGTAGTCCAGAGTACGTTATTGGAAGTCCGGCTGCCATCGCTGCCAGATGCTGCGCGTGCTGCTGCTGCACACCCGGCGGGCATCCCAGCACCGGGATCTGGTATCCAGTCGGCATGCTGAGGTTCCGCTCCAAGAAAAGGCTGCCAATTCCAGTTTGCGATGCGGGCATCTTTCCTGCGTCCCTGCTATTCGGTTTTGTGTGGCAATCCAACCTCCTGGATCTATTTATATCCACCCAGCTGCCAGCGTGTGTTCGCAGGGGGGGGTCAGAGGGAGGTCCCACTGGTAGTGACTGACAGCTACGTTCAAAAGACCCACAGCTTTCACTGGCAACAAATCCCATCAAAGAAGCCCTCCGCTGTTCCTTTTAGCGTTTTCGTGGAGAGGCTAAATATGGGCTGCTTACCGCAACACAAGAGTTTTTCTGTAGAGAACCGAAGTTTCAATTCAAATGCAACATTTTTCTTGAAGTGAATGAAGACTCAGAATTAACTATCAGCTTTGTCATAGAAATACAGTCTTTAGGTTTGTGTCATTAATCAGATTTTGTTCAAAAAAATTAAACTTTTCAAAGCTCATAAACCGAAGACTAAAAGTAAAAAAAAATAGATATATCGGCTCATTTCTTGGCGACACAGTGTTATCCATTTGGACGTTTTAATCGTTTTTTATTGTGGTTTTCTTTTACCTCTTTAGTTTTCAAGACACAGACACGTACAGGAGTTTGATGTATGTTTAATGAGGAATTTAACACTTCGCACGTCTAGCACTAATTGCCGGAGATCTTAGAAAATGACCTGAATTCAGTTAACAACATCCTGCCAGTCTCTCCTGTCGCGTGTGACACTTCATCCTCTACAGATCTGTAGTTTTTGTGAATTGAATTAACTATCAATGACATTTAATTACGCGAATAAACAATTAAAATAGGTTTTTACGCACGTGTAAAAGTGTCACTCTGACAGATGTGTTACATTCTCCAAAATAAACCTCTCGCAGTTATTTCATTCAATAACTGATTGATTGAATATAACCAAGTTGTCATTTAGTCTTTAACCAGCCTCAGAGCCTTATATCTTTGTATGTGTTCACTTATTGACTGAACCATAACAAACTGCCTTTTACATGTCGTATGACATTGTTTTGAATCAAGCGCAACGTTTCAATGGGCCTAATTAAACGAGGTTAGGTGAAACAGGTGTTGACTAATGTATATGATAATTATGAGATAACAGATGCTAATGTATGTGTGTGTGGAGGGGGTTGTTGGAGATAAGAGGAGAAGATTACACTTCTTATTCCACTGCCCCCTCCCTCATGCCCTTCAAAAGAGCCACAGTTAAGCTCGGTGTTTGGGTTCAAGGGACCTTCACCTCTTTTATCTTGCATAATTTGTATTATTATATTAACCGTATTAAGAGGGCTAGTGCTGGTGGCGATACTGAGAACAGCATTAAAGTGAAAATAGCGTGCAGTGATGATACCCAAAGCCACTTTACATATATTTATTTTACAATCTTTTCATTTTAGATGAATTACTTTTTTTTCTGTTTAGATTTTTATTTCTGTTTTTGTTTCCCTTTTTACACTAAACCCAAAATGTAGACATACAATTGTATATTTGTAATGCTATAAGTTGTAACCTTCCATTCGGCTCATGAGTTATACAGATTTTATTAACTCTATAACTTTTTTTTATTTGACTGCTTTGCTTTCGTCATCATCAGGTCTCCCTTACCTTGTTACTTATTTTGAAGAAATGCATTGGCCCCCATTGTTAATAATAACACCTGCATGTACATGCAAGTTGCAGACTTATGAACTAAACATTATTTATAATATTTAAGCCTCACATTAGCCTATAAAGTGTGCACATACACATATTTAACAGATACAAACTTTATACAGGTTACACCAGCAGTGGGTATTCTTTTTTAATAATTATTTGAAACTGTTAAAAAGGATAACCTTGCAAATGTAATGTGTTGTATTGATTTCCTTGTTGCAGTATATTTACGCCTACTAAGAATTTACACTCAGTGTTCAGTTTATTAGTTACAGCTCGCTGAAAATCATGCAAAGGTCCGACCAAAAACTCTTCATGAAAGTTATAATGTTGCTGGAAAATATTTCAGAGAGCTGTTGGATGTGATGTCATCCTTTATTAAATACACACACTTAAGTTAATTCAAAATGAATGTAAAATGACACAGATTGTAAATACTAAGTGAATCTTTCGTAAAAAAAAAAATACAACGTTGTGCAAGTTACAACAATTTCTACAATTAAACATTATTTGATTTTTTGCCAATATGAAGAAATTAATACTTTAGTTTTTTCATCTTACCTGTACATTTCTGTTCTGCTCCTAAAACAAAACCACTTCAACTTCTGAACTGATTGCACTGGAACACTAAATTAAACAGGGGGGTTGCCATGTAATATAATAAACATATTTAATCAATTAGTGTCAGTACTTTCGTGTGCTTTTCCTGAGCGTTACTGGAAGAAATACTAAAACGATCAAGCTTAATGCTTGATCGTGAAAGAAATGCTGGACATATCAAGTTCCAGATTTTCAAATGGCATGATTTGCTGTATACAATAATAATAATTAATAATAAAGTGAACATCTTAGTTTTTTTTTAACTTTTGGTCAGACAAAACAAGACATTTGAAGACGTAATTTGGGCATTTTTTCAACAATTGTTTGACATTTGTTGAATAAAGAAAATAGTCTGCAGATTAATTGATAATGAAAATAATCGTTTATATCTCCCACCATAGCCCCCTAGTTGTAAGAGGTGTATGTAATATTATGTTGCATGGTTAAGGGTAGACTAGTGTACAATGACTAAACTAAAACGTGCTAAAGGTGGAGGGACAGAAGGAATTTATGTGGGTTGGGTCCACAGAACCTAAAGCGAATTTGAACAAGAGCAACAATGGTCCAGCGAGAGTGCAAAGAGAAGGAGGCCTCAGTAGTCTACATCTCACAACACAAACAGCTCAGGGCAGAGAGGCCTTTGTCCCTCCTGGAGAACTTCTTTTCATTCTCTTCCTCTTTTGGCAGCTCCGCCACAATGCAGGTGTTGGTCTTGCTCTGACAGGTTGAATTTGTGCTGTTTGCCGTGAGGATGTCGGTCGTTTGCAGGAGAGAGAAGTGACCAAATGGAAGACGATTGTTCTCAGTGCCCAAAGAGATACAATACAAGATAGCAAAGAGGATGAAATTATCTTCATCTGTGATAAGAGTCATTCCTCTGTATTGAAATAGTGCTGTGAAGCTTCCTTTATCTACAAATCCGGTGCATATTCCACACAACTCTCTGCAAAGAAAGGTCCCGGCTTTGGATGAAAACGCAGAACGACGGTACAAGGGGCTAATGAGCAGGTCGGGACAAAAGGTTTAGGTGTGACCTCAATTACAGGCAATCCCCTACCTGGGAGCCGACAAAGGGACGAAACATGCGATCTGAATAACTCATGGTTAGGTGTGAACAAGACAACAAAAGCCCAAAGAGAATCCGCAGAGTCTTCCACACCTATTGCTTGTTAGTTTATTTTTACTGCACCAGATACTGAAAGGGGAGAAAGTTGACAGACAGACTCATAGAAACTGAGCCGGGGGAGATGAAAGAATTATGTAGTCATTCAGCAGGAAAAAAAGAAGTGTTTTCAGATATTTTTACACAACATTTATATAGAGCCACAGAACAAATCCCAATAAAGACTTAAAGCAACAATTCGAGAAAGAGATTTACATAGTGAGAAGCATGGATAATCAATTGACAACAAATGCATAATGGTCTCCAACCAGAACTCCCTAATGAGATTTTCCTGGGGCACCAACACAAATGGAGAGATGTAAGCAAAGTGTGAATGTTATCAAGCTCTCCCACCTCTTTACTATCTGACCCCCTCTTCCCCGGACCCCCCTCCACTCTTTGTCCTTTGTCATTACTCTTATCAGGACCACTCTATCATTCTTTCAAAATAGTAGTGGCGCTGAAACCGCTTGCAAATGTAAGTATGTCTTTGTTTGGGGCCGGGCAGTGGCCCGCCTCCCAGCTCCCTCCTGGGTGCAGCCTGATTGACGGCCCTCCGCTGGGTGAGTGACAGGCGGCGTTGGTTAGGCCGTGATGGCCTGCGTGACAGCTGGTGCTGCTTGCTGCTGGTTGTGTCCCTGTATCGGGGCCCCGGTGGGTGGGTGGGTGGGTGGTTGCTGGGCCCCCTAGGATCCCGCGGCTATAGAGCCCAGTTTGCTGGATGGAGCCGAGTCGGGGCAGCCTCCCCGGCGTGCTCGTTGTTCCAGCTTGTGAGCTCGCTGCACCCCGTTACGACACGTCGGCTGCAAGTTTTCCTGCACATACGTTGACGATTATTTCTCACTGTTGCATTGGGAAAGAGTGGCTGTATTGTTTTTTTTACAGTACTGACATTATTTCTCCACATTCCCGTTCTCCACCTCAGTTGCAAGCTGTATGTAGATTTTATGAATGGCAGGGATGCCATTTTTCTCTGCCCGGGTCACATACTTTCTGAGTAAAAGAAAGTGACTTTTAAAATAATTGCTTTTATTTAATACAATTCAATTCTGCAGTAATAACACTGCATTCCTATTTAGAATATATAAGTACACACACAGTTAATTAACAGTTTATAACACACTATATTGTAGTTGTTTGCAGACCAGGTCAACATTTCCAACTTCTCCTTTGAAGATATATTTTACATCACAACTGTGTTTCACAATACTGTCATTCATTATCTTTTTATACACCAGCTTCCACTTATAGGTGCCCACAGGATGAGTTATAGTTGTTTACTAATACAATATTAACCACTTATATCTGCTTACAACTACATTATGGTGTCATTAACCATTTATTACATGTATAAATGGATGCTAAGGGATACTTAAAGTAGCCCTATAAACTTAATAGCGGCAGTTTCTCCACCTCCACTATCAGTCTTTTATCTCTTTAATAGGGGGGATATCCATGATATCTCTTAACATCGTTGTATTTCCAGGGAAACAAATGTTTTAAGAATAGTATTATCTCAATGCTACGCAGAGTCTGCATACAGATGAACAAACTGAAGTGCATGCATCTATTATTTTCTCTCTTTAGCCTCACAGAGAGCAGCTAATGAGGTTATTGGGCATTTGTGACGTGACATCTACATTTTGGCCTATTTGTGAAACAATGGTAACAAGGAAGCCCGGGACATTGGGCTCTGTGTTTTCCAACTCAAAATAACAAAGCCAAGCAGCCGCTGGTGGGAGGCTGTGCTCTCATGGAAATGAGCAACTGAACCAACAATGTAGCGCCTAATCTCTTCAGAGAGAGGAATCAGTTACACAGCAGTATGCACCCCTCAATGCTTTTCATTAGAGTCAGCGTGCTATTGAAACAGTCACTCCACCCCCCTTACTCGCACACAGACACACACATACATGCGCACACACACAACCCTCGTGTGTAGCCACAGGCCCTACTCATACAAGCACTAGATACAAGGTAGCCCCCCAACAACAGAAGGGTGGAAATAAGTGGGGCAGAGGGTGGTATGGGGGTGCGAGGCCTCAAAGCATCGGATTAGAGTTAATGTGCCCTCCCTGGGTTATAATCTCTTCAGAGGGGGACTTTGTTTGAGGGGCTTGAGGGCAGTAAGATAAGTATCTATTACAGAAACTCCCTCTTATCCCCCAAACATCCTCGCTTCAAAAATGAAGCACAAAAACACTTGCCTCTGTTCCCCTCTGTGTCGTCTGATATCCAAGACCCAGAAGCAAGTGCTGCCCTTTTCAGCTAATCAGGAATTAAGGTCTAAAGCCGTATGGAGAGTTAGCAGGCCCCATATTTACTCCATCTGTAGCCCACAGAGTCAGGTAGTTATAGTAAGATCAAAGGCGGCTTAAAAACCTAGGGTTATTGTATTAAAAGAAAGGGGGGGGAAGCATTATCACAAGTTGTTCTTCTTCTCTGCTTCGTATGTCAGCAGCCAGTCCAGAGATTGGAAGTTGATGGAGTAGACACACAATGACTTTCAACTGTGTTCAAAGTGAACAACGCCGGAGCAAAAACGCTGTAAATGAGGAATACAAGTACAAATATATTGTTTGATATAAAATATAGTTTAATACCAAAATAGCTTCATTATATAAATATTGTGCAAAAAATGTAATGGAGGCAGTTTTTTTTCTTCTAGTTTGGATTATACAATCTTATCTTGAAAAAGCATGACTCCCTTTTACAATGGCACTGAATTATGAACAAATAGTTATAACGAGCATCTTTTACAACAGAGAAAACTATGTCTGAAACCTTCTGGTGCTCTGAAATGTCTCTCGGCCCAGATTAACACTTGTGGTTTTATTTGTAGCCCATTAAATACAAATTGCAATCAAAGACTTTACTGCCAAACATTTTGCAAAGTATAGTGTTACTTTCTAGACTAATGCGCTTCCTTCCAAGAAGCTACTGTCTTTAAGTTTGAAAATGTACTTGAAACTAGCTTGAAATAGCTCATCAATTAATAACAACATGTAACATTGTATTGATGGACTGACCTACGTATCTGTTGATTTATAATTTTTTTCTGTCAATGTAATGTAACTGTGTTATAATTATTTTAAGCAGAGTTTGTTGCAGGAGCATTCATTCATGGAGCGCTGCATTCACAAGCTACTATAACAACAATAAGCACAAAAACAGAAACGCAAAGGTTCAGTTGCATCACAGACTCAGCTGTTGGAGTTGCACAATCAATAAGATTTCATTGTCACAAGGGACTGTACAAAAATGATTAGGGAGGTGGGTCAGAAAAGGGGGAGGGTCGTGTATTTGTTTCATATGCTTTAGGAAGGCCATTCTGACTTTTTGGGGGGAGCGGGCAGATTCATATTTTTATTCTCTCGTATTTCCCCGGCAGATTAATTGTACTATTAAAGTCCAAATAAAATATTAAAAAGCTGTAGAGGTTTATGCTGGTTAAACCAGGAAGGTTCACCCCCCTTCTCAATAACTTTCTTTCTGTCCCTAAGTTGACAGATTTTCTAATATAAACTCACTACAAAATGAAAATTTTCACAATATAGTGTTTTGAAAATTGAGTTTTTGTTTTGAGGATGCCGTACTGACATGAATCTAAATTAACAGCTGAGTAAAATAAATCATTATAACAACTTGTGGTATGTTATGGAAAATGTTTAGCAAGTACAAATTATTTTTACCAAAACATACAAACCAGTATGCTCCTGTTTTAAAGATATGAATCTGCTTGTTTTAATATATTTCATCTTTAGCCTGATCATTTAACTCCTCACTGAGAGTGAATCTGGATCATCTGGACATCTTCACAGTCTGAATGTCGTCTACCTGTCGTCTTTAACGCAAACAAAAGGCAATGAGCTTAAAGAATCGATGTGGCCTGAGTTATTTTAAATTGTAAAACATAAGTAACATTTATCAACATTCATTAAAATGTAAAGGCTTCAAGCAATACTTTTATGGTAAGCATACATATTGCTAATACACATATAAGCAAAGATCATCTGCAGCACCTGCTATTAAAGGTCAAAGCGTCTGTATTCAGTATACTGGGATGAGCTGTTGAGGTGTGATCGTGTCTTTAAGTATCGGTATATGCGGTGTAAGATTTGCTGTATGTTTGCGCATAACAAATACACACACATTACACTCCCATTGTATAGACACACAGGTTAACATCATGTGTGTAAATATATATGCATGTAAGGTTTAAGTGGACACGTGAGTGTAGGAGACCTGGCAGGTGTCTGTTTTTTCTCAGCGGGAGAATTTCCTGGGTCTGAATGGAGGAAGGGCGAGCTGATGCGACGCCGTCCTCTCCTCCTCGATCGGCGCCAGCTCCTCGGCTGAGCCCCACTTTTTCTTGGAGTGAAACAACGATGCCAACTTCCTGTTCCTGTTCCGTTCTCTGGCCTGAGTGACTTGAAACTCTGAGATTCCTAGAAACAAAAGAAAACATGATTAAGGAAAGCTTAAACTAAACTTAGGAGATATACCATTCAAACATGTGGGAAAATATATTTTTAGAAACGCCAGTGATGGGTGGATTTAGCCTCAACGCAGGGACATCTGGTTGTAGATGTTTTTGTTCAATATGTGACAATAAAATAATTAACGGAGGTAAGAAGAGGTGCTGGTAGGTGGATTTTGTTGGCAGAGCCAGGGTAGCTGTTTCCGCCCACCTCCAGTCTTTATGCTAAGCTAAGCTAACCAGCTGCTGATAGTATAGCGTTGTAATCAACAGACCGATATGACAGTGGTATCAATCTTTTTCTTTTATTTGGTGTTCGAACATTAAAGTGGTACTGATCTTTTCCTCTAACTTTTGCAGAGAAAGGATGTAAAAAAAAAAATCCAAACTGATCAACTTTTCTTTGAAACAAAAACAGTACATTTTACTTTGTTTTACAAATGTATTCAAATTAAAATGTTGCGCTTCAGTCTTAACAAACACAAAACAATTGAAAGACTTTATCTAACTGTGAACATTTCATACAGGGCCTAACTCTTCATGAGAAATGTGAGCCCATGATGCTGCAGTCTTTTTTCTTTAAGTAAACTTTATTTATGTCACCAGGTGCTTTGGGGAATGCCAAAACATAGAGAAGCATAGTACAACAAATAAAATAAAAACATTAAACCACCAAAGTAATACATTATAACATACTTATAGAAACTTAACACCTCAAACTAATTGTAACTCAGCAGCAAAAGTAAGAGTCACTCACGCAGGTCGGAGTCTTCCTCTGAACCCTCTGGTTCTTTGATGTTCAGATAATGGCAGGCAAAATGGCCGCTGTAGTCCCTTAAATTTTCTTTGGCCCCTGATGAGAAAAAAAAAAGTAATCTCTGAAAGCTGAGACTTATAGTCTTGGAAGGCAGCAGGTAGCTACTTCACTGACACCTTAAACCTAAAGCTTTAAGAGAGAATTCATGATCCATAGGTAAACAAAACACTTTTAAACTGAACTGTAAAATCATGTATTTCACATTAAAACAAGTGTATTTACCAGTTAGGATTCTCATATTTTGTTCAGTTGAGATACAAAATAAGGATTGTTTTAATATCTAAATGAAATTCTTTAATTATGTATTTGATCTGTATAACTAAATTACTGATGGGCCTCAGCAATACTGTTATTGTGCATTAATGGCAGTGCTATAAAGGTTCAATCAAAGCAGTTTTTACCATATGTCACGATGAGCAGGTCTAGAATATGCCGATGACCATGTAACGCTGCGATGTGTAAAGGTGTATATCCCTGCAGACCAAAAACAAAAAGTAAAACATGCATCATGAACTTCATAATTATTCTCATTTTGGGGACAGTGGTGCCTTATACAGTAGACACGTTAAAGGAGTTTAAATGAATTGACATTTTTACTTTATGTTGCATTCAGGGGCATAAGTGTGGCAAAGTGCTGGAATGGTTTGGTACCTACCCCCTAGGGTTTCCCAGGCCCAAACACGGCCAATGAAAACAATGTGGGAAAAAAATATACAAATTAGCAAAGGTTATGGAAACATAAGATAATGATAAAAACATAATTGCTTGGTAATTTGCAGAAAATTGCATAGTTCTAGCGCTGTGCATGCTGGTATATAGACGCACTGTTTTGGGAAACAATTAACATGACATGACATGATTTATTAGCGGAGTACTCCTGCAGCCCGACAACACGAGCCGCTGTGATACATTTGCACAGCTGGATCATTTAGTACCATTACATCACTGAAGGGCACAGAAGAAGAAACCAGCAGCCATGTAGCTGTCCTTTGGTTTCAAGTTCAAATCAAACAACTTACTGTACATACCCATCACTTCCTGATTAAAAGCCTGGATACTCACATGCTGCAAGAAAGAAGAATACCAGGAATCCATCAGTGATGTTGCACGGAAAAGCAAAATGCATTGTGGCATATACTAAAGGGGTACTCAACTAATTTGACATATAGTTTACTACTTATATTATGTAGATATTTTATAAATGCACCAATTGTCAACCATACAAGATTGTCGCAATATCGATATTGAGGTTTGTTTAAAATATTGTGATGTTTAATTTTCTCCATATCGCTCAGCCCTATTACGCAGTCACATTGTGGGGATTACATAAACCCTTTTACATTTTAAGGTGAAGACTTGGTTTAAGGTAAGGGTAATTTTAGGTTCGGGTAAGTTTAGGTCGCAAGGAAAGTAAGTCAATGGAAAGAAATGGAAATACGACTTTCAAATAACTGCTGAAATAGATGCAGATTTCTCTTATAATGTGGAAAGTAAACATCAGAAACACTCATCTTTCATCTATCATTTAAGAAAGACAGATGAAAGAGAATCCCAATGAGAGATTGAATCGAGTTACAGAAGCTTATGGCACAGAGGCGAGCCCGGACTATATGAAGGATGCTGTTGAGTTGCATCATGGGACATTTAGAAGTGTTTTTGGAGCTTGACCTATGTTCAGGACTAAAAGTCAGGAGACCTTAGCTTCTGCTAACCGTCTTCTCCGTCTTACACAAATCTCTCTAATTTATTCATGTGTACTAAATAGTGTCTCTTTAAAATCATCATCTAAAAATGAAGAACCTCTTTTCCCCTATAATATATATGTTTTATAAATGTATAATAAGAATGCACTCACTGATTTGATGTTGACATCAGCACCCGCATTAACCACCAGAGCCGCCATGTCCTCGTTGCCATGTTTGGCAGCCCAGTGCAGAGCTGTCTGTGTGCAATAAGGAAAGAAGAGTCATTCATAAAAATGCACTTCCTCTAAAATCTTCTGTACTATTGTCAGGCATGGTAAACGCTGTGGCATCATCATAAATTGTCTAAGCTGAGCGGGGCAGCTTCTTATTGGCCATGTGAGGGCAAAGGGCCAGCTGTGCACAGAGGGGAGTGGACGGATGGAGGGATGGTGAGAAGGAGGGATGGAGAGATGGTTTCCTGCCATCTAACAGAGCCTAATTACAAAACAACACAGCACTGTGCCCACAGTTGGGGGGGCCCAGCCGCCTGTCACCGGGGGGAAGATTGATGATGTTAGTGTGACCTGCAGAGTGGAGACCCACCCAGACATCAGCGCACTACTGTCAGGACACGTCAAGGAGGAAAACATGGGCCCCCGCAACACGACACCCACTTGTCCACATGCAAAGATGTGAAAATAATAGACACATGTATGTGTACAACACACACACCGAAAACACACATGCAAACCACATCCACCTGTCGGACCAGAACTGTGATCTCCACAGTTTTCCCTCCACTCTTTAAGGAGCGTAATTATGGGCTATCAACAGGTGAAAGCGGAGCGTAGGTGCAGATGTCGGCTAAGTAACCACATCCACCCCTTCTGAGTCTGACCCTTCACACAGTGAATCAAACGGTAACCATCAGAATTACATATTAACTGTGGATAGATGAAAACCTTTTATATTTTATGTCTTTACTTTTTGTGATTGGACGAGATGAAAACTACTTCCGTGAGCTACTGAAACGTTGCGGAGATAAGAGGTATTGATCCAATAGCAACAATGTTTAACTTTAAAAATAAAGTATGTCTGGACAACCAACCGCCTGTGTTAAACAGAATTTTACCAAAGATTTGGAACAGTTCGAACAAGTTAATATCAACAAAAAGTAAATATACATAACATTTGAAATATTTTTTTATTTGTAAACAGACTTTAATGAAAAGTCTGTCTCCTAAACTACTTTAAATCAACCTCTGACCTTAGCGCTGCCACTTGTGTAGAATGAAATGTGCTGTTAAGTGTTAAAAACAATCCTAACTTTCATAGCAAAGGTGTTTGAATCCACAGCGTGAGGAAACAATACCTTGTGTTTTTGAACACACGTAATTTAAGGCTAGCCCTAGTTTTTGCCTCTCATGCATTCCCATTATTTTAGTCGCAGAGCTAAGCATCTGGGAAAAAACTAACTGTCAATCTTTAAAGAACACAAACTCTTTTAACAAAACTTACAGATGTTCTCAAACTATTTCCAAAATCCTCAGACTCTTCAAACACAAAAATTATGATTTCAACCTGTTTCCAAAAATGTGTCTCTTCCCCCGAAAAGATAACATCTGGAAATGACATATGTCCTTGCTTTAATTTATTCAAAATGTATTAAATTTTTACTGGAGTTATAGTTATATTTGTCTATATTGTTGTACTTTCTGAAAAAATTATGGGTTTTATTTTTTCCTGTATTGTACAAAAAAGTAATTTCCTGCTACTTGGATTGAGAAATATAGTTGCAGTTAAATTTGTTTCTCTTGTTACGGAGGACAGAATATTTTTGTCATCTCCAAGGTTGGAAAAGTCTCCTCTAAACAGCTGTAAGTGTCGTTAAATGACATCACAGGGCATTTATTTAGCAGAGAAACAGATGTTTAGCTCTGTGAGTTTGAATGGGATGATAATACATCAGAGGCACAAACTGGTTCGGCTTGAACAGCACACAGGTCCTTTTGTGTTTTGAAGCTATGCTGCTAATTGTGCTAATCGTAGCACAACAAGCCTGTCCAACAGCTGGCCAGAGAAAAATGTCTGCTTGTATCCACTGAGGGAGCGATAGGTAGCCGCACCTCTGAGTGTCGGGCGTCTGGGAGACAGATTGTGATGGATGCTGTCTGGCTCAAGTATCTCCATCTCTTTTGTCCGTCCCCTGTCACACCTTAAGACAGATTGGCCAAAGGCCTGTTTGAGTGGCGGCTCGGCGGGTCTCCCAGTGGGCGGGAGTGATGGACGAGGCCGAACAGGATGCAGCGTCTTCCCTTCCTGCGCCTCTCGATTCTGTTCCTGCCCACTGGGGTGGCCACCTGTCCAATCACTCAGGGACGTCCCTGTCCCCGCCACGCGCTCCCCAGTGAGGGAAGTGGTGGCCAAAAAGGGACTCCCATGAACAGGCCACACAATGGCCGCCAGTGTGCCTGACACTTGATGTGGAGGAAGGCAGAGAGGAGTGATGGGCTAATGATGTACTTACAAACTGTGTGGCAGAGGAAGTTCGTCACAACAGGAACGGAGGCCCACGTCGCGAGGAGAGCCGGGAGAGAGAAAGAGCGTTAGTTAGACTTCGGAGTGAGACGGGTTTGGCCTCGGTGAGGTCGAGGGTGTTCTGAACCGTCATCACTTTTAAGCAACTTCACGTTTTCTATGAGATCATCTGATCCCAACAAACATTTGGTCAGAACAGGAAACGCTTAAGTCCTCCCAGGATGGAGAGTAATCCCTTCAGTCCTGGTCAAACATGTGATTTAAAGCCTGGTATTTTGAACACTTAACACAACTTCTGTTGAGCAACGTGAGGACATGACACTATATTTGATCTGATTTCTAACTCCTGGTTTTAAAGACTGGTTCTTACGAGTCTTGTGATTCTTGGTATCTCTGTGCGGTATCTCTGGAAAGGCATCCACCTCTGCAGAACAGGGAAAGGCTGAGGGCTAAAGGGAACATCAAAGAGGCCTGAGGGGGATTTAGCACCTTCCCAGGGACACAACCTGCATTGTTCTACAATTAATCCCAGCCTGTTCTATTACTTTCAGATTATCTTTAAGTGGGTGAAGTCTTTGTGGGGCATTAAGACTCTCCTTAATCCCCACCCCCCACATCTCCCTACACTTCAATGGCGGCCATGCTATCTTGTCCGGGTGTGGATGGCAGAGGCTTAGGGCTACTCTTAGAAGGTGGTCTGCCATGGTCACAGGACAGTGTGAGAACTGTGACACAGGGGAGGGACAACAAACATGAGCTCAAATCTCTTAAGCGCACAGGGAGACAAATAAAAGGATTTAGGTTGTCAGGGGGGCACAGGAGCTAAAAGCTATCTTTCATAATCCTTTTGATAGTGGACCTTTGAAATGCATGCTCTGGATGTTTTAACACAGGGTTCTCAGAATACTATTAAGGGAAAGGTCTCGGCAGAATGAGCTTGTGAAAGTTACACAAGCAAAACATAGCGAGTCCGACAGTGAGCGTCATTGTGCATTCTGAACTAGCCAATCGCAGATGAAAGATCAAGAAACGTAGAGATACTAATATGGTCGGTTTGAATGCGAGATGCAACAGGCTGCAGTGTTATAATGGAACTTACCCCCTGAGAAGGATGGTTGTTGTCGCAATGTTGAGAGCCAAAGTGTGTCAAAATGAAAAGAAAAGAACAGAACAGAGTAGTTGTTAATAACTACATCTACACCTCAACATGCAACATGTCACATAACGTCTGGAGCTATTTTTTTAATCAAAGTATGAAATACTCACTGAGGTAAAGTCCTGGTTCGACCCCCCGCAAACAAAAAAGACACAAAAGCATAAATTAGTGAGAGCATGCATCCAACCACTTGAAACAGTTTGTTTTTTATCAAAAATGTGTCTACTTTCAGGTTTGTTCACTTTATTCGTCTTACATTATTATTTGCATAGTTTTGGTAATTAATTCTATCACTTTTGATAACAACGCACCCACCAAAGTGATTGCTAGCATCTGGGAACAGCCTGACAACGCTATAACAGAATCCAGCAGGGCAAGAAAGTGTTGAACCAAAGGAACTAAACTAGGAGCTTCAAAGTCCCTGTGCACATTCCTGTTTACGGGAAGATTAGGACAATTAGACTGAAGACAAATAAAAAAACAAGTGCGAAGTGCTTACTTTTCTCTTCTTTTTTTTTTACTAATCAGGAAGCCATCAACATAACTATTGTTTTTAATGTCAATACACATCATGAGAAATGTCAGTAATACTAGAGGCATCTAGCACTTCTGTATTTTTTTAAGCTGTACTCGAGTTGTAAAAGTTGATAACAAATAAGCGGTGCTCAGCACCCCAATAGTTGCTGTATCGTTGGAAAGAACTATCCCCTGGTGTCGGGACTTTTTTGTTACTTGAAGCGTTCATGTAGTTAGTGTTTATTCCCTGATTCCTCTGCTTTGAAATACAGGTAAAGGTCCTGAGTTGATCAAAAAGTTAGTTGTCCTTTGGTCCTTCTATGGCCTTTATTTGTCAACAAGCCAACAAGCTTTGACAGATTATCTGAATCCGTTTGTTTGGAGGTTAAACTGAGAGTGAACATCCCTGACATGTCAGTAAAAGTCACTTGTTGCGCCGGAAACCGAGTGCAGCTGTAATTAGTGCAGCAGGTTAAAGTTGAGCCATGAGGTCGGTCTGTGAACTGGGTTGGATGTTCACGATGGGAGACTCTCGAGGGCCACATCACGGACAGGCTGTGTTTTACAATGTTGCTTTGGATACACTTCAGTAGGAATTAATTACTACAAATGAGGTCCGTATCCGGTTTGAAGAAGGCACAACTCAATGCTTTGTCACAACTAAATAATGAAAAGTGTTGTCAAAACGAAATCGGGATGAAAGAGCAAAGCAACACACCAGGGTGTTTTTTAAATTTTTATTTTTATTTTTTGTGTCTCTTGTGTGAACTCTGTCTGCTGCTGTAATCCTGCAATTTCCACACTGTGGGACTAATAAAGGAATATCTTATGTTATCTTATCTTATCTTACCAAGCTCTGACAAGCGTCTTTCACTTTTCTGAAGAGTTTTACAGAAAATGTCAAGGACAGTTTGTGTGTTTTTTACTGATTACCTTCTGAAAACAAAAGATTGACAAGCTCACAATGCCACAGTGATTTAGCCTCTTGTCTCTGGCCCGTGCCTTGCAGCTCATAGCAGCCCCTCGAGAGACATGGCACCATTTATCGACCTCAAATGGAAGAAGCTTTTGTCCGTCTCTCCTTTTTGATTTTCTCGACAACCGCTCATCCGATTGACTTGGCGTGTGTCTTGCTGAGGAGACCTGAGGAAGTGCAGTGTCGAGTGCGAGCTCTTGAGATACGCATGACGCATGTATTAGTACAGCTCTCCGTCAAGCTATCAGCCCGTTCCATACAGGCACGTTTTGAACGGGCTCTCCACTGGTGGGTAATCATATTTCCATTTGTCCGAGTTGTTTTCTTCTAATTAAGTTTGGCTGGCATCGGTCTGTGTTTTTAAGTCGGATCATTTGATTGCCGTGTTTCTTGCCACGTCAGACTAATGTAATGTAATTATTACAAAAAAAAGATCCCTCGTCCATTTAGGGTGGCGTTACCTTCTTGTTTGCCAGCGAGGGGTCCTGTCTGAGCAGATGAGAGAGGTCAGGGACTCGAGCACCTGCAGCGGAGTAGATCCACTCCTTCTCTATAGGATCCAGCTGTCACAGGGAGGGGAGGGAGAGCTCTGATGTGTGCGCACAAACACACACACACACACACACACACACACACACACACACACACACACACACACACACACACACACACGCACCCTACTGTCCACATCCTGTTGTGGGCTCTATTGATAGTGCTGAAGCTACAAACCTCTAATCCATTTCCTACAAATGACTGAGTCACAGCCAACTGACACATAGTGGGAGACACCCATGATCACATTGCACAAAGTTCAGCAGTTTATGTTTTTACTTCTGTTATTGGTTTAAAGGGAACGAGTGGTGACATTTCCAAGACCAAACCCTAACGATCGATCTATCAAATGTATCACTTATAACTGATCTAACCCTTTGTAATAAGTAAATAATAATTTAAAAAAACACATAGGAAGAGGAAGGAAAGGACTTACAGCGACAGCAGCGGAGCCCATGCTGCCCGTACCCTCCTCATCTTGCTCGGACTCAGACTGAAAGACACGAAAAGACACAACTATTACTCAGCTGTGACAAAACGTTAACTGTGCTGTATCAATCATAATGGTCACGCAGCATCACAGGATACACACACACACACACACACACACACACACACACACATCCATTTTCACGCACTGGTCACACTGCTGTGATGTTTCCCAGCTGACGAGACGTGACCGAAGGGTGTCAGACAGACAGAGAGGTAATGAGGCAGCGAGACAAAGGTGCCGCTTTCACACATAAGGGGTAATGAATAACAATCCAATTAACAATTAACCAAAAAAAACAACACGCCTACAGTCGGGCCATGTGTTTTTGTCACCATTTTAGTCTCAAGAGAAAGAAGAAGGAAAAAATGAACACAGACATCTAGCCGTTTATAAAAGTGTCACTTTGGCTGATTTATGCGAGAGAGGAGAGGTTTTTTTCTTCTTTCTTTTCCCTCGACGTGATTGCAAATAGTTCTCAGATCAAACAGAGACATGATGTTAAAACACTCGGCCCTTTCAAGTCTCTTGAACAAACTGCCACACGTCAGTGGACTGAACATGAAAAGTGGAGGGATTGTATTTATTCAGCCTTTTCCACTCTGGCATGTCCTTTTTCCCCACTTTTAGTGGAGAGCATTATTAAGAACTGAAAACCTTGTTGGGCATGAAGGGAAAGAAGAGCTCAAATGCTCTTCTTTTTTTTTCATACATTTTTGTTTTAGATGCTTTTCGGGCTGCAACTGTTATTTTCACTATTGATTCATCTAGTGAAATTTGTTTAAATCATTTGTCAAGTCTTTGAATTATCAGAAAATGCTCATCACAATTTTCCATAGCTCAAGCTGATCTCTACAAGGCTTTGTCAGACCAACAGTCCAAAACACTTTTTTTTACATATAAATTAAACAATTAATCAATCATCTCTCTCGACTAATCGCTACAGCCCTGGTTGTTTTGTCTTGGACATAGTGGAGCCTGTGGAGTAGTAGTAGATTGAAGTAAAATTGTACTTAAACAACCAAAACTAATTTAAAGAGGGTTTTCAAATTGCAGGCGACCACTAGTAGAAAGTCACTAATGAAATGTCATACTCACAACACATCATTCAGTGAAGTTAAGGTTGTATTATTAAACAAGAGTCTGCAGCCTCTCCAGCAGCTCTGTGAGGCTGTACTTAGCTAAACATCAACATGCTAACAAAGCTAAAATACAGATGTTGACCAGATAATGGTCACCATCTTAGTTTTAGTCTGTAAGCATTCTAATAATTGCGCTTCTGATGGGAAAGTCATCAGTTTTACAAGATTTTGTTCCTAATCTTGCAGCAATTAGTATATCAATTTCACCAGATTTTTGTCCTGAAACCTCATGGTAATTGGATAGTTGTCCAAAACCATGAATGTCAAGTCAGGAGGTCACCACAGTCAGTGTGGATCCTTTCTCTGAGAATCCGAGTGGCGGACCACCAGCTGTCCGACATTACTGTAGTCAAAAGTGACAATAAGCAAAATGAATTAATCTCAAATGCTAATCTCTCTCAGGCTGAAAGGAAAGTTTTGTCCTTCCTTAGCAGGGGACTGAAGCTGAAGCTTGAATTCATGTCAGTTACATTGGATCCCCATGGTAACAGGTTTAACAGCAACGTGATCTACCACGCGTACCTTTCTGTCGGCCTTTTTCCCACCGGGTTTTTAAAAAGTGCGACAGCTAGATATCAGCAGATAGATTCTTCAACATGAATGCATAAAATAAACATTTGGTTAAGGACTCAAAGTTTTTTTAGACATGTTTCAGTCCAAAAATATCTTTCTGGAGGACAAACTACATTGTGAAATTGAGACAACCATTTCAAAACTTCCTTAAATATCTTCGGCATTCATGCACTGCAATGTATTTATACATATGTCCCAATACAGACGTCAGGGCTCTAGTTTAAATCCATTGTAATTCAAACATCGGCTGCTCTTGTCTTCTAACAACCAAAACACGACTAATACAAGGATAGGGACGACGCTCTCCTCCTGATTAAAACCAAACCAGAGTTTATCTGCCGCAGAAGGTCGTCCTGCATTTGGGAGCAGGATATTATACAGGAGAGCAAAGCTTGCAGCCTCAGGTGTTGTGATTAGGAATAGTGTGTGAAACCAGCCAGGTAGCTTCTCGATGTGGAACAACTGTCAACACACTGGGTGTCCTAAATACAAAGTTCAATGGTGTGACTAATACTTTAAGAAAACACACTTAATCTGATTGCTGGTGGCATATTAACACACTTCAACATATTTCATCTGTCGATTGTGCAGCCCATCAAGGAGAGCCACATATCTTTCCATGGGATAAATCTCAATCTCTTTAATGGACACAAATGATTATTATCTTTCTAATGAGTTTCAACATGTTGCTGCTTAACATAATAACAGAGAGCTTAATTTAAATGCAGAGTCTCCCCCATTGGGTCCTCCTCCCACTCAAATTCAACACATACTGCAGTAGGTTACAAATCCAGGTAATTTACTTAGCACCACCTGGTGGCTAACAGAGGAAGCACACGACTGACCTAGAAGTCAGTTTTTCCCTCAGTGAACATATTTACCTATTTACTTTACTGTATTTTGCAAGTTGTACCCTTCCTCTGAGCATTAACAGTAAAATGTAATAAAACAACATTTAAATTAAATTTGTATCTAATTGTTTTTCAGAATGAGGTTAATAATGAAAACTGTAAAACCAAAAAGGAGCAAACTAGTGAGCGTATAGCTATACTACGAAGTCATTATTTCCAGACCCATAAAGGTAAGAAGAAAAAAAAGAAAAGTGTGTTAGTAGTACATGGCTTCAGTGACATACGTAAAGCCATTTACAGCACAAGATCTGAGATCTACATTTAAAAATACAAACATAATGTAAGCAAGCACTGATAAAATATTGTTCAGGCGTTTTCACCACCTAGTCTATGTTTTCACTGAGATTCCTTATTATTTTCCCATATGTTATTTGTTACTTCCAATGTTATATTTTAACATAATTTAGGGATTTTTTTATTTATAATATTAGTTTACAGGCATCGGTATGTCCAACATCTGTCCAACATCTGTCCTACCTGATGTTCTAAATACTGTTTCACAGCTTTTAGATCCTGTCTGGAATAAAACTCCCAAATGGTGGTGAACAGTGATCAAATAAGGTTGTTTGTGCCTCTGTACATCCCTGTCAGATACTGTCAAGTAGTCCTTCAAATACCACTCGTCATGTTCCAAATGTGCTCTTCTGAATGGATTTTGAAGGGGATGTTTATTATATAAAACTGGACTTTGTTCCAATATATTTTTTAATGCAAGACATCTGAGATTTGTCTACACTTAGGGTTGTCTTCCCCTCTATTTTCAGTAGGTTTGGTCACGTTTTGTGTTCATATTACTACCACTTGGAGTGGCAGATGCTGGATATATAAACCATATATCCATTCATTTTATTGTTCTGCTCTATGTTGACTTTTCTGTCCTATATTAACCGGTAGTTTATTGATTATTGTGTCAAAATCAGCCTCCCAGTAATTTGTAATCCTGTTTGGGTGTGGATAGATTTTATTTACCAAATCAATCTTTTTTTTGTTCTTTAAATTAACTGAGCTTCTCTCTGTCTTTTCAGGTGTTGAAGTGGCCCCTGGCTGGGAATCATTGGTCTCAAGTAGAGCATGAAACACTTTACAATTACGCTTCTCTAAAGGACACACAAGTCACAAACACAGCATGCTATGAATTTATGTCACAAATAAGGGCATCTTCAAAAACACAACTCTGGCCCTCCCTGCTGTCTTCATGTCTGTACTGTACTACGACGTGACGTGACTTTTGAGACTTTTAATAAAATTGCAGCCTTTATTTTCTCGGGATCGACTAACCGTCTCAGCATTATATTTCTGCCTCTTTTGCAGCCTTGTTTGGCCAGCAAAGGTGTGATGTAGCTTGAGACATGGAATACAGCATTCAAACCTACAATCACTGGCACTGTAAGTGGCACAGAATTAACGGTGTGCAAATAGGCAAGCGAGTGCCAGCTTGCCTATTTGCTTGCCTATTTCTGCCTCTTTTGCAGCACTACCTCTCAATCAGCCAAATTGTCACCTTTGACCCCGAATCTTTGTCCAGTTCATCTTCCCCGTTGCTTTGGGGCGAGGGTTCCCGGGTTGGGATGGCAGGAAGTTGCAGAAGATCGTGCTGCATGAAGGCTGTTCCTGTCTGCTGGTCCTGCAGGAGTGTAGATATTATGTGCTATAAACTCAAACATTTCTGGCTGAGGTTAACAGACAGCGTTAGTATATTGCTTGTTCTTGGGTCTGTTGTCTGGGTGTGGATAAATATGTTTCTTTTAGTGCCTGTTTGAGCAAGTCTTGTGCAGGAACATTAAACCAATAGCATAAAATACATGTAATCTTTCAAATCTATGATTAAATGCTCAAGTTTATTGCAGGAACAAAATGTAAAAGTACTTCCAGAGGATTATTGTGCATTAAACTGGCACATAGTGTTTATTTTCACAACAGTCAAGTGCTTCCATGCATTAGTTTCAAAAAGCTCTGCCTTTTATGTAAAGACATAAGTCCTTTGACCTTCCCTTTGTTTGGTTAACTTAGATTTGCCTGAGTAAAAGAGCCTTTTTCTGTTCCACAGTGCTTCTCTGTGTAAACCGTCATTAAATACTGACACATGTATAGTATAGACTATAGAGAAAAGGCAGAGGACACGAACAAAGATGGCCCTGTTTAGAAATAAATGTGCCATTCACATAAAGAGTAAACACTGTGTGCTGGGGTGATAGCAAATTCAGCAATTTGTATTTTAGCACCCAGAGTTGTTGCTCAATCTCATACCAGCTTGTCCCTCAGTTTTAGTCTTAACAAATAGAAAAGAATAACCTAGCGATCAGAATTTAAATTCACCTCTGCAGCAGAGTCAGGCTCTCCACATGACGTCGGCTCATACTGTTGTTCCTTTTGGTGAAGCGAAGAAGTCGAGGCGTCCGTCGCGTCCCATGGTACAGCGGCCGGAGCTCGGCCTGGGCTCGAACGTCTCTGTCCGTCCCCGTCTGTCATGGGAAGTTTGGCATCTCGCTCATGCAGCATTTGCCTATATTTCTTCTTTAGGACAAGATACTTCTCACCCTGTGACAAACGGAGTCAATAAGAACAATTTGCCTTTTAAAAGTAGGAAAATAATCACAGCCAAGTGGGTTACACTGTGTTTTCTTATGCGTTCCTTGTAGGTAAACTTCAAGATTCAAGATATTTTCATATGCACAGATAACAGACAGTTACTCTGTACAATGAAAAGCTTATTTCGCTAGGTCCTCCTTACACACAGAATTACAATAAACTTAAGGTAAAAAAAATTAGGCACAAAAATATGATAACAGTATTGCACAAAAATAAGGCACTTGAAAATGGAACAATATTTGGATATTCATAGATTGTTTTTTGTAATGAAAGGGAAGTAACAGGTTATTTACTCTGAACATAAACATGTGGTAAACTAATTCTGGGCTTCAGTGGAACAAAACGGTTCATTAATTAACTTTGTCGATATGTGAAAATGCGTCATGAAAATAGTTTCTAGGAAAATGAAAACTGCAGCTGCAGTCCCTTGGGGGACCGGTGGGTACAAACAGTTCTCCTTTTTAAGTCATGATAGTTACGCTGGAACAACAACCTTTAATATCAGTGATACATTTGCCTGTTAATGCCACAGTGTTGACATATGAGAGCAGCGCTTTTTCCACAAAAGGTCAAAATATTTTTATAGTTTACTCACATTCTCTGACTTCACCACAGCGATTCGGTCAATGATCAGCTTGAATTCTTCTCTGTATTTAGCTGCAGGGGGAAAATGTTGTTGTGAAAATCTGAGAACTAAATATAGCTTCTTATTTCTCGCATTCAGTAAAACACAAACTCCAAACATGTCAAATGAGGGCGAAAATAAATTGCACAAACTCAACTCAGCTCTGGCAGAAATAGATTAAAGCTTCAATTAAATTTACATTAAGTATTTCCAGAAACCGGTAGAAGGTAATGGTGTCTGATTACAATAGATGTGTGGTCGGTGAGCTACAGTCTGCAGGATGAGTTGCTGATTTGTGGAAGAGTAACGAGGCGGGAGGTTATCTCCAGTATACGTCTGGCTGACCAAGCTAGATGCTGCTTACATTGCAAAGAAACAGTTGCTTCAATGAAAACACTGCAAGCCAAGCTAGAGAGGAAAGAGGTCCCCCTCCAGCAAAGATCCAAACAGATCACACAGTGCATCCCCAAAGGCAAACACCTAAGTTACTTTTCCAATAAACCAGTAAATCTTTCTCGTGGGCCAAAACAAGCAAGAGCGGACTAGCTGATAGACATCACCAGATAAAGCTATCTTCCTTTGTTTACAACAGTGAGCCCACTGTTATTAAGAGCTGACTGTGCTGATTATCAAGCAGCCATGTCGGCTACACAAGCAAGGAATTTTCCAGGCGTAGGTATTCCATTCATGCATAGGTGTACAAGGGCATGCAGCTCGGGGACAATTGAAGTGTTTCCTTTTCCTGATGTGGACGGAAAGAACATTTGTAGTGAGATAGATGCACCGCTCACACTCAACAACAACAGGAAATCCAGAGGAAGCAGCCACTTGCCTCTGTCTCAACAAAATAATTCCTTGCACAGCAAAGTGAGTAACATAGTATACATGCCAGTTATGTATTGGCCAAAGGTTTGCACAAACAAGCACCCACCACACACACACACACACACACACACACACACACACACACACACACACACGTGTGCACGCACCTCCTCCCTACACCGCCACATTCCCACCATGCCCCAGTTTTCCGATCTGATAAAACCATTAGAGGTCTACATCCAGTCATGCATGTGGACTTAATCATGATTAAAACACTATCATCACAATTACGACATCGACATCTGCAACCACATGCTAGGACAGACTTCAAATGTCTGGGAAGCACTCTTGTAATTGGACAGACATGTCAGATGGCCGAGTATCAAGGCAGCTCTCTAAACCTCTGTCAACAACTGCAGCGCTGACATGGCATCTGGACAGTACTCGCAACGGCAATGCAAGGTCACTTTGGATAATTATTTAGGGAGGTTACAATATGTTTGCATGGCAGGCGGTGCCAAAGGTAAAAGTACAGTTGAGAATCGTTACAAGCTCATTATTTGTCTTCTGGGCCAAAGCTATTTGGCATTAGTCAGTGATGTGTGTTTTGTCTTTTAGGGCTGCAATGGGACGTTTAATAGCTAAAACTAATGCAAGCTTATTCAACAGTCCTGCATTTTGAGGGAATAAATGGCACAAATAAAACAGTTACATTTATGAGCAGTAAAACACAATATTGCTCAGCTAATGCACGCTGACAAAGCCTTGCTTGGTCTGGCGTGACCAACGGCTTTTGGTGGCAGACGCTAGCTAATGTTAGCAGACTTTAGATCCTCCTGGTGAGGTAGATGTGCTGATGCACCCATCTGACTTTTACGATCCAGTAATTAAAAGGCTGTTTGCCTCACTGTGTTGAAGTAACTGGGATCATTCTTTTTAATGTGTAAGGCAAGATCAGGCTTGACTAAAATATTGCTTTCCTAACATTATAAAAAACTAAATTAAACAAATATATTGATGTAAATTGACCAGTTGTTCAATATAATTAAAATAACAAATCGTGCATTAGCAACTTGGTAAAAAAATCTTCAAAATTAACTGGAATTACAATTCAAGTGTACCTCTTTTCTATGCAGCTACCAATAGGTCAAAACCTAAACAAGAAATAAATTTCCAGTATATAATGTGTATAGGATATATACTTTAATTTAATAAACCTGTGACATTTCAAAATGTACTGGGACACAAGTGGAGAAAAGTTTGCAAACTGGCTCAGTTATTCAGCAATATGTACCTATAGATTTCTAACGTTGACGTTGCAAATTAAGATTATTTTAGATTAATCTGATGATTATTATCTCATTGATTAATTATATTTGGTTTATAAAATATCAGAAGAGTCAAAATGTCCATCCCAATGCCTTGTTTTGTTTGACCTACTGTCCAAAAACCTCAAATTGACTCTACTGTTCAAACAATGAAAAGCATAAAACTCCCATATTTGAGAACCTGTAACTATTAAAACAAGGTTCTTTTTGCCTTAAAAACTATTGAAACAATAAATAGACTAACAAAATAGCTGCCAATTGATGGTCTGTCCATCAATTTATTGATTAATTGACTATTCATTGCAGCTCCAAGTGAAGCGATTGGACAAATCTGAATCAGCTTTATCGGCTAACTATGTGCACACATTCAAGGAATTCGTTTTCTGCTGCTCTGTTAACTTAAACAGAAACAGACACACAGCTAAAAACAAGGACAACAAATGCAAAGTAACTGCAAAACTCCTGAGTGCATTAGCTCAGCAATGAAGCATGTTATTGCTTTTTAATTCAACTTTTTATTTGTAACAGGACGATTCTGTTATTACTTCTTTTAGAAGTCAAATAGTGACGCAATGAAGTGGGATGGACGGGGTTTAATGGTTTATTACATGGCTGTGATAGAGCTATGTGTAAAAACGTAACCCACAAACATGTGTCTTAAAGAAGCCAAATATGAGAGGAATGTTGGTGTTTAGCAATGATTCAGAACGGTTGCATAAGCATCTGTACAGTAGGTGGGTGGAGGGGAACAGCAGAGAGCCACACAGTAAATATAGTATTACTACTCAGCTAATCTCTAACAATCGTGGAGAAGAAGAAAAAAAAACGTGGATCTCTGCCTCATTTAGCAGAAGGAACACAGCTGTGTCAGATGAGCCACTGTGCTGTGACAATGGTGCGTTTGGTGATGGTGCGTTCAGGTCCTGTGTTAACCAGGCAGCTACAACCGGCCTGGGGGAGGAAATGACACAACTCCTGCTGAAACTGTAGATGTTTGGAGGGTCTTTTAATGCGAACCAGATGTCTGCTGAACAACCGAGGAACAATGCAAAAGCTGCAAACCCCCGTTTGTCAACGCGGACTGAATGCTGCGTTTAAATACATGTGATCCTACTCGTCCCAAAATAGGAGAGGTGGGGGGATTTAACATTTGTGCCATCTCACAGTACCGAGTAGTAACTGATGCCGCGCGACTGCAGCATACCCCCACACCCCCCAAACCCCCACCCCCAATTTCGTTTTAAATAATTTCGGGTTAATATTTTCATCTACTTGAAACCACGAGGCAACGACTCGCTACTTACCACGTAACTGCAAGTCACTGTGGCCAATAAAGGGCTTAAATGTCTTCAGTATTTCTGCGTTTTTGACTCTGCCTGAGCTGCCTCCGGTGGAGTAGAAATAATCCAGCAGCGACTCTTCCCTCACATCACTCATCTCAGCTCAAGTGTTTACAACGTCTCTGCGGCGACCTGGAGGAGTTTTTCTGTTGGACAAGATGTGTGTTTTAATTCTCGCGGAAGGCTACTTTTCACACCGCCATAATGCAGTCAGTCCTCTGACTAATTTTGTTGTAGTAACGTTACATTGTCTCAACTTCACTCCACCCAGAGGAGCTGCCCGCTGCTGCGCCTCCTCCTGTTAACCCTTTCGAGACCCCAGCATCTTATTGTTCACTCTGCAACCTCAGGATGTAACGTCTCGCTGCTATAATACAAATATATACAGTATATATATATATATATATATCTAAAAGCGTGTGCGGGTTATACTCATTATTGAAAGTGACCGTGAACGTCTCATTTTCATGTAGTTCCTAAAAAAGAGCAATTTGATGGTAGTATATACCTATATTAATATAGTTTTCTACGTGAAATATATTCAGTAGTGGAGCAAGTGCTCAACTATTTTACGATAGTAAAAGTACTAATACCACAGTAAAATACTATTAACACGGTGTAGAAATACTCTGTTACATGTAAAAGTCCTGCATTTAAAAAAAGTGTTGGCATCAAAATATACTTAAAGTGAGAGTTCTGAATAATGTGTAGGCCCAATTTATTACTGGGGTATAATTAGTGAGGCATTAATGTATTTTACATTTTGTGTTTTGCATCTAAATAAAACCTGGACTTTAACTGGACCTTGTTATATCTTTATATCTAAAAAGCAAGTTCTCCTCGCTCTGTCTAGTTAACTAAATTGCAAACATTTAGGGAAGGGTTTGACACATGACCCCATTTTTAGGTCTTTTTTTTCTTCTATTTTAGATTTATGAATTATCACAATTGGGCATTTAGTTAAAGTACAGATATTTAACTTTGCATGATGGGTTGCAATTGTATGGTGGCTCTTGAGAGCTCAACACACTGCAAATCAAGATAACAGACGCAAATGGATACAACACAAGCAGATGAAGAAACATCTACACCACTGTGAAACACAGAAACAGAATTTATACGCAGCATTTGGGAAAAGCACTCCGAATAGAGAAGCTCACAACACAAAGGAAACTGATTACAGGGGACACAAAAGTGATGCACATGGTTTGTGGTTTGTGAACTTATTAAAGTAAGCTATCACTCATTGTGACCGCATGATTCAGATCTTATAATATTGAGTAGAAGGCTAACACTAGTTTAACAACAGATATCTGCAATAATATCACCATTTGCTATCACAATGTTTAAATTAAATTCTAAGTTATCTTCTTACACCACCAACCATCTGTTTTTAATAACATCATAATCCCCAAACGGAAACCACAAGTGCTCAGGGCCACCATACATTTGGATCAGGAGTTTTAAACTTATAAACGGCCCCCGTTCCCTGCTTCTCCACTTCCTGTGCGCACGCACCAGTGATAATGGTGGAGGGCCAGTCAGTTCAGGTATTAGACACACAACACATTGTCAAATTAATTGCGTGATTGTGCTGTAAATATTAAATGTGCTGGATTTACACGTGTTAATCCATCTGTCCTCCTCTGGTATATGTTCTCTTTGAATGAGTTTCCATTTAATTTAGAAATGGGTGATTTGTATGTCATGTTTTAGGCTGCTGCTCTAAAAAGACAATATTGTAATTACAGTAAGCTTCTTATAAGCTGATACAATTATTGAGGTGAGGAGTTTATATTGTCACGTGAAAGTGGGACCTTATGCTCCTTCAATTTAGAAAACAACACAACTTTTACCAGGATAAAGACATTTGATCCTCTAGCATATGCCAGGTCTTTGTGAAATGAATTCATGCCAGAGAGCAGCTGGCAATACATTATCACCTTGCTACGTACTGTGAGGAAGGGACAACAGAGGGGACAGCATGATTCAATTGTGTCAAGGCATCCAGACGACCTATGATGGAAAAAGTAGTCAGATATTTTACTTAAGTAAAAGTATTTACCAAAATTCTCCATTGCAAGTTAAAGTCATGCATGTAACATCCTTCATGAATAAAAGTACAGAAGGATTTTCAGCTAAATGTACCTAAAGTATTCAAACTGAATGTGCTCATTCTGCAAAAATGACTGATGACTGATTAGATTGTTTTACTTTTGTAGCTGGAAGACATGGAGTCACTTTTTTACTTTTCTGTTATCTTTTAATGTTTTGCAAAATATTGGACACTTTTACCAATTTGAGCCTCAAACAGCTATTTAGAAACCATCTGAGATTTAGAGGGGAAATCACTCATTGGTGAACAACTCAGAGACATCTGAAGTGACAAAAAAGGTTCTGAACCACTGATACTATCTTTAACAATGTGTTGTATTTTGTAAGCTTATCATTATCTGAAGGAAAAAAAATGGAGTAAAGAGTACAATATTCCCTGGAAGTATAAAGTAGTATACAATGGTAAAGTATGTGCAAATCAGAATTATAGCTGATAGCAGTAATTTAATAAATGTGATTATTTAGTTTCCATCGCTGGAAGATGCAGACATGCAATAACCTGAGGTGATGCTTTAAAGTTTAAACCTTAAATAGCCAGTTCAGTATGTTACCTAATAGAGCAACACTATTAAATCAGCCTTCCCTGTAACACGAGAACTGTGATACACCAATGCCAAATTAGATCTGAGGTCATCATGAACCAGTGTTTCCATTTCAAAGTCTGTCCACCAAGTGTACACAAGTTCACTTTCTTTTCAACTGTTAAATGTCCAGTATACTTTAGTCACAATTCTTTAAGAAAACAAATCTAAGGGATCCATTATAAGATTGTTCATTCATGATATGTGTTAATGTTTAAAAAAATAAACTCATTTTGATCATTTCAACAGATACCATCGGTTAATAAAAAGCCATACAAAATGAGTTTTAAGAAGAGATTTAAAATATGATAGAGTTGATTCAGAGTTAGTGTTACCACCAGGATTCAACTCACTGTGTTGCATGATGAGCTTTACATGCCCCATATGGATTTCCCTGGAGCTACTTGTCTGTTTAATGCTGTTTGCAGGGGTCAACGAGAACAGAGAAGGTCCAGATGTTCCTGTGCACCATGTGCACCATGTGAAGGTCAAAGCCACCAGTCAAATGGCACTGTGTGGTACTGATCGAGGGCAGATGTTCACCGGGTTATCCATTCCATATGGCTGTCAGTCGTCCATGGGCCTTTTCACAGCACAGCTCTTGTAAACACGCTTTAGTTCGCTGTTCTCTTTTTTTCTGCCCCTGTAAAACATGTCCTAAATCCAATCACCTAGCCCTCTAAAGGGGATGATGTTGATGAATGGGAATGTGTAGTGGTTGTAGTGCCCTATAAGCCCCTACTGAGATTACAGGCAGGCAACCAGCCAGCCAGGCCTGGCAAGGGCACCAGGAAACAGCTAGAGCTTAAAGAGGGATTGTTTAGATAGACAATGGTGTCTACCTGGTTTTAATCCTCGGTCAAAAAGAGTACAGGGGATTGGCAGCGTTTAATAAATGAAAGTGCTCCTATAATCCGGATTTGTCAAAGTGCCCCTTTTGTGTTAATCGGACATTTTTTACAGCATGGTTTTTGACATCTGCCACAGCAGGCGGTGTAACCCCATCTCTGCCCCATCATCTGTATGCACTGTACTCTTCCAGCAGACATCATGCAGAGAAGTGCACATACGTAAACAAAATGGGAAAGTTGCACTTTATACATTCAACTACTACTATCTCTGTTTCTCCAAAATGGCAATCAGCAGAATGTCTTTAAAGCGTAAAGCTTGGTTTAAATGCACCAGAGAGGTACCAGGTAGCCATAACCTCACATACCTGAAAATAATCTATGGGTTGCAGCCGGCCTTTAGCCATCGTGCGACTACAGCGGACTATGGCACAACCACATTGCTTACTTAGTAAAGGCTAATAGAACAAGGATGTGTAATTACTCTACTGCTAAAATAGAAAGCTGCATTTTAATAATTAAAGTCCAGCGTATCAGCGATAAAGCATAATAAAATTGTTTTAAAATCAAGGATTACAACAGTAAATCCCAACAAGCCAGATGTGAGAGCGGGCGGGGTCGCCTCATTCTGGGACCAGATTAAACAGAAAATCCCACAGGACCGCAGTGTCTTTCCTCTGCAGTTTAGAGGCTTGTGTGGACTCAACATGCTGTAATCCACCGATTAGCTGATATAATCACCTGTAAATACACCTTGGCCATGATGTTTCTGCGGGCCATCAGGCCCCACTCCGCCCTGCAGCACGTCCCACATGTGTGTGAGAAACACAGGTCAGATTTGAACTTTCTGGGAACCGGAGGTAGACTCTCAAACCAGACAGACAGCTGGAACAGATGTGATCTGACTGAGAAACTAAACTGTGCAGATAACACGTTAACCCCTGTTTAATTATACTACACACACACAATCTTTTTTTAATTACTCTTGTATGACATACTACAGTATACTCTGCTTTAAAAAAAAAAAAAAACTTACTTTTTATGTCAAACCATACTATTACACTACTATATTTATGCAATTTTTATGACATATGTATATTGTTATGGCATAGTATATTATTTACATATTGTTGGATACTATTGTTTATGTAATACTATTTTATGACTATAATTTCTATGTTTGTATGACATCCTACATGATTGTACCTACGACAAACATACATAGTAGGTACTATGCTATACATTTTAAAGATTGTTTGTCATCCTACCTATACCATCATGTTTTTCATCTGTTCATGACGTATACTATCGCTTCTTTATAACTTTTTGTGACATGGCGTTACCAGGTTTTAATGACATTGTATACTATGAGTTTTTAATGACATTTGTATGGCTGACTATACTGTGGCTTTTTAGGACTTTCATGATACACTATTCTATGTCTTTCATTAATTTTGAAGGCCTGCTATACTGACATTTGTATGCCTTTTTATGACATACTGTACTAAGATATCTTAGTGACTTTATTATATATTCACTATATGACTTTTCTCTGACATACTGCACTATGACTTTCAAATTACTTTGACTCTTTTTAGGACACACTAACATGACATTAATAATGCTTTTTTTCATGACCACATATCAGGACAACGTGCCTATATTCTATGCCTTTTATGGCATTTTACACATACATGCACCGTTTTTTAATTTCATATTTCCATTTCTTATTAACTTTAGACTTCTACAGTATGATATTTTAAAGAAAAATATAGTACCTTTCTATCAGCAACATTTATCTCAAAGCCATAGTCAGTTACTTTGCAGTTGAGGATTTGACATATAAAGCTAATATGATTAATGTATTTATTAAATGCCCAATAACTTAAACTCTTAATACGACTGTGGAAGGGTCGTTCACTTCACAGCTGAGCTGACCCAAAGTACCGGTTTTGGCTCAACATTGAGACCCATAAAAATAAAATGAATACTGCCACATGTGGTCACAAACCTCTCTGGTGTAATTCTTCTGCACGTCCCAAACATATTATTTCGCCACCTGCTGTGTGTTACAAACATGAGACGAGAGCAGTACAACCAGTTCATGTAGTTTTAATGCTTAATGACATTCAGATTCAGCTTTCCCCATCAAATCACTCCATTACAATGGATTAAACCATTAAAAGAGGGATAAAGTATTTTAGCATTTTTATTCTGCAAGACACTTTAACATTATTCCCGAAAGAGGAAACACAACATTTTGGTTCATAGCACAGTCATGCCTGGCAAGAAAAAAATATTAAGACTACACCAACAAAACAAATGTACAAATCATGGAAGCAAACAATATAAACAATATCTTATATATAAAACATAGCAAGCATAATAAATATTACAAATTAACACAAAAAAAACTAAAAGTAAACAAAGTTAACCTATTTGGTTTGGGCGATGTTTGGAACACGGTTATTAATCACTGATCTGAAAAGTGTGAATCTCCTGGGAAAAGCTGTGTTCATGTGATTCACTCATGACAGAATACCGAACCCAAACCTTTTTTCTTATTAAGAGTGCACAGGCAGTACTACATACAGTAAGTGTAGACATCTTTTTTGTGTTTTTTTTTTCCTATGACCACATTGTTGGTTGTGCTTCTTCAGTCAAAGTTTTTTTTGGGGGGCACTTAACTCTCATTGGTTCAACATACCAGAACAGTAAAAAAAAAAAAGAAGAAAAAAAAAGAAGTCCATCTGAGAAATCTGTTGAAACACGATTGGCTGCATTGGACCTCTTTGGTTGTTGGTAATCTACTGGCTACTTCCATCTTTGGGTGTATTAGCATATTCACAGGAGATGGGAATCAGTTCTGTTCAGTCAGGAATCGGAGGACCGTGTGATCATTCAAACACAAGACAATCATTCACACATTCTCTCTCTCTCTCTCTCTCTCTCACACACACACACACACACACACACACACACCATTCTAATTCATTGTGTGACTGTAATTGTAAATTCACTCTTTAGTGATTCTTCTACTTAACATATATAATAACTGTGCAATTTTCATTTTTTTTTCTTTTGTTAAAGCAAACCAGGAGTAGTATAAATATTAGGAAGATGTTGTAGGTCCTCTCTTTGACTCTCGTGACTGAGAAGATGCAGAATTCAGCTCCAACTCAACTCTGGTGCACGACCCCCCAGTCCACCTAAACGTCCCAGCCCCTATAATGCTACTTCCGTTGCAAAGTGCAAGCAGTTAATGTCTCTCTGCCTCTCCCTCCCACTCAAGAAATTCGGAAAACCAATGCAACAGCAACGAAATAAATGTTGTCATGAAAAAAAAATGGTACTATCAGGGTCCAAAAAGCAACCAGAAGGGAGAGGGCAGCAAAAGAGAGAGTGCATTTGTGTCACAAGAAATTCAGTCCAGTGAAGCAAAACAAGTGTTATTCCTTATTATGCCCACATGCCACAGGTCAGCTGTGTGAAAGAGTGGTTATACTTCCCTAGAAAGAGAAAAGACAAAAAACAAAAGTCATACACATATTCTCTCCAGTAAGAACATGCTAAATCTAGAACCACATTCCAAGAATAATTCAACATTTTGGTAAATACAATTATTTACTTTTGCTAAGCTAACTAGAACGGCTGGTTGCTTCATCTCTGCTGTACAGACATGAGATCCATCTTCTCATCTAACTTATAATAACTAATAATCACTCTATTCTCAAACAAATTAACTATTCCATTAAATGTAGTGAATGTATAAACTGGTATTGCAGAAGTAAGGACTTACGATGCAGTGAGTGTAGAGTTGAGGACAAGAGTGGTGCGTATCCTATAGAGCTGCGCTAGCGTCAGCTTCTTGTGCTGCTGGGCCGGTGATTTCTTCTTTTTAAGTGACATCTCCCCCGAATCACCGGTGGCCATGGACTCGTTTTTCTTTTCTACGCAGGCAGGTGGAGCCGTTTCCCCGTCTGAGCTGTTGCTTTGGGACTCGTCGCCCTCACGCTGTCCGGCGGGCGCTGCGTGGCCGAGCTTGGCCTCCGCCCTCCTCAGGGTGGCACACAGTTTGTCAGAGGGCACGCCCAAGCAGTCGTCAGACCGGTCAAGGTCACTGGAAAACAGCTCCAAGCAGGTTTTGCCTAACTCGGTCAGGCTTCTACTGTGTGCCAGCGGTGATGTGCCCATGTTCCTACATTGCGATTGGTCCCGCGACTTGGCGCTGTGTGTGTGTGTGTAGGATACGGGGATTTTACCATTGAGGCGCTGCAGCAGATTGTCCTCAGAGCGGGATAAGGCCAGAGTGGAAAACCTCTGGAGGCAGTGGAGTCGTGACTGAACATGAGGCCGCCGGCGAGGTTTAGACGACTGGATTACTGACAGCTGGGACCCAAGTGAGGCAGAATCCTCCTCATCCTCCTCCTCTTCTTCTTCTTCTTCCTCCTCCTCGAATACTGTCTCTTCCTGCTCCGTCTCCTCGACCTCCCGGTCTCCCTCTTCCTCCTCCTCCTCCTCTCCTTCACTTTGGCCCAGTTGAGGCTGAAGCTCTCTCATGAGGGATTCAGGCGAGAGGGTACCATAGGCGCTGTCCATGGAGAGGGAGCGACACTGAGGGTCTATCTCCTTGCCGCCAGGCCCCGTCTCCTGATTGTGCTCAGAATAAACACTGGAGTGAACTCTGTGGGGGCTCTTGGAATGCGACTGCTGGACCTCAGACATGAGCGCCACATCGGAGTCTTTTTTACTGGTTCCCTGGAGGTTCATGTTTGGGGAAGGAAGCTCTTGGTGTTCATCAATGTCCATCACTGACAGGGTCTCAGTAGAGCCATCGGATTGACTGAAAGGAAAGTTTTGGTGGGTTTAGTGGATAGTTAAGACCCAAATCCACTGAAAGCGATAAACGACTCATTTCACGCCTGTCAACTGATGCTCCTGTGGCGCACAGCAGGCATTTTAAATGCCGACGCCACAGCACCAGAGAGTCCTACGGCGTTTGTCATTTTAACCAGTGAAAGTAGTTATTTATTTCTCAAATAGGTTCTGTGGCTGCATAAAAATCAGCTTTGCTACAAGAGATTTTCTACAAAATCAAAACAAGGTCGGAGTCGGGGCGTTTCAGCAGTTTGACCGGCGTCGTCACGCTTTTGGCGTCAAGTTCGGCCATTTAAAACTAAGTTATGGTGTACTTCAAAATGTGCACGGTAGACGCCTTTAGTCTTACTACTTCAACTACTACGATAACAACTACTGCAAACATTACAACTACAATGCAAGTCACTAGAAAATGTATTGAGTTGAAGACTGCCGTACCTTGAGTTCTGCTGCTCTTTGTGCCGGAGGCATGGGGAACTTGTGGTAGAGTTGCTGCTCTCATCTTCCTCCTCTTCTTCTTCACCCTCTGTACGTCTCTTCATTCTGTTCTGCTGCCGGAGGACCTCCTCCGTGCGAAGCCTCTGGAGCTGGTTCTGCAGGGTAATACAGGCACATTAAGTATGCAAACACCACAACATTGTGTTTGTAAATCTCATTTCCCAAATAAAATATGAACTGCCTCTCCAACCTGGACATTGCAGATTGCATCGATCCAGCTTCGCCCCTGGGTGGCGCTGTTGGCTTGGAAAGTGTAGGCTGCCACTGCACTTTTGAACTCATTGAGGTAGATGAGGATGAATGAGCCTACACAGACAAAAAGCAACAAAAAATAAATAAAAATCAGCATTATTTGGAAAAAAGTTTGAGCAAATTTTCCAGTTTTATGTCTGCAGTTGAATCCCGGTAAGAGTTAATAATCATAGATCAGTGGTCTCCAGTGGAGGAATGAAACTAAGTGCATTTACACATGTACTGTACGTAATATGATGCATTGCTGTAGATTTAACTACCCAACAGGATGTAAGGCTCAAAACATTTACAGCAGTAAAATGCAACATACACATTAATGCAGCAGCAATACTAATCCAGAAACATCATTATAGAAACATACAGACAGGGAACATTTAGCTACTTTTACTGAAATAAAGAATCTGAATCCTTCTTCTAGCGCTGGTGGTTTCTGTCTTCTACATTATTATAGCTTCATGTTGACACTAACACCATTAAACCATTGATCTAATTCATCAAGTTAAATCTTGGTGGTTACTTACTGGTTATATTATGAAACAAGTAAAATAGTTGTTTTTTTCATATCTTTTTTGAAATATGTCAAAAAAGTGTTTCAATTATGAATAATAAATGAATACGAGTTACATCCCAATATTCATCTGAGCACTCACCAGGGTCTTTGAGTTCCTTACAGACGACATTGTGAATGAGGAGAGGCTGGCGGATGATTTTGACTTTCTCAACTCTTTTCCCTGGCTTGGTAATTAGCAGCAGGTCGGTGAACAGGACACAGTAGACTTCCATCTACAGAGGAGATAGACGCGTCTCAGAACTGATGCAAAACTCATTTATTTTGGTTCTAATAGGTCAAACATTTTATGTGAAATATGAGGCGACTGTGAAGCAAAGTGAGAAACCAGTTGTTGAGTATAAAGACAGGAGGAGCTCATCATGCGAGTCAGTCTTACCCTGCTGTCTTTGCCCTCTTTCATCCTCAGAGCTCCCTCAAGATGCAGCTGTCGAGTCTCCTCCGGTGAAATTCCTCTCATGGGAGCCATGAGGTCGAAGCGGTTGTACTCCTTAAGCATCTGACAGGGAAAAGACAATAAGTTACAATAAGTTTCATACCTGACGGAGCTTCTTTTTTTTTTTTTTTTTTTTTAGATGTGGGAGAGCACTGCAGCCCTCAAATCGTTTCTTACCTTCTCCACTTCTTCACTGCTGCCCTCTACAGCCTCGTAGGAGTCGATACGAGCAGAAATGGTGGCCAGCTTCTGTTGTTCCTGACGCTGCCGCATCTGAGACTCCACGCTGTTGATGAAGCCTTCGACAGCAGCCACCTTGAGGGGGAAAAACACAGAAATACACTCAGACATGTTCTATCAGTGTAGATTAATAGAGCACCATATACATTGTATAGCGCTTTAAAAAAAAAGGTACTCAAGGCACTTTACATGGTAAAAACAGAAAGAATAGAAGCAATACCAATGTAAACAAGAGTGATTAGATAAGTACACTGTAGAATACTGTAAAAATATTCATTACTAAGTCCTGCATTGAAAAATGTTATGTTTTTAATGTTTTAATAAAGTAAAAGTACTCAATGTAGAAAAATGTCCCCATAACATAGTTATCCCTCATTTTATTTGCTTTGTGTGTGTTGAATTTGTGAGCCTCTTACACATAGTGTAATCCTGAATGATTACACTATGTATTTTAATATTCTCACTCTAGTCATTGTTTGTGCACGCATTGTAAAGTGCCAATATTTTATAACCTTGTATATTTAATCTTATTTATGTCTGCCTCTCGGGACTACAGATGAAAAATAGCCTCTTGGCTAACTCTGGCACATTTACAGAAATGTTTTTATTAATGTGCACTGTCCCCTTATCAAATAAACCATAACAAAAAATGTGTTATACTATTATATATAAACACACTACTCAGTATTTGACTGTTGTAGTTGCAATGTAGAGATAATAAAGTACAAGTACCTCAGAATGTGTACACGAGTCCAGTACTTTATTAAATGTACGTAGTTGCTTTCCACCACTGTACTTACCATGCTGTTGACGATGTCCCGGGCCGACGGCTCGTCCGTCTTCTTGAGAACACTCTTCAGGAGGAGTGGATATTTGGTCAGCCTCTGGTGAGGCTTCGCCAACATGTCAGCCAGCTTCAGACGGTTACACTGCTTATGGGTCTCTGCCCACTGAATAGAGACACACAAACACAGTACAGCAAACATTTAGAGGGCCGTAAATGTGAAGACAGCTGAAGAGGAGTGTGTTGTGCAGCATTTGGGATTAGCTTCCAGGCGAGAGAGCTGAGAGGACTGACCGTGACGTAGGTCCTGAAGAGCTCATTGTCCCTGAGAAGCGTACGCATGTTCTCCATGCAGCCCTCCTCCTCCATGCAGTAACGGATGTAGGGCTGGAACCTGGAGCCGAACTGAACACACAGACAAACAAAGACATGCGTCAGAGATATAACCAACATCGACATGAGGGAAAACATATTTACTTATGCCTCAGCCTAAACCCAACACTATTATATTTTTATGGAATTAGTCATAAGATGCGAGTGTCCCGGTAGACCAGAACTAGAAAGGAATCGCATCTCCCTGCTGTTGAAAACGATACTATACCGTATTGTATTAGTACCGGTACTCATTTAAGGTAATTACGGTACTTCCTTTTTTATGACATATTCACATGTTAAAAAACAATAAACAATAAAGACTCTGATAAACATTTGGCTTTTGTAAACAGAATCTATTATTAAGTAAGTTTATGCATTTCAAAACTGTTGTAATGTTAATGTTCTTCTAAAAAACAAGTTCATCAAAGTCAAAAATATAACTTTTTGCATTAATAAATGATACAGTTGTGGAAGAATTATTCAGATCCTTTAAGTAAAAGTAGCAAAGTACCACACTCTAAAATGATCCATTTAAGGCCCTGCATTCAAAACTTTGACTCAAGTCAAATACAAAAAAAATTATTATAAGCAAAACGTATTGATATAAAAATATCAAAGCCATATTGTTGTTTGGTTCGAAGAGATTAGATGTGCAGTATTATCATTTCACGCCTATAATTATTGATGTCATCAGTTCTATTTTTGACTCGTCCGATAACTTTTTATTGCCTGCTATTGGTTCCATATCATTGTTTTTATCCATACGACACAGTTTATAAGCCAAACTGTAAGCCCTCGGAAAATGTGGTCGAAGTCTGTTAGTTTGACTTAGACCTCCAGCTTGTTAAGTGACGTATTAGCCCCAAACTATGAAGTGCTTTGTAGTAAAGTCCACAAGTGCATGCTTCCTTGATAACCCTTCGTTTGTGCTACCTGTGGAGATATTGGAACACAATGTGATTGCAACTGACCGTCCTGAAACCATGGTGAAGGTCGGTGGGGTCGAGCAGAGCCCGGGCCTGCCTGGCCTTCTCCAGGACCGGCAGCATGACCTGGTTCCACAGGGACGTGTGGAGTCGGACAAGCTCATGGATGTTACTGAACATCTTGGCGGGCTCCACCTCCGTCAGCAGACCGCTTTCCTGCAGGTTCAGCAACCCACACAGGAACAGCTACAGAAGGTGATACGAAAGAACATTTGTTATCAGACACGATGCCGACAAAAAGCCTTTAAAGAAGCCAAAAGGTCATCACTTCACACATCACAGGTTAAATCTTTTGTACTCCGCCTAGTGAGCAGTGATAAAGGACGGTGTCTATTCTTGAACCTTAACAAGAGCTTCATTGTGTGTCTACCCGTCTCTGTACAGAAAGTAGTTCATCTTACACAACAGCCAGACTTGTATCAGTAGTGCACTTACATCAGTGATGACTCGGAGTTTCTTTATGTAGGTTGCCTCGGTGTGAAGCAGCTCCCATATCGCCTCCTGCTGGTGGAACTGTCGCCTTGTCAATGTCTGCACACAAACACAGATCATGTTATTAAATATATCACAGATTCTTCACATTATTACATTACATTATTATTTCCGCCATTGTATTTAGAGAGTGTGTAACACATTTTGTGTGAGAATCTGTAATGTACAAGTCTGTCTGTAACATCTCACCTGTTAATATCAGGTCTAGTCTTTGGTCTTTTTAAATATAGGTGGTCAGAAATGTTCAGTATACCAAAATCCCATCTACCAAAATGTTTGAGCCCGTCTATAGTAAATAAAGATTTATAACAGTGTTACAAGCAAAGCCGTCTGCCACCCGCTGTGCTAATGGCTGGAACATCTCCTAATCATATACTCATACAAAAGGCCACAAAAGTTATTGTACGTTTAAGAATGTGAAACAAATTTTAAATATCTTATCCCTGAAAGTAAGAGAACCCTATAAGACGTGGTTTAAACTGGAAGACACAGAACTCATGTTATTCTCTGCTGTCCTTTATGTCATGATTTCTAAAAAAGTTTTTTAAAAAGGTTCCAGGTTTACATTTCGATTGGAATTAAGGATATATATATATATATATATATATATATATATATATATATTCATGGAATACTTATTTAATAATGCTTTTGCTAGCTTGCTTACTTATGATTAATCATGATAGACAAAAATCCTGATCAGACATATAATGCAATTTAACTGACATGAACGGACGCATAAATGCAGCTTCTGTTTTGTTTGGGTTATGCTTTTTTTAAACATATATATTATGTTTATACTTGTCTGTGAGGGATGTGTCATGTTAATAAAAACTATTCACTCATGCTCTCAGACATGAGAATAACTTGTTCTTTTTTGACTTGATTGCTGACTTGTACTGTGAGTGTATGTACAGTACGAGGGCTGTGTGGGCGCTAAGCAGTGATGTTGCTCAGTCTGGCCGGCCTGATTAGCCATGTACACATTAACAGGTGGAGGTCTTCGTGTTATCGTTTACATTGCCGTGTTCCTGACAGCAGAGTGATAGTAAATCGCTTTGAAAGCATCATTCTGGGGAAACGGTGCATCAGTCCGATTGTGAAGACACACGATGAGTCAGGTGCATACCGGGAAGCAGGGTGCAAGTATGCACGTAGTAGTAATCAGCTGCCAGATAAGATATGTTTTATTTCAATTTTCCCTTTTAGTTATTAAGGATGAATCAGGTTGTACCAATTATATTATAATAACAGATAGATGGACACATATATTTAGATTTTAAATCACAATGTGGCACAAAACCTTTTAAGTTTCATACAAAAGAGAACCATAGGTCTTAAATCACCATTACCATTCATTCTTGCTTGATTGATTAATTGTTTTCCCCCCACAAGTGTGTCGACAGTCTGTGTTTTTCTTCATCCCCCACAACCCCCCGGGCCCGCGTGTGCTGTACCTCTGAGTCGTCCAGTAACATCTGCCAGCTGTCCTCCAGGGCCAGGTTGGTCTCCTCCTCCTCCTCCTCCCAGGAGTCCTGGTGGAAGGAGAGCTGCTGCGGCACCTTGGGAAGCCCGAACAACATGTAGGAGTGGAGCTTGCTCTGGAGCTGCTCCAGACGATCCGCCTCCTGTAATGAGACAGGAACGCTTTAGAAAACAAGCCTAATTAGTTTGAACTAGGTTACCAGCATGACCGCGAAGAGAAGAGATGCAAAATGAACTGTCCATTTCTGTCCTTTGTGTGTCGATTTAGTGTAACGTTCAAACTGTAAGTGAAGATGAGTCCCCAAATTAGCATATCAATCCTGTCCTGACTCGCGCCTTAATTCTTAAATCCAACAGTCGCTGCCATTCAGGCCATTGTTCAGTCTGGCAGGCGTTATGTAGTTATGAAAATGAGCTCTGTGCATTGAGACCACTCTTAACAATAGAGGACCTGGGGAGTGGGGGCAAAAACTGCAACATGGTGGGGGATGATGGACCAGTGGTTTGTGGGCCATGAAACATTTTTTTTAAAGTCCTGTTCTCTGTTGATTAATAGAAAGACATTGCACAGCAGATTTAGGAGTAAAGTAATCAAAGATTCACATTCCTTTTCATAGTTTTTTTGAAAGGGAGGCACTGACAGTGGTTCATCCCTACAAAATGGAAAGTGCAAGGGGTCCAGGTCCTGGTGGAGGATCTCTGGCCCTGAAGGGGTTAAGGGGGACGCTCGGGATGAATAGAGAGGAGACAGGCAGTGACAGGTGACTGACAGATACTGTCTCTACATGACATCTGCTACTGTGCAAGATGTGACCTCAGGAGGGGAGAGACAAAGGGAACGTGTGGGCGTGTGTGCTGTATTAGAATGAAAGTTGATATTTATTGTTGAAAACCTCAGCTGCTAAAAGGATAAAGTTAAAAGGTTTGACAATTTGGGATTTTGCTTTTGCGTTAAATAGTCAGCCTTTGAGGTGCTGGAAGGTATATTTTTTTATCTTTGGACAGAACCGGGCTAACTATTTCCTGTCGTTATGCTAAGCTAAGCTAAGAGAGAAGTATCAATCCAACTTCCATCAAGTGAAACTATTCCTTTAAGCTTCTTTTTATGGGGAAGCTGAGTTTTTTATTTGAAATCAGCGTTTTATAGAATTGAGAGAGGCTTTTCCTCCACCTACTCATTTCCAGAGGAAAGTATGTGAGCCAACAACACGAGACGGGAAATTACCTCACCAGAACTCGGGGGATATGACCTTCCGACCTCCTCCCACTGCTGCTTGCTACTGTTTTGTTTGCTTTTTAATGTGTTTTTTTCGGAGACACATCTGTGAAACAAGCTTGCAATTTCTGTTTTACAGCCAGGAGAAAGTGCCGCGCACATCGGTCTTATATTTCAAGCTTTGTCCGATCAGCGTTACCTTGCCGAAGGGCCCCGCGGCGTTGGAGCTGAAGAAGCCGCTGAAGCGACTGGCAGCGCGGTTCTTCCAGCTGTCGGGACCGGCCCCGGGCAGAGAGCCACCGATCTGTCCCAGAGCTTCCGGCGTAGGAATATTTGTTTCTCCCAGGAACTCAGTCATGTTCTTCCTCCGTCGAGCCTGACCCTGCAAGGCAGAGAACAACATTTACACAGGGTACAAAAAGAACAATTAAAAGGACGCAAAAAAAACAGAAAATGAAAGAAGGCACACTGGCAGCAGTGGTTTTGTCACCTCAAGGGCAAAGACAAAAGTTTCCAGTCTGATGGCTGGAAAGAGACAATGAAGGAAAGAGAAATATACAAAGACAGGATCAACAGGAAATCAGAGGGGGAATTCTGTGCAATGACATCAGCAGGACCGTTAAAGCTATCCTAATGATCAGACACAAACAGGAGAGGGAAGGACTGCCACTTCCTCCCCGTGAAAACTCATTACATCACAAGTCGCGGGCGGGAGGTTGTTCCATAAGGAGACTAGTCTGGCCATTGTTCCCGCTCCATTGTTACCCTGTCAGCGGGCCCTGCCATGGACCCTCATTCATGCAATCTCTGTCCACTTTACGAGCACCAGCAAAGCAAACAAACAGGGGCCACCTCAGTATCTGAGGAAGCAGTTGTTTTTGCCGTTAGAGTGAGGAATCTGCTGGTGAGGAGTCGGCGAGATTCAGGCCACTGACCCCCCCCCTTTAAACACAGTGACAAGGAACTTACATTCCAGGACACTGACACTGCCGCTGAAACTGAACCGGCCATTCCAACCAAATTCTTTTACTGATCACCCACCCCCCCCACCCCCCATTCCCCCCACCACACAAGCACACAAACACTATGCCATGAAACACGTATGTCCAAAGCTTCTATGCTGCTGAGTATCACAGACGCAAGCTTGTAGGTTTGGTTTAAAAAATGGTCCCAAAAAAACCAAATATATATATATATATATATAAATACTGTAAATAACAGAATAAGAAAGGCTCCAAGGTTTTCCAAACAAATGCTCCACTGATTTAGCGTTGCACTCCAAGAACATTGAAGGACTTGTGATGATGGATAGTTTCAAACAAAAAGTATCAAAACCAATTCAGTTTTTCATTCCAAAGGCCAATGTAGTCCTCAGGCGAATATTGATTGAACAAAAATATAGATGGGATTCATTTCTAACCCCAAAAACATACAGGAGAGGAGTTTGCCGCCATCCAAATGTAGGTATTAGGATAGAAAGAAGACTAATAAGAAAATCAAACTAAAACTCACAAGCAGTCAAGCTTTGATTAAAGAGACAAACTATGAATACGCAGTCTGGATAAACTTCTGAGGTTACTCATCCCAGCTCCTAGAAGTAAACAACTTCCATTACACTTCAGATAAAGACTTATCAAAGTATATAAGTTTGTGGCATGTATATGCAACACAGTGAAATGTAAACATTATGAATAGCAAATTGTTCTGCATTGCACAGGTTCCCATTTTAGGAAGAACATGCCCAGACCTTTGTAAAAACCACTTAACTAAAGTAAAAGCATACAAAGGGCCTATACAGAGTTGCATAACAAGATTGTAAATCTGAGTGGGGGGTCCTAAAGGTTTTCAGCTTAAAGTACTTTTATTTATTTATTTTACTAATGATGACCAAAGAGGAGAGTGACTTAACTGCAAATAGCTGGCTTTAAAACTAAAACTAGAGCGAAAGGGGAAATGGAAAACAAATTTAAAGGCTCAGAAGTACAAGGAAAACAAGCCTGGACCCATTTAGGGATTCTTTTTTTGGGGGGAAATCTGGTCCAACTGGCCAAGGACACAGGTGTCAAGATGTGTTCAGTCTGCATGGACCAACGGGGACAGACTGAGACCTGGTGAGATGCATCTGTGTTCAAGGTACTCAGCTCTTGAGATTTAAAAACAGACATCAGTTTTTCTATACGTTATTTTTAGCATATTTCATGAATACAATTCTGACAAACTTAAAAACATTCTGCAGTTGCGAATAACAAAAGCAATCATCTCGATTATCAATTTAACGAGAAACCAGTTTCTCAAACACAACGACAAGCCCAGGAAGTCGCCCCCAACAGTTTCCCACCACAGTAACAGTGCTCACCATTGAAGCCAGAGGCATGTCAAAAGTAACAAAAACCATCCTAATCCTCCAATTGGATTCATGGATCGCAGTCCATTCTGGAACCAGCTGCTGCGCTCTCTCAACTTCTAGCCTCCTCTGTCTCTCTCCACATCCACCGTGAAAACACACATCCACACCGTCCGGACTTCTGGCGCTGAATCAGTCCGAGAAGCTGAGTGACAACTATGAACACCGCCACGGTATTATATCCCCCCACCAAGAAGCTGGTGTTGAACTTCGTTCGATCTTGGAGTGCCTCGTTCCAGCTGACAGGGTTTAGGGTGTCTGGCTGTCGCGTCCTGCCGTGCCCGACAGCAGCTCCTCTTTGAACCGGGACGTATCTCTGTCCTGTCCTGCTGGCCAAACAGTCAGTGGTTGCATTTTATATAGACACTGGCCTGAAGTCATAGCAACCAGGAGGATCCTGCTTCATTGTGTGGGGCAGGAAAGAGGAGGCAGGGCCGGGACAAAAAAAAAAGCGAAGGCTGATCTGAATATTTGGAGGCGGAGTCAGGGAGCTCCCTCATCCAAACACACATCCTGGTGCTCTTTAGGTCAGTCTCAACAACTGACCACTCATTACTTATGCAAGATTAGCTTTCCATCCAAGCTACTGCCTGAATAAAATCAAGCTAATTACAGGGTAACTGTAAGCAGATGGGACGCTTCATTCTTTACTCTTATTTGTACGTCGGGCCACTATTCTTTGTGCTATCTCAAAACACTGTTGTGCCCGGAGACCTTCGAACAATGCCGCGCTAACTGGCCAAAAAAAAGAAATGCCCGGTAATGATCGAACGGGAAATTCCTTTTGTTTACTTGCATGTTTCAGCACATCTAATAAGCTGAGATAAGGAAAAGGCCAGCACCTCCTTTAGGACTTTGAAACCATGCACTCAATCGACAGAAAATTCATCTGCAACCATTTTGCTATTTGATATTTCATAGACTAAACAAATTAATGGACAAAGACAATTATTGTTTTTGAAGCAATAAAACACTAGCAGTAATAAACTATTTACATCAGCTGAATCAAATACACCCTCATAGGAAACACTGAGCCGCTCTGCTTCGTGTCGGCCGAACTAATTATGTTTACAAGGTTTCCCTTGTGCCTCCTGTGTAAACATGTCAGTCAGGACAGAGGGCAGCCTCATCCGGAGCCCTTTATTTGACAAAGCTACTCGCTGTGGGGACTGAGACTTGTGCACTGGGTCCCGTTGGGGCCAGTCACGTTAACGATATCAAGCCCCGTGTTCCCTCACAGCCTTATCTTATCAGAGTGGTTTGTAGCATTAACCTTGGCTGGGAAATGAGAAAATCTTTAAATGGGAAGGGATTGTATTAAAATAAGTGGTGACAAAGAAAGAGCAAAGAGACCCCTCCTCTCCTCTTCTCTTTCTGCCCTATGCTACTGCCTTTATGTTAGTCAACTGATAACAACTCCCCTTGATCAGGTGGGTTGATTAACGATGAGAAAACGGCGCGACAGTGACCTTCCCGAGGGCCTGGACACACACCAACACAATGTGCAAACACACAGACACGCACATACACACAAGGTGCAAACACACAGACACACATACACACGTCCATAACCAGGAAATAGAAACTAAAATAACCCCCCGGTGGTAACCCCCCAGTGCTGAATGTTTCAAGGCTGTTTCAGATCCAATAAGGAAGATCTGAAGCAACAGTGACACAACAACAAGCTTCTAGTCTGAGGTGAGAGATGTGAAGAAATGAATGAGGTCCCAGCCACCATCACACTTCACCTTATTTACAAACAGACACATTTTGCATTTAGCAGATGATTCATGAAAACAGACAAGGGATAACGGTCAAACCTTTTTCTGTCCGACATTAAATTGGGACAATTAACTGTTTAAGCTTATGAATCAAGCTTAAATACATGCAAATGATGGGTATTTTCATAAGGGATATTTTGCTTTAAATCGATTAGTATGTAAAATGTCAGAAAATAGTGAAAAAAACATCCGTTATCATTTCCCACAGCGCAAGATAACATATTCAGATGTATTCACTCCAAAACCCAAATATGTTCACTTTGCTTTCTCATGTATGACATAGAAAAGCCTCATATGACAAGCTAGAACACAAAAATGATTACTTTTGCTTAAAAAAATAAAATAAAAAAATACTATTATAGAAAAACAAAAAATATTAAATCAAAATGCCTAATTTTTGCAGCTCTAAAACATATGATTGTCATTGCCAACAGAAGCCGCGAGTAACTTTATTGAAGAGTCGACATCCTCTCAGCGCTGCAAAGACGTGTCAGCAAACATCTCACCTGACAGTCGGTCGGTTTCATGTCAGTAGGAAGTGACTGAGGAATCTCTGAGTCCACATGCAGCAAGTCCCAGCTGTGCCAGGATGTCAAACGACCAAAACGAACCATGTTTCCACAGAAACCGCCCCACCCAAAAAAGTCCCCAAAACCGCTAAGGTCTGAGTAAACAAAAGTAAAAGCACAGAGGTAATTCCAAAAGTCAAGAAGAATCCATTTCAAGGAAATCACAAACCAGACAACACAATGCAGACCGAGCAAAGAGAAGCATTGCAGCTACTTCACTGCCTGATCCTGCTGGTACTGTGCACCGCGGGCAAACGGTCACACACACACACAACCATCATAAAAGGTGTGTGTTCACCCTGAAGTAATCTCCACCTTTAGGTTCAGGGGAAGTTCTTTGTCTTCCCACACACACACACACACACACACACACACACACACACACACACACACACACACACACACACATCCTCAGCTTTCTGTAGCTCCTCCCACACCATATGGATTATAAATAATAGTCTGCCAGCACCTCATAATTATCTTAATTAAAGTGTGTGTTGAAAAACACATGAGTCATCTTAACTGGACAAGCTGGATTCAGCAATTAAGTAATGCAACATAACATCTTGTTCCTTATTATGATTTAGAAATAAATGGCAATGCAATATCATTTAGGGACATGAATCATTTTTGCATGAACAATTATTCGGTTGATGTTTTTTTTATTTTTATTAATTAATTAACTATAAGACAATTGTGAAAAACATCAGTTTCCCAGAGATTGGCATAAATGTCTTCATATGTCATGTTTAGTATTTGCAGCTTAATTTTGTGGCAATTGATTAATTGACTTAACCGTTGCAGCTTTATTATACAAAAATGAATCTATTTTGTACATCATATACAAACATGAGTCATGTGTACTGTATGTAAACATCTTCTTGGTTTGAGGTTTTGTCGGTTTACAAACTAGCACTGATACATTAAATAAATTAAACTGCATGCACACTTGAAACTAAGCAAACTCTGAAGTCTCATATTTGTGTCAAACGCCGTATCAACTCATTCACAGACACTTCGCACTCTATTAACAAACTATACTGCCTGTTGTGTGGAACACCTCGTGTTTCAGTTCAATGACGCCCCATGTGACCACGTTGATTCAACCATTGTCATTGAAAGTGGCTCTGTGTTAATCGACAATTGACCCCATTGTGAGCCATCGGAGAGGCCAGACAGTGAGAGGAGAGGAGGCTGCTGGATGGCGATAGCCCGGCGGAGGAACAATCCCCACATTACCATCTACAGTTGTGTAGTGCAGATGTGGGAAAACACATTCTGCATGATTCAGATTGAAGAAGAGGAAGTAAATGACAATTGTACCTGCCAAACGTGACCAACAGTAATAAGCTGGCACTCCTTTCATTGTATCACCAGCTGAAATGTTGGCTTTCTACATCACAGTGTCTTCAGCCTTGAATGCTTGTTAGAGCCTTTGTCAGTGAGTGTATTTGGCACAGTCCTCGTCTATTATGAAACAATACCTCTACCTCTTCCGTCTATGACATAAGAAACTCCTTCACACCCCCGAGGCAAAGCCGGGAGTCTCAGCTTCTTTTCCAAACTACAGTGGGGTTGCAACTAATGCTCATCTTTATTAGCGATTCACCTGCAGATCATTGTTTTGCGATTTATCAATTCAGGAAGTACTGACAAAAAGCCCACGTTTTCACAATCAAAATATTCAGTTTACTTTCACATAACACAAAGAAAAACAGCCAATCTTCACACTTCAGAGGTTGAAAATAAAATAATGTTGATTGACCATTTCATCTCTAATGAAGCAATGATACAAGTTAGAACAGCATTTTCAGTGAGAATAAGACATCTGAGTTTCAGTAACAAGTCGTGGTCTGATCAACCATGTTTGGGTCGCCTGTCTGATGTTGAAAGGATGACGTATTCAAGAGCATTGAAGAAATTCTATCAATCACTCTAACACACTTTTCCATAAAATCCAATTTATTTTAATTTTTAAATAACACACAACGAGACACATTTCAGTACCACACATGTATTGAGGTTTAGCATTGGGTATTTAAGTTTTTTCCTGCTGTGATGGAGGAGCGCCTGAGAACTGACACACATGGAGGACCCATTATCTGACATTAACTCCTTGGGAAAGCCCAAACCCTCAGACTGCAAACTGTAATGTGATCCTGGTCAAGCTCTGGATCAACTAATCTGACTGGAAGTTAAAACACATTACCCCGTTGCATGGGTTTTAGGATGTTTAACTTGATTAGGAGACAGAGCTGCAGGGTTGACTCGCAACTTCAGTGTTGTTTTCAGCATTAAATGGCAACTGATGTGTGATTAAAAAAAAGCTGACAGAGCGAGGATCAATGTACTGTATTATGTGCTGACTGAACATCACAAGGTCCCAGACTGAGTTATCTTTATGACAACTGTAAAACTTGCAGTTTCTGTTCTCAGGAAAAGGGAAGGCAAGCAAGTGCCTGAACTGTGTGGTTTCCAAAAAGCTGCTGCGATACTCCAACAGTAATGCAGATAATTTGTAAGTCCCATGTGTAAAAGGTTTTTATTTTTGGTCCAAACTGACGTCATATTTCTCTGAATATGGAGCAAAAACCTCGAGAACTCTAACCCTGGGGATAAATTACTTCAACATACCAAACAGGTCAAATGAGTCCCAGCCAATACAGCGTATTCAGGACAGTTTCCAATGAATTAACGCTGCAGCAAGACACAACAACTGGGTGGATGTGGATCTCGTCCACTCAACAATGTACAATACAGGATGTTGAATGTTGTCTTTGATGTTATAAATGTGTTTTTCTAATCACCCACTGGGCTATGCAGGTTCAAAGTTGAACCCGTTTTAGATCAGTTGATACACTGCTGATATTGTAAGGGGGTAGCGGTGCTTTGTGGGAACTATCAGCAAGGTTGGAATGTGTCCTCGACCAATCGGAGAGCCGGGCCGAGGCTCCCCGTTGTAAAATAATCAATCTGGATCGTCAAAGCTCTCTGCAGCCTATCACAATGCTGCCAGAGCCTATAAAATGTAGCATGCACGCAATAATAAACTTGATTGAAATACCCCCATTTAAAAGGAAAGAGTAACTGGACAGAGAAGGACAGGACTTGGCTGCGTTTCCTCTGAAGCCTGGCACAAGCCGCTGCCATGACCGGCACTGGATCCGGTCACCAGGCAAATATCTGAACTTCTTTGAGCAAAGGCCTCGATTCCATAAAAAGCAGGCACGCATGTTTTTTATGGCGAGGGCCAAAGCTGCTGCCATGGAAACTCAAAGACCGCAGTCAGTGCCCACATGTCCAAGTAGAGCTTTTGTCCTCCAAATAGCTTTCATAAAATATGGGCTGGCACCCAACACGGATCACAGGGTTTCTGCTGTTGAGCCTGTTAAAGACAAAAGTATCCAATAGACTTCAGTGAGCTCGGGCTCTACGGCAGGAGACTCTCATGCGGGTCCAAGATGGAGATAATTTATGAGTCACTCATACCAAATAGCTTCACAAAGACAGAAATGAGAAATGTAGGGCTGCAACTCACAACGGTTAATTGTGAAAATATTCAGAAAATGAAAAATCAATCAATTATTTGTTCTATAAATATCAGAAAATAGTGACAAATGCCTTTCACAAATTCCAAGAGCCCAACATGACATATTCAAATAGCTTGTTTTGCCCAACCACCAGAAAAAAACTCCACCAGCCAATATATTCATATTTTTCTGTTATCATAAAAGACAGCAGACACTGACTGTCGATTGCACAAAGTAATAGAAAAATAATACCATCTGCATTTATATTGGTTCCCTATAAGGCTCGCTTTCACTTTGTCATTCTGTCTGCCACCGGGTCGTGATCTTCTGGGAAAATGAAGCCTTATTTTACAGCCCAAAGGAAGAAGATAGAGCTTTACGCCTATACTTATGAAGGTAATAAAATAACAACACGGAGGCTCTGGAGTCTGAACCAAGACAGCAATCTCTTTATTGCCGCCCACTCGCTTAACGGCAGCACATAACAGCTATAAAGTTATCTGTCACCACTTTATGACATAAACATACCCTCTGCTTTGAACAATAATTTGTGTCTGATGTGCATTTTTACACAAACTATTTCAAATACCTTAAATTGCATCGACTCCTCCTCCCTCACTGAAAACTCCAGAATCTATAAAAATGCCAAAAATGTTAAATACAAAAGCCCGACTACTGGATACAGCATGTCTCCTCCTTTTACAAAAATGTTAATTCTCACCGTGTGTGGCCTTCAAGTTCCTACATCACACATAATGTTTGGCTGCTTTGGAGCATTAACGTAAAGACAATTTGAATGTGAAAATATCCCTCAAGCATCAAACTGACATTCACTCTGCCAACTAGTCGATGAATTAACCAATTGCTTTATCTCTACCGAGATGTCCTTTGTATCTGCATATAGCGACACTGCACAGTGAAACGGTACAGACAGCACCGACAGTGACTCAATGTATTTAGCCAGATATCCAACAGACTTTCATTCGAGCACAGCACTGCCCCCCTGAGGACGGCGCTCATCACAACAATTCATCTCAACAACTTATGGTCAGATACTGTACGACTAAAACTCTGCTTTGTGTTTATGCCTCCGCTTGATGACTAATGTTAGGGACTTGCCGCCACAGATGGAAGGAAAATGCTTTAACCGCGCCTCTACCTGTTTCCCTGCCCAAAGCGATGATGACATCAAGTCTGTCTACACAGTGTGAGCACATACACACAATCAAACTCACCTGTAAGTGGGTCTAGACTTACTTACCGTAAGGGTGTTCAACAGCCAATGACTCGTTTTAAGCACGTAATATAGCCTAAGCTCAAAGCCTAAACCTGAACGAACGCCCAACTCAGAAGGAGAACACACACACTCGCAGTTTAGTACAGCGTATCAGAAAGGGACAAAGAGATTGGTACGGATCACATCCTGGGTTCATGAATGTTCTTAGTGCTGCAATATTTGCATCTCTAGTGCTGTTGTGTGCATGCACATAGTGGTCACCTCTTTACTTCACAGAATTAATTAAATAAACAAACATTTGTTATATGCATTAAAACACTTGCTTGTGTTTAAAACATGCATGAAATAAAAAAAAAAAGAGTTTTTTTAAAGCTAGAAATGAAAATCTAATCACCTCAGCAATCATGACATATGTCTCTCTTACATGATACGGTACATTATATGCATTCAACAATAAAAGGATTGCTATTATCTGTATTGATAGCGGTGATCCTGGCTCTGGTATTACTTTGTATCCCATCCAGATTACATTCTGTGGTGTAATCCTTCTCCTAATGCATGTTTAAACACAATGATGAATAACTAATGTTCATTCAGTGTAAACTAAAGAGGTATCGATTGCATGCATGCACACAAGAGCAGCAGATCAAATCAAGCAATATGTTCTGTTCGATAATCCTCTAAAAAGCAACTGTCCAATCATAGCTGAGCAAACGTAAGTGATTTAGGACTGTAGCCATAGCAGATAATAAAAGTGGAGAACAAAAATCATATATAGAACATTTTTGATGGATCAAGATTAATCAATTGTTTTATAACCACATTCCAGCCCTCTGAATCAAATCGTGAGGTCGGCTCGAAAAAAATAAGCGTATTTTTTCCTGAATTCAAGGGCTTCAAACTTGTCCCATGTCACAGAGCCACAACATGAACCCGATGACTGTCTGCCCTGTTTCCATGCTACATGCTTGGCAGCCTCGCGGATCAGGATCCTGCAGGCCTCAGCCAGCCTCAGCCTCTCAGCGTCCCTCATCAGTAACAAAACAACCACTTCCTGTAGCTGCAGGAAGTGCTGAAGTGGCACATAGTGTTCCTGAGTTAAGCCATCATCATCATCATCATATGAGACTCACGGTAGGGCGAAGCAAATATGTTTGACCAAATACCTCAAAATTGATATTGCGACGTAGATGTGAAGATTTTGCAGAAATATTTACACAATAAGAGTTTTGATAAATAATCATCAGTAATGTGAATGTACTGACTAAGTGGGTAAAGACAAATAATAGAACAGCTAGAACTGTCTGGTAAGTAAAAAAAAAAATGACATCACAGGATATCACAGGAAAACAACCCTTATGCCATATTACAATATCCAAAATCTAAGAGGATATCTAGTTCATACTCTGTATAGATAAAATATCGATATCTATTGCCCAGCTCTAACTCAAGTGTTCAGTCTACAGTAACTGGCAGGCAGACATGCACATACACGAGTGTGCACGCAAAGACACACACAGCTGGAAGAAGACTGACGCGGAAATCCAAAAATACATTCCCAGGGTTCTGTTGGGCAGATAAAGGTAATACAATACGATGAGGTCATGGTGGGATTACCATGAGATACTGGCCCAAAGCATCATGGGACTGAAGCAAGAAGAGGGAGGATGTGAAGTAAAAGGAAAATAGCAAAGGGTGTGGCAAAACAGTGTCACTGGGTGTGTGTATGTTTGTGTGTGGTTTAAAGTGGTGATGTATTTTGGTTTGATGAGTCTGAGAGACACGTATGAGCTTGAGCGTCACATAAAACATATTATTATTATATATTATTCTGTTCGGCCAGATGCAACTCACCAACAGATCCACGGTTTCTTTGCGTCCCAGAGATGCATGCTCCACCCTCTCGCTGGCTGGCGTGAGGATGTAGGGGCTCTGACCTCCAGAGGGCTTCATGTTGGGCAGACTGAGCGACCGCAAGTCCTTCACACCCTGCTCCACCTTCAGCTCATCGCCTAGCCGTGCTGGATAAAAAACACACACAAAAAAACAAGGAAGTTGAGCAGTCTAGGAAAGGGAAACCTGTAAAACCCTCAGACCATTATTAATTTATGATATGTATGATTTATCACCATGCTCAAAAAGTCAAAAGTAGCAGGCTTGCCGTTTTTATTTAAGTTAAATCCTGAAACGGGCTCTAATAGAGGATAATAGAAGTACAATTGATATAGATATCAAAAATTTGTTCTAGAACTGTTGACTTCCCCCCCCCCTGCAAATATAGAGCAACATTATTATTCATTCTGAGCTATGTTTCTGGCCACCAAAATTAAAGTCCAATATTAATGATCTTTTAGCTGTTTTTGGTCTTGACCAACTCCTGAGGAAAATATTTTTAGCTGCTTAACGCTCCACTGTGTTCCTTAGATAATTGCCAACCTTGTTTGTATGCTCTTAGTGGCTGGAAATGGTTTATTTCTTAAGAATCCTTTCTTAGAAAACAATCATTTGAGAGCACTACGAGTGAACAAAAACATTTAGTAGCTGAAAAACGAAAGGACTAATGATAATGAGCTGATTAACCGCAATCAATAGCATCCTGTAGCTGAAGGGAAGTCTAGAGTCAGGTGATTATTATCTTTGGCATCATCACAACAAACATAATTTTTCAAATACAAGTACTTATGTGATCAAAATACTGATTATAGCCGCATTACTATTTGATAAACCTAAGTGAAAAAATAGAGACGTGATTCCAGGTGCGGAACAATCCAGATTCTCAGTGGTCGATTTAATGAAAACCTCTTAACCGCGAGCCTGAACAGCTGTGGACTTGCGTTTCAGGCTACATGTAACTCCAGATTGTGGTCTAGAGCTGCTCGTCGGGAGGGTGACAATTTCAAAAGAATAGCAATTAGTCATGGCATAGGAGCTCTTTTATGGAAGGCCTGAATGGGCCTTTGATCCTGAAACTGCAGCAAGGGGTAACTGCAGTGATCGCAGAAAAGAGGCTCTAGTCACAGTTTCCACAGAAGCATCATGGGGGGGAAAAGCTGGCTGAGTCGTCAAGCTGCCAAGATGTTAGATTCATGGAAATCCTCATCACACTCCTGGATAAAGATTGCGTAGAACAGCAACATTGTTTCCCTTGTAGTCCTGATGACTTCTAAGGATACAGTACACTCCTTTTCCCTCCCAAGAAACAAGGGTGTGAGAGGAAACCGGCGGCCGCCATCTGTCCTGCTCAGTCATTGTTAAAGTACACCAGAAATACACCAAAGACTGAGAGGCTGCCTACCTTCTTTGAACAAAGTGAAACATCAACACTTTCTGTTGCCGCTGTTGTCATTTATTTTTCCGGTTTCTGGTGAGATCGTTTGCCCACAGTTATTTTACAAAAGGAACGATAACTATGATAGAATTACAATAAGTTAGAAAACGCCAACAGGACTCGTCTGCTAGCAGCAGCAGCATCGTGAGTCATTTTCAAGAGAAGGAAATCAGTTTGAGAGTGGGTGAACATTGACAGTTACACACTTAAAAATGATGTCCGACTTCTCCCCGCTTTGATCTGGCTAGTCTCTCTCCCTCAATGTGCGTCCAATAAAACGGTGCCACAAAGTTTTACACCTGCTTTTCTCAGAAGTTCAATTTCCGACACAGTCGTCAAGTCTGCAGCGATAAATCAATCAGGCGTAACGGCTGTTTCGTAAAAGAATTTGCTTTCATATTTTGTGCCTCTCGACAAGAACACCTTCAAATACATAATGCATGAGCACAAACACGCTATTTTCATCAATGCTGGTTTTCTTTCATTTTATCAGCGCACAATTTCAGCCCCGTCCTTAAGTCTCGGGTGGCCCGCTGCCCATTTTCAAATGGCCTGTTGTGAATTTAGAAGTTGAATAGAATATGGCTTGGGCATATTTCTAATAAAGTGCACAGCCTTGTTTATACACTAGATGTGTGGCCATAATCTTGTGACATTATCTCCGTCTTAACCTCTTTGCACAGAAACCAATATTCTACCATTTCTACCTGTTTTGTTTGTTACATCTTAATATTAGACTTACAGTTTGATATCTTACATTTGCATCGTAATCTTTTTAGTGGGCCCTTAGGCCATGAAGAGAAACCAAAATAGGTATTTGGCAATTTCTGCCTGTTATAACTTCACTTATTTACAGATTTGCATTTAACATCCTAGTATTGTAAGTGGGCACTAGGCCATGCACTGTATTTCATTTGAAAAGTAGTTCATTAATTTAAATTAAATTGCAAGAGCAGCAGATATATAAATATTTGTTGTAATATGTGGGCACACTAATAAACTGCTGTAATGTCATATGTTTAGTAGTATTGCGTAGTTATTTTGATTTTCTGGGGGTTTCTGGTCTCGATACACAAATCTTTTTGCAATGTAACTGGTTGAAAACTACACATTTGTTATTGTTTGCACGATGACTTTATTTATCTGTATATAGTCAACAATTCAAAAAGTTTGGCCACCCTTTGCATATGACTTTTTATAATAATAATAATGATATATTTTATTTAAATGGCACCTTTCATGGCACTCAAGGTCAACTTACATCACACGAGATCAGCAACAAAACACACAATAAGCCACAGAGCATGAGCTCAGCAATGAGTTAAAATCCGTAGCATCATGTAAAAATACTTCAAAAGATGGGTTTCAAGACTCTAACAGAGGCTGAAATCCATCTATGGGACCTGTGGTGTGTGTTTACCTTTAACTTTGAGGTAGTGTCCTCCAAAACGGTAGGCCTCAAAGTTGAGGGACAGCGGTGTGTTGGACTGATCCAGGAACAAGTCAACCCGGGACAGCTCGATGCCATTCCTCTCAAACACTGGACCGAGAACCTCTCTGGTAACGCATGGAAAGAAGAGGCCGTTAGTTATGATTCATATCAAACCCTCGCAATACATTCTATGATGCCACTCCTCTTACCTCAGAGTTTTCTTTTTCATCGCAGGTACAATTTCTGTGTTTATGTCCACGTTGAGATCAAACTTAAGACTGAAGCACTCCTTACTGGGGTCCTGCAGAGGGAACAGACACACACTTAGTTTACACAGGTGGTGCTGCAGCTCTGCTGAACATGTGCTCTCAAGAGAGCCACAGGGGGGCTCCTTCTCTCTACGCTGCGACTCAGGCACAGAGCGGTTTGGGAGATACCAATATGTTATCAACATTTCAGAGAATAAAGGTGGCTGCTCCACCATTTATGAAAAGCCATGCTCCTATAAATAACTCTGAGTAGTGGTTCCATGGGGGGATTTTTTTATGTTTCACCCTGCAGCCCATGTGTCCGTGTGATTACTTACGTCAGTGTGTCGTCTCCGTGTCTTCTTTTTCACCAACTTCATCCCCCCGGTTTTACGCTCCCTGCAAAACAGTAACACACACACATATGAGAAAATGCTTAAATTGGCCATAAAGACTTAAAAAGGAGATGTCTAACTGGCATTTCATGGTTGTAATTAAACCCTCCAGTGAGAAGAGATGAACGAGTTCTACTGGCATGCAGGAACACATGAACCATAGCACGGTAATAATGGAAAGGTTACCGACCCGCGGTCACTGCTCCCCTCATCCTCTTCTTCCAGGTCGGAGGGGGGGCTGGTGCGCGGGGGACAGGAGCGTGTGGACACGTTTCGAGCCAGGATGGAGGCTAAAAGGTGGAGAAAAAAAAAAAAAACAGCTGTCATTTCTTCTTCTTGGATCCCTACAGCAACCTTTAATATCAAGCTTTAACGGGTCGGTCAACCAAATGAAATAGTTGCAGGGTTTCTGTCCTGCCTCTGGTGGTATCTAGCCACATACATTGTTTTTAATTTGTCAAGGTTTTGATATGTTTTTTGTTCATGGAAAGGTGGAGTGGTTAGTGGGAAACGAAAATAAATATATGATTTTGCAATATTTAGACATAAAAACGTTGTCATTTTGATGAGGCAATGGGTATAACATCCCTGTAGGAGCAGGATTAACAAATAAAGCAACAATGGAAGTCTACCTTGAGGTTGTAAGTCAAATCGGGGGTGCCGGTCAAAGTGCATGTTGTCTGTGTTCTCCGAGTGGCTGCGCGAGTCACATGACTCACACAGGTGAAGGGGGGCTTTGTTATTCAGGTCTTGGCAGTCTGGGTGGTGGCAAACCTAAAAAGCAGAAACGGCGGGGAAAAGAGGACAAGAGAAGGTCAGATCACATAGCTGCCAAGTACACAAGATGCCTGAATAAAAAATAAAATAAACAGTCACACACACACACACACACACACACACACACACACACACACACACACACACACTCTAAGAATATGTATCTCCCTGCCTGACTATTGTTTCTGCCACGATTAAATGAGCACAGAGGCTGCCATGGGCATTCCTGAGGTTTGGTGACCATCTGTCCTCCTTTGTGGGATGGCAACTAATTGACTTAAAGTTAGTCTTTCACCTTGTGTGCTGATCTGGGACCAGCTTACCCTTACATAATCGAAAAATCGTATCCCGAGGGGCGACACATTAAAACCGACCACAGGTCGGTTACTGGGAGACTTCCAGACCGCAGAGCTCTGAAAGCTCCGGAGCCGAGACGACGGGCAGCAGAAGGCTGGAGGATTAAGGATCTCTCTGTCTCGGCCCAGACAGACCCGACGCCCACCCCGCCGCTGTTCTCCCTCACCCCGAACGCACCACAGGGCTCTTCCACATCTCACCACTCCGCCCTGTGCCACCCATCGCCATCACCCACACTCAGCCGCTCAGGAAGCGAGGACGTATGGGGAGATACAATGGAGATGCAGCTCATGTACTTCCCGTCATTGTTTTCATGTACTCCAGAGGAGCAGTGTGTCTGTGCACAACGGGGGTTTGAGCACCGGCACGGGAGTCAAGCTTTCATGTCAACACAACAACTATAAATATATGCAAGAGGTAGACGCCATGCGCTGACAAAACACTGCTATAAAAGCCTGCTGAAGTAACTATATTGTTGCATATTCACTGCCACACGCCCTGGCTATACATAGCAGAATGCAAGTACAATCAAGTTACACAGATTTGAATACAAATGACTCTCTCCCCACTCGTGGTACTCTACCGTCATATTCTGCAGATTGGAGCAGGAGTCTCCCCCACTCCTGCAACTCGGCTCCATATCCATGCCAGAAGGCACCCAGGACCCAAATAAACATCCAAGTAGCCACCTAGTTAGCCCGCTGAATCGCACTGCAGCGCGCCCCCGTCAAGCCCCGAGCTGCTTTATTAATCCACTCCTCTCAATGTCTAGCCAGGTATAATCTCAGATTTTAAGGAGCAGGACGCAGGGCTGGAGGAGGGCAGAAGGAGGGAGGGATAAGGTTATGGGAGGGTGAGGAGTCACAGGAAAGATATAAACCCAAGGCAGGAAGGAAGCAACCCAAAAAAAAAAAAAGGTCCATCCAGAATGTTTTCAGAAGTACAAAGCCCCCCTAATCTTGCATCCTAATTGGTGCCTGCGCTCTGTCAAAGCCATCTGACGGTCCTGCAGAGATTAAACAGCTTCGCTATGAGCTCAGCGAGCTATGGGTCTTCTCTTTTCCCCCCTCTCTCCCTTCATTCTCTCCCTCTGCCAACAGCAGCACAGACTCCTCCCTTCCTGTCATGCACACAGGGTCGCTACCCAGGCAGAGCCCCCAACCAGAAAGAGGTTTAAAATAGAAAGAGGCAGAGGCAAGAGGCAGAGAGGCTCAGACTGTGGTGAACGTGACAAGGTCTCCTCCGGTTACTGTGTTCAAGGATCATTCCTGCTCATTACAACTTGGGTATTATTTTCTCATTGTTAATGCTCATTTTGAACGGTTACAATTATGTTGTACTTACTAAAGTAATTGCTGAGATCCAAACACACGGTGGCACCACGACAACATGAGAACTAATGGCCACATTTATGAAGTTGTAGTCGGCCAGTATTGCCCTCTCATTAACATTAGTAAGCATTCAGCCGTGCTCGTGGCTGTGGGGTCGTCTTCGTCACCTTTTTTCTGAAATCAACTACCGGCTCCATCACTGACGTTGAGCAGAAGTTGGTTCTCTGAGCACCACTCTGCAAGATTGTGGATTTTCTCTCGATATGAAGTCTCATCATTGTTTGTCATATGCTAGTGTCATACTTCACAACAGAGTTTAATCATCATAGTGGGAAGTAAAGTGTTAATGTTGATCCTTATCAGTCGATATTCAGTTAAAATATGTGGCCATGAGATTCACTGATAATGTTATAAGTAAAAGGATAACATTTAGAACTTGTAATGAGCGGTTAAAATTAGTTTTGGGACAGTGAAGCCTTGTACACAAGCTCTTAAAAACAGCAAAAAACTATCTATAATCACCAATTTTCACACACACAAAAAAAAAAAAATTGTGCTGATCTGATCCGTGACTTAAAACTGTGATAAGATCTAAACCGTTGGCTGTTGGCGATGAAAGTACTTATGTTCTCAGTACACTACCAGGGATATTATCAGATCCGGCAGCTTTACTCATTCACTCTCATCCGTCAACCGTAGACAGACTGTACAACAATGTCACGGCAATCCATCCAATATTTGTTGAGAAATTTCAGTCTGGAAACAGAACGAACAAGAAGTGTTGTACTTTTTTTCGTAAACAAAGTGAGGTCCTGTTCAGTCTTGTGCCCACTGGGCAGGGACCAGGGTAAAAGAGCATCACGGCAAAAAAATCTGGAAATTTCTCAATCGTTGCAGTTGATGACGTTCAACTGCTTGAAGGTACGGAGGAGTGAAGTGTCTCACCTCTGACTGAGTCACTGACCTCGACTCACTGCTGCCAAACAGACAGCTTCGTGGTGGAGGCAAACATGTCACAGAAATCTGTTACAACATCGCCTGCTTACGCCTCTCTCTGAAGTCAACACCAACGCATGCACGCACATTTTCGTGCAGCAGAGTCAAATGTCGCGTGGCACCGAGGTGGCAGGTTCTCCATGAAGTGTGAAGACCGTCGGCCAGGCCAGAGAAATACGAGCAAATCAGATGCCATATTTAGACAATAGCCCAGATAGGTAGGCCTTCCTCACTATCAAGTTGAGGTGTTCACATTCCTGCCGCAACTAAAGCTGCTGAAAATATCTGACCCTTTAGCCAAGACAAACGAATGCATCACAGGTTTAAGAAAAGGCTCAAAGAGACCAAACGGAAGAAGAAGAAAAAATCTCCAAAGAAAAGCTTGTAATCTTACATTCATGACAGATACTTGAAGAGATAAACCCAAAAATAACTGTGTTTCAGGTCAGGATATGTGCAATAGGGATTTTTGCAATACTGAACATTCCTAACAATGAGATGGATGATTGATACTTGGGTACGAGGATGACCTGACTTTCTTTATCCGTCCGTACGTTTCTGGATCTGGAGTCAGTTTTCCCAACACATCAAAGTGGAGGAGGAGTGTGTGAGTAAAGCTGACTGGAAGAGAATGTGACCGTGCATGACAGCTGACAAGAGGCCATGTGTGTCTCCTACCTAGTGAATGTGTGTGAGAGAAATGTATCATGTGAGTGTGTGTCGCGTGTGCGTCTCCCCCACCGCCGCCCCACATGACTGCTCTCAGATATGGCTGGATTAGAGGGGAGGTTTGGGGAGGGGAGCACGAGTGACTGTAGATGAAACATTGCAAAGACACACTTGCATCCCCCTCCTCAACAGCTGAGGACACACACACCAGCCACTCGGCAGTCCTTCGTTTTTGGCTTAGCACATCCAACGCCACGTGGCACCTGCTTATGCCCCCTTGTTTCCACACATCCTGCTAACACGCCAACACACACACAGTCAGACATGGACGTACAAACGCAGGCATGTCCGCTCCGCGGCTGCGTCATCCATGAACCGCACACCGGTCGGTCGCTCAGCTGTACGAAAGCTGTTCTTTGGAGGAAGATGCCTGGAGTCTTCTGAGGTGAATCGGGATTATTACCTTAACACTTAATCCTTCCAACACTGGCACGCAACATGTGAAGGCAACACACTTTAAAGCACTCGTTGCAACGCCGACTAACTTCACACAGCTGAAGCTAAAAGACATTAAACAAACCGTTGTATTAACTTCAGATCCAAATGTTTTCAAACGTGATTTATAATCATGGACGGAACATGTGGGTTTAGAGTAACTGTCTGGCAGTTCAATTTGGCTGCGACATCCTCACCACCACCACCGCCGTCACAATCTTGCCTCCAGAGAAAATGTTTTAATAGGTTTTGGACGTCTTGCCAAATCCTCGCTGGAAACTGGAAAATCTGTGGGTAATCAGCCTTGGTGTATGGAATTAAATGACGCATTGGAATTATATGACCGGAGAGAAATTCAAAACACGGATTGCAGATCTGACTCAATGTGAAACAAGACCCATTTTCATAACAGAGCGACTCTGCTCAGTAATGATCCCTCGAACAGCCCTGATCGAACCTCTGGTCCGTGTGCAACCTCACAGCGTTTCCCCCTCCGATGCACTCGGCCCTCCTCCGGAACAGCTCGTGCTGCCAGAGCACACCTAGCACTCGTGTAATAGCATGCATCACCGTGTGCATGCGTGTGTGTTTGAAGAGTAAAAAGAGGATATGTGAGCCGGAGGCTATAGTTTATCTCACAGCCAAGTGTCGAGGTGTATATTCAGAGAGATAATAGGCTCTCCTTGTTTTGTTGTGCAAGTGCTCGAGTTTTAGGTAAATATGAATCCCGGGGTTTGTTTTCAACATCTGCAAGTAACTTAAACGCAAAGATTGGCTGAGAAGCTATATACATGATTTCAGCAACAACCTGAAAACGAGATTAGAAACACAAAATATGGAATGCTGATTAAATGTATTGGGACACTTTAAAACTAACAGCTGTATGCTGTGGAATTTTAGACCCTTAATTGTTCTTCCAAACCGGAGATGATATGATTATGATATTGCCATGATGCAGTCAGCTAGATTATTTCTCTGGGGAAGAGGAACCCCTCTGTTTGTTTTATTAAACTACAAAAAAAAAAAACATTTCACTCAAGGTCTGAGGTTTCTTTTTACTCAAACTTTGGTCGAGTGGAAACCCATTTGGGACCATCTTCCAATGTGCCGGAGACAGCCTCGGATGGTCCCCCGAGAAAAGCTCACCAAAAGTGAGATTTATGCTTTATTGGAAGATTCAACGTGTCATTCATACTGCCAACATTCAAATTATGAAATGGATATTTTTCTGCACGGCTACAGTATGATCTAGATATTTACAAAAAAGATAGATAACATTTCCAAAACTCTCAACATATTTTTATCGAAAGAAATTTGTTGGCGTTTAAAAACCCTTCATAAACAAAAACAACAATTTCACTGCGGTCACAAAACAGTTTGCTCTCCTGATTGACGCGCGCGCACGCACACGCGCACACACACACACACGCATGCACACGCACACACATTAACGGCCTGCTCTAGAAGCATACATTACATTTATATAACCACAACAAAAATCTCCTCTCCTTTTCATAATGTTGTCAGACATGTATTATACCAATATGAGCCGGTCAGTGATACAAGAAGCACTTTTAGTGAACGTTAATTTAAATGATTACTGCCGTCTGCAATGTAGTCCCACAATACTGGACCAATTTAAAACACCGTGTCCCCACTAGCCCCTCAGACAATCTGGATATCGATCGGACTGACATGAGTGAGAGGATGGGTGGGGCTGGGTTTGTCATAATGGTGCCAACACCCATAGAGCAAACGCTATTCTCTGTCACTGTTCAAATGGCCATCATCTTCCTATACACATACCCACTATAGAAAACATGAAATCAAAGCAAACCTGAATCCACACAAAGCACAACAGCTGGAATAATGCTTCATGTCGTGGACAATGGAGAACACTGTTTGGTTGGGTTGAGCTCAAAGCGTATCGTCTGGGCCAACCTTCTGTCTGATCCTGAGAGGTCTCATTGCGCTTCAGTCTTTGTTGAGACTGAGGGTGACATCCAGGTACACTGTGTTTAATTACACGGGCCAACTTTAATGTGTACCATCATCACTCCACTCCCACAGAAAAGTCGGCTTTAAAAAAGGTCCTGTCCCGACACGAAAGTCATCACTGATTTGGCAACTGGTTGAAATTCTCCTAAGCAGCAAGTTATGTTAGCGTCAACGCCGCTCCTCATCAGTCATGAGAGGCGGGAGGAACCGGCTCGGGGTAGCTTCAAGTCAACATCCCGTGGTCATTTCATTTGTCTCCCTCTTGCAGAAAAACAAACCAAAAACGCATCTCAATAAACACACCTATGCAGGCAAATAATTGGTTAGCACCAGACGAGGCTGAGTCATGCACAGTCTTGTTCAAATAGTCTGAATGCAGTCAAACATCCAGACAGACTTTGGTCAGACCAACTCATACCATTCTACAACGTCAAACTTCTCAAAGATAACCCAAAAGTCAGACACAAGGACACATCATCAGTGGTTCATAGTCTACGACAGAAAGAAAGATAACCACTGTCTCATTTTCACACACAAATGCACTAATGCCGACCTTTGACCCGTCCATACATCAATACAGTACTGATCGCAGAGACTAAACAAACACTGGCCAACCAAACCATGTCACACGCAAAGAAAGCATTTTGCTGTAATTCCACCTTTACTTGTGTTTTACGTTGGAAGTAATGCAAAACATTTGTATTTAATTCACATTATGAGAGCAATGCTGAAAAATACTGACAAAAACACAATGTCGCAACATTTTAAACAGATCCCTCAATATCCATAATATAATAGTATTTTGAGGATGACAACTTGGTGTTTCCAGAATATTTATATACAATAAGTGTATAATAAACATAATTATAAAGGCTGTAACTGATTTTTTATTTCATATTTTACAATGAAAAAAAATAAATGCAGATCCTACCATTGTAGAAGCTAGAACCTACACATGTTTGGAGTTTTTATTTGCCAAAAACAATTTAAGTTTTTGCAGAACAATATTATTAATTTTGATCTTGTAATGTTGCAATAGGAAGCCGTTTGATGTTATTAAACTGCTGGAAGAGTCAAATAAGTTTAGAAAATGATGTCACTAACTGTTTAATAACCTTTGAGAACAGGAAAAGAGCATTCCTATAATCCGTATTGAAATATTCCAACGACAAACATCTTCTCTACACACCTATCGGCCACTCAACCTTCCTGCACACAACTGTGCCGTCACAACATGTATTAGTTCTTAACTGCACCAAACAATCCAATATCGACTGCATTAAGCATGGTTGATTGGGAAAGTCAAAAACAGTTAAATGCCTGCAGAGTGAGCGTGCGTTCCTTCCAGCTGAGCTGACAGAGAGCGAGCCAGCTCAAACTCTGCTACACGTTAGCTTTTTTGCTACCTGTTTCTTCGGAGCCAGTTCTCATGGAGCTCTTGGTAGCAGAGCACTCGGCCCCATAGGGCCTCCCCGTGTGTGCCGGAGAGGGCCTGCTTTCCTAAACATTACACAGAGTTGCCATTAGCCGCGGCCCAGTAGGTGGGATTGAAAACAGCGCCCAGTAAGGCTACGGAGGATCAAAGGGGAGGCCTGGCCCCAGAGTCTGATTTATTTTTCAATAAATAAACGATGCATCTGTTGAGGAGTGGCAAGGGAGAGCCGCAGCTCGCTCGCTTTCTTCTGCCGCCATCTGTCCTCTGGCCGGACTGGGAGGCGGAGAGCCAGGGTGTGTTTTTTTTTTTTTACTGCGGCTGTTATGCAACAAGACTGCCTGCTTCTCTGCGTGCCTGTTCCCCATTAACACAACTCACTTTGGTACTGCAGAGTCGTGACGCCTTCGCACACACACAGATTTACTCAAACAGAGGCACTTGTTGCGTTTCATCCTCCCAGGAGGGATAAAAATGTGTGTGACCCAAACACGGTTTAAATATGTTCATCAAAAGGATCCACAGTGATAAGCGTAGGGCGAGGAAGGGGGTTTAACAGGGGATGATGTCATTCAAAGCCAATGACTGCAAGTGAACAAACAATGAGGAGAGCAGGTGTATATAATGCTCCCTATAAGGAATACTGGACATTCAACAACTTGTAACTCACACTTTAAAGGATTATTTCTAAACGTTGCTCGTACCTGGAAATAAGGCAACATTGCAACACAGCCCAATAGCAGGAGCAGACAGTTTACCGTTCCCTAATAACTGTTGCTATCTCCGGCGTGCCATTTGTGTAGTTTACAATGATAACGACAGATTCACCCGTCAAAACGAAACTTTGATTTCCCACAAAGGTAAACCAAAGCAGGACCTCTATCTCTAGCTGGCAACGGTCAATTCTGTCGGCTGGAACGACGGCTATCACATGAAGCTTTCAGTTCATCAATGCTACCCAAGCTAGTTGGCTGAAAACGGTCTGTAGCGGAGTTTTTAAATATCTCCACAAACATTTTAAATGAGAAACCGGCAAAGGAGTCTGTATACCCATGAAGGCCACATACATGCTATATGCATAAAGATATATGCGCCCAGGCAAAAATAAATCTGCATCTCGTTGTTACCATTGCCAAGCCATGATTGGACAATCACTATTCGGGGGAGGGGTTTATCAAATGGTCAGTATACCGAAATAATGTATTTTAGGATACAACTGAAAGTGAGTTAATAAACCATCACAAGAAGACTGCCTGCATAAAAGCACTGGAAGTTGAATAATGTAGTTTATATTTAAACTGTGAAGGTGATGAACTACTAACAGTTTTGCCTTTCCCAGATCTCATTAATGCACTTGGTGTGTCAAATGTTACTTCTAACAACAGCAAATCCAAGTTGTGATGAAACTGTGATAAAATGGTATTAACCTTAAGAACATATATCAGTCGGCTACATAAGACTTTAGATCAGTTTGTGTGACTCATTTACTTCAATAGTAGTAGACAGTAGATAAACAGTGGATCTGTACACACCATTTCATAATAATATCAGTGTCCGCACAGTGACACAAAGAAGGATGTGGCAGGTTTTTCCCCAGATTACACAATATTGTAATATTTTGAAGAAATGGGGCGATTATTAACACAATGACGTAAACAACAAACAACAAACTCAGGAACAAACATGTCCGCAGGAGATACAGTAACTTGTGAAGTAGACTATGCATTCCAGTGGAATGTAGGTTTCAACATGCAGCCAGTGTTTGCCCGTGAACAATATTACCTCCTCGTCTTCAACAACTCACTTTCCTATTGGACTAACTGGATATGGTCAGGTTTTTTGTTCCACTGAATTCAAGCATACATTGAAACTGCAACAGCTACAGTTATATTTAGAAGAATCGTAAAGCAAAAGTGAGCTTTTCTTTGATTGTTTTTAAGCTAAAATACATCCGACCCCAAACCCCCCGCAGCAGAGTCAAATATGTACATGACAACCAAATGACACATGCCACTGTCACGGTGTCATCACTGAGGGGAAAAAAAAAATAATCACTCGAGTTGCCTCTTAAGGAGAGAAACAACACTAAATCCTCTTAACACTGAAGAACTAAACTATTAACTAACACTATTAAGTTCAGGGTGATCAATGCGATTACATTTAGAAAAGCACCACTCACCAGCAGCTGGTCTCTTTCTGCTCTAACAAAGTCAAGTATACTGACTGCTGTCTCGAGCAATCTTGGCTGGACTGTGACGCAACCAGCCTTCCTATCCATAGCTTCAGGGCAGAAGAGAGAGAGAGATAGACGTGAGGGCGGTGAACAAGACCAAAAAAGGAGGAAGAGAGAGGGGGGAACTGGGTATTCCCGAGGTAATTTAGAATTGATTTTTAAACCACTTCAAATTTGATATAAAGTATATGGAAAGGGGAGAAGTCTGGCGGGTGCCAGGGGGTACGGCTGGTCTGCTAATATGAGAAGCAGATGTAAAATATGCAGACAAAGGAGGAAAAACGGATTACAAGTGCTGGTCTGCACAGATGCGATCGTGCGCTACCTTCACAGCCTCGCACAGACAGAAAACGTCAAAACGAAAGAACAATATTCATCTATTTTGACAAGGAATTAATCGTTTGTCATTCTTCAAACAAAAATGCTTGAATTGTTGCCAGCTTGGGAGAATTTGCTGTTTTTCCTCATTTTACAAGCAACCCAAATATCTTTGGGTTTGTTGAACAAAACATTTGATGAAGTCATCTTAAGATCATGACAGTTCAACATTGTACACACACACACACACACACACACACACAGGTGATGAAAACAATGGGGAATTGCAGTCCTATTATAGTTGGGCTACCTTCGCTTTCACAGAATGAATTAAAACTACAACAAATGCTAATGTTTCTCCTGGAACACTCAGCCCTTCATAGATTATTTAATAATAGTGTTGTTACACAAGACTCCCAAGAGAGAAGCTTGTTCTTCACACTATGTTTACCTACCATAGAAAACTCCACTTCCCAGGAAAGACAACCCCTTTGACTTTCAGCAGAAGAACCAATCAATATCTCCAACAGACAGCAGGTGGTGAAAGTTGTAGTCCCAACCTGGATCGAGTTTGTTCCGTAGTCCCTCAGATGAGTGAGTGAGTGAGTGAGTGAGTGTGAGTGTGAGTGTCAGTGAGTTTCAAAACAGCGGACCGAGTGACAGACGGCGGGAGCGAAGCAGCGTGACAGAGCGGAGCGGCTCACTCCGTTTACTACAGTAGTCTAATGGGAGGACACACATAAACACACGCGCGCAGAAAATCATCAACCACGCCTATCTGCTCGATCACACCCCCACAAGCGCACACACATCCTGGCTGACTCATGTAAAACTGAGCCCTTTTTTTTCAGTATTAGCAAAGTTTTCCATCTGCGTTCCAGCTGATCAAGATGTAAACCAAACTCCATGAGCAACAGTCTACGTCATGTCTCATTCGTGCCGGTTATAAACCCTCCGGCCTGATTTAGTGCTTCACTTTGACTCCGAGGTGACCCGAGGTTAAATGAGGGAGTTGAGTTTCTTCCAAAGTGACCAGGAGTGGGAGGTAAATGTGTTTAAGCACAACCAGCACACAGACAACACTACAATACATAAACTGACAAAACCACACTCAGTTTACCTTCTGTTGGGTCCAGATCAGTTTTGAAACAAAAAAAAAAAAAAACAGAAGGAAACACCGGTTAGAGGGAATAAAGAAAAATGTTCAATTTTGAAAGAAATGCTTTTGATGTGTTTTGGTGGTGACACAATAAGTCGATCAGTCTATTCAATTTTTTTAAATTTGAAAACGTGTTAATCCTTTGAGTAATTTTCCGAAAGGGGAAAAATCCACAAGTGTTATATGTCTAAGTGAATTCACGTGTCATAACGGTCCTCAGTATGAGAACAGCTGTGTAATGTCTTCTGGGGCTCTCGGGGAGCGTTTGTCACATCTGAGAAAAATAACCTTGACGTCACAATGATGTCATTCAGGTTATCTCACTTGGAGATAACCCGATGTTTGGCGACATAACATACACCACAGAAGGCCCACGTTTAAAGCTGCAATGATTAGTCGATAAAGAGATAATAAAATCAGTTCATCCATGAATCGTGTCATTTTCAAGAAATGTCTCCCACATATGAGGAGGGACTGATTGTTTTAATGATAGTACAGGAAATATCCTTTGATTTGGGACTCTTTGTTGGATAAAAAAAAAAAAAAGAACTACTTAAGGACATTACTAGTAGATTGAAGACGCCTGTGTTTGCCAAACTAGAAAGGTCTAATGAAGAGATGCTAGTGAGTGTGTATTGATTATGGGGAAAGCAGGATACAGTGTTTGTAAATCTAAATCTTTTTTTAATTTGTATGGAAAGTCATCATATCTGTCATCATATCACGTGTATTATTCTTTTTATTCACTTGTGAGCAAGGCTGCTGTAATCCTGTAATTTCACCACTGCGGGACTAATAAAGGATTATCTTATCTTATCTCTTCTAAATCCTCCAACTTTATGGAGATGTAATACTCAATTGCTGAAATACCCCCTAAAATGTAAGGATTTTCCGTTTTTGTGTAATCGGCACATGAATCAAAACGGCACATGAAAATAATCATAAAATACAGTCCTTGTGTGGTGTGTGTGTGGGAGAGTGCAGTGCTGTGCAGGAGTGTGGTGTAAGAGCAAGAATGATTTATAGTCTAATGTTCTGGTACAGCCTCCTGCGCTGACCGCGAACACTAAGCCCACTACTCTCTGTTCTTTTGTCATTCAGGTTAATCCAAGATGAACCGTGTTTAAATCCCCCACAATTAGCTTGCTCACAAAAACAATTCAAGCCCCTGAGGCTGGGGGGGATGCATGTTTGGAGAAAAATAAGGGGGGGTTTTAATGCCCAAACCCCTCCTCTCCTTGTCCTGTGTCTTCAAAACAAGGCGACCTGTTGAATCCATGTCTACCCCGCCACCCCCCACTGTCAGCCTTAATTAGGGGAGGCTATATTTAAAAGAGTGGACAGCAGCGATGCAATTATCTTCAAGGATTAGACCCCACTGGCAGTGCCATTGTTGGGGGGCTGAAAAAGAGTGACCTCCCCTTGATGCCTGACCTTGGCATTACCCTCAATAACCATAAGCTTGGAATTCTTTCATGCCTTCAAGGGAGCAGTTCAATAAAAGGGGGGAAAACAAAAAGGGAAATGTGAAGATAACAAGGATGAGGAGAAAAAAGAAGAAAAAAAGTACAGAAAAAGAGACAGGATTAAAGCCAAATATCTCACCCGTGATGATGCTGCTGGAAGTTCCACGGTTTCGTGGCTGGCTTCAGTTAACAGTGACTTAGAGAACACGCTTCCACAGCCATAATAACACGTTCTGAAGTGGAGATTTTACAAAGCTTATTATCGCCTCTCATTACTAAGCAGCGCAGACTGCCGTTCTCACAGCATTTCATTAAGCAGCGGTTGTTTACGTTCTCAAAACACTCCGCGCAAACCAACAATTAGTGGGGTTTGCCGTGGGAGGACTCTTCGCATGCAAGGGATTTAGGGGGGTTGTTTTCTCAATCCATCTCCTCACTGGGGGCCTTCTTCTTTGAATCCCGGCTATATTGGTCGGCCAATACGAGGTTGTTTCCATCGGAGCGCCAGTCAGGTACCCTCTTCCTGTTATTCCCCCGTCTGCCGCAATGCTGCTTCCTGACTGGGATGTTCCTGGGGGGGTTGAACTGGGGTCACTGGTACACCTCCCTTACTGGTGTTTGTGCTTCCCTGACAGAGCAGTGTATGTGGACTCACATAAGTCAGTGTCCAGTTTGTCTGTTATTGACAGATCCCTGTCAAACTGACTATTTATCCACTCACGCTGACAGACATTTGGAAGCTAAAGAGCCAGATATTTTCATCAGGAGCCCAAAAAGCAAGTATTGTGCTTGCATTTGTCAGATAAACACACACATAACTCGAAATGAATGTTAGTCACTTTGTGTCTGCTACATTTGGCAGTCGGCAACTGGGATTTTATTTATTTATTTAGGGCAAAGGAAACTCATCAGAATCTGGTGGTGTTGAAACGCACAAAGTAAAAAAGATTAAACACATTTTCTAAGTTAATAAACAAGATTCAGATTTTCCACTGGAATCGGACATTTTTATATCGTCACGTCTCCATTAACGTTAGGTGATGAGATCTAATGTGAAACACTGAGTCACTGTCTCGGAGTCATCGGCTTTTCTTTCTGGACCATGACATCCCATATGGCTGGAAAACTACAGCTTTTGTGATTGGTTCACAGCTGATGTAGTTTGTGTGTGTCTATAGAAGAGGGAGCTGCTAGCTTGTTGTAGCCTGCTGGGGTGGGAGGGATCAACATCATAACAGTGCTCCTCCACTGGGGAGAAATGTATATATAAACATGGGATTATCGATGAATGAACACAAGGAGGCTGTTTCTGTCTTTCACAGGATAAGGGTGATGTGCTACATAAAGAATTTTAAGTTTTCATCGGCTGACGTGTATAGTACAACGAGGCCAGCTAACGCTTGACACAAAGAGCTCATCCTTACGCAAGACTGACGATCAGTTCAGACTTTCCCATGAAGTAAAGGTATTTACAAGATGTCTCATGGATGGGTGCTGACAAGTCAACCTACTGTAAACTCACACGAGTCAGTCACAAAGCTGAACACTGCAGAAATATGGAGGGACAGGTTTGAAATATTGAAATAGATATAAACTCCTTGGCAGTGGCAATTTAATGGTTCTCAAACTGGTCCATCGAGTAAAAAACTTGGACCCCAACAGGAAGATGATTAATGGTGAATCAAGAACAATGTGTTAGTATGCAAGAGAGAGCCAGTAAGTGATCCAGAGTGACTTTTTCCACCAAATGAAACACTCGCATAGAAGTTGCCTGCGATCACTTTTTCCTGGGTGCACAGAATAACAGTTTGTAATCACTGTTTAATGCATTTTTTATGTTGCATCTGCTTCCTTTTCAGAAAAAGTGTGTATGAAGGACAAAATATAATGAACCCACAATGTTTATGTTAGTCTAGCAGCAGAACATCAACATCACATCAATAACCCTAGCACCGCTTTGGTTGTCTAGTTAGTCACTGTACATACTTCTATTTCACTGTATATACACTTCTTATACACTGCATATACTTTGCATTTTCTTTGTTTAATTCTCTTAAATTGAATACACTCTGCTGTTCCGTTTTGTTGTATCTATTGAGTATCTATGTAACTTTGCTTGCTGCTGTCACAAACAAATTTCCACTTGGGGATGAATAAAGTATCCATCTAGCTATCTGTCAACAGAGCTGCTACTGTGTGTGAACAAGTAGAAATTAAGCGGGGAATGAAATGCTGGGGGAAAAGAAAAAATGGCTGCTCAGCCTTCCCTAAATAAACAAATTAACACCCGAGTATCTCAACCGTCAGCGTCACGTTGAAAAGTGATTAGGTAACTTTTCCTCAGCTCACCCAATGTCTAAATGAATCCAGGGCCATCAGAGCGTTGCAGACTACCGTTCCAACTTTTCAAGAACTTTACAGTTGTAGCTGAGGTCACATCCTGTTTTTCCAGAAAACCAATGTAAGCACTGTAGTCTGCAGTCATTCAAGTTACTCAAGTACAATACAAGCTGTTAGGAATACATTCAAGCAAAACTGATGAACATACAGTATTTTCCTGTTCTGAAGTCAAACAATTTGCGACAGCTTATTTTTGAAGACGATTAACACTTGCACAGAGAGAAATAAAACACAACATATTCCTCAAACTAACCTCATAAGGATGAAAAGGAGAGGCTGGTACACTAAGAGCATGCATGCAGCGGTTTTAAACTGTGCTACAGTAAATACAAGCAGAGTGACTGACTGCTCCCATTTTGCAGGAGAAGACAATCCCTACGGGCTGAAGGGCGGACTGGTGGGAAGGTGTTAGTGTAATTGCGAGACACACAGAATGTAATCCATCTCTACCAGGAAATGCCACCTAATACACTCAGACCTGCAAACTCATGAGGGGTGAAAAAGGTGACACCAACGGAGGGCTTAAGATTTCTAAGAATATTGTTTTGCTACTACTACATTTCACTTCATAATATTACACGTATATGCCATAATACATATATAAATATATTACACGTATATAATATATGGCACGTATATGCCATAATATGTATAATGTACCAGCCTTTTTATTTTAACCATATTATGTCATACTGTTACACTTTACTTTGAGGAGACGTCACTGTTAGTCTAGAACACTGGAATAATCTTTCCACCAGGTATATATACACCAGGTGTGTGTGTATATATATATATATATATATATATATATATATATATATATATATATATATATATATATATATATATATATATATATATATATATATATATACATACATACATACATAACTATATAGATTATAATTAACTGGAGGATATACTTTTTTCTACACGTAGATCTTAACCCTTAAATATAAACAGGAGCCCGGCCACCCTACGGAGGAAACTCATTTCAGCCACTTGTTTTTTAATTAAAATACAAGTTGGATAAAAATCATTGTCCTCTCCTTATATGTAGTCAGGTGTCGGTAGGTAGAACACTCTGCCACGGACTCGCCGCTGCCAGTAATCTCACTCGCTGTCTCTATCAACAACGTTAGCCAACGTGATTACAAGCTGACTAGCTTGCTATAAAAAAAACTGGCGGGAGGGAAATGAAGCCGCTGTAGACATCTTAACGCTGATTGGCCAAGACTCGACACAAAGATCTTCTATTTGCGAAGAGCACAACTCTTTTTTTTTTTCGTGTCTCACTCTGATCTCAGAAACGCTGGGCGAGTTGACCCCCCCCCCCCCCTCCGAAAAACAAAAACTCTTCGGATCTACACGATTCACGTGGATGACATATTTTCATTTCAAAACGGCGAATTTTGCCGAAAGGTGACAAGTTTGCAGGTATGGACACTGCACCCATCAGCCTCTTGACATACAGAAAATGGGCATCCAGCCCAATAATAGTGTTTACTTAGCAGCCTTCGCAGGTCCTTGTCAGTGTCAGTTAGGTGAGATTTTCGGCCAAGCAGGTCAGTGGAAAGGAAAGCCGGGTTAAGCGAGTAAAGCCCGTGTGTCTCTATTTAAAAGACAGCAACAACTGGTGTGAAAAGAAAATCCCCACTTTTATTATAAAAGAACAGCTAACGGTTGGTTGAATGATTCAACAACAAGTAATACGGTGATTCTGTATGGGCCATATGACACGGGTGTGTCTGCTTTTCTGACTAATATGATACAACTTCCCCGAAAACTTACTCATGATATGTGACTGAATGGGACACAATAGAGGGAGAAAGAGGACCGAGTGACGGCATCAGACACTCACATCAGGGAAATGTAGCACACATCTTAACATAGTTTACCGAAAGAAAATGATAGATGACATAATTAAAAGACAGTCACATCTCAAATGGTAGGAAAGAAATGACTTAAATATGGCAATTGTGTTTCATGTCGTAATTTGAGGTATGGTTAGTCATTTTATCAGTCTAAAAAGATAACATTTCCGTCTGTTGCAATTTGTATCTCTATCTGCATTTCCATGGAACTTTATTGTACGTTTATTTTTTTTATTTTTTTACTACATCTACTTTGCAATCTTCGAGTGTAAAAACTCAAACTTATTGAAAATGTGCATGAAAACCAGTGGGTGGAAATTCACTTTCAGAGAGAGGGATAATGAAAGTTAAAGCCAGCTGACTGAAACTTCTTTTCATCCTTTCTGTCTGTCAAACCCAGAGACTCTTCACATTATCCCTGTGCCTCCAGCTGTTTGGGCAGGGAGGGGACCGTTGCCAAGGCGACCCACACCTTTCGGCTCGTCTTGTCTGGTCCTGTTTTGTCAAAGCTGAGGAAGGGAAGGGGGGCAAGCGATCAGGGATAATAAGCCTGTCTCTGGGAGTCTGGATCCAGTGAGCAAGCTCAGACTAGCATTGAGCGCTAACCAACATAATCTGAAATGGATCCAACCAACACAGCCAAGAAGTAAGTCTGGATTGGACGTCATCTTCCAGTTGGACACTTGCAGGCCAATTTTAAATCCCAGTGACTTGTAGAAACCCACAGCAAAGCATCCAAAGAGACCACCAGTAAGCCTTCTTGGAAGCACATGTGTCAGGCCAAAAAGCCTCAGAGTAACCTTTTGATAGTCGTTGTGTTATGTGGCGACGGCGCTGAGCTACGGCAGCACAAGCACACAGGGTGACACCTGGTGTGATTTCAGTAAATTATGGTGCAGGTGAACTCATTCCGTTTCAGTCCAGTCATGCTGTGACTAGAAGAGACGCAGCCCCACCAGGAGCTGATCTATGGCAGTGGGAGACCAAAGGCAGGCTTGTCTGGGAATTAAATGGTTTAAATGCATTGCAGGACCGGCCTAAGATTCTCTCGCTGTCTGTCTGTGTTTGTGTCTGCACTTTGTCCTGCTGCTAAGCCAACGGCCTATCAAAGAGAGTATTCGTAGCACTTTGAAGAAGAAGAAAACACTTTTAAAGTGAAGTATAATTCATTTTCAGAGTAAAAATTCCTTCTCAACCTGTTAAGTGGGTGGAGAGTGAGTGGGCAAAAGTTATATTTATGTTCTCATTCTCTCTAGAAATGTGCCTCTCACTTGTGCAGCAAATGCAGAGAATGTGAGTTCTGGAGAGGAATAAGCAACAGATTGAGTTCTGCACTGTAGGTCAGGGTTGCCATAACATTGCCCCCTGCTGTTTGAAGACTGATACGGGCAATGCATGTTCAACTCTTGAGCAACAGCAAGAAGATTGAGCCAAATGAGAAATAAACTAGCAAAAGACAATTACACTGTACACACTTTTTTATAGTCCGGAAATGCCCAAACTCTCGTGACTCACCCTCTCACTTCGTCAAACCTCAAAAGTACTAAAAGCATAAACAAATATTAGTAATGGTGCATCATGGGATATCTATCCCCTCTTTACCAGGACAGAAAAGATAATTGTGGGGACTAGCTATGCATATATGGGCTAAAGAGACAGATACAAGGAGAGAATATTGGACTTAAATGTATCAGGCGGCCAGACACACATCTCCAAATTAATCATCATGTTGATTTTTATCTGCTGGATGTGCAACTGTGCAAATATTTGTGAACAAAAGCTTTACAGCTTCTTTTGTTGCTCCCTTAATTGCCCCAAAAAACTAATTTAGGCTACATCCACACACTACTACGTTTCCATTTTAAAACGCATATCTTTTGCTATGTTTGTTTACACTGAGGGTCCACACTACTCCGGAGTTTTAGAGCACCGAAAACGAAGGAAACTCTACCGAAGCCGGGTAAGTTTGAAATCCCTTGGGTTACCTCGTAGTTTGGACAGGCGGAAATGGAGAAGTTTGAGAACAATGGCGTAGAAGTAGTTCACTATCAGTAACGATGTGTCCTTCCCTGATTCGTCACGCCCCTATCACATGACCCTTTTCCGCAAAAAAAAAAAAAAAAAAAACAGCCAGGTATACCCGTGACTCGTTTCAATAACGGATTACAACGTTACTTGCCTTGTTGTTTATGCTAGCAGCTGTTGTGCAGTTCAATCCTGTATTTTATAATGCTACTAGTTAAGCCGCCCTACGGAGCAGACATATGAAGTTCCGGTTTGCGGCTTTGAGGAGGGTGATGGACACAAACAACTTTTCTCTTCTTATTAATGCTAATTTTATTCTGCACAACTGTTGTGAAGTTCACAAAGAAACTGAAAAACAAAAACATAAATGCTCTCCAGTACGAGTGTGACAACTACGAGTGTGACAACAGACAACAAAACCGAGAGGAAACGAGTGAGGCGTGCGTTGACCCAATGTATGTATTGACTCATACCTCTAGTGAACTTTAATTTGTACCATGTTCATTTTAATGTAAATTTGATATGTGTGTGTGTGTGTGTGTGTGTGTGTGTGTGTGTGTGTGTGTGTGTGTGTGTGTGTGTGTGTGTGCAAGAACTGCTCATTATTGGTTATAATTGTTATTTTAGGTAAAACTATGTTTTACTCTGCTGTCAACCCATCCCCCTCCATCTCTCTGTCTGCCCATCTATCCCAGTCCACACCGGGCTACAAGTCTTTCCCTAATCTCCTTATATTACATCAACACTGGCCCTGACCAAGGAGACAGGTGGCGTCAGACATGCTTTGTCCCACACTACCTTCCCCCTGTGCCACAAAAGGTCAAATAAACACAGATGCAAACACATACATCAAAATTAGGCCGCACATAAACGTTACCGTCTGCCCCATTCACAACTCTGCAAACAAACCTTTAAAGAAAAATGGAGGGAAGTTGTTATGCGAGAGTTGGCAGAAAGGCTCTCAGGAAAAGTGGGTCTGGAGACTCAATAATGTGAGGAGCAGGGAAAGGATAGTGCCGGTTAAGCTCTTTGGCTCGCTCTTCTACCCCCACTTTATTATTCTCAGTTGCCTTGGAGAAAAACTATATATACACCCATCTCTCTCCCTCTCGCCACATGCTGGCTGAATGCATTTTTCTCCATGTCATTTTCCCTTTTCATTACTTCCACTAAGGTGCGAGAAAGGACAACTTCCTGATTCATTGGTAAAAATCAGTCTAATGCTCAAATCTAGTGGCAGGGAAGGGCGGAGGGGGAGGGGTCGACAAACCAAAACAGCCAAGAGGCCGACAGACAGACCAGACACTGTGTCGGTTTTTCTTCTGGCCAGACTCCCGTTTTCAGAAACCAGTGGCTTCAAAGGAATAATTAATTTCACAGTCTAGTGGCCAGACAGAGAGCCCCGACAATCACGCCCCTTTTGACACCTAAAAAGAAGAAGCAGCAGCTTTGCCGCTCTGCTTCACCTTCACTGTGTCTCAATGCAACACGAGAGCGCTGCAGTAACTTCTGGGTGCATCCAGCGTGAATCAACAGCTCAGTGGGTCCAAAACGAGTTATGGGGACAATGTAAGGATGCGCACATCTTCATTTGATAAATGTTTTTTAGGTTAAAGTTTGGTGCGTTTTAAGAACAAAATCGACTGGGTTAGGGTCGGAATAGATGATGGTTTGGGTTAAAGCAAGTGCTTGGTTAAGGTTAGCTAGTTTGTCATTATGGTTACAATAATAACCACTTGGTTAGGGAACAATTATGGCCATGGGTAAAAGAAACCAATGTTGGCTGTCGGTAAGAAACAGGAAACGAACGGAAGTCTGACGTTTTGCTAACCCCTTCAACCACCCTGACCTGCTCTCTGTGGACCTGGTGGCTCTATACAACTATAGCAACTTTTAACCATCACCTGAACAATGAAATAAAGCAACATGACTGGGTTGATTTGTCACATGAAAATCAGCTCTTACAGTAACTTAAAGAAATGGTTCGACATATTGGTAAATATGCTTATTTGCCCTCTAGCAGAGAGTTAGATGAGAAGATCGATACTAATCTCGTGTCTGTCTGTTAAATTAAAGTGACAGCCAGAAGCTGGTTAGCTGAAATGAATCCAAAAACACAAAATGTATCCATACTCGGAACATTAATGCATTAACGTACATGCATGCATATTTAACGGATTCAGTGTGGAAAGAGAACGTCCAATATTACCTGATCGGGCATGATAGTCGGACGCTCGCATCCAGTCAGTAACATTGTCACGGCGCTTCGGATTCTTGGTTTGCAAATACAAGATCCCCAGATTATGTCATGAATTCTTGTCCACATAGCGGCGAGAGAAAAGTGTGGCTGCTCTGAGCGCTTCAAGTTGAGAGTAGCCCAAGTAGATAATAGAAAGCACAGGAGCGATGCTAGTAGACCAAAGAACAGTGTTTTGATTGGTGATATGCTTTCAAGATATTGTTGTCATACAAAAGTACGCTTTTTCATTGAATCACTGGGATGAAGCGCTACCCAGCACCCTGTGGACAAGTTCTGCCAACAAAAAAAGCCCCTTTACAGGCCCTTATGTAGAAGATTTGTCAGTTAAACATTCTGTGAACTCTACTCCAGCGTAGTATAACAAAACACCTTTTCAAGATTAGCAATGCAAATTATTCAAAATGTAGGCTTGTGTTATATAAAGTAAAGATAGGAACATTAGAAATTCTTGTTGCCTCTTTTAGGTGACATGAGTGAAAATTAGTCAGTTGAAGAAAGATTTGATACAAAATAGACTCTGCAGGATGACTTTATAACTATTATGTTTTTCCTGAAATGAAGGGGGGGGGGAATTGTTTTTGGGATTTGGAAGAGAAATATTAATGTTTCACGACTGTCTTTGAGCATAGGAATAAAATTTATGTATTTTGAAAATGGGCATAGTTTCCCATTAAGTGAACTAAATATTTGAGATTGAAGACATGTAGCCACTGAAGATAAGCCGACTGACTGTTTACTGAAATCACAGTCCTCCTTTTAGTTGACCTGGCAGGTTTAAGGGTTTATGGTCTTACCTTAGAGGCCCTCCGGCGCTCAGGACACTCAGGGTGCTGGCACACCACCCAGTCTTCCTCCTGGACTGGCTTGTCATCTGAAACAGAACACACAAGTCAATTAAAAACATCTCTCTTTATCACGAAAAACACCAAAACCAGCCACCCAGCCAGCTACACGTCCATTAACACACCTGTCTTGGTAAAGCTGTAAAAACATAATGTAGACACGAAGACTGAAGTCAATGCTTGTGTTTATATAAGGACGGAGTAGGAGAGCGACTATGAGACACAAGAAACACTGTAATGCAGTAATAGAGACCAAAAAGCCATGAGTGAAAAAAAGAGAAGTCTGTTTAAAGAGATTTCTTGAAGGAAAGGTAAACAAAGGGAAACAAAAGATGGCGGGGTGTGTTGTTGGGACGAGATCAGAGAGAAACGAATAACAACCAGTGAGACAGGAAGAAAAAGAAGCGGACGAGAGGAAGCCCCAGTCTGTTTTTTGTACGAAAGTGAACTCATCGTGGGGAAGCTCGCTGTACTCCACCATAACAAATCACCATTGTCAAATAAACCTCTAAATTCTACTTGACTCGTTGGCCAACGCTGCATTAAAAAGGTATGATAAAAGGCAGTGTTTACTTCCACATCTTCTACATGTACACACACGATAAAGATATCATAACAGAGCCCCGATTGTTATCGGTCTGCCTAATGAGAAAAACAGAGAATACACGTGTGGGGAGGCGAAAGTAGGAGCAGGGAAGGGGAGCAGAAAGAGCAGACAGACGGTCGAGGTGCTTAAAAAGTCACCAGGTTCTGGACACGACGGGCCTTTGGAGCTAAACCTTTCCAGCAAGCTCAGATAACTGTTCATTGTAATGTCTCCGCTCTCTATTTAGCCGAGCCACAACATGATGTATCATTACTAAATCATTAGTAATAGAGATGGGCTGATGCTTGGTGGCGGAACTTTAAAGGCCAATAATTTGTCAACATGAAAAGAAATAGTGAAACAGCTAAGGGCCCTCTCTGGGCCTGAGCTGGCGTACGGAAAAAAGTCACCTTGAGTCATCCACTTGGCTACAGCTACGCTCACAGGTCAAGGGTGCTTGTGGGGAAGAGGGAAAAACACTGTAATTGGTGCATACCATGGGTTCCCCACTGGGATGGGAAGGGTCAACCTGCCTGCAGGGATTTTGTTCAATGGGAATAAAACCAAGAGTCCTCAGCCACTCTAGCAGCTGTACTTGCTGGTGGCACTAGAACAAAAGTCAAGTAGGATTCATCCTCTGTGGACCATGAATGCCTGTACCCAATGTCATACAGTCAAGCAACGCTGTCGGCAGAGCGGGAAGAAAAATGTCAAATTCCATGCAATACTTTAAATCTATTCACCGATCAGTAATATCAATATTACAGGGACAATTAACTTTGTAGAAAATGTATAGTAGGCTCTGTTCTGAAGGGAAATAAACAATTGTTGGTTACAGGAAAAATCAAATTATAAAAAAGGTTTTGTGTTAATCCAAAGTGAAAGTGAAACATTTGACCTGCAAGTAAAGTCAGAAGATTTCACCCTCTGTGGACCATGAATGTCGGGCTATGCATATTTCGGAAAAAAAATATCACGATTTTGCATGTTTCCTGGTAATTAAATATATATAAATGAATACTGAATACAACCACATGGTTCTATATACAGAAAACTGAGAAATTGGAGTTAGTACACACTTGTTATTATCAATTTAGACAACGTAATTGTGTATCACAAAATCTTAAATTTATGAATCCATCCCGATATGATTCTATTGAAAGAGAATAGATTATCATATTGAATAATTCCCCCGCCCTACATGAATTTCTGGACCAAATTTCTTGTTTAAACTTCCACCAGCTTCTGGGAAAAGAGAAAGAAAGCCTCTCTCTCCTATGCTGGGAGCAGAACGAGACGTACACACTGGCCAGCGGGCCTCAAGCTAACGGCCACCTCAGGGTTTACGAGCCTCCAGTTTTTAATGGAGTGTTTCCCAAAGAGGCAGATCTGCCTTTACCACAGCGAGACTTCACAGACGGCTCACATCCATCAGGTGGACAGAAGCAAATAAATGCTAATGCTGCTCTGTATCTGCGGTGTGAGTAAATAAACAGCCGTTTCCTGACAAGTTAGCGATGTAAACTTAGCTGATGTCAATGTCGTATCTACAGCTCGTTTCCTCAGACTCAAAGTGGCCACAAAATAGATCACATTCAATATTTAGCTCAATGTTTTGGTGATTAATAGGCTTGGAAATGGCTCGAAAAGAACCATCTGTCAGGACTCAAACCCGACTAAGGCTGCCACTCTATTCAAAAGTCAAACTATTGAAATGTGAAAAAATAAATGTTGTGAAATGTCAAAACTGTAAAATGCTGTGCATACGCTCAAGTACATTGTGTTCCAGTAAGAAGTATTTGTTGAATCCATTGTCACCGAGATGTGTGGAGGCACTTTGTATTTTACACAAACTGTGGAACTGTCAAATTCATCTCTCTCAAAGTGACAATACCATGATTACAAATCTGATGAGTCATCTTTTTAGCTCGTCATGCCAATGAAGCAGCGGAGGCGACACACATGAACATGGATACATAGGTTACGCGTTACTTACTCAGACATTCAAACTTAAAAAGCTAACTGAGCCGTAATACCAAATCCACTCAATATACCGCTGTCCTAAACTCAAGCCTCCCCCTTAGCCTCTTAAAACTCTTAGCCCTCTCTTTGCTACTTGACCGTCATGCTGTATTGTAAAAATCCCTTCATCTGCGGAAGCTCCGTCTTCTCTCCTACTTGCTCATATCTTGCTGACTCTCCCGCTTTCTCTCTCTCTCTGATGAACTGGAATTTCTGAACTCAGCACTGCTGATTAAGCCGAAAGCAAACACATGCACGCACACACACCCACACAAACAACTATACACGAACACACGTGACAGCGGACAATGAGCTTGCACACTAAAGAGACAGTGGAGCATCCCATCATTGCAGCTCTCTGCTGGCTTGCTCGCCACAGATACTGCCTGGGGGCAAAGACCCATTAGGCATCCATAAATAAGCCAGAGTGGCAATGCCAAGTTCCAAATGATTTACACTCGAACACACAAGATGTACGAAGTATTCCAACTTGTCAATCACCACTTCCTCAGTTTGGAACCAGAAAGCAAGTATGAATGTGGTTTTAAAGTGGAAAACGGTGAAAATGTTCTTGTGTGCTAGCTTAGCTACCAGGGAATCAATTTACTTTCACATCATGTTGCCTATTTATAGCCATCAAATACCTATTCAAGACATTTTGCAGGGATCTGATTGATATGAATTTGCAGGAAACAATATAATGGCAGTCGGACAGTTGACCCCCTTATTGAGCTCAATTAGCCAACTAGCGGTAAAAGATAAAACCTGCCAGAAACAGTTGTGATGTTAGCTGACAAAATTGCCTGTTGTCGACTAAAAATGAGAGGCCTCTTGTAGTCTGAAGCATCGTTTCAAATATTACGTTGGATTTTGGGTTGTAAATCTGTCACAATATCATTGGAAACTGCACACATCCATCATAAGATACATAATTGATTTCCACCCGCACATTCTGATGTCAAACTCTCAAAAGGTTTGAACACATCTATTCTCGCTGCATCATGCCTGTCATACTCTAGAATGCCATATGTAGGTGGGAAGGAGCCGAGTCGAGCACACGTTTTTATGAGGAATGTTAGGTACGCTTCACTCTGCTTTCTATTTTGATGAGATCTCATCATGGCACAGTTTGACATCATGTTTTAGCCCCTCCACCCCAAATGCAATGCTACATGCAACTCCTTGCCAGGAGATCATTATGAAAAGACTCAGAGACAAACACAGATGGCAGGCAGGCCGGAAAGCATACGGACTGGGAGAACTGGCAAATATCTACAGCCATATCAACACATGCCGAGGTGGTAGACAGACACATATGATACATAAATATGGAATGAGGAGACAAGAAGGGGAGTACGTTTTGCAGGGATGAAAGGAAAATTGGGATGGAGAGTCTGGTTAATAATGGACAGCTCTATAGGCCTGAGCAAGACACACACACACACACACACACACACACACACACACACACACACACACACACACTAGTGCCGTGTCTAGTTCCAATAAAGATTTACAGCAATTTAATTTAATTATAAATTAGAAAACATTCATTAATAATAATCGCTTAGACGAAGGTGAGAAAATGTATATCACTCTCGTATTTGTACAGTGAGTCTGGCGGTTAGCTTAGTATAAATACTGGAAACCGGGGGATCTGCCTCGAGCAGAGGCAGCTCTACTTAAAAGCTCACTAATTAACACGTTATGGCACGTTGTTTAATAGGCACACAAACCAAAGTCTACAAATAAATTGAAGGTTATGTGCCAGACTATTTTTTGGACCTGGAGCAGGGACTTCTGGCCGAGACATACTCTTAATGCTAAGCATTTAATTTAAAAGCACTTAATGTGGCTCCATATCGAAAGGGCAGATAAGGGAGAGAATGGCATCAATCTCCTCATCTCCATCTTGGAAAGACAGCAAGACTGTCAGACATGAATGTAGTCAGCAAGTAGGGAGAAAGGTGACTTGTGTGAACAGTCTGTTCAGTCCATTGTGACAAATTAAAGAACACAAAAGCTTGTGTTTATTTATTCCTAGCTTTTTCTGGAAAAGTTCCTGAATGCGTTACACAGAAACGTATTTATATCTCTCAAATCACACTTGGTGAATAACGGCACCTAAAAAGGCTCTGTTCAGTGAACACCGAGCCCAACCTTTCTACTGCAACCCTGGAGTGTTCCTCTACAGGTGAATGAGTCTGGGCCCGGCAAGCGGACGATGAAGCGCAAGCAGGTTGCAGCTGTTTCTGATGCCGAGCGGGGGCACGACGCGGCCCTCCTGCTTCATGTTGTTTTACCCCCATAGTGGTTAAATCAAACACATGTGCATCACACACTCTCCTACCCGCTCCCTTCATCCTTCTCCCTCCTCCACCACATCTGAGCAAACCCATGGTCCCCATGTATAAAACTCAAAACCACAGAACAACATGTGTAAACTGTTCCAGAGGGGTGGAGGAACAGTCAACAATCATTTTAATTTATAAGATGGAGGAAAACAAATAATATCCAATTCACTCTGCAGACTCATTTTGGAATTATTTAATGAAAGTACAGCTTTCTCACATCTTTACATGCCCATCTGCTTTCTATAGGACTGTTACATTAAGGTGGAACTCAATACCCTGTCACCATATTTAAGAGGGGTCATGAGGGGATTACTGCATATCTTGCATTTTTAAAAGGGCATTATTGCCGAAGAGTACAGTAATTGGTCAAGCTGATTATTATATAATAGTCAGACTATTCTTTTTATGGGCTTTACTGGAGCTGCAGTTAATGGAACCCATAGCTAAGAACGGGGGAATTTCTCAGTGTTATTTTGTACTGGCCAAATTGGTTCCCATCAAACAACCTCATTTTGTTCTTTGGGGTTTTTATTAGCCGTCACACAAACAAAAACTCAGCCAGTCAATTCTCGCTTTAAATCGACATCTTGATTAAGAACAAAGCCCCATGCAATATGCAGACTTGTAGTCCTTAGTTGTTGGTGAGTCCTTATGGTAGTAACAAGTTATATTGCTAAAGCATTTTGCAATTATCAGAGTTAAGACAGTATGCATAATGATCAGGTGTGGTGGAGATATTTGCTGACTTAAGGCTCGAATGAGAAAGTAACATCTTCTCATTATCCTGCTTATCCAAATAAAGAAAATTGCAACATGTATTGCCCGTGAATGACGACATCGCTAACATTTGCAAACGCTGGTGACAAACTATATATACAAAATATTCTGTAAACTAACCTATGTAACAAAGAAAAAATGCAAAACTTCTGATTTGGGAAGCTGGAACTAGAAAATGTCTTCAAATCAAAAATACATTTCTACTGATGGACAAACTGATCAATCATTTCAGCTTGCAAAATGAGGAAAGTAAGTTTTAAAAAAGGAATAAAAACAGATCAGTTGCTTTTGTGTTCTAGCTGCAAGATGGAAGAGAGGAGCATCGAGTATGTGTACAACCTTGTTGTCCATGCCTCTTAAGGAAACAACTACAAGTTTGATATTTTTACCTGCAGCACTGCAGTTTCATGGTGTTATAAAGACAGAGAAAGCAGCAGTGACTCTCTAAATAAAAAAGGCAAGACAAGAGAGTTTTGGGACTGATTCCGAAAACTGATTCTGTTATGTTTTGGAGAATCGAAAAGTATCCTTAAGCTGAGAAGCTCCCGTGCTGAGTGCACCAACAGAGTTGGGAAATGTTTTGAGAAGAAGCTTGAGGCCTAATTACAGAGATGGTGAAAAGGTAAGGATCAAAGCCTCTCTGTTCCTTCTGTGGCATTCCTCTTTTCGGTCGATGCCAAACAAGTCTGCCTCAGCAGGCACCGTCCCTAAGCTGACCAGAAAGTAGCCAGATTTCCAGGAGGCTGGCTGGCACAGAGAAGAGGATGAAGAACATTCCTCCGGCCCTGTGTTATCACTTCCCCTTCACTAATGGCATAAATCGGGCAGCACAGCGGAAAGCAAGTGCCCCTGTGCCACGTCAAAAAAAGCACTGAGAAGAGACAGGGAAGCATTTCAGCTCAGCTATGCACTTCTTCGGTGGTAAATATTTCATCTGTGGAGCTGGTCTCATCCGTTCTTTCCCTCTCGTCTCTCTCATGTGAGGCTGTCTTCATGCCAGGTCACTGAGTGCTTTCCACGGAAGAACAGAGCCATGGAAAAAAAACAAAAAAACCTTTCCGTGATGGTGCTTAAATCCTTCGCTCAAAAGTGCAAGTGAACCAGATCTTCTGTTTGCAGAAAAGGTTGCATACAACAATGTGAAGTAATGTCTGATCCATGTCACACACGTCATAGTGGCGCAGCCAGGTCAGAACAACATACAAGGGCTTTCCTGTTATGCTGGATAATAAAATGATAATAATGTTCTCCAAGGTCAAACTGAACCACGATTATAGCGGGTTGCGCTCTCCCAACCATGAAAACAGTGATAGTCACAGCTCTGTGTGACTGTACTTAGGCATATTGGTGCCTTTTAATTAAATGCTAACACCATCAGCATGCTAACAGGTTCACACTGAAAATGCTAACATTATAAAACACAAGGTCAGAGGATCAACACAGTTCCTACAATTTATCCTGAGGTCAACATGACTTTCTGAACACAAATGTCACGGCAAACCATTAAATACTAACGGCATTTATTTCCCTAAAAGCCAAACATTTTAACCACATGGCGGTGCTATAGGAGAAGTCAGGTGGATCATCCTCTCAGGACCATGAATGTCTGTACAAAGAGGTTTGGGTGGTTTATCAATGCATATTTTGCAGGTTAGAGCAATGAAAATTGGCCCCTTATAACAGGTTGGGTTAAAACAAACTCTGGCCTGCACATCACTACTGTCATCCAATCACCAATATTTCAAGAGGAGGACAAATGTCTGCAAATAATTAATATTTTAAAATGTATAGTATATGTTCTGCTCTGAAGTTACAGAAAAATATCATGTGACAGTTGAGAATCAAGCACACATGCGTTAAGGTTAGCGGATACTTACACCGAATTCTACATCAACAAATCCTACTCGACAATAAAATATAAAAAAACTGTCATGTCTATCTTTTACTTACCGTACTTTTCGGGTTATAAGCCGCTACTGCCCCCGACAGCTCCCCGCTGTAGCCAGCTGGGGCTCCTGCTAGCGCTCCGTCACTTCCCCGCTAACTTCCCCGCTAACTTCCGCTAGCTCCCTGAAAACCACCGAAGGTAGCGGGACCAGGCTCGACACCCGACTTGGGCAGAGGGGACGCGAGCAGCAGCAGTGGCCGGTAGCAGCAGAAGCGCTAGCTAGCAGCGCTACTAGCTTGCTACAGCGGGGACACTGATCAGCCGTAGGAGCGGCTTATAACCTGAAAAGTACGGTACCTTATCTTTGACCTATCTTTTACATTTAAAAGCCTCTCCCCAGCCTCCAGTTTTATTGTGAGAAAGCAAAACACAAACACACCACTTAGTCAGGAGATCCTCACAGGACCCCAAGCTTACCACAGAGATCATGGATGACGTCCAGGGATGAGGACCAGGAGTAGCGCTCTATTCCCACTTGAGTGAGAGATGGTGGCAGGGCCTCCAGCTCGTATTCGCCACGCTTCTTCCAGTAATGGAACATTACGAGTTCTTCAACCAGCTATTTGGTCATCAAGATATACTGTAAATGTTAAAATCGTTACCCGAAAGCTTAGCTCATCCCACCGTGTGTAACCCGCCCTCGACCCCACCAGGAGTCATAATGACCTGAACTTCTGCAGACAATCGAAATCGACCTTCTCATCAACCATCTTTATCAAATAAAACTTTGCCAGACGTACTCAACTTTTAAACTCTGCCAACTGCCAATATGTTCATGTTCATCCCCACCTGCACAATTACCTCATCCAGCTATAAGCCACAAAACACTTTGCTTTGAACCTTCTGTCCAAGTCTGATTCAAGGCTGCTCCAAGTAAGCCCATCTCCAGGGGCCCATATTACTCATTCTAAACCTGGAATACGCTAAGAAGCTGCCATCCAGGTTTTAACAGTCAGGTTTTAAGTAGGCAACAGTTGTCTCTCTACATTAATGTCAAATGCCTTTTCCTGTTGATACTGGAGATTTTGTAATCGTCCACTAATCATCCACTGAAAGCCACCCAAGTGCTGGCAAGCACAAAATGCTGCTCTTTTCTAATCCCTTTAAGAGAGCCAGATTTACAGACGACCAACCGCTAAAAGGTGTTGCAAACTTATCTCCCCCAGCAAGTAAAATGTCCTCTGCTGCTGCCTTCCCTGAGCCTCGACTTCATCCATGGCAAAGTTGTTCAAACTGTACAAAACTTGAGTGTGAGGCAAGCTGCTCATGTTAGAGCCCTGTGTAGGATCTCCTGGCGATCGTGGGGGCTTTCTGCCCACTCCATCAGACAAGTGTTGTATTCATGCAGAGGTGAGTTGCATGCTGGGACGGGCAATCTGGGCCAATGGCTTTTGGACTGGGTGACACAAAGATCTCATTTAAACCTCCTCCTACATCCAGAGTGGACTTTCTTTATGTTTTGCGCAAAGATGTAAAAGGCTGACATTTTTCTGAATTAATTAGTGCCCGCGCCCTTTATGTCTCCTGACAGATTTATTCCTTTTTATGAATGCACCAGCTCTGTGGTGACGGAGCTCAGTTATTTCTGGGGAGGTACAATGCACACACACTGGCCTCTTGGAGATGAGAAAGACCAAATGACTAAAAAGAGTCCCATTATACAATTATTATCTTAGACAAGGAACTTCCACTCCTAATATCTTTGGAAACGGGTTAAAACAACGTGCAGCTAAATAGTTCAAATGGAGGCATAATATCGCTAGTGTTGCTTAAAAGCAGATGCACTGCTATTACGCATCTAAAATGGGAGAAGAAATACTGTGAGAATGTGCTGCACCGGCTGGGGTAGGGAGGGACGTTGTCACATACACACACACACACACACAACGACCCACATGTCCAATTTTGGGATAAAAAATTAGAGGGTAGGATGGGAGCCGGTTTGCTGCTCAGCTCTGGGCTTTGCAGACATGTGGTAATAATCTGAAGCAGCTTTGAGCACATGGCTTCCCTTTTAATGAAGAGAGCAGCCTTGCAGCATGAGAACTGCGCTGCAAATGCGATGGCCAATTTCCACCGACTGCAGAAACAAAGAGGGAAGCAAAAGAGGGGCTAGACGGCCTCGCTTTCATCATCGTCCACCAGACGGCCAGAAAGTACCCGCCACCATTATGGTACTGCCATGTATTTGGATCTGATCTCACACAAACATAAGAAATTGGGTCATGAAAATAAATCACATTACATGAATTTAGGAATGGACTCTTTACTATGAAAACACTAACCCGCTGGCCCAGGGTGCACTTTCTGACATGGTTTAGGTCCAGCCATCTGGTAGAGAGCAGAAGTCTAAAAATTACAACCAGGATGAAAGCTGGTGTTTCCGCCACCAATATATAGAGTTTTGAATAGCTGTCCAGTTTGAATATTTCCTCTCCTCTTAAAAAGGGGCACCTTAATAAAGTGAGAGATTAATGTAAAAGAAAAATGGTCAAAATCAATAACAGCAGAGGTTGAGCTTTTCTGACTTCCACTCCCTGGTATGGGCTCCAATAAAACACAGGATCCTACATGTCCCATAATGCAACTCAATCTGTTAAATATAACCTCCCTCCCTCCTAAAAAAAAAAACACACCCTGGTGTTTTGAAACTGACACGGCCCGTCTGTAATGCAGTCCTCCTGAGATGACATCATCTGGGTAATCTTTTCAAACCTTTGAACGCTCCTCCAAAACCAAAGTAGTTCTCATCACGAAGACTAAACTGAAATCCACATGTAACATTGGTGGAGTAACCCTTTAAATGACTATGTGTTACAAATCATTTGTAATCACACCAGCATGGGACATTTTAGTCCCCCTAAAACTAAGGAAAACTGAAAATGTAGCATCATGCACAGCCGCGCAACTTAGATCAGATAACAGTGTTCTTTTTTTTTTTTCTCCGAATATGGCATCCAGCAGCTGAGGGCAAACAACCTCTCTCTCGATACCAGATTCAAGGCATGCGTCTCTCGGCAGTATAATCCTAAACACAAGCCTGTAACCTCTTTTCTACTGACATTAGACAACGGTTCAAAAAGAAAGATACATATTCACTGTCTCTTCTAGCGCTATAAAGATAGTGGGAGGAGCAGCTCAGCTCTCATTATGTTACAGAAAGGCTCCAGGACATTTAAGGAAAGGTTTATCGTTTTGGGAAAAACACATATTCATCCACTCTCATTTCTATGTTATATGTGTAGCAACAAGCAGGAGACGGTTGGCTTAGATCAGCACAAAGACGGGAAGTGAGGGAAATGTCTCGCATGGCTAGACAGCAGTATCACACTTGTCATCTAACTCTTGGCCAGAAGTGAATGAACATATTTCCAAAGAACATCATTAATACAATATAGGTTTGCCAGTAAACACACCGAAAGCATTTGAAATTTAAAAAAAAACCATTTGAGATCATTATTACAAATGTTTCCTTCACCGAGGGTCATTATAACAAAAAGCAAAGAGTTGCCTCAAATACCTCTAATTTGTTTTTAGTTTCAGACAGAAATAGCACGCCGAGTGCCGAGACTGAATGAACTGGCTCCTCAATAGAATCACACACTCACTAAAGTATTAATGGTGTGTTGAGAATTGAGTGTGTGAGCTGGTGCAGTACGACAAGACTGTAAATGAGCCTGTTAGAGAGTGTGTGCTGTGAGGGGGGGGAAGGTGTGTGAGCCAAAGTGTTGACAGAGGGAGTGCAGTTGAAGGCTTGTGCGTGCCCATATGGAGGAGGTTTGGGTTTATATTTAGTAAGTTGGCCCATCAAACGGGCCGAGGTTAACCCTTCACCGGCAACTTTAAGACGCCTCTGCGTGAAAGAGAAAATGCCAAAGATTCATTTCAGTTCCATCGGAGAGAGACACTCGAAAAAATGTCTTCCAGCCAGACTGTAACCGAGATGGAGACACGGACAAAGAGTAATAAGTACAGCCTGTGCCTGACGATTTATTCATCTCCATAACTACCATCTTGCTAGGACTAAAGACCAAAACTTATTAGTGTGGATGCAGCCCGAGAGTCTGCAGCCATGCTAGCAGCTCTGCGAGGTTGCTTTGATCTCACCGTTAATGTCAGCAGGCCGACGTGCTCACAACACGCTGATGTTTAGCAGGTCCATGTGAAGCTGAAAGGATTCATCTGCATCTATTTTTGATAATCTTGTTCATTATAATACATTTAAGAGAAGAGCTAAAACGTTGGAGTTTTGCACTGTTGGTCGAACAAAATAAAACATTTGAACGGGTCACCTTGGGCTGATCGGTTTTGAGACCCCTAAATTAAAATGGCCACTAGTTAACTAGGTGTAACGTTTAATACCATTTTGTATTCTTTAATAGGTTTAATGTTTAATCTTTATGTCTGTCCACCTGCCAACATCAACACGAAACACAAAGTTAAGCCGAGGCGAGGATGATTTGCATTAGTTTTGCACGTAATTGGTAATAAATGTATGTATTGGTCAAGTTAAACATTTTGACCGGATGATGGAGGTAGATGAAAATTAAGAGATTCCTAAAATGATTGCACATGATCATGCGTCCCAAATTTAATGAAAATCCTCCACAAATTGTGGAGATAATTCAGTGTTGGAAAGCAACTCAATGGCAGCAAGATGACACGCAGATAAATCCCAGATGGTATTTGGTGCCTGAATTACAATATAATACAATCTAAAAGAAACGGGCTGAACCGATGATATTCTAATAATGTATTTTAATGATGACAAACACTGATGCACCAACCATCAGAAACGTGCAGCGAGAGGAGGGTGTGCAGGACCATCCATCCCGAGTGAATTACTACGAGGCATCATGTAATTTAACCGTCCGTCCTCAAACCAGCAGGGACAAACAACCACTCTTCAACTTGTTGATATGAATAATCCCATAATTTGAACAATCTGGTTTAAATTGCAGTGGGGGCTGCTGTTGAGAAGCCAATAACAGAGTCAACAGGAATCAAAAACACTTATTCCCTAAAAGTACAGTTATTGTCATGTGGGGGGCTGCGGGCATAAACAGCCATTTAGCCAGGGTGGAGGTTATGAGTGTGGAAGGACACATTCAGAGGTAAACATTTGCAGAGATGTTTCTTAAATTAAAGAAGGTGTGTGACCTTCACATGGCCCCTCTAATTATCTGCTGCACAGTATGAAGTGGAGCTGCTCGCTGTTGGTCTATTTACAACATGAAGGGTGGGTAATTAGTTTGACTTTAGTCCAAAATGTAAAGATAAACGCTGACCAACGACCAAATAAACAAGCGTCGACATGGTCAACGGGATTCTGAACGCAAATTAAATAGTTTGTTCTCCGTCTGATGCGAACCATCACAGAAGGACGAGGACAGAGAATAGGCAAATACCCCTCAGAGCAACAAAACAACAAAAAAGCAGAAATTGTAACCCAAAAAACATGTCTAACAGCTATTCAAAGTGCCGTAAATGAGTGTAATAAGAGCGGATGATTTAAGAGTAGTAGAACAGTCCCGGCTTCTGTTTACTATCCGCCACTTCAAGTGTTCTGGGAGTCCTTTGTGGGAGAGAGAGGGATGGTGGGAGAAGACGACACGCGCACAAGGGGAGGGAGGACTGGCCTCCAGCTGTGAGCATGTCCGTGACAATGACTTCATCTGGGACGGAAAACTGCTCAACAGATAAGTGATGTGTAGGAGGCCACAACACCTGTTATATCTGCATATTGTGATATTCACCTCTTCTCAGTGAGCCGCATTAAAGGATTAGTTCGCCAATTTGGGGTTTGCAGCCCTTGACTATAGGCACAAACACTGCACTCATAATCTGTAAAATGATTTGCTCGAGTTGGTGAATTTAAAAAAAGGGTTAACTGAATTTGGGCCTGAGATCAAAATGTCACATTTTCACAAAGATGTAAATCTTTTTTGCCTTAACAGTATTCAACAACTACACCCCTCATGCCGTTGACCGAATGCCTACAGACTCATGACAAATGTAGTTTTTAGAATTAAAACTAATTCATTGGATGGTCTACAAATCATAAACATTGTGGAACATTTCTCAAAAGGCGATTACGTCTTTGCGTCACTTGTTTTTGTCTGACCAACACTTAAAAAACGCGCAAAGATACATTAAATAGTTTTACATGAAATAAGGGATTTTTGTGTGTCACATGACCTTTTGAACTCCCTGCTGTAGTGAAGTCCACATACAGGAAGTACAGTACAGAAATGAAGAGATGCAAGGAAGGAAATTATTTGTCAGACACAAGAGGATCAGAGAATCGTTGCATCGGTGCTTGATTTGTTTTCCCATTACAGATAACAAATTCAACCAGAGAAAAAACAAAGCTGGCCTGCAAGGCAGACGAGTGTTTATTGTGGTGCAACATGCAGCCTGGAAGCAGAGACATGAAAGTCATGACAGAGCCTGCTGTGCTTCTGACATCATATTCAGTGCAGAGCCTTCATAAAAAAAGTTAAGGTTGTTATCAATATTACAATGAGTTGCAACATTTCACATGAAGCTGGGATAATTATCCCGGTCCAGTTGGAGAGAAAAGAGAAAGAAAATAAAGGAAAGAGAAGATGAACAAAAGCTGTGACCCGGAGCGCCCATCAGGAAAAGGCAGAAATGCAAAGCGAGGAAAAGAGAAAGGAAATCACTGCCAGAAAAAAATAGTGGAACAATGGACGGTAGAATAGAGACGGTCTGAAAAGTGAAGTTTGAACTGCACGAGTCACGAGCCAGGCGAAAATCACCAAACACACGCACACGCACACACACACAAAACACGGCACAACACAGAATTACACCAGTCTAGTCAGGTTCAAATGTTGGAGCAGGAAGACTAAACAATACAACGGCTCCCTCAGAGCTCTGCAGTTGTTGTTTTTTTCAGATCAAAACCTCCTGCTTAAGAAAACTATCTCACCAAAAGTTCCATTTATTAGCTGTTCTGGAGCTTTCCATCATATCACATGAGCTTCATCAGCAGAATTGGGTTCGTCCAGTTGTAATGTAATTGTTCACATGTCCATTTTTTTTTTTTAAGAACTTCCTGGGCAAACTCCATCAGCTGATGATGGTCATGTGACACAATCAAAAACACCAAAGCAGCTACTAAATGGACCTCGTGGTGAGGTAGTTCTTATCGTTAATGCCAACATGGACCAGAAGTCCTTTAAGTGCAAAGGGAAAGAAATACAAATGTGAACATTGACTATTCCACCCAAACTCCATCTGCTGCTGAAGATCATGTGATATGATTAAAAGCTCCAGAACAGCCAGTGAATGGACCTGGTGGTGGGATTGATAACTCGACTGCGGCATTAACCTGCAACAATAAATAAGCAAATAAACATAATCAACACAAATGAAGTGTTTAGCTCTGAACTAAAGTAACAAAACCAAATTCATGAAATCATTGATTTAGGCCAGAGCTTCACGTAGCCTTTCTACACAGGTCCTCTTTTTTACGATAACCGACATTTTAACATCCTTATAATTCATCGAAAGAGTACGAACTGAGGTTTCTAGTCTGTGTTTTTGTTTTTCGGTGGTGGACAGAGACCAGACAAGACATCTGGTCCCAGATTAGACGAGTGTGTTTAAGACAGGCTTATGACTCCGGTGGCCTGGAACATTGAAGGCTTCCAGACTCAACCAATTACAGCTGCTAACTCCATGCTGACTTCTTACTGTATGAACCCATGAACTGACAGCAACGCATACATTACACATGTAAAGCTCACCAAAACGTGGAGCACGCAGGGTGTAGAGCTGAAAGAGATTTGTGGACTCCCAGAATATCAACCTGCAACAATTTGTATCGTTCTTTCACCATTCTAGGAGATCTTTCCAACTTCTCAAAAGTATTTTTGTCTATTATTGCAAACTCATTCTCTTTAGTTTTTTTTTTTGGGACAAAACAAACCATTTAAACATGACAATTAGGGGGGGGGGGGATAATTGTTAGTTAGTCACAGGCCTATAGGAAAGCCTTAATATTGCAAATTTCACTTTGATGTGAATTATGAGCTGCATGGGGAAAGAGAGCGGAAAGCACATATGGCAGGCCTGGGGGGGGGGGGGGGGGGGGGAGAACACAATAAATAGTGTTGGTTAGAGATTTACAAGAGCTAATATCTATCATCTGAGCGTATGCTGAGCTGCACCAAGACCCTTCATCATGAGGGGAACTTCAGATCACAGTGTACTTGTCCTCCTCTGATTAAAATGCCCCTGCCTCCAGCTGGGATAATTGCTCAGGTCACTTGCCAAATCCTCCAGTAACTTTGATGACTGGTGGAGGGAGGGAGGGCATTAAACAAAGATCTGGTGCCTGAGGATCAAAGTAATTCTGACTTCTTCAAGAGCAACTTAGTGCATGACACAATGTGTTTCTTACAAAGCAGGTAACTAATGGACCGTTAACAGCTTGACGTTAACGTAGAAATGGTGATCAATATCCATGCGTTTTACTCACTGAGTCGTAATTTGAGACCGAGCCAGCTCCTTGGTGGAGATTTGTGCAGAACTGAATGCATGGTCCACTTGTTTGGCACCATCTATGCATGCAGTCCTTGGGGGGAAAACACCAACAAAAGCTCCCCGTCCGTCGGCGTGTGGCGGTCTCGCTGCGATGTGTTAATTAGTCTTCTCTATGGCATTCTCATTTCCCTCGAAACACGCCTCGGCCCCGGGTTTAGGTCTGTGGTCGCCGGAGAGAAACAAAGCGGCAACTCACATCGCTGGTTGGGGGGGGAAAGAGTGGCACAAAAGCCTCCACGAAGAGTCAACACGGGGCTAACAACCGGTGAGGCGCAGCTACAAGTCTGGAGTCCGCGCTAAGCTGCACATAACCTGTTGTTAGCCGCGCGAGAGCACATGCGAGAGGGAGAAGAAGAAGAAGAAAAAGAAAAAGAAATCTCCTCGACGTCTGTTGGTGAAGCTCGGTCGGTGCAGGAATGGGACTACGAGAAGAAGAAGAAGAAGAAGAAGAAGAAAAAAACCCCGCGTGACTCTTTTAAAGAAGCAACTCTGTGGATTGGGGTTCCTTCTATTAACTTTACACAACGGGCCGTTGCAGTTGAACACATGTTGTGAGCTGCTTCGTCTCGCCGTCCTCTCTCTCTCTCTCTCTTTTTTTTTTCTCTCTCTCTCTCTCTCTCTCTCTCTCCATTCATTCAGACAACCCGAATCCACAAAAGACTCGACGCCGTTTCCCTTTCGAGTGGCTCAATGTGGCCGCTAGAGGCGCCAGAGAGACGCCAACAACACGGCCACTAAACGGCACACTAACCAGAGTCCATTCAGTTTCTGAGTGATTTTATCGAAGAGAATCAAGATGTCTCTCAACTAAGTTATATCTGAAAATAGTCAAGAGGATATATAACATATTAGCCCAAATAAAAATGTAAATACATTTACTTAATATTAAGAACCATTTTGAGGTACTTGAAGGCTACTTTACTTGAATATTCTACTCATGCTTCCACTCCACTCGAATTGTTTGATTATTCCGATAAATATTACAAAATATACTGCACAAATATAGAATTATGTGTCATTGTGGATTACAATTGATCCTTTTTTTTATTTCCCAGGAGAAATGCTCAAATTACATAGCAGATGAAGTGAAATGAGCCCCACATGTATCAGCTGCAACATGTAACTGTTATAGGTGTTGTATTGTAATGCTCATCCTGGACTTTGACTTGGAACAGAGTATTTCTACACTCAAAGATAGCTTCTCATTTCTAAATGACAACTGTTGACTTTGTGGGTTGAGATTGTATATCTATATGGTTGACATGACAGTTACGAACAGATTTTAGCTATAGCTAGCTAATGTAAGATAAGGCTAACGTTTAACAACTGGTTGAAAACTATCTCCAGCTCGTGTTTTAAGGTTTATAGCTAAATTGATTGAAAATAAAATAAAAACGCGTACAAAATAAACAACAAAAAACGTAATGGCTACAAACTTGCTACAATGCTAACAGACTGAGGCTGAGCTTCCTTACCAGTCTATGGCTCTACGTAGAATGCATGGAGTACAGTATTATTGATAAAAATTTAATTTATTCTGTAACATTTTGATCGTTTGGAGGCTTAGAATAGAAGCCTACCATTAGATTGATGCTTAGAGGGGACTTTTTAAACAGTATGCTTTACTTTTAAAAGAGACTTATTTCAAGATGAGTAATCGGTGTCTTTGACAAATCAGAAAACCCGGTCATGAGCTACGCTGGAGTTGCTTGAGTGTAAACTTCTCCAAATAAAGAGAATGCTGAATGGCTATCAATATTCCAATGATATACACTGCAACTAGGGAACCTATAAAAGTCCTTGCAACAAGGAATAAACTGGGACACACTTGGAATGTTTACAACAGTGAAATAGTCGATACTATTGGCTCCATGTTCCAGTCAAAAACAGGAGTTTTTCTGACCGTGAATAATACAATAGTTAGATAATGACATTCCTCTTGCCTTTGGAAATAATGCTTTCCTACTGGTAGGGTGGGATGTTGGGAACCTGGGACTATACATTATGAATATTCATTATCAACTAACATTCAACTTGAAGAGGGACCCTGTACATCAACATATTGTTTTAAAATCTTTATTGATGTCAGAAAATTAGATTACCACACAGCAAAACTGGGGTTCTACACTATGCACAAACAGTGGGAGAGATTAGCGGTGAAAAGAGCCCCAGAAAGCTCATTCTTGTCCCAAGAATGGTAATGGCATTAGATTATGTCTGTGTATTTTGTGTAGTTTCTCTACTTCCATGAATTTTTCAACTGATTCGGTTGATTTTAGCGATTGTAAAGACACAATGCAGAGGCATTGTGTCTTTACTCAGCACAATTGTCATTGAAGTGCACTTTTGAATTGTGTTGTCTGGTAGGGAGGGTGTAACATAAGAGTCACATATTATTTGAGATTTCTACATGACTGACTGTTGACAGGTGTCCTTGATACTTTCATGGCTTTAAACAGATCAGTGTTTCAGCCACGAGCATCATGTGTGAGGAACATTTCAAATATTGTTCAAACCTGAAAATCTGCACAGTAAAAAAAGCTTGGTTTGGTATCTTCGCTTAAAAAAATTATACCCTTTCAAAATATATATTTTCTATCAATTAATCCTGTTTTTGTACAGAACTAGAGCTAACGACTTGCTCCATTTAATCAACGTAATAACTGTCCCTCTCTAAATTTGATGCCAGATTACAAAAGGTATGTTTAACATACTACTTAACCCATGGCAGGAGTATCAATTCAATCCAAAGAAATGAATGCATTTCACAGATGTGTGTTGTGTTGTTATTTCTGATTATTCAGGTTCATGTTGACCGTCTAGTGTCACCTCTGCAGTGGGATTTCTCTTTGGTTTGCATGAGGTCTACGGGGGGAAAAAACAATGACAAAGCCAAAACAATGACGCTGCTGAAATGCGGCTATGTTGTGTTTGTGCGCTCCCACCCTCAATAAAGAGGCGGGGAACTGCGAACAAAGAAAAACGAGGGGGCAGAGAGGGGATGTTAAAACAGCCCACTTAACAAATTAGCAATTCTTCCCTGTGTGAGAGGATGTTAATGACCGAGAGGTCCTTCCATCCCCGGTCAGATCATTGAAAAGGTCAGTCTACATACAGTTACAAGTCGGTCTTATGAGGTTTGACTTAAATTGCTTTTAAAACTGTTATGAAAGATAAAAGTTATTCAGTAATATAAGCCATTGTCTTTGACATATTTTTTATTTGCATTATTACTGCCCTTGAGACATTTTCTAAGTGAACATCTGCTGTGGTTCAGTGCAAAATCTCACCATACATGTGCTGCCCCCTTGAGGTCCAATAGGTTCCACCAAGACAGAAAATAGTCCCTAAATTTGATCCCTTAGATCCCACAAGGGCCTCCATAGGAAAACAGAAACTTGTTGCATTTACAAATCTTATTGAGTGACCTAAGATAACAGGACCACTTCTGTGTCCCTTTAATAACACAATACCAAATGTACAGCAATTAATGTGGCGTTAATCAAAAATAGAGTCATTTCTGTTAGTCCTCGCACTAGCATTAAATCACAATACTGACAAAATGAGCTTCATAATCAAACAAAATCGCTGCTTCACTCTGCCCCACCCTGTTCTTTACTTGACTGTTGGATGCAAGCAGAACCAACATGTAAAGTCTTGGCAGTGGGCATTTTTATCCAATAATACAATTGTCATAAATGAAAGAACTACTGTCTGAATCAGGGACTATACTGCACACGTTAATAAAACTTGAAATCCACATGGACCCATGACTATGAAACAAATATTAGCGTCGGTCTAAAACACCACATGAAGACAAGAAAACCACAAAGTCATAATAAACGGTGTTTCTCATTTAATATCTGGCAGATTTTTGTATTCCTCTGCAGCTTTGGAATGCCAACTACACAATACAGAGACATTAAAGACAAACTGCAAGTACAAAGTGTGATATTATTATCATCCATGTGACAGAAAACGCAGACACTCCTTCACAGTCTCATCAAATATATACGTACAGTAGGAGGTTTTAAGTCCAGCAACCAGAAAGCAGCCATCTCCTCTTGCAGAGTCTGTGACACTGGCTGTTCTGTCAGACTGAATCTTGAGATAAAAAAAAAAAAAAAAAAACTGTCCAGCACAACCTCAGTTCTGTACATTCAAAGGCCAATTCGGACTTGTTTGGCGTGAGAAGCCAGTCAAGAAGGGTAAAGGGCAAAGCAGTGTGGGAAATGTCATTTTGTCCCCGTATGACTGGGTCTTGTTAGTCCCTTGAAGACTCGCAGCTTTCCTGCCCCAGTGAGATCAAAACTGTAGTCTGTGGTGACATAGGGCATCTCTCCTTCAAAGCCAGGCTGAAACAGACAAACGGTAGCATGAGTAATGCCAATATTAAGCTTTAAAATGTAACTTTTTAAGTCAAAGCTTAGGCAAATGATGGTCTTTTAAGCGTATAGTGTTATGAAAGAACAGAGCAGTCTTCTGACCTGTGTTGTGAGGATGCAGGAAGGCAGCGATATCGCACCCAAGAGGAGACAATTGACCTTACGAAGGATGGAGGGATCTACAGGCGTCAGCAAAAAGTACAGACCTCGACTAACGTCGATACCTCGAAGCACACCTGGAATACATTAGCATGTCAATTCATTTTTGCAATTACACAACATTGTTTTATCACCTTGATACTTTTTGACTTTTGCCAGTCTGCAGAGAACTGCTTATGAACTTATGTCCACCACAAAACATTTTCAGATTTTTGTTATTGAAGTTTGTTCATTAGTGGACTAACTGACATACAAAATATATCTTTGTGAATTACTTTTTGTCCATATATAGCCTATATAAACATATCAAATGTGAACTATTTGCTTATTTGATGTAAGCCCTATTCTGTATTCAAATATTTATTAAAATGTGCAAGTCAGATGGACTTTTTTATAGTTACGAGAAAAAATATAGGTATATTTTATTATTTTTACACATACAACAGTAATGTCTGTGGAAACGCAAACAATAAGGAACAAAAAAATAAATAATTAAAGGATTTGAGCGTTCACACAACAGGCCATGCAGGATACGTACCGAAGCCCACACATGGGCAGATGGGAGCCTGGGACAGCAGGACTGGGCCTCCCCTGCTTGAGACTTTCTCCCCTAGGCAGCAGAGTCCCACCAGACTAGAATTGGCCGCATAAAACATGTGACCCGGCACAACCTCACAATGGATCACACCTAAAGCCACTGCTGTGTTGGGCACCTATGAGCCAGAGGGGGAGTGGTTAGTTTCTTATAAAAACACAACTAAAATGGAAGACATTAAAAAAATAAAAGTATTCAAGCTCAGCTAATCAGTTGCTAGCTCTGGCTTTATCTTTCAGACATGGGCGTCATCCTCCAAAAATAAATCAGGTTTCCCAAAATTATTTTCTTCATATTGGCAGAGGGAGACACAGAATATGTGATTCAACATCACTTGTTAACATCTTTTAGTAGCGACACCTTTCAAGGAGTCACTATTTCCTCAGACCCCCTTCTGATGCTATAAGTTATAATTTTAATTTGTGAAGACTATGATGATAAAAGGCATCTGGACTCATGTACCTGGTATGGGGTGAGGCTGTGGAGAGGTCTAATTGGTCCGGGGTCAGGAGACTGCAGCTGACTCAGGTAGGCCAGCATTGACAGCTCTCTGATCTCATTAGTACGCTGGTGTTTTCTGTCAAATACAATGCACCAACAGAAAATTATGTAATAATGAAGGTTTTTACATGTAAATGCCAACACAGGTTGATGATGGTGGACTTACGCTGATCCTTGGCGCCCCACTCCTTGAAACTCTGATTGTAAATCGAGGTGAGTGTAACTTCTGGAGGTACTGAGGTTCTCCGTGAACTCGGCCAGAGCGGTCTGGACCGGTGGGTGCGTTTGGTAGCCGTGTGCCGTCTTCAGAAACTCTGGAGTCAGGGCGGGGCACTGGTTGACGCCGCTGTGACTGATCTGGACCACATGCGAGACTGGGAGGAAGCGGATCATGTCCACTAGCACATCAAATCCAAACCCTGTGGGCAGCCCCAAACAAGCATGCGTTCAGAAACCGATTATAGTGAGTATAGTTCTTCATATTCTGTCAAGGAGGGTAGTTTGAGCTGACCTTTGACCCAGCCCATGGTGTTGATAATGACTGGAGTCGCTCTGCTCCGGGACCGTCTACACCACAAGGACTTAAGGGATTCCAGGTAGCGTTCTATGTCTGTCTCGCATGACGCATTGCCATAGTAGATCATGTGCTCTGGTGTGCACTGATGTGTGAAAGGAGGACCTGGAAAATAACTCAACGTTAGTCCACTAATCCCACATGGAAAGAACAGTTCAGATAAATAATGAAGTAACAGTTGGACATTTTGGGAACCATTATTATTACCCTTTTTGTCAGGAAGATTCATACTTCTCAAATATCTGTGTGGTAAATATGGAGCTATAGCCAAGAAACAGTCCGGCACAAAACCCCAAAACCATATCACCTTCAAATTAGTAAGCTTCACAAGTGCTGGGAGGTGGAATTTGTTCTGATTGAATAGAGCGAGAAAGCAAATAAGCCTTTTCCCCAAAATTGTTTCTTTTAAACACTTTGACTTATTAATACATCTTAAAAAGATACTTTGAACCATGTGTGTGTTTAATATAGATGTTTCACAACATAACATTCCAAATGTTTCCCAGATTTCATTTTACTGTTGCAGTTTTTGTGAATGACAAAAGCTGACAGGAAGTAAACAAGCACTCAAACTGTTGCCGAACAATGCAATTATGTTGAAGAAAAATTAAAACGTACCCAGAAGTGGTCTTCTGACAGTCGACAAAGACAGGCAACCAGCGGGCGTGAACTCTGTTTGACCGAGGTCACCTTCCAAATAATCTACACTCGCAGTGCTACAGACAGAGACAGACATACAATTAGTTTTCTATGAAAAACATTAAAATATACTATCACAGAACAGGCATGACCTTAAAAAAAAAAAAAAGTCATCACATTGATCATAAGTATATGCAACACTAGAACACACTAAATCTAGCAAATCAATATAAAAATATTACAAAATGTTACTATACATTTATAAATAAAAATGAAAACTTACTGATTTAGTAGGTTATTGATGAGGTTGCGGATGAACGTCGACTTGCCCACATTCTTGGTACCACAAACAAGGATGACTGCACTGCCATCCATGTCCCCTGTGAATGACAAACATGTGTCCAATACTTTGCCAGTGCAGGATCAAATGTAAGCGTTTGTGCAGCCATTATCAGACATGGAACAGATTGCATTGCTTTCTTCATCCATCTGTTAAAAGGGATGGCTTTTGTCATTCAGACATAGATGTCCATTATATCAATGTTTGTTTTGGCTTTATTCTGACATGATGAGCCTCTCACAGAAACAGCGACAATGCTTATGCGTGGTTGGCACCCGGTGCACAAAGGAGCGTTGTCACTGAGAACAGTGATGAGATCAACAGTTTAATGATATGAAGGAAGAGGAGGTTTTGTTTGGTCACAGGCTGCGCACGTAATGGACTTTCTCACCTTTTTGGGGGAAGCATTTATGTCTTATTAGATAACGAAGTCGTTAGTGGAGGGAAAACAGGAAATGAGAACGAGAAAGATGCAACAAACTCCCCAGATGGATTAAAACAGGCGACATTGCCGTCCGTGGTAGGCGTCTTAACCCCTAAACCATGACGTCATCCTATCAATTTCATAATTTAACAATATTGGATTAAAAATTCTGCTTTCTAATGCTGTGGTCACACCGGACGCGGCGCGAATTTGACGCGCGACCAGATTACATGCAAAGTCAATGCACAGACGCGCCGCCCCGCGAAAAAGCGTTTTTTTCGCGGGGCGGCGCGATAGACGCATTTGAGGAGGCGCGAATAGCGCGTTTGACGCGGGGCGAACAGAGCGAAGGACGCGGCGCAAATTCGCGAGAGTTGAATTATCCCAACTCTGCAAAGTTGCGTCAGCCAATCAGCGTTGAGAAGCTACGCCCGTCATCACCGCCGTCTTGCCGTCGCTGAATCAAACTGCTGCTGAAGTAGCGCTGGTAGCGGCCGTCATTCAGACGCTGTTGTGGGACTACGGATAATATTATGAAACCAGACACGATGGAGTTTGATGTTCCAACGTATGTGGAGTTTACACAACAAGTATAAAGCAGAACTAGTCTGTGAAATTCACCGAGCTGTGTGCGGCTACGGATGGTGTTATGGACCAAACACGAGGGCGTTTCATGTTCCGACATGTTTGTGACTTCCACAACAAGTATAAAGCAGAACTAGTGGTTATTTATTCCATGGTCGATAGCGGAAATGAAAGCTCTTTTCACAGAGACAAGCAACGGAGATAAGCCACGCCCCCTGCGCGGCGCGATTTTTCGCGTTTGGTGTGAACGCGCGAGTAAACTGAAGCGGTAAACGCAGCGTGAAAATTCGCGCCACGTCCGGTGTGAACACAGCATAATAAGAAATGTCTATAATGTCTGGCAGTAAACAAGCAATTAGCCAAAAGGCCAATATGTAAAATTGCCAAAACCTTTACATAACAAGTTGCATGTCTAAAAGGTGCTTACCTCTGCATGCGCTGACAACCATGTTAAGGCCATCTCTGTAGCTCTTTGACATGTTCAGGCCCTCGATGGCTTTGCCGAGGGGAATCATACCCAAACCATTGAGTGGAGTGTCAAGAACAGCTGACATGAGTTCACTCTACAAGTGGAAAAGCTTCTGTTAGACATGTGCAAGACATGTGCAAGTCTCACCTTTCACAATTATCTATACAATAATTATGCTCATGTTCTCATCATCTCCTGATTCCCGCTCTAGTCCAAATTCATTTTAGTTTCACTTTTTATGATTAGGTGAATATTGACAGTAGCTTAATGTACAAATATCCATCAACTCACCATTGGGGGGCTGAACAATTCACTGAGATCTGTGAAGCTTGACAGAAAGCGTGTCAGAGACGTCTCCATGGGCTCCAGTAGGATGATGGATGAGTTTGATTGAACCTTTTTGAGCAACTTCTTCCATGATGCTGCAAGACACACATTCAAATGGGTTTAAGGAAAAACATATATATATATTAGTATTGTGTCACCAAATAATTCTTAAACTCAAATATGCAAAAATGAATACCGTACTTTTCGGGTTATAAGCCGCTCCTACGGCTGATCAGTGTCCCCGCTGTAGCAAGCTAGTAGCGCTGCTATCTAGCGCTTCTGCTGCTACCGGCCACTGCTGCTGCTACTGCCCGCTGCTGCTGCTGCTACTGCCCGCGTCCCCTCTGCCCAAGTCGGGTGTCGAGCCTGGTCCCGCTACCTTCGGTGGTTTTCAGGGAGCTAGCGGAAGTTAGCGGGGAAGTGACGGAGCGCTAGCAGGAGCCCCAGCTGGCTACAGCGGGGAGCTGTCGGGAACACTGACCGAAGGCAGTAGCGGCTTATAACCCGAAAAGTACGGTACATCATAAATGAGTCACTCTCTTATAGCAGAATAACCCGTTTATGTGTTTACCTTGTTGCAGGTACTTTCGGAGAATGGGTACAGCCTCCCTCGTTTCATTTCTGGTGTGGTCAGAGCTTTCCAGAGCTCTAATGGTCAGTGGACAATGTGAGGCTGGGGAGAAGAGTGGATACGACTGTTGGCCTTCTTCAATGGTGAACCCCATCACTTCTACTCGGCCGTACAGACAGGTCAAGAGGCACTTCCCACGGAAACACAGGGTCTGCGGGTGAATGAATGTAACGCTCAGTCAAATACATGGATAACATATACGTCATAACTGTTGCCAGATCTTTATGAAAATATCCTGAAGCATACCTGATCCTTCTGCATGACAAGTACTGCATGGTTTTGTCGATCATCTCTCTCTGCACAGTTATGGAGAGAGTCTTCCTCAAGTCTCCCTGGGCTTACATCTTCCATGTCACCCGAGGTCTCCACACCGTTCCCATAAATGGACTTGGAATACTCCTTCCATTCCTCTGAGTTATTTGACTCGTCGTCCATTCTAAATGCTGAATTTCCATTAGCCTGTGTGTGAGATTGCTTTAATCCAGACTGAGGGGGTGGTTTCTTTATGTCATAGACAGGTTTAGCCTTACTCTTCAATCTCTTGACGGTGGGCTTTTTCTGCACAGATGCCTGGTACTCCTTTGCAATTCTGGCCATTACAGGACTGGAGATGAGCTCTGAGGAACTGACTGGAGGCCGGGACCTTTTCCCCCTCACATCCTTCCACTTCATAGATTTAGCTTGGCCCTGGACATGTCTGGGTTTATTCACCTTCATGATCCTGTATTCAACAATTATTCATGTGGGTGCTGATGAAAAACAGAAGGGGTGAGCCTGCAAAGAGAGAGGCAAGAAAATTAGCATTTGAAAGGACAGGTGTCACTATAACGTTATCTCCACAAACAAGGACAATTATCATTTACTAAATTAACCTAACCCTAAACTGATTGATAACATGTGGTTAAAGAGGTAGACATTTAACGTAATAAAAATGATAATAATAAAGTGTATTTGAACATCACATGTCATACAAGACATGCAGCTCAAAGTGCTTTACAAAAAAGTACAGTGCTTGCGTAAATGTACCTAAGTAATGCCATTTGCCACGGACAATAACGTCATTCTTTTTTTTTTAAACCAAATTAGCCAGCTAGCTCGATTTTTGCAGCAAATCGAAAGCGGTTTAAAGCTAAGCTAACCACGCTGCAACGTACCACGAGCTAATGTTAGCTCTAACGTGGCACTTCTTACATTGTACGTTTGTTTGTCAACATGGGATGCTGGGCAATGAATACATGCATACATGCGTACACTACAAAGAGGAACCAGCTGTCAGACAACAATGAATGTTAAACTTGGCGTGAAGTTACCTGACAGCTATGCTAACTGTTCGCTAATATTTTTGCAATCAGATGGAGAAAACGTACCCCTGCTTGGGAGAAAAAAACAACGCGGAACCGTAGAGATGATTCTTAATGTTCTTTTTAAATAGACAACATTTATAATTGGTTAAAGTGAAGCCAACAAAGTGGTTAGCTGTTACCGAGGCGGTGCTAATAGGCTACCCTACATGTGTGAGCCACCAACAGACGTCGCGTCTTGATGGTCGACTATGATTTAACCCGGAGTTTTATTATTTACGTTTATGTTATTAGGCATAACTATTATATTGTATTTATCCTATTCAAAGACAGATAGTAATTTATAAAAATGAATGCAGCTACAAATAACAATGATACAGCGGGCTATGTTGTGTTTACCGGTGTGCATCTGGATGTTTAATAATGGACAACAAGTACCTTTCCCTGGGTTTCTGTCGCGTAAACAGCGTCACATCCTCTTCCTTACACAATTGTTAGGGCCCTACAAGAAACGAAAACGAAGCATGTAGCGGCTTTGCTACGTTTTCAATCAATTTACAGTGCATCCGATGCAGGTGCAGCTTAAAAATATAAGAGATAAATAATCAGTTTTCATCGATCCTGCAGATGTGAGTCTCAGAGTGCAGCTGTCGGGTGCGTACCTCGCTAAGGGATCGTGTTAAAATGTGTGCAAGGAAATAAACGTTGAGGTGCGTAACTTGGGCAGGTCGGGGTTTGCAAACATTTAATTTCAATCAGTGTCAACATCACACAAAATGAGCAGTCTAGGAAAATATTAGTCTACGAGAAAACTCAAAAATCAATATATTTCACGTAGATGTATCACTGACACACATGTCATTTAGTTATCTTAACTTGTAAGACTATAGGAAACTAGACATGATGATATCAAGCTCTCCAAAATAATCAAACACTTATTAAAAATGTTAAGGTTTCGGGTATGCACTGTTATTTTGTCATTTCAATTGCACTATATAGTAGTACACGTATTTCCGGCGTCATATTTTAAATGATCAGTATTAGAATTAGTGTTACTTCTCATACATATATGGCCCCTAAAGTTACCTTTTTGATATTGTTGACACTGCGTGTCTTATTTGATCTTATCTTGTGTCTGGCAATACAATGCAACCAGCGATTGTTTTCAATATTAATTAGTCCTGTTTTATCTAACCATCAGTCCAAAACTCAGAGTTATTCAGTTCTTTTTAAGGCAAATAATATCAAATATACAAAAAATAATCAATAACCAAAATAGTTCTATTAGTTCTGTTGATTGACTAATTGATTAATTGAGCTCTAAGAGAATAGATATACAGCTACAATCAGGACAGCAAGCTAACAGAGATAAGCAAACATACTATACAGCTATATAATGTACAGGCAAGAAGGTGAAATAGAAACATGTTTAAACATACAACCTCTGTATTAGAGTGTAAATGGTTAGTCTACTGAAAGCAAATATATATAACGTTACTGACAATTGTTACTCACTTCATTTGTTTCTTTCACAAAAAAATACCAAGTATTTTTCAAATTTGATATTCTCAGATGTGTGTATTTGCTACTTTCCTTTGACACGTGATAATAAACTAATCATCTTTGGGTTTAGAAATGATAGCCAAATGAAACAAGGATATTGAAGATGTCATGTTGGGCTCTGGGAAATGTTTTATGGACAAAGCTAAATCGATAATAATACAAAATAAACAGTAGTCACTGTTTGCAGCCCTAATCTAAACTGTTACTATAAATTGTGTATTAAGGTTACAAATAGTAAGTGAAGTAACTTTATATACATACAGGATAATGTCCTTGTGTCTCATTCAGCAGCAGACTTCAGTGAAACCGGAGGGATGCCTGCAGCAGAGAGCAACCATGCACTGCGTGTCCTGTCCTCCCTGAACCAGCAGAGGGCAGTAGGGAGGTTTTGTGATGCTGTGTTAAATGTAGGAGGCGGGGTGGTCTACTTGGCCCATCGCAACATCCTTGCCTGTTTCAGTGAACTGTTCCAACAGTCCAACATGCCCGCTGCATCGTGCATGGAGTTCTGCCTGCAGGAGTGTCCCAACGACGGCCTGGAGCTGCTCCTGAACTTTGTCTACACCGGAGAGCTGAAGTTGGAACCCGACAACCTCGAGAAGGTGCGGCATGCAGCGGCCAGCCTGTGTGTGCCGGAAGCACTCACACTCTGCCAGCAGTTTAAGGAAACTTCTGTGGATCCTGTGCCTTTCAAGCGCAAAAGAGGCAGACCTAGAAAGGCTCCATCAGATACAACCCCTTATTGTTCAGTCAAAGAAGAGAACTTGCTTACAGTCACGCAAGATGAGTCCAGTATTGATACTGCCACACCTAACTGTATCTCGTCCGCCACTACTACCACCACCACCCGCTCTGGTCGTGTAGTGAAGGGCCCCAGGCGACTGGTGACTGTCGAGAGCCCCACCACAGATGTTACAGCCCCTGAAAAAGTCAGCAAGAAGGCTCTGCTTATTCCCACGGAGACAGAAAGTGGTGAGGATGTCGAGGGGAACCGGACCCCAGATCAGTCAAGTGGTGAAACTGAGGTAAAATACAGTTTTACAGTGATTGAACTTTTGCTACATGTAACTGCAAGTGCAAATTATGATGCTTTTAACGATGAATATGGTGTTCATTATTATGACACTTGTATTGTGCTATTTGCAGATAACTGACTTGCAGATTGACATAAACGACAACGGTGTTAGCCAGGTATTAGAGGGAGTAGAAGAAGAAGAAGAAGAAGAAGAAGAGGACGATGTGGGGGATTTTGAGGGGATCACTGAAGACACAGATGAGGAGTATGTGCCTGTCGAAGAGCCCATTTCCTCAGCCCCATCAACATCAACGGCACGGAAGAGCAAAGTCCAGAGTAAAACGGACCGAAACGAGAATGGCGAGGCTGTGGAAGAAGACTCCAAGAAGGATTCCGTGGAGTGTCCCATCTGTGAAAAATCCTTCAAGAGCAAATACTATCTCAAAGTCCACAACAGGTATAGATACTTGGGTATTTTCACTTCAAACAACTGTTGAAAGAATAGCCAACCAATGTGTCTCCTTCCGCAGGCGGCACACAGGGGAGAGGCCCTTTGGTTGCCTCAAGTGTGGAAAGAGGTACTTCAGGAAGGAGAATCTTCTGCTACATGAGATCAGAGACTGTGCCAAAGTACAGGCGAGTACCTCTGAATTCTGTCTTCAATATCAAGTAAGATCCTAGAAAGTGTTTCAAACTGAATTTTTTTGTGCTGTGTGAAATTTACAGACGTACACCTGCGTGACATGCTCTTCAACGTTTAACGGAAAAGAAGAGCTACGTTTGCACGTCGTGTCCCACACAGGAGATATGCCCCACAAGGTACTGCAGAATATACACAGCATCATTATATCAAATCTAAAACGAGTTCCTACAAATATTATTGACATGGTGTCATTTTTTTCAGTGTTCAACGTGTCCTGAACAATTTATGCACAAGAAAAACTTGACAATTCACATGATGAAGGTCCATGGTTATCCCAAACCACATAAAGTAGGTTTTCCTGATTGTATTTCAATGAGACCACTATTTTCTGGTGATGTACTGACAGGACATAGTGATTTTATGCTTCTTATATTTTCCCCTTTGAATCTAAGGTATAAGCCTGTTTCATTCTGTTCCATTTTTTTTTAACTTTTTAGTGTCCCCAGTGCCCCAAAACCTTCTTAACCCGGACAGAGCTGCGTGTGCACGAAGCAGCCAAACATCGAGGCGAAAAGCCGTTTGTGTGCGAGGAGTGTGGCCATCGAGCCTCGAGTCGAAACGGCCTGCAGATGCATATTAAAGCCATTCACAGGTACTGCAACATGTTTTCTTTTGTCTGGTTTCATCACACTAGAGGGACCGAACATCTCTCTACCACAAGCCTTTTAAATAAAATGAGATCAAATCAGTTTTCAACTGTGATAGCGTTTGTGCAGATTGTCTGAGTCTCTTTTGTTTTGCTTTACAGAAATGAGCGCCCTTTTGTCTGTAACGTATGTGGCCATGCATTCACCCAGAAGAACAACCTAAACATGCATCTGCGTATTCACAGTGGCGAGAGGCCCTACCAATGCCATCTGTGTGGCAAAACCTTCAGGACGCAAGGTACCAGCCATCCTTCCTGGTCTGCTGCCGCCTTCATCACTGTGAACACAACTAATAATAATAATAATAATAATAATAGATTTCATTTTTAAACGCACTTTTCTTTCAGAAGAAACTCAGAGTGCCAACTATGTTGTCTAGATTAGATCACACACACGGCTCATGGAGGCAATTTGAGTCAAAAATGGCAACCCCTTCTCTTATAAAGGTACTGACACTTCCAGAGGATGCCAGTACCTCTAATGTCCACCGTGAATAAACATCCCATAAATCCGCCAAGAAAATGTAAAAAAAAGATGCTCCAACTACTCCAGAGGTGCCTGAGAATCACCATTTGTTTTAGTTTTCCTCAGTATCAAAGTAATAGAGTGGTAGTATATACATCCGTGGATACATTACAAACCAAAATAAATAATAGATCATGCTTTTTTTTAATCATCATGCTTTTATTGGTGCCAATTTTCCAAAATCCATACAAATAGTCTAAAATAGTTGTAGCCCACTGTGTAACTCACTGAATCCACTGCCACATTATGCTTTTTGTTTACATCCCCAACGGCACTATGGGAATTGTAGTTCAAAATATTTAGAGCAAGATTGTAATTGGAGTGAAAAAATCCATTAATATCAACTTTGTTTGTGTTGCAGTCAATTTAGTTTTTGACAGACTTTGAAAATCCCTGGGTTAGATTAACAAATATAAATAATAATTTTTATATATATATATATATATATATATATATATATATATATATATATATATATATATATATATATATATATATATATATATATATATATATGTGCGTGTGTATTGTATTAATTACTGTCTTTTTAATACCAGCAAGTCTAGATAAACACCACCGGACTCACACTGGTGAGCGTCCTTTTGGCTGTGATGTCTGCGAGCAGCGCTTCACAGAGAAAGGCGCCCTCGTCCGCCACAAGGCCAGCAAACACGAGGAGGGCCGTCCCCACTGCTGTCACATATGTGGCAAAACCTTCAAAGGTAAAATCTATAGCATGTTGACTATACAGTGTGCCCTGATGAGCACGGAGTCACACACTAATGCGACTACTCTTGTGGTGTTTGCCTTCTTCAGCGAGGGAGCAGCTTCGTGTTCACCTGCGTCGGCATAAGGGCATGAGGAAGTTTGAGTGCATCGACTGCGGCTACAAGTTTACTCGACAGGTAGGGTCGCTAGAAGGGCTAACAACAATTATTCACACTTTTGGTTACTCTTATTCTGCTACACACTAGTTTACTATTGCAGAAGATGGAGCAAAACAGCAAATATTCAGATTTGAGAGGCTATAACATCTGCATTTTTGGGGCATTTTGGTTAAAAGGCATTACAGTTGCAAAAACTGGATAATGTATCTCTGGTTAAAAGATCAGTTTGAATTAATTAATGTTGCACTTTTTCTTCATAAAATTCGGGCGTATATGGCTATCTAAGACATTTGTAATTCTTATTTATTTTGGTTTATTTAATTTTCTTACGTGACAGTTTGTCTGTTTTACTTTCTAACCAAAAAATACATTAAAAAAATATGCATCCAAAAATAAATAAAAATACATTCAGTTCACAAAACAAACAAAGAAAAGTAAAGAAGATTAAACTAAGGGGTATTTGGCTTTTAACTTGATTATTAATTGTCTGTTCATTGACTAATCAATTAACTGACTGGTTTTGACCCCCACATCTCTATATGCTTCCTCTTCCAGGCACACTTGCGACGACACATTCAAATCCACAAACGCACCGAGAACTACAACCCGCGGCAGAGAAAACTGAGGAACGTCATCGTGCAGGAAGTGGACGGCGAGAGTCCCGGTGAGAACGACGCAACGAAGGAAGCGCAAGACGCGGTGATCGCAGAGGAGACCGCTGACGGACAGGAATCCACCAACGCACAGCCCGACTCGGGGGCGGGCCTCGCTCCTAGCTGCGTCGTGAGCGTGATGATTGAGTCGAGCAGCGCGGGAATGGAGGAGGTGGTGTCCGACCAGAACCTGGGACATGTTGAGGCGGCGGAGAGCTTCTCTGTGCCAGAAGTCTTGCAGCAAACACCGCTGGTCACCGAGGCGTACGAGTCCACGATGGACATGGAGGAAATGGTTGAGAATATACCAGAGACAAAGACCTGAGGACTGAAAGACCAGAGACTGTGTGCAACCGACTCAGAGTGGATGTTACTGTGAAGACCACTTCCTTAATGAGGAGCACCTACATGTGATGGAAAGACATTTCCAGAAGAGCAGCAAATAGTTCTCACGCTTTAAGTAGTTGAATGTAAATGAGCTGCATGCGTGTGAAGGATGCATGAATATGAAACCATATCTTTATTTGATTGAGCCCCCTTTTATCAATGATAAAAGCAGTTAGACTCTGGAAAATCAGTAATAAACTATCCTCTGTGCAGCTCAGTTTTGTTACTGCATTTTTGGAAATACACTTGTTGTCTTTCAGGATGAGAAGATCGCTACCACTCACATGACGAAAGCAGCGAAACAGCCGAGTCTTATTGGAATGAAGACACTGCACAAGTTATTTTATTTGTTAAAATATATATATATATATATATATATATATATATATATATATATATATATATATAATGTACGACTTTTACAAGTGTCCGCATTAGCTTCCTCTTGCTATTTATAAAAAATATTTTCACACTCAGCTGCAACTACTGTCCATTGTTTATAAGAAGTTCATTAGCAACCTGCTAAGATCTCATCAAATGCGACTCCAGCCTGCAGTTTAATTTACAGTAACCGCACTGTAAACATTTTACAAACATAGTACGTGAGGTTACAAAAATCGATTCAACATCACAAACTTGTATGAAAACTAAGACGATGATAAAAACGATGCATAAACAATACCATAAAACCACTAAAGCTAAATTACATGAAAACAAAATTGAGATTCTTTTGCACTTCCAGTTACTGGCGACCCACATTTACGAAGCGTTACTTTCTTAATGCAACTGAAAGGCGGGAACATCTTAAGCAACCACAGCACACATATATCCTTAAATAAACATACAAATGTCCGTAAATACAATTCTTAAAGAAAATTCTTCATGCACCTTTGACTGGTGGTTAAAAATGCTGATATAGGCGGTTAAAGCGTCAGGACAAGGAGATGCCTAATTTATCGCTAGCAGCAGAATCTCAAGCCCAGTACAAGTCAACATCACACGCAACCATTCTGAAAGCCGACGACAGAAGATCAGTCTTACTCCGCACAGCCTATCGAGCCATATGTATCTGTTTAGTAGTTCGGCACCGAATGCCCTTTTCATATTTCAAGCTTCTATTTTAGTTTTTGAATCACGCTTCAAATTTCTGTTGTCATGTTTTATGACATGCTCCCCCAATTTAAAAATAGTGATTGTTGTCATACAAATGTAATTTATTGATGCTAGATGGACCCGTTCAAACAGGTGCATGCCTCCCTCTGTGTATGGCCAGCGGGAGAGCATACCGACTTTTGACCCCAGCGAAAATGTTTGTGGAAGAATAAACGGCAACAAATATGGATTGAATTTCAATCAATTTTAACGTTTGGACTTGCTCTGGAGTTATAATATTAGTGTACCCTAATCTTTATCTGCAACTGTGAAGACATTTTAACACAGTGAATATATGCAAAAAAACAAAACCGCTGCGCAGCATTCAAATGTTGATTTGAATTTAATGTCAATGTTATGAACAAAGCTCTGAAGCTTCAAACTATCCTGTGTATATATATATATATATATATATATATATATATATACAAGATAGTTTGAGTGTGTGTATGTATATTAATTGTGATTACTGTCATTTTTGGAATGTAAACAGATTATTGCTGTTTCTGAACAAATATTACAGTACACAGAAACACTTTGCCCAGTTCAGACTGTGTGCTGCTCTTTGTCGAAGGTGGGGAAGTTAACCAGCTAGACTTCATCCTGTGAGTCTTTTCTCTTTCTCTTTCTCCAAATCATACAGTAAACAAGGTCACCTTTGTCCAGCTTTTCTAAGTTTCTAATTGTGGAATGGACTTGCTGCTGCCCCTTGTGGCCAATGGGGGGGGAAACAACCACCGCAGCTACCAATCGTAGTTACGTTTTATATTTATGCTCTCTGTCATCAGGGGAAAGTTATAAACCCATCACTGCTTTATGCACAAAATGATGAAATGACTCTGCACTAGAACAAAATACTTGGACAAAAGACACAAAGGTGCATGAATGCAGTATTGAAAGTGTTAAAGAGTCTATTTTGGTTTTACAAGACAAAAAGATGTCCAGGATGAAGCTACCAGTATGCAACCTCCCACTTGTGTAACTTCCCAAAATCAACTATCACATAACATTCACACATCCCCATGATTGTTTTGCTGTGTCGAGGTGCTCTCTTTTTTGACTATTGTTGTCACTTTTCATGTCAACAAACAAGTGCAGCACTAGGAATGCCTTCCAGAAAAAGACTGTCACATAGATAAAGAATATCCATCCCCCTTTTGATGGCCAGCTTTTCACTCCGCCTTCAAGTATAGCTGTTCAGAACAACTACAAACACTTGATTTCCAACAAGGTCAGACAGCACATCCTACAAACTAATCAGATTGAGCACAACCTGACCCTGAGGACTAACTGTTTGATTTGGTTAACTTCCCCACCATCAACTCGAAGGTAGTGGCTTCCCTTAACTTTAGTATACATTCGGGTCCGTCTCTCACACAGTGAGACCAAACGGGGTCGAGAAACACCAGGCCCTTCTCTAACCCAGGCAATAGACCGCTACAATGAGAGAGAGAACAGATTGAAAGTGTAACAGGAGTTGCTAGGTCCTAACTCAGTGTGCTGGGTTCACATCCTGGTTCTGGTTTTGGTTGATATTGTTGTTGAGATTCTGGAGCGCTTGGTGACGATGGTGACGATGCAGGTGGATGGCGTTGGACTCGGGTATCTCAGTGGGTTCAAATGCAATGGACATTTGGGGCATGAACTGGCGGAATATGCTGACGCTGCCGTGCCAGAAGGTCGGCTGAGGTAGTCGTCCAGCAAGAGTCCATGAGCGGGTGGTCGGGTCGAAGGCCTCCACCACGTCTGACAGCTCAAACGTATTGTCATAACCACCGGACACGTATAATTTACCGCCCAGGGCTGCCACGCTGCCTCCAACGTGCACCTGGGTAAAAGAAACAAGATCAAGAAAATTATATCAGAATCAGAATCAGAACCATTTATTGCCAAGTAAGTTTACACAAACAAGGAATTTGTCCTGGCGGGAGGTGCATAACATTTAAATATAAACATTTAACGATAAACATGAAACAGAGTGCAATACAAATTTTACAATTGGGTGTATTGGATATTTACAGTTGGATCTACAGAAAATAAAAATTAAAGTTAAAATAAAAAATAAAATGATTGATTGTGTGAAAGTAACTATGTGTTTTAATACATTTGGGAGCGCCAAAAATTACAAAAAGGTAGTAAAAGGTAAGAATATACTGCATTTAGCAATTATAAAATAAAATATAAGTGAATGAATAATTAAGGAAAGTAGTCGATACCAATACCAGTAAAATTCCACTATTCTTTACCCAATCCAATGTTATGGTATAAAACAATACAGGTGGTTAATTCAAATATTAAGCTTTATACTCTTTATACCTTTAAATACACACACTGCTCTGGATCAATCGTTGTCTTGGACATCATATAAATATACACACTTTATTTTTGCTAATGTTTTGTTTTGGATGGAAAAAAGGAAATATATTTATGAATAAATGTGGGCCAAATCCCAAAACAAAGGACAAGTAATGGGTTACAAAATAAGAAGAGAAAGGTACTCTTTCCACTCCACTGATTGGAGGTTAAAGGCTTTCCATTTATTTTTACACACACTATGAATTATTCAACAAAACTAAATATTACTTATTGATTTATTTTGCTATATATTGGGCTCATAACCATTTACTGCCTTTTGTTGGTTTTGGGGCTTATGTGTTCAATTCATATCATTAGAGGCAGTAATCATTTTAAAGTAATCATACTGAAGTCATTAAAAAGGGCAAATAAATGAATCTTTCCCCTTTACGTTTTTTTCAGAATAGTTAGATCAACTAGTGACAAACGGCAACAGTTGTTATTTTTGTGTTTTTATGATCATCTTTGGATTTACTGGAGTGTTGCTGATACCTCTGCAAGTCAGAACTATGAGAGATCATAACAGGTTGCTAATAACAGCATGCTCACAGACAAGTGTCAGGTGTGAAATACAAACCTGGGTCATCGGACTAATTTTGTCCCACTCGTTGTTTTGAGGATTATAAACGTCGACCTCGGCAGAGTCATCCCTATGAATAGAAGCACACCAAAGTCAAACTGCTGCTAAATCAATCATTACTTCACAAGTATTCACGCAAACTTCACTGAGTATTGCAACAACAATGTATCATGAACAAATATCTATTTTGGGACTTTTATATAATGACTCATATCCCAAATATTAAAGTAGTCTTTCTGTCAGTGACTCTTAACTAACCTAAACTAACGATTAGTGGAATTTTGTTTTCTCATTTCTCACAGCAGAAAAGAAGACAACATTTAAGTTATAGATGTGGAGTAAAAAGTAAAATGTTTCTCTCTGAAATGTAGTGGACTAGAAGTATAAAGTAGCATACAAGGGAAATACCCAAGTAAAGTACAAGTACCTAAAAATGTAATTAAAAAGAACCCAAACCAATTCTTCTCCCACGTACACACTACATAATGGTAAATTAAACTATAAAGATGTATTTTAAATGTGTAACTGAAGTCACTTCTCCTCACCTGATAAAGTAGATGAGGCTTTTGAGGGTCACAGTTTTCGGGGTGAAGGACCACGGCGGCAGCTGTCCACAGCTGACCAAGCCCCAGCGGTTGGTGTCTACGTCATAGCTCTGGATGGTCATGGTCTCCTCCCCAGTCAGAGAGCCAATGGCATACAGGCGTCCGTTGCACGTGGTGGTGGAGCAGTTGTCCATGGCGTGCAGCATGGGTGGCAAGGCCTCCCAGCAGTCCAGAGCGTGATCGTAGCGCTCGGTGCTGTCCGACGCCACCACGTAAAGCTGACCTTTCATCACGCAAGAGCTGTGGTACTCGCGGGCCTTCAGCATGGGCGCCGCCTCCGTCCACTCGTTAACGCTCGACTTGTAGCGCCACACGCCGTCGTAGAGACGAGAGCCGTCAGAGCCACCTGGAGGACACAGACATGTTGTCTCGATGGTTAATACGCATCAAGGATTTCCTCTTGTTGCTGAGTGTCATGGTGCACTAGAACTGCAAATAACAATGTACTGCAAAGCCAAACAGCAGATCAGTTTCAATCCTCCAGGACATAGGATGAACAACAACGCTGCCCCGAAATCAAAGATTTTACATTTCAAGCTACTTAGTTGCCCTTAAAGTTTGATTGCCTTAACTTCTCATCATGATGTAAATGTTGATTGCACAATGTAATGGCTGTAGATTAATGACAGTCTTTCCGACAGTGGCACCAAAGCGAACACTGCTTAATTTGTTTTCTCGCAGGGGATCCGAGCTCTGAAACACGATGATGATGAGGATGATAACACCACTGCTGTCCTGGCAGCACACCATGTCCTGCCTCACCCTGCCTTGGTCACACAGGGAGAGACTAACCAAAGAGCCTGCAGTTTATTTATATAAGTCTGACGGCCATTTCATGAAAGTTAAGGAGCGGGAATGGAAATCTACCGACTGGAGCGTTCACACTGCAGGGAATCTAAAATACATAGCGACTGTAACCACTGCACACTGTGCTTTGTCCTTCAGTAAGAGGAACACCAGATAAAGCTGAACTGCTACTTCAAGCTGGAGTACATCCTCCTGTGCGCTACATTTATACATAAACATTTTCTATACTCTAGAATACTATATTGTTTTTCTCAATGCAAATTCCCATAAATAATAGTTTTCATGCAAGACCTCAATATTATAGTGTGTAAAAAAAGGTGTTTGACCAACTTACCTGTGACATACATATCATTTCCGAGGGCAGCGATGCTGTAGCCTCCTCCGAGGTGGTCGGGGAACTCGGCCAGGTAGCGCCACTGTCCGGTCTGGGGGTTGTAACAGTCCACTGTGACCAGCTCATCGCAGTCCTGGTCGCAGCCCCCGACCACCACCAGGATTTCCGCGAGCCCCGTAGACGGCCGTGGCCGCATTCGGTGGCAGGGTCTGTCGTGGCGGTCGTATTCGCAGGACTGGAAGCTGCGAGCCTCGTTCACCATGCGAAGGCAGGTGGGCGACAGGTAGACGAGTGGGTCGCTCTCCACGTGGGCCAACAGAAAGAACCTCCTAACGAAGGGCAGTCGGACCTGCTGGAGGAGCTCGGGCCAGTAGTGCAGTCTCCGCTGGAGGTCAGACTTCACCCAGCGCAATGCAATTTGATAAACCGCCTCCTCCTTGTCAATGCAAAGCTTATCGTCCGACAGAAACTCAAGGAGACGCTTCCACGGCAGCCGGTTAAAGTCTGTCGCTTTAGCCAGCTCCATTATGTTTTTGAGGACAAAGTGGCGAGCGTTTGTCGCCAGCTCTCGGCAAGCGTAGGCCTCTGCAAAGTCCTGGATCTCTAAGCAGTTGGTGACGTCCAGCCGCTGCTCGAGAAAAGCACAGCAGGCCTCCTTGACGGAGGGGAACTGAAACAGATCTGCCGTCTTGAGCAGGTCGTCCACATTATCCTGCGTGACGGTGACCCGTCCCGTGTAGCAGAAGTCCACCAGCAGGCCTAAAAGCTCAGCTGACACCTCATGTAGAACTACCCGGTCCATAACGCTCTCTTTTAAAGTTCCCGCGAACATAGCTCGAAAGTAGGTGCTGGCGGCGGCCAGCACTGTGCGGTGGCAGTGGAACTCACGGCCCTCAGCACACAACGTCACATCGAAAAACTTTCGTTCAGCCCGGAGTTCATGGATTCCCCGCAGCAGGTTGAAGGCATGGGCCGTGTCGAAAAAGGGCAGAGTGGACGGTTGTGTCTGCAAGACTGGCTTTTCCATCTTTTCTCCTCTCTCTGGTTGTGTCACTATCCGGTGGTTGTGGTCAGAATGATGTTTTCGTCTAAGACAGAAATAAACCAGAAACATACATCAAATTCCAACCCATCACATGTTACATTATATCATTTGTTCCAGAGCATTATAGGGCTATCACTAAAAAATACTTTCAATATCAATTATTGTGCTGATTATATGTCAAAATATTAAAAAAAAGTAAGAAATATATTTTGCAGTTTCCAAATGTCCTTCCTAAAGTCTTCAAGTTGCTCATTTTGACTGAGCAACAATCCAAGACCCACAGATATTCAGTTTAGAATCACTTGAGACCAAGAAAAGGAATTTGGGCTTTTTTTAAATCAATTAAAGTCCATGTACAGTGGCGGTGAAGGATGACTTTTAAACATTTAAAAAAGCTTAAAACGTAAAAAACAAAGAGCAAAAGCAAAACCTCCAAAACCTCACTGCCAGATGAAACGTTGCAATTCATTACAAAGTCGGTTAACTACACTGATAAGTAGCGGCTATTTCAGAAACTATACAACTAAACAGCAAGTATTGTAACAGCACTCTGAATTATTTTCTAAATAAACCCTAAAAACTGTCCTTACTCCTACCTGATGAGCTCCTCTCGGCACGTTTCGTCTATAAAACACGACAGCGAAGCTGAGCACGACTCTGGTCTCTCTTGAGAAGATACAGAGCTTGCTTGTGCTCAAGGGCTATAAATACACCGGCAGTGTCCATTTCCAGGCAAGGGTCGGAGGGGGGTTTAGGGAGAACACCTCACAGGCTGTGGGCCGATGCTGTGGGGAGAGTACAAGCACCCCCACTGGTATGTCTCTGTGGTCAGTCAGCGTTAAGTAAGTGGTCTTTGAGAGAGGGGCCAGTTGAGCCCAGGCCTCATCACCACCTTCCCGAAAAGCAGCACACCGAAACACAAAAGTACCCAAAGTACCCACAGTAGCACAGACCTGATCTGATCACAGCTGACAAACAGGAACAGGGACGGATCGAGTGTCAAAAACTATACTTTCATGAATGGAAAAGTTATACATTTACAGTTGGCTATGAGATCCAGCTGTATTTAGTTTTCAATGCTAGTTAGCGAATGCTAGTTATGATCTGGATTGTTCTAGATCCACAAATCCGTTCGCAAGTCATTTTTTGTTCCAGCTTCTGTATTGTGAGGATTTGCTGCTTTTCTCTGTTTTATTCTATTCTTTGCAAACTGTATAACCTCAAGTTGGCGTCACCTTAATGGACTGTGGGCAATTTTCTCTATTTTCTTAACTTTTCTCGTCAATATTTTGATATGATCATTCCTTCTGAAAATACACAAGTATCTCCTTACAGAGACTTGTTCAAAGGTTGTAATAAAGCCCCCGGTGCTCTGGCCAAAAGGACTAAACACACATTCCACACGAGGGTTCAACAATGCACATACTGCAGCTCTGTGAGGGATCAGACCGCTCTCCTGAAGGGCAGACAGGACCTCAGCACTGAAAAACCATCGAGCTTCTGTGGAAGTGATTGTCTTTATGTTAGAGAGGATAATGGCATTTCCTTACATAGACGCCTTGAGCTTTCCTTTACTCCGTTGTTTACGTCTTACTCCCACTGCCCTCTGTTACAAATACTGAAAAAGTTAAGGAATTTAACTATCACATCTGGTCTTTATCTAAATATTTTCGCCGTTTAAAAAAAATCTTTTACTACATATTATCACAAAGAGCAAAGCCATGACTTAGCTTTGTACTTTCAAGTCAGAAGTATTGGGCAACTTACGATCGGCGTGTTTACCAACCAGATCCAAGAATAGCCGACAGACATTTATGCTCTCAAATGAAGGGAGAGAAGGAAGGTGAGCGGGAGGGAATTAATAGATGTGTGGAAACAATATCACTGCTATGCGTGGCGACTACAGAGAGACCAGTGAACAGCCAGCATCCCTTTCATCGCGTACTATAACTGTGTTAGCCAGAGGTACAATGCCGTTAGTCAGAGGACTTCAGTAGCATCCTGGACAAAACTTTGGAGGGTAGTGTGTTATTTTATATTGCTTAAAATGGTTGATGAGACGGTCTTCATCTATTCCTGTACTTGGAAACTGTGTTAGTGTATTTGGAGACAGGCAAATAATCAGAACTCCTGGAAATAGAAACTGACTAAGTGAACCTACGGAGTCAGAGTTAAAACCAGGAATAAGATTAAGAGTCTAAGGCCAAGATAGCGGCTTTAAGCGGTATGCTAGCGTAAGCATGGCTCTAACATGCTCACAATTACATAGTTAGCATGCTACCATTTGCTTATTAGCACCAAGCTCAAATCATAGCCAAATAGACTGATGGGAATGTCATTCATTATATTTTAGTCATCAGATATTTTGTCCGAAACCAAATTATTTGACAAACTACATTTCGACCTGGTGATAGCACCAGAGGAAAACTTGAAGGATTGTCAAAATGACTAAAAAACAATGCTTCTTAGGATATCAAGGTATATAATAGATGGTATGGTAAGGTAAGCAAATTCCACAGCAATCCATCCAATAGTTGGTATGATATTTCACAAAGACGACAGAGACCAACGTCATGGCTGCGCTAGAAGACAAAGTAAAGTCAGTAGGATTCATCCTCTAGGGAATATGAATATCTGAACCAACGCACAGACCAAGATTCTGAGTAAAAATACAAAGGCAAACGTTTTGAGGGAAACAAAAAACAAAAGAATGCAAAAATCACAAGATCATCTTGTAAAAAGCCAACTTTGAACACAAAACACACAAACAAGTGCTTGATTTAGTCCCTGCAATGCATAACTTTGTGCCACAGCTCCATAAAACTATGTGGCTTCCAAGAGTCCAAGTATTCAACAAGTACATAATGTTTATTCAGGAGCTGTTCTGTGCATGTGAACCGGGTAAATCAAAAACAGACGCAGTTTTCATGAAAACATTTGCAGTGTGTTCTCCATCTCTTGGTTTGAATGCCAGCGTTGTCCCTTCCTGGTACAAGCGTGCAATTACCTCCAAAGACAATTTACATAGAGGCTTTAACATTACTTTGCATTTCAACTCAGTATCAGTCATCATAACAGGAGAACAGTTCTACTGTTTACAGAATCAGCTTGGCTTTTCATATTTAATATCTTAGTTTGCAAGTTTTAGGATCAGGCTACTTGTCTAGTACATGACAGAGAATATGAAAAGAGGCACATAATCTGCAGGGCTTTTTTCTGCAACAGTGCTCAAATTCGTGTGACGTAGCGCACACAGCACCTAGCGGGCTCACCACACTGAGACAGCTGCTCTCACTGCTGTCGATCCAGGCTGCTGGGGTCGAGGCAGCCATCAGAGTGGAGTACTCCACAGCTGAGCCTGTTCTGGCCATAAAAAGGCAACCGCACCACACACACTCACTCACTCATAGCATCCCCCCCGAGGATCCAATGCTTCCCTTCACCATGCACATTGGAAGAAGGTGAAGTTGTGCCAGAAACCTCGGCTTCTACAGGACTTTTGCTTGCGATAGATTTGTAATACAGCTGAATTGCTCCTTTTAAGTAGAATCTTCCACTCTGAAGTGTCCTTGAATTCAGTGAACCCCTACCAGGTCAAGTATTTTTATGACTGAGCTCACAGTCCTGCTACTGCCAAGTGAATAAAGCTGCACATTATTCATTAATCTTGTATTGGAAAAGGAGGGCAAAGGGAATTGTAGTGCCACCCAGAAGACTTGTTTCACATGATAAAACCACAAGGGATCATTTCAAATACCAAGCAATGTGCTCCCTCATCTGCCACTACATTCCTCTAATTCCTGCTCCTGTAACAAGACTTAGAGGTTACAATCAGTGGAGGAAGAAGTATTCAGGCCTTTAATATGAACATATCTGGCAATACTACAGTTAAATATATGGGTTACAAGTAAAAGTCCAGCATTCAAACGCTTACTTAAATAACAGTGCAAAAGTATTATCATGAAACAATACTTAAAGTGCCAAACTCATTATGCAGAGTGGTTCATTTCAGAACAAAATATATCATATTACTGGATAATAAGTATTAATTAATTTCTGTGTTGGCCTATACAACACTTTAATGATGCAGCTGAAGGTGGAGATATTTTTTATTACCAAATATACTGCTGGGTATCATCACTTTACTAGATAATACAGTAATGTATTCTATTGATTTGAGCGTTATATTTTGTATTCATAATATAAATCTGCAAAGTCACTATAGCTAATAAACAAATGCAGTGGAGTAAAAAGTACAATATTTCCCCCAAAGGGTTGTGGAGTAGAAGTAGAAATAAAATAGTACTCAAGTAAAGTAGTTACACGTACCTCAAAAGTACTTGACTACATGTAATAATGTATTTAGTCACATCCCGCCACTTGTTATAATAAACATTTGCATCACTGCTGCAGCCATACAAGTCCACATTATCGAGCACAGTGAGGCCTCAGTCAGAGAAGACGAGTTATCTTCTCAAAGCCATGTTTGGCCCGTGATAATATTCAAATACAGTAGCTCATGCTCGATCATAACTCAGGTACAAAAGGCCCAGACACACACACACACACACACACACACACACACACACACACACACACACACAAATTCGCAACTTTTCGGTTTGGCCAATTAACTTTTCGCATAACGTGTCGACTGAATTTCAAAAGTAAGTGCGATAAGCGGGCATGTATTTCCTTTGATGAGACCGCAGTCTATATAACGCTACCCAACATGATTTGGTAACAACCCTCCAGTTCACCGCACGAGAGCATGAACGTCATGTTGATAAATTGCCCGTAACGTTATTTTCCCATCGACTATAAGTTTACGTAACGTTACCGCTATTGCCAATCCTGTCGTCCGCTTGGAAGAAAACAAACGTGTAAAAACATGACAACTCGGTTTCAGTCCACTTACCGCTATCTGTCTTCTCCTGATGTTAATAATTGTAAAGAGTATTGAGAGTTAACATGAGACAAATCGAGCTGTTTGATGCCGTGAATCGTGTCTGCCTCCCTGCGCCATGATACCCTCAACTGGAATAAATGTTGCCTTCAGGTGGTGTCGGAATTATGACACTTAACACGCAGACAATCACACGCTCGACAGTCTTTGGTCAGAGATCGGAGAGAAAGTAAAATACAGCGATTAACTTGTTGTAAAAGTAGGTTATATAGGGAATTGTATGTGATTAATACATTATGTGGTGTTATCGTAATTGTACTATTTGTTCAAGTTTGAAATAGAGTCTATGTGTCTGCAGACACATATTCATTATTTCACATTTCTCAATGATGTCAAATAAAACACCCAACTAGTACTATTACTACTACTAGCTTTACTACAATAATACAAATATGAATTCAAATGAAACGATAACAACAACAATACAAATGCTAATAATATGAATTGACAAAATCTACAATAAAAGTCGGAGAATTACGTTGCAAATAGTTAATTATTTAGTGTCAGACCAAAAATAAACTGCGCGTCTTCACTTACAGGCAAACGCTTAGAACGAGTACTTGAACGCAACATGTACAGTACTTGCATTAAATGATCCAGAAATTGCAATGATCCCCAAAATGCACTCTCAATTGCACCAACCACTCTCATTAAATTACATCAAATTGAGAATATTTAGTTGTGAGCACTAGGTAATGAAATCACCCTGAAGGCATATGTTAATGCTGCCATTGCTCCACTGATCTCAAGGTCAAAGGAAGCTTCAAGGTTGGTATCAAAAAGTGGGAGCCCATGGGTTAAAACATAGGTATTTTTTTGTATGTATTTATTCATAAAATGTTTGAATTTGAATAAATATATTTTCTTTTTATAAATAAGTTTAATTTACAAGGTTTGCGTTTGACTGAAGGAAGAAAAACTGGTCTTACAAGAAAAAGGACTAACACATTTTTTCATGTCGAGGTTCCCAACAAACCGTATGAATTTATGAAAGCCTCTTTCGGCCAATATGATGAAAACCAATTATGTTAGTCCTTACAATTAAATATTATCGCAAGATAATGACTTAGTATCTCCAAATAATGAAACACTTTCTCACAATGATGACTGAGTATCTCAAAATGACAATATGTTGTACCTTAATTTGGAGATACAGAGTCATTATTTTAAGAGAGCTTTGTATAATGACTTATGGGATCTTTTTTTTTTATCAATACATTGTCAGAAATGTTCTTCCATCGTCACATGGGACCCTAATTGTGCCAGTATTTTGTGTTATGTGACTTGTTTCAGAGAGGTTGGAATTGTCTGGAAAAATCGAATCATTTTGTAATTTTATGGCGAACTCTGGTGGCAGTGCTTGAGAATAAACTAAAGGGTCAAAACACGGTCAAAAGGAGACGTAAGAGATTCTGACATGTCAAGGTAGGAAAAACAAAGGTGTAAAAAATGAATGATGGCTGAGTCCTATATCGCTGCTTCGTTTTCAGAATTGTGGTAATGGCGTAACAACTGTCAGGAGTGATCAGTCCAGCTACATCTTGCTCACTTGATGTTCATCTCAGATCAGGAAATTGTAGATCTTTCAGTTTGAGAAATAGCTGCAAGAACTAGCATCAATTTACTTCTGGCTACTCTGCTGAAGATAGTGTTTCTTTAATGGCAGTTTAATTAACAGGTAATTAACATCACCAAGCTAACTCTATTTACATTTCCTTAGACTCACAACCTTTGAATGATTTTTGGCTTTAAAAGTTAATTAAAGTTATCTTTTGAACAATGCTGTGTGACTATATGGAGACAAAATCATAATTCAAAAGTCTGAGCATTAAATAATGAAATCCCACCAGTCCTCCACCATTCCTCGGAGTGTTTGCCATTTCCTCTCATCTTCTAATTAAAAGCATCATCAACATTTTCCTTCCCTCACTGCCCACATTTGGAAATACAGATTTGCTTGAAGGAGTATCTATTCACAACCCATTATTTGTGCAAATAAACATTGTACATAAGATGTATTGTGCTTGAATAAACAAGAAATATATCAATATAAACAATTTATAAGACAAAGTCGAGTCTCAGCCTAAACTAACAGAATTGTCACAAAATGCAAAGATGAAATTCAGAGATTCTTGTATGAATTAATAAATGAATCCATCAGGTTTTCTCAGTCGTTTATTTTTATCCGGCAGAACACTACCAGTGAATACCCCCGAAGGCTATCACACATTTTATTTCAATAAACTGCCTGTTCAGTTCATGGAGGACACATGTACAGTTATCCACTTTTGCTGCTCATTCTGCTGGAGGGGGATTACGAGAAGAAGAAAAAAGAGAGAATAGCCTGGAATGTAAAATGTAAAATAAAGAGTGAACTACCCTTTCCATTGCAATTAAAAATGACCTGCTGTTGAAAGTTTTTGGGCCTCATTTTGTCCTTCAGGTATTGTAGATGTGGGAATTGCTGACGGACATCTTACACAGGGGTCGCAGTGACATTGCACAAATGCTGCCAAATTAGCTACCCAAAGAGGGTTCTTCTAACAACTGACATTATATTTCACTTAGGTGAAATTTAGTAATTCAATTCTCACTATAACACAGGAACATAGTTGAGCCTTTAGCCAAAACATACCGACAGACATAATCTGACTTTTTTGGAGGGGAATACTTGTATTTGCTTTCTTGCAGATAAGAACATGATGATTGATAACAATCGCTTTAGGATAATTATGAAGCTAACGTTAAAATAAATACTTTTCTGTATTCTGTGGACAAGTCAGTGTGGTCACAGCAGATTGGATGTTCATGGACGTCTGCACAAAGCCTCTGCATCCTAGCGGACCCTCCGTATTCGCGGATGCAGAAAGTATAATTTTGACATAAGTCCCATATTCACTCTCTAACTAACTTCAGCTGTGCAAAACTTCACAACAACTTTACTATTTTGGGTAGGTGAAGTGATACTTATCTGTGGGTCTGCTACAATGAACGACACTTTTCATATACACAGTCATTTGAGCATTTATTATGATAAAACATATTGATAATAGTAGCTTAAAACTTTAATCATTAATTCACCAGAGCAGTGATACTGTCAAATATAAGTACCCTTATGTCTGATCCTGCAGACAGAACAGAGACATTTTCCTAATATATGGCCCCACCTTATTGTAAAATATTGTAAAAACTATGGAAAAATATTCTATCATCAGCCCAAGATTTTACCGCTTCCATGTTCCTTCAAGAACAAGTGATAGATGAACATAAAGCATTATTTGAAAATGTATGTTTGCACCCGTTCGGTCACTAGATGGAGACATTCTATAATATTTATGTTATAGCCACACTTTACATCTGTTGACTCAATAACTCCCATGACAAAAATTATATCTCCCTCATTAATTACTAAATAATAATGAAAAAAATAGGATCTTGACAGTATAATGCCTCTGGGTATCCTTGACTAAAAAGCACTGGATGTAAACAAAACTTTGCTGCAGTAAAATGATACACTTAGAGGGGTTATATTTACATGAGACCAGCTAAGAGTGTAAACTCTACTGTTAATTTAAAGTGTACATGCTAATTGTAAATCCATTATTAAATACGTGGGCCAGCAAAGTCCTTCCTAAGCTTTAAAAATATCTAGTTTCAAACAAGGTTGCACCATTTAACAAATACACATTATTTCCAATTATTCCCAAAACGTGATTTGTTTTATAAATAAATGTTAATGCAGTTCAGAGGCAAACATATGATACTAATAATATGACTGATGTTACTAAGATTAAAACATTACTGACATGTTTTGAGATTTGAGGTGTATTATGTTGTACTAATTATTCTTAATCATTTAAATCATTAATACACAGGTCATATGTGTCAACCATATTTCATATTACATCTTCATTCCGGGTCACAACCAGTTGGCATAAGGTCCGTTAGCTACGCAACACCTGGCAATGATGTAAGTATTTAGTAACAACTAATATCTGCAGAATAACTTGATTATTAGTGTTTTGGTTTTATGATGTGTAAGTTAGCCACTTAATAAGTACTTGCAACTGAGTTTGATCTTGCAAACAGCTGGTGAACAGAGTAATGTTCTGTAGCTAAATACAAAACACTGTATCTTAGTAATTATTAAGTGCTTTTAGTTTGAAGTTATGTCAAGCACCAATATAAGGCTATCATGGCTCAACTGTTGAGTGTGTATGGGATCAGATAACACAATCATGGTCCCATGTAACAAGGAATTAAGCGGTCTCAGACTTTGAAAAGCTCTTCGGTAAATAATGAAATATGGATCCAGGCATCGTTTGAAGTTGATTTTAAAGTGTATAATTCATCAATACATCAATTACTCAGTCAATCAACTAATTTCCGTATTATATCTCACTATGGGCACAGAAACAGCACGGCTAATAAAGCCCTTTCATGGTGCAGCCGTAAATCGACTGGACAGCAGTTACATCCATAACATTGATGCTTAACAAACATTTGTTGTTGTGATACTCAGTTGCATATTTAAGGGCACAGCACAGTCACTGTGTAAATTATTGATATGACAACCTTCAGCTTTGAATGAAAAAGTGAAAGAAACCCGCAATAAAGAAGTCATTTCAACGTGAAGTCTGAGAGAAGCGGAATAACAGAAAGTGTGAGGAGGCAAAGGAGTGATGAACACAGGGTTGCTGATGAAGGGAGAAAACAAAGAAGTTGGAGAAGTTTGAAAACAAAGCTGACTCGCACAGACAGTTGGTTTTGCATGTAGGACAGTTATACAACAACACATGACAAAAACAGCCTTCTTATGCTGTGCTTAAATATCAAAGGTCAAGATGCGCTTTGGTTAATTTAATTCCAAATGTATTGTTGCACGGCGGTGCCTCTCCATGTGGTGATGGCTTTGATGGGTCCTGATAACAACACATCCTGGGCTTTATGAATAAGTAGGTGTATTATTTGTAGATCTGGGTGTCGGGCAGAAGCAAAACATAGCGGTGGAATTAAATATTTAACAAACTCATAGTTATTGTCCTCTGTACACACAGAGGCATGATGCTGCTGGGGCTTGGTCAGCAACGCTTTGGATGAATAAGGGTTTAAAAATGTATTTTTATATTCACGCTTTATTATTCATGCATTCACAATTGCATTATTATTTATTATCTTTATTTGCATGGTTATTTATGATTGTTCACAGTGCTTGCAAAATGTACCTGAGGGCATATTTATTTCAGCTGTGACACTGAATAATTGTAGTTTGGATGCAGTAGCAGTTTAGGAGGTTGCTATACTGGGACTCCACCATTAATTAATTAATTTAAAATTAGGATGAGTATGTGGTGTATCTTAGAATAACACATGCTGCTTCATGGCTCATCATTGCATCTTGCATATACAACTAAATTCACTGTGTTTTTTTTCTTTTACATACTACTCAACACCATGGAGTTTGTTTTTACAATGTAATGTCTTGCAGCTGCCATAATGTGTATCATGTAGTGAGGGAGATCAGTATAATGGGCTCCCCATTGCTCAAAGGTTATCCACATGAGGCACATTTTATTAGTTTTTTCATGTTGCAAGAGCCCAACTGTTCAATTGCTGACAGCCATGTCATAAAGGACATCTTTCAATCAGGCTTTACTGTGTGTGCGCTCATATCATGTCAGCACAAATCTCCTGTGAAACATTTGGTATTCACTATTACTATTATTAGAACTCATATGTAAAACATGGTTAATGCCAAATTACACATTGGGTCAGCGTTCTCTTTTTTTCATCCAGTCGCTGTTGGATGCCAACTTTCTGGTTGCTGAGCAATTCTGTCCAATGAACTTCAGAATAAAACTAAATTGCAAAGCAGAATGATAACTAGAATTACCGTGGCCATATTCCCACACCAACCAGTTAAGTTGCAGTTTACATTCATGTCTGTTCAAAATGTCATCCTTCATCGTGGCATCCTGTTTGACATTCATGTGAATGTGAAATTTCCATAATTGGCATACGAATTTTATGAGGTCACAGTGACCTTGAACCACCAAATTCTAATCAGTTCATCCTTATGTCCATGTGGACGTTTGTGTCGGATGTAATGACATTCCCTCACAGGCGTTTCTAAGATATGACAGCCACAAGAATGGGACGGACGGGAGGTCACAATGATCTTGGATTTTGACATTTGACCCCCCAAATCTAGTAATTTCATCCTTGAGTGCAACTGGACTTTTGTGCCAAATTTGAAGAAATTCCTCGGAGGCATTCCTGAGGTATCGCGTTCATGAGAATGGGACAAACAGACGGACAACCCAAAAACATAATGTCTGCCTTTTAGTGATGAGAAATGCAGCTGATTGAAATGTGTTTCTTTTTGTGTGTTTACTCACCATAGATTGCAATGTATAGTTAGGGAACATTTTCTGCACCCAGTCATCAGTCTTTGCTGTGCTGTGTTTGCAGTTGCATATTACAGTGCATCTTATATGTAAAGCAGGTTTATTTTCTGTCGATGATGCACTGGGGGAAAGAACACTTTAGCGTAGGTTTATTGTGATTAATAATTTCTGAAGGCATGGTTATCTGCTTGCCTGGTGCTCACAGCCCACATGATAATCTGCAGTATAATCCAATCATGTGCTCCTGATGAGTGGGACACTACTTGAGGATTTACCCTCTGTTGGCACATCTGCTCAAAAAAATATAGTTGGAATTTGCAAATTCTTCTCTTTTCTCTGTGCATTTGCAGTAAAAGCCTCCAACATCCATTCTCAGGCTTTTAAATTGAATATGACTGTGAGAGTTTATGCTGCCATTACAGACACCATCAAAGTGCCTCAATGGAAGTTTGGACGCCATTTATCCTGCTGAAAAAGATATTGTTTGGAGATTCCTAGACAGCATTTTTCTAAGACATCAGCAAACTGTTCCTGTGGTTTCATTTATCTTTATACCAGTCTCCTCTTTCACAGAAGAAATAATAAGTTACTTCCCTCCCACTGCTGAGGACTCCTCACAAATCCATCTGCTAGTTTAGTTTGCCTCCAAACACAATTAATCATGCTGTCACACAATCTATGCATGAGTGCTAGATGGCTTAGGGCTACAAGGCACAAAGTGACACAGTCAAACAAAATAGCAGAGGATGTTAACTACTCTCTTGTGTACAAAAAAATATTTTCATTATCACTGTGATCAAGTATGAGAGTGTTGGAGTACTCAAGGTCCACTTTAGCCAGTCAGTTAGCTATCCTCCAGGAATCGTATAATGCATGAGAACAAGCTGTCCTAATCCAACACTGTGTTAAACAGAAATTCAATAAGCCAAAAAGTGTATCACAGGAAAAGAATCACAAACATGTGGTGACACTTTATGATTGTGACAGCAACGGAATACACAATTGGATAATGGTATATTTGGCTTTACATTTGTATCTATATTTTTGGTACATCTTATTCTTCCTGAGTACATGACTGATCCTTTACCAGCACCCTCCCAAATAATCTTCAGATATAACATGCAAACTAAATGAACAGATAATAATGAAATGGCAGTTTCCCCTCATTTCTCAGTCTGCTGCCCCTACACAGTGCATACACAGGAAGTGACACCAACACAGCGGCGTCCCAGCTGACAAAACTGTTCATGTTGGTACCGTTTGCAGAAAATAATAAGACATTAAACCCTGGGAGGGCTGGAGAGCCTTATGTTGCTCGCACTCTGTCTTCGAAGAGCGGCTTTGCTTCCTTCTCACCAAAGGCGCTTAGATTTCGGGGCTCCTGCCTCCTGCCACATTTCTGAGGCAGCTGTGTTATTATGGATGGAGATTACTGAGTGTTGGTGGGCAGAAGACGACCTCAACTGATCATTAGGGAAACAAAGAGCCCTGCCTGTTAAGGGTGGCCTGCTGGATTGCTGCTTCAACACATTAACTCTTTAAATAGTGTGATGTCTTGGAGAGGTCGAGATCGGCTTGTGAGGCGTGGGTGCACAAATCAAGATGACAAGCGGTGGTTTCTAACTCAAAATACTGTATTCCGATTCTTTTTAGCAAAAGGTAAACTTAATTCCAGCAGAAAGCCGTTACACAAAACAAACATCAGTTTACTTCTGGTTCATTGTCTTTAACGTAACATAAAACTTTCTCTTTTCGTCCGCTCCTATCCTTTGTTCTCCCTCACACCAGCTCTTCACAGGGTAATCAGCCAGCCCTCTTTCAGCTGAGCAGCAGCCTTGGCCCCGGCTGCCCTGCTGACTATGGGAATTGTAGTCAGTTAACCAGATGCCATGATGGGCTGTAGTCTCTGCTGCAACCACTGGGAGGGAATGTATCTCCCATTGATGACACTCCCTCTCATGACATCACAATAGATAAACCTTTTGCCACTAAAAGGTAGAATACTCTATTTTTGAGGGAAATGTTATGTTTTATGTTTCAGGGGTTCTTTAACTTGCTTGCTACAGAAGAAGAAAGCTGCAGCGACAAAAGTGAAACCTGAATTTCTACATTTCAGTCCAGAACCCCCCCCCCCCCAAAAAAAAGCATAGGTAAAACATAAGAAGGCGACAGCTTAAATAACGAGCTTGTGGCTTCAAAATCGTACTCCACAAACAATTGGGTGATATTACGGTGACATAAAGCCACACAACATGGTGTATGGTTAACTGCGGACTGTGGGCGGTGGCTTCAGAGACATTTTCTGAGACTTACAAAAAAATAAACTTTTCTGACTTAGCAAGACTTAGTAAGCACTTTATGATTTTGTCAATATCTTTTGATCTTAGTCCCATTTAACTTGTTCATTGCAACATAACACATTTTCCTTTTTCCACAGAAAATCCAGTAGGTCTGTCCACTTCACCGCAAAAAAAAAATCTGTTTTCTAGGTCAGAACTTTAGCTCTTTATTTTATCTTTCTTTTATTTTGACATGTATTTTGCACTATTGCTCTATGTTTATTTCACAAAAAAACATTTCAACTAAAGATGTGTAAATTCTAAAGTGTCAAATGTCAGTTAAGGGTAAGTGTTTGCTAACCAATTAATTATATAACAAATAAATGAGGTGGACCACAATCAACATTAGCCATACTGGTAAGCTACCTTAGTGCTATGTGGGTTATCCCTTATTCTACTAATGTTAGATGTTTTACTAAAAGTTTTTAAAGAGGTATTTGTGGCAATGCTGGTTAAAAATGTACAACATGTGAAATTATAGCCCAAATGTTGCGTAAACAAAGAATAAGCTGCATAGCAAGACGTTGACAAAACAATTGTTGTTCAACTTCTGTTTCTAGGCTTAGCCTTGATGACTATCTTTGTTTCTTTCCTGCCGTGTACAATTTGTTTGTGACAGCAGATCTGTATCAAAACAAACATATTTTCCCATATCTTTGAGACTGACAACTAAGATATTACATGCAATCAGACAAATTGCCCCATTTTGCACTTGTGTGATTATTTTCTGCCTCTCACATTTTGCAATTGAAATAGAAACGTGTTTTCTCAATTATTGAGACAACAGTCAAGGCGGTTTATCTGCACAGAAACAAATCCTGCTCCCGCTCCACAGCCAAACATTCTATGATTCTGTCTGAATGATTTCACGCTTGGAGAAGCGGAAGTTAGGGAGAATATATCAGGTAGGAGGGGACTATAAGGCCTCTGGTGTGGAAGCACCCTCTTCTTCTTCTTTTGCTCACGTTTAGCACAGGTATATTGTCTTTTTTATTACTCAGATGGCTGATAAATCTCAACATTGTTCTTATAGAATTCGAGAATGAACTTACAATTTAAATGTTCAATCAACATTCCAGATGGAGGAATACTTAAATAAGACAAAATTTCACTAAAACACATTTATATTCTCAAACTTACAGTGCTGTGCATTTGCTGTTTATACTCTTCAACTAAACAATACATTTTTGTGAGATGCCTTAAGTATGTAAGCTACATTTCACATTTCTAATCAAATGTTGAAGTATTATTTTCAAATAACCCCTTCACTTTAATGTATGAAACCTGTGTGCATCCCTGGGTTCAGTTGCCATGGTGACTAGATCACAGTTCCTCCTGTGTAGTGAAAACAAGCTCATTTACTCGATCATCTCCTGGCTCTGTGTTTCTGCACCTGCTCAGTTCAAGGCAGTCAATGCCTTATATTACTAACACACCAATCGGACCACCTCTATTGCACAAATTAACCTTAAAATGTTTTAACGTATTTCTATTGCTTGAAATTTCTTAAATAATGGAAACATTTGTGAACCTCATGGTGGCGCTAGACAAAAGGTCAGAGAATCATAAAATACAACGGCAGGTGAATGTCTAGAAAGAATTGTGCCAATAGATGTTCTCAGTATTTCACTGGCTTAGTAAACAATTAAGAGGCATCCTCCAGGCACCATAATAGTCTGTACCCAATTTAATGGAAATCCATCCAATAGTTGTCAAGACATTTCACAAAAAATGTAAAATCTTAACCTCATGCTGGCACTAGAGGAAACGCCAGGAGACAACCAAAGTCAGTAATCTTAATCCTCTGGGGACCATGATTACTTTACCAAATTTCAGGCAGTCCACCCAACACTTTTTTAGGTATTTCAGTCTGGATCAAAGTGTTCAACCAACTACCTGACAGACAGACTATAAAACAACAAACATTTCCCCATGTGGTCCAACTCACCACACGATGTTAAACACTTTCACAAACACTCACCTGCAAGCATGACTGACTCACACAGAGGATTCAGAGGATTCAGCCATTTCTCCCATACTGAGTAGTTTTGGGCTGTGGCTTGTAAACACACTGGTTGGCAGAATAGCATGTCTACCAAACCTCAGACTAGAACAGGGGTGTCAAACTCATTTTAGTGAAGGGGCCGCATGCTGCCCATTTTGACCTCAAGTGGGCCGGACCAGTAAAATCACAGCATAATAACGCATACATAATGACAATATTTCTCTCTGTTTGAATCATTGGTGAAGGTTTTTGGATGATAAACCCTATTTTAAGGTATTTCTTCAATAAACTAGAAACATAAAGACCAACAATTCAGACATCAGCCCACTGTTTACCTGCCTGGTCTCCTCTGCAGATTCCCTCGCAGTTGGGCAATATGTTTAGTAAAGTCAATACTGTGATCAATTGTGTCTGTGGCTCAATGGTTACCATGCATGTCTTATAATCAGAGGATCAGTGGTTTAAATCCTGACTGAGGTAGATTATTTTTTTTCTTCTAATTATTATTATTTTTTTTCTGCAATTTTAACAATTATCCCGCGGGCCGGACTGGACCCCCTGGCGGGCCGAATTCGGCTCGCGGGCCGTATGTTTGACACCCCTGGACTAGAAGGTTGAACCTAAACAAGCTTGAGTGACATGATGATGCATAGTTAAAATATATTGCAAAAATATATTTTAGAATTTCATAAATATTGTGAGTCATCTCATCGTTAACAGGATCACAAAAGTCCACAGCCATGGTAGTGGACAATGTCAACATGTCGATGTTGAGCTGGTCTAATATTTTATCATGTTTACAGTCTTAGTTTAGCATTTTCGCATTCTAATGCTGCGAATTTTTCGCGTGAGTGATTGCATGCACAGACGCGAATGGTTGTGAACAACGCAAATTTCCGCCTACGGATAATATTATGAACCCAGACACAATGACATTTGATGTTCCGACGTTTGTGGAATTCCCACAACAAGTATAAAGCAGAATTAGTGGTTATTTAAATGATGGATTGCGGAAATAGTAACTGTTTTTACGGAGATGAGCCACGGAGATAGGCCGCGCCCCCTTTCTGAAGGTGTTAGGAATGTCATTAGTTTTGGTCATAAACAGGTACAAATTAGTTTTTTTTGACCAGCACCAGATAGAAAGTAAAGTGATCACCAAAGTTATTACAATTAATCTTGAGGGGAGCATGAACGTCTGTACCAAATTTCAACCAAAAAACATCAGGATGCATCTTCTAGGAACCATGAATGTTTTTCCAATCCATGTGCCAATCCATTTTGTATATAGGGAGATATTTCAGATATTTGGGTTAGAATTTTTTTTTTTTATAAACTACTGCTCTAGATAGCATGAGATCGGGTCACAAAGCTCTAACCCTACTGATGTGATTATCTTAACCCAAACCATGATGTTTCCATAAACCTCTGTCTTTGTGGACCTTAACCATAGTGTCGTCATGTGTGATGTGTAAAAGCAGTTCTGGTGAGGTGATTTTTGATTATAAATACAAAAATAAATAAATACATAAAACAATCTTCTGATCCACTTCCCTGTCTTTAAGGTTCTAACTCTCAAAGCTGATCCTTTCTTCTATGTCTCTCTCGCTCTCTAAAACTCAGAGAATGGATCAAAGGCATCATTGATCCTCTCCGCCTTCATTTGCAATCAGATCTGAGGAGTAGCACTCTGCTACAATAATCTACTGTGCACACTGGAGAAAGTGCTGCTGCAGTACCTGCAATCTGTCAGTGTATGTTTGTTTGGTTATTAATGTTAAAGGACTGCACTGACGGAGGTCACCTTACCAACAGGTAGAAATGAAATGTTTCGTCTGCAGTTCATAGCTGTTTGACCTCAGACCCACACAGTTAAGAATCTGGGGAATAATATTTGATTCCTCTCTTACATTTGTAAATTAGTCCAAATACACCCCATTTAAAAAAAATCAAAATCAGACACTGAAATCCTCATACATGCCTTCATTACATCTAGAATAGACTACGGTAGTGCAGCAGCAAAAAGTGTCTAACTGGTCCAGAACGCAGGTCTAAGAAGTCTGACCATATAACACAGGTACCGATGCATTGGCTACTTGTTCACGAAAGAGCTGATTTCAGAATATTACTTCTGACCTATAATGCTGCAAATGGACTGGTTCCCTCATAGATCTCCAGCGTTATTTCGCAATATACTCCACCACACCCTTTATGTACCTTTGATGCCTGTTACTTATCGATATAATACAAACAACTTTGGTGGCCTTTCCCAACCAAGCTCCACTTTTCTGGAATAATCTCCCACTGCACATCTGGGAGGCAAGCTCTGTTGGTACTTTTAAATCCAGGCTGAAAACACATCTTGTTACTGTTCATTCAGTGTTGTCTGTTTTTAAAATTACTAACCTCAACGTTGTTCTCATATTAACATTATAACCTGTGTATCTGAATTTGTGTGTATGTGTGTGTACTTTAACTTACAATATTGGTTTTTCTTTTCTGTTATTATAGTTCCTGCTGACTTGTGAAGAGTACAGAGACTCTCTGGGTTATGGGCACTTTAAATAAACTAAAGCTGAAGTTGATGAGCAAGCTAATGCTGTATAGTGTACACAGAGTGTACTGCATACAGATTAACAACAAAACAGTTTTCCCGTGTCTGCACGTTCAGCACTAATCTAGAAGCAGAAGGCCATTAGCTTAGCTTAGCACGAAGGCGGGAAGCAGTCGGAGGAAACGCCTGGCTCGTCACACAAACAGGAATACGGCAAGCTGTGGTTTTACGGATAGTTACATTTATCAACGCATCGAAGTTACCATTTTAAAGCAACGCATCAATTAAAAAATAATAATTTTGCCCTTGAGCTGCGAATCAAACAACGCCATACTAAGTCCCCAGCTAAGCTTGTGTTGGCAAAGGTGGTTGTGTTCTGAGCCAGGGGAGCTCCGTGCTATGCGGCATGGAGGGAGGCCGGGTGCCGTTCATCTGCATGCAGGCTACTGCCGGTGCCCACGCAGCAGGGACATGGAGATGTATGCTGCGTTGTCAAAAAATGTCTATTGATTTTTATTACAAACAGGGGTAAATGTACTATAACATTTTTTATACTCTATTACAACCAGACCTTTAGGGGAATTATGAGAATACTGAGCAGTAAAATGCTGATAGCATTTACATGTGTTGGGATTGATATGCATGGCAGCAGCTGCTGAGAATATACTTTTTTGGACTCAATCACTCTTCTGCTCTGTGCTGACAGGAGCTCAATTAAACACCTCATCTCAATGACATTCAGGACATGGTTGGATGAGATACTGCTCTGCGCACATTTCACCTGGACGCAGAATAATTATGCTGATCCCTATCCATACTATAGGTAATGTCACTCTCGTTCATCACTGTGTTGTGTGCTCAGCCTTATTGAAAAAAATGTGATGTGGCCCCATAAGTATTTTGAGCCGCCTTTGAGGGCTTAACAGAAATAGGATGTGTCTATTTCATTGTAAAACCCACAGGCATGTGTAATATTCATTGGCAAACCCATTTGTTCACAGCTCATAGCTTCATCTGTTGTATTGTAGCTTCAGAGCACCATCCATCAAATCCTGTATACACAATTTAAGACTGTTACTAATGAGCTTATATGAGTCAAAATAGAAATATTTCCCGCGTTGCCCCACAGCTGAGTCTTTTGATTAACACATCGTGACAATGAAACACACATACACACACAAACTGAGATACACCTACACACAGTGACTACATACTGTAGAAATCCTGCCATCGTGGCCCCCAGGAGAAGTTTGTTGAAGTGCTGATGTTGATTAGCATAGCTTTGAGTGAGCCAAGCCTTTGTCATGCATTTGCCACGATGAATCAAGTTCAACATGTGCAGCCACCGGGCTGTCACCACACAAAGATTTGCCACAGATGAAGTTGATTTGCATATCAAACCGAGGACCTCATGTGCCACAACCCCCTCATTTGCTGTGAAAAATATGCTCACACCTGTTATAAAATGATCGATAGGACCATCACAACCCTCCTCATTTATTTATAGCTTATAGGCAGAATCCCTAATGACAATAGACTAAAAATGCTATGATTCTGTTGGATTATTAGTAGTATTTAAAACGAGCTCTCTCAGCAGTCGTCTTGATTATCTCTTTAATTCGCCATCAGCATACAGACGGCCTCTATTTGTTTTCCTTAAATCACTTTTGTAACTGCGGAGATCTAAATTATTGAGAGATGGAAACACATTTATATGAGAGACACTATTTTGTGTTCTTTTTAACTGCTTCGTGAATAATTAACAAAGAGGGCAAGATTTACTGCGCAATTAAATCTGAGCTGTTTAATCAATGTTATATTCTGTTAGATGGTCATTTGAACACCGAAACTGTGGATAATGTTTCTATTTGTTTTTGTTGCTACTGTCATTTTTTTTATTTTCCAGCAGGTTTTTAATTAGTTAATTTATCTTAAGAAGTAGAAGAATTGTCTTAATCCGTCAGTTTATTACAAATATTCACATTCTTGATCATCACATTTGAGATACATGTTTTTCACTTGCCTCTGAGATGTAATGGATTACAAGTATAAAGTAGCATACAATGGACGGTACTAAAGTAAAATACAACAACCACCCAACATTTGTATTTACTTAACATAGTTTTGAACCTCTGTTGATTTTATTATAGATTATTCCCCTTACCATGTGTATTATAATGTGAAGTTTCTCTCAAACTGTAACGTATAGATAGGATTATTATTGATGTGGAGAAGAAGGAGAACACTGGAGTATTTTGGTCATGCTGCATTATCTTCTTTTTATGGCAATTTGTTTACCAGCTGTCTCAAAATGATGGAATATACATCAACAAGGAACCAAGAGCATCATTTGTCTCACATACTGGAAATGATTGGACAACACCCTCTAAATAACATAGAAGGAGGAAGAACTGAGGTCTATTTTCTTCCACTAATAAAGCGGTTACGTTGGTCGTGTTTGCTGCAGTGGAAGGACATGTAAGCACTACCAAAGTGAATACAGGTAGGCAATGGACCTGTTTGCATGAACAACACCTGGTTGCGTGAACAACACCCCGGGGCAAATGAAGGCGGCGAGTCCGTATCATCTGCAGCAGAAGCAGAGAGGTAATTGGCTCTTTTGAAAACCCGCAGCCAGAAACTATTTATTTGCCTGTTAATCAGGATCGCCCAAGAAGAGCAGATCCAATCTTCAGTAACAGGAAGCACAGTCGACCCCCAGACCCAACCTTTGAGGGGAAACGCAGGGTGGGGGCCACGATAAGCTCTCAATTATCGAAGCTATCTGGGAACAACTGCCCACCAGTGTAGACAGCGTAGTATTTACGCTCTGCTTTAACTACATTAAGGAAGGGAGTCAACAGAGATCTGGTTGAACTCAATATCTCTTTGTAATTAGAAAGGCATGACATCATTTTTCTGATGCCTAATTCATCACAGGGTTTATTAAATTACTTTAATTAATGGCTAAGAACATAATTAAGGGATAAGGTCAAGCAAGTTCACATATAGTTCAATATAATGTACTAAAAAAGTCAATTAGCTTAATTTTTTTCTTCGCCTGGGGCTTTTTGCCCATCTTTACAGCCGTGATTGGAAAATAAACACTTTTGAAAGTTCACTTATTCTAATTATCAGATATGACAAATTAATTTGAATTGAATCCTCAGAGGTTTATGAAAAGACAGTGAAGGGAATCAGCTGCCAGAGATGTATTTGCTTTTATTGAGCTTCATTAGCTACAGTGTCCCAACAGATACATTAAGGCAATTTTCACATCCCAATTCACTCATCGTTAAACAGCTGCTACAAAGTTTAAAGTTCTATTCAAAATAAACACATAGCCAGTGGTGTATAGCTCAGTAAATTTATCAAGTACTGTACTTAAGTACAATTTGTGGGTCTTTACTTCGAGTATTTTAATTGTATGCTACTTTAAACCTCTACTCTATGACATTACTACCAGATTTGACGAACACATTTTTTTAATAAAATATGATTCTGTGCTATAGATTGAACTAAACAACAGTATAATTAGCTGTTAAAATGTGTTCCACCTTCAACAACTGTAACATTGAAATTCTGTGTACATAATATTCCAATAATATGATGTACATAATATAACTGTCTCAAAGGGACCAATCTAACCAACAAACACTTATATGTGGGAATGTAGGACTTTTACTTGTAACAGAGTATTTTTACAGCGTGGTATTGCTACTTTTACTGAATAAAAGAGGCAAGTAATTCCACCACTGAGCATTTCCAAGCCATTTGTTCCCTTTATATGCAGCCTCACAACTTGGTCTCTCTCCCTCACCCTGTCCTTGTTTCTCTCTTTCACACACAAAGCTAAATCCTCATTATTACAGGTTGTAAACACTCAGGGATCACAATTGGAGCGATGGGGGACTGACGGTGGGGGACTGGCGGTGGGAGCAGCGAGGGCTGGCAAGTCACAGGTGGTTCAGCTCGCGGTGGAATTTATCACAAGAGACATTTTGACCTGCAGGGACCAGCAGCGCCACTCAAACTGTGAGAAAAACAAGCCCAGTGGTCATTATGTTTTTGTTTTTAGTTTGTAAACACTGCGACGGCCCCAGAGTCCTGTTGCCTCGGTACTATGTGTGTTTGCTTGTGTGTCTTGCAGGGTCGCCATCATGTTCCTCAGTTATTTAAGCCTGCCAGCCCAGACGCTACTGTGTCGATCACTTCACCCTTAAACCAAGCTGATGGCGTCTTTGGTGCGCTGCTTTTGTTGTTTTGTACCCTGATGACATGCGCCTCACACCGACCACTGCATTCATGACCTTCCCACCTCATTGTAACCATCATCGATAGCTTACTTGAATCAATTTCACCTTTTTTATTGCCAAGTTTACATCTCCCTCCTTTGCGAGAGGGAAAAGGAGCGGTGGCAGCATTAAAGTCAGATGGAGGGTGGGGTGTTGGGAAGAGCGATGTGGAAACAGAGGGATTAAGACACGAGAGGAGGAGGCGGGGATTGGAGGAGTCTTAGACTCTGGTTAGCCGTTGTGTTTCTTGGTGACTTGCTTTTCGTAGCATGTATGTGATGCAACATTTCTGTCCTATCACCTGGGGACAAATGTGATTCATTAAGTCCTCACACATTATTGCACACACACACACACACACACACACACACACACACACACACACACACACACACACACACACACACACACACACACACACACACACACACACACACACACACATTAACACACATACCACACATTCATGCACTTAACAATGTTGGCCCTGCTAACACACATACATTGAAACACATAGACAAACACACATTGTATATTACAGATTCATATGTATATGTGGTGTATATATATATGTACATACATTCTAGCGCGTTTGTGAGTGAACACACTTGAGAGACCGTGGAGGAGAAGAATCAGCCGAGGACGGAGACAAGTTGTATTCATCTTCTGCATGCTGGGCTGCTGCTGCTGCGTGTGTGTGGGTGTGTTAGTCCCCTTGGATGAGCACACACACGGCTGAGGATGCAGCTGGGAGCATGAGTTCTGACCGAGAGGAGTATGACATGGTCTGTCAGAAAGCTGTGACCCTAATTGTTGACCTTTGCCTGCACAATAGCTCACTGCTGGATCAAGACACCTGTAAGGATTACCTCTTCCTGTTGTCCAGCCACAGCTCTGACCGCAAAGAACTGGGTAAGGACTATAATTAACTCCTGATCTATATTGGGTGAATGGAAGCAGCCTTCCTGTTGTGCTTTGTAAAAATCCATGCTTTCAGAAGAAAGCTACTTTTAAAGGATTTTGTGTCGCTGTATATGCAAGTGCAAAAGCTGTAATCTGCTTTTTGTTCATGTAACATGTAGTTTTACCTCTTTTCTCTTTTGTTTACCATGTGCGATCATAGATGTTACTCAGACAGAGCTTCGACTGAGTCATTATTCCTTTTGTGACCCAAGGCAAAGGGGAACAATAGGTATATAAAACAAACTCACATTGGATCTCCAGTTTATCCAGAGAGCAGAGCTCCTATATTGTTATTACGGTAGATAAGCCTTCAGGCTGACTAATGCCAGCTGATGCTGTCTTGACCACTAATGTTTACAAAGAAAAGAGAAGAGAAACAAACAAACCTTTTTCGAAATGTATGTTGCTGTGCCTGGGTTAACAACATAAAGCAGTTATGCTGTGTGCCTAATCTGCCCTGCAAAGTTTCAACATCCTGAATTGGATTTTTGATTTATTCATGAGGGATGATTTACACATCTGTTGCACCCTCGTGCATCTGTTGCTTTGGCACTTGTAGTGGGCTTCACCCTCTTTAAAGGAATAATCCCTCTCTTGTTAATGAAGCAGCTCTAAGGGTTCTTGCAAGCTTTAATTCTTTGTTGTGTGTATAGTTGTGAAAAGGTGCTGTTAAATCAGGGAAATATTGGCAGAATTGTCTTGAAGCAGAGGACACTTGTAAATGTAGTGTTGTATTGCACGTAACACTGTTCAAAACATGATCAAATGGCGTGTGAAGAATTGTAGCGTTATAGATTTCGAAAAAGCAGGTGTCCCTGAGCTCTGACAGTGTAAAGGGTTTATGGAGTGCTGAGCTTAAACATAAAAAAAAATCGGTGTACAATTTGTAAAACAGCAATAGAATTACAATGCAGAATATCGGGACATTTGATTTCATACCAATAACGTGATCTTTTGCATATTGGATATCTGTTACTGCAATCTTTAATAATTTGCTAATCCAGCTAATTTTGTATTTCTTCTTCAAACTAAATAGTTTCTTGAATTAATTTCAAGAAAGAGGAAATATCATTTGCGATTGCTTTTTCAAGGATGGGTTCACAGCGTGCATGTCACACCAATCCTGACCAAATCCACTGTCAGCTCACATCATTCTCAGTGGAGGAATTGAACGTACATCACAGTGCCACTGGCATCCACCACTGAGCTGTGGGGACATTAAATGCCACTGCATGTTATGCAGCCATTGATGAAAATGATTTCTGCCACATGGAAGCTAAACAAGCTGCTTCCCATAATGTTGGAGGATGTGTAGGTTGGAGGTGGGGGGGTTTTATGTAATGTCATTGTCTATATTTTTCTTTCCTATAATTACTATGTGGTTGTAGCACGCACTGTTTAACATATATATATATATATATATATATATATATATATATATAAATAAAGCTGCAAGATACGAGATTGGAAGCATTTCTATTTCTACAGCTCTCAACGTGGTGGCGGCCAGCTTACGGCCCACAGCTAACAGTGCTAACGGTGTTAACTGTGCTAACAGCGCTACCTGCGCAAATAACAGCAAAAGTGCCTGCAGAGCCAACAGCGTACCTAAAGGAGGAACCAAAGGGTTGGTGATACGTTTTGGTCAGGACAATGTTATCAGTGGAAACTACTGTAGCAGCACAGTGCAGAGGAATTTAAAAATCACAACTAGAATTTTCCCACCCAGATGGTACCGGTGCATTACATTTTGGGTCTGAGCCCAAGGACGATTAAGTAAAAGATCTAAATACTTTTTCCATCAATGACCATCACTCTCCTCTAATGTCATCTGTTTACCTTCTTTGCTGTAAATCTTTATTTTAATCTAAAAACTCAGTCCTGCTTTTATTACAGACATGTCTGAGCTATAAGCAAAATGCCTCAACTAATTCAGGGACTGGCCTTGACGTTTAACCCACGATGGGCGAGGGCTTATGGGAAACGGTGTTCATTAAAGTCTAATACAGGTACAATAAATAAACTAGAGACCATTTTGCAATGGCCCCTTAATTAATTTAACCTCTTCCGGCACCCTAGATCAAACCACACCCACCTGACGACTTACTTCACTAAAAGTTGATAGCCACGCAAAAGATTGCATTTTATATTTTTTATTATGTTTAATTTTGTATTATGTTTAATTTGCAAAGTGTGACGCATGTTTCAGTTTCTTATGACTCCAATAACCAATAGCCGTTCTCATATTTTACATATGTTCGTGACAAACACAACTATGCATTCTCATCCTACTTCAGTTAGTGTTTTTTGTCAAAATCAATAACTATCAATTGTTGCTCCCGAGTATACAGTATGTGCATTTTCAAATCTATTTGTAATTATATATTGTTTTCTCTTCTTCATCTCAGCTTTAAGAAAAATGTGAAAATATAAAATCAATAAGACCCCATTAAGTTTGTGATCATGCAGCTGTTTGAATAAATCTGCAACTATCCAGCTCACAGCAGCAGAGCCATTTTCCTTGAGTAAATATTCCCATGTGAACTCCCTGCTGGTGGCTGAGCATCCTGCGCACTGGTTTCAAATCGATTATGATAAAATAAGAATGACTAATTAGAAAGCCTGGGACATCTTCCTTGTCCTGATGCGGCTGGGAGAAAATAAGCCATTGTCTTTATCGACCAATTTGTTGAAACTTGAGTTGGCTGATTGTATTTCAATGAAGGCCACGCAGGAAACACCTGCTGTGCGTGTGAAAGGCAACACAAGACTTTTTCAGGGGAGATAATAAGAGCTCGGCTCAGCGTCTCACACTCCTCTGAGCTAACATTTCCCACTGATCAGCCGCCTGTCTAAGATATCGATATTCACTCCCGAGGGCTGATACAAGTAACAAAACATATCCCTTAAGCTTGTGTAGCTCGTGATCTGCTGGATGCACTTATAACCCCCCTTCCACTCCCTCCTCTCAACAAAACACAACAATCACCCTCATTATAAATTCCTCTTTCATTATCAGCTGCAGCTTCAGGTGTGTGCTTTGAATTGATGAGGTTTATTTTTGATCACGTTGTTTCACGCACGCCCATCTCATCTTGAGGTTTATTAAACAAGACCCTGGCTGGCAGAGGACATTAGCATCAGCAGATCATTCATTTAGTTCCCACTAGTATCCACTCTCTCTATGGCCATGGTATTTGCAGGGACGGATGCTGCATTGCAGGTTCAATCCAAAACAGAAAAACAAGAACATCAAATTAACTGCACTGTGGAGATTAGAACCCCATTCGAACTGCTGTGCTTTTCAATAATTAATACCTACTGTCTCCTGTCTCTGTATTTTATTGACACAACATTTCACTGTGGACCGCAAAAGAACAGTGGAGACACTGTTCCTGTTGTGGAAGATAACGCTCAGAAAAATGTCTGTCATGAAAAGACCAAATGCCAAGCCTCAAAGGCTCGCGTTATTAATACTGTAATCATTACAATAATGAAACACATGTTGGTATTTTTGCATCTTATGACATTCACTTAAGCAAGGTGGGCAGGGACATAGATCCAATATGCAGAATTAGGAGGGTTTAAGTATTTATCCAGCAGTCATGCTTTCTTCGCACCTTAACACAAGTGTGAGGGTATACAATGATCTATCACAGGTGTTTCAAATCAAACGGATACAGTAGAGTAGGGTCAGTGAGCCGGTTCAGTATGAGGATAATGACCAGCAAAGTGGAACACATTTTTCATTAAAGTTAATGCGCTAAAGACAAAAGTCAAACAGCGGCTTGAATACCAATCGGCTCTTCTGTAAGCAGTCTGTGGACAGCATTAGAAACAGGAACACCTTCATCTCTCTTTCTCTGAGGGCTTCTCTGGTGTTTCCTCCCCCCACAGTTTCATTTTGAAGCTCAACAGAAACTGGCATGTCCCCGAAGGTGCTAATTTCAAGCAATGTTATCTGCTCCCCAGTAGAACAGCTGTGGAACTACCGTGAATGTGAATCCATCTCCATGAATAAATAATAAAAATCCTTCGTCCTCAAGACCATAATAGTGCAGACAATGCCACGCTGTGTTGTAGCTTTGCGTCAGTGTTTCACAGGACGGTGTTTCACAGGACGGTGTTCTCTCTGCATGGCTTTTTTTTTTACAACAAAATGCATCAGTGTCATTAATGACAAAAGTATTAGGAGGATGAGTAATGTAGAAACCTGCTGCGTGTTATCCAGGCCAGCGCACTGGGCAAGGCCTCTGCTGCACTATTGAGCAGTAACATTGCTTTATTGATTAAAGAGTCAGGCCCCAAGCAAGCAGAGGGGTGAGAGACACAACAGAGCATGAGAATTTTTTTGTTGTTGCCTGGAGCACAACATTATGCTACATCCCCCCCTCAGTTACATATTTGCGGTTGACAAACAGATTTAATAAAATTATGGTAATATATTTTAAACCAAGTGACCTTGATTTCAGACAGTTTCAGAGTTTGATGATAGCAGGCTTCTTATTTCTTTGGAGTAAATGACATAGTATAAAATGGGTGATAGTCCGCCCACATTGGACAGGGTGGGAGTGCCGTTCGTGTCCCATATGAAAATAAAGTCAAAGTTGTCACATTCGTTTGGAATCAAACGATACTAAGTTACAATACATCAATTTATGATATTTTGTAATATGTGAACTACCGCCAAGCTGAGCTATTTGAAAACGAGAACTCTGTGAAGAGATCATAAATATGCACTGTTGGCGACATGCATAATATCGTAGCTAAAAGACTGAGACAACAACGTCCCAGGGAAAAAAAGTCCAATAAAAATCCAATAAGAAGCAGGGCCGAGCTGCTACTGTGATCTAACAGCTTCACACGCTGGAACAATACTACACAGTGGATGTGCAAGTAGTGCACAGAGCCTGTTAACATGAACTTTAAAGCCCTAAAGTATAACTTGCTTGTTGGCTTTGGGGGTGAATCTGGGTTAGATTAGGACTGTAAACTAGTTAGCTAGACATGCTAACGTTTGCAACACGTAAAACACAAGTTATATAAAGAGTTTTCTCTTGAGCAAACGTGTAAAAATGGATTATACAAATATCCCTCGTACAGCCCAAGCACACGCCACAGAGTACTACAGCCCTACTGTATTTTGGGGTGGTCTAATTTTTGAGTGGAGAAAAGAAAGCGGTTCTTAGTCTTCGGTTTTGCCTCATTTGACTTCCTCGTGTCACGGATGTCAAGCTCTTCTCATTTCCCTCTTTCCTAACGAAGCCTCTTGTACTTTCTCCTGTCTCAGAGTTTCACTGGTTGGTTTCGGTTCAAGTTGCCGTTTTGTCATAATGGCTGCTGAGCTGTCTGTCACAGTGAAAGGTTTCGGGCCTCCGGGGGCCGGCGCTCCTGTCACGCTCACAGGGTTGATGGTGTAGAATCACATGTGAGGCCCGCACACTTCATTGCACACATTATTGTGCAGTTTTAGAGGGTGATATCACTAAATGGTTGAACACTAAAAACTAAATCAGAACTGAGATCTATAAATACATAACAAACACTGGCTTGGAACTGCAAATTGGACTGATACTGTAGTGAAATATTTTTTGTTTAACTTAAGGCCTTAACAAACAACACAAAAATGCTTTTACACGTGCGCCACAACAGCTTTACACCGTGAGGATATGTCAGTGTTGTGCTTACAGGTTGCTACACTACCCCCAAGTGGTAAAAAAATTAATAATCTATCAACGTGGCTCTAAATCTGATTTTAAATGTGTTGGATTAATGAGATTTGTAATAATAGGTGCACGGGTAGCAAGTTTTAAGTAATTACCCGTTCCAAGTTAAATTTGGCCTAAATACTTTTTTTTAAGACGCTATATTGTGTATTTTTACTCAGAACACACACAATGCAGCATCAAAAGAGCGGCTCCGTATCCAATACTGTGTCAATGTTGTGTTCACAGCTTGTTGTGCTGCCAAGTGGCAAGAAATCCATTAATGCTGCTATGAATAACAAAGAAGCTGAATCTGCTTTCCCAACCTCATCTGTTACACAATGTTACTAAGATCTTTTTTTACATTAAAATGTAAACAAGAATACAGGAACCTTTTTCCTGTACAATCTTAACCAAGAGCCCCGCAATAAATGAAGGGTCCTGTGTCAGAGGTGTTTAATCAACTTTATAAAAAACATTATATCGTTTTGCGAGCTGTAGTTTGTGGTGTTGTATGATACTAAAAGGTGTTTATAGTGTTTTAATCCACTGTGAGTGATTTAACCTGTACAAAGATGTAAAATAAATCACTCTAAAAAGTAAAGGTTTGTCAAAATAGTTGAAACTGTAAACTATGTGAATGAATGAAGTCTATATTTCTTATAATAGAACTGAAACAGTCCATCATTGGTTTCCATGCAAGAAATATCCCCATGCGGTGATAATAATATTTATTTCATTCATTAATTTAGCTTTATTGTGAGGAAATTATTAGGTACATCATTGCTTTTTGTATGACAAAGATGACTATTTAAAAATGAATCAAATACTTCATTACTGTTGCTTATACGCAGCGTTTTTTCTTCAGCTGAGATGCTTTGGTTGCTATGATACGGAATATCCGCAGAAGTAAAAATGCTGGCACAAGGCAGTCCTCAGTATCCTCGCTCTGGATGAGGCGAAGGTTGAAGCATGTGGGGAAAGAGGATGGACCCCGCCGCTGTATGTGGGTTCACTTCTCCTCCTTTGTTGTCGTTCAGCATTTGTCGCCTACATGTAGGAAGTGACGGCCGGTGTTGGTGGGATTTGTCCCGGTTAAAAGCTGACAATGAAAATCGCAGCCTATTACCAAAAGTTTTAAAATTTTTCAACACCTGGCAACCCAAAAAAAAAAACAGCAAAGGTGCAACTCTCAGCGGAGGATAGGCATTCAGCACCTCTTTACGCTGCTGCCGTTTGTGGCACAGTGAATACATGCAAAGAATTCCCAAAAGAAAAAAAACGTGATGAGTGGTTGTGGGGCTTGCTTGCCATAAACTGCGGTTGGCTCGTCAAAAGTGGTATGGTGACAGCCCTGCATAATAGGGCTGTCACCATACCGCTTTATATCCACATAAAATATAATCTAGTATATGTGGATATACTATTTATCCACATAGTACTGAAAACAACAGAAAACAAGTACACACAGGGGCACAAAACACACAGGGGCACAAAACGAAAGTTTAGCGGGGAAAACCTAGAAGTTATTGTAGTATAACGTATTTACAATTACTGTATACCACCAAAACTGGGGCTTTTGGAAAGTCTCCAAAGAAGTATACGCTACTGAAAACAACACTGTTCATATACTGTATGTTCAGGGGTACTCACCAATGCTGGAAGCTCAAATCTTGACAATGTACATATCAGGGATTTAGGATAAAAACTAGCTTACTGAAGAGGCAATTTAGTCAACTATAATGTTCTTTGGATTGTCTGCAGCCGAATAAAAAATGAATGCTTTCACTAAAAGCAGTTATTCATTACTTTATAGGTTCAGCCGAATGTTCACAAGTACTGTACTGTAGATACACCGCATTTACAAAAATAGTTTAATTAAAATGTCCTCCTTGTACCCCATAGTTTCCTTCTGCCGTATTTTAGTGGTATCCAATTCATAAAATGAAATTACACTGTAAATGGCGGGGTGTGTTATAAAGCGTTAACATATCTTTTTCTCCCGAGCCGAATAAATTCTTCCAGGGAAGATTACAGAAATCACATTATATAAATGACATTTCCATAATTTCATGATTAAACCATATACACGCACATGCATCGATGTCCTTTAAGTGGAGTGACATTGTGAAAAGACTTGACGTGTGTCAGAATAACACACATGAGGTCCAGTCTAAAGAAGGGTGTGAGGCGCTTCATCTGGTGCCTCTGGGTGAAGGATGCAAGATATGTTCTTTCTACTATAACTGTAACTAGCCACAGGCTTTGACAATATAATGAGGAGGAGTTCTACTTAAAATTGTATCCACTAATTAGATAGAGACGTTGTTGCGCGCATGAAAGGCTAAATGAAATACAAATACCAACGCTTAAGGGGCAAACCAAGGGTGTAATGTGTATGCAGCACTGCATCGTTTTATAATATGATGCCAAGATAGTACTAAATTCTGCCGTCATTTGTTATGACAATGATTGAAGATGTTTTTCTTTACTTTTTTTGTTCAGCCAAAGGGGGCAGTCACCACTTTATATATAAATAGCCAATTATAGAATGTGTAGAATACCTTATTTAGGTTGTAGACAGTATGCTTTTGATTCTGCCTGTGTTCGTGAGCAGCTGGAAAATGTGTTAGTCACAGTGCACCTAGAACATATGGTGCCTTGGGCCCTCCATCGGTTCAGAGTATATCGCTCCCATTTCCTGGAATCTCTTGCTGCTTCCTATATTTTGTGTTTTCACTTATACTGCCATTAACAATCCCCCGGGGAAACATGACCCACAAGAAGTACAATCAGGGCCGATGGGAGATGGGGGAAGGACGAACTGAATAACAGCCTCATGACAAAAGACCAGGAGGCATAGAAAAAGTGTGGTCTTGCATGTCAATATGTGTGTCGGTTTTGTGTGCAGTTGGCGATCAAGAGGCTTTTGAACAACATGGTGATCACGTTTCATTAAAACTTTGGCAGAATTCAAACTCAACTGGAAAAAAAGAGGTTTGCAATTTGAGGTTTGCTGTGACATTTTATCCTCTGATTATATTAGCGCCCTCTGCAAAGTAGCTGCTGTCTGGTCTGAAATGATGTTACCTAAGCTGACAAGAATTGATGCAATGACCTTACAGATTGTCACCAGCGAAAAATTGCTCCACGGTTTCACTGTGCAACATTGCAGATGTGGAAACAGTCAAGTGTCTCTGTTGCAACTATTGTAATTACTAATATTTCATCAGTGGAACAACACCAGAGTGTGGCACAGGAGATCAGATAAGGACTTATCTATTCTTGGAAGAAAACGCACAGAAAAAAAGCTTCCTTTACGTAATATAGAGTTAAACAGATTGAGATTTTGGCTATCAGTAGTTCTAATCACCTCTTACACACTCTGGGGGTCATGTTCCATTATTCATCAACAGACGCATCCTTTAAATTTGCATATTTCATTTATCTGTTAGATGCAGTAATAAATATCCAGATATAGATTCTGTTCTGAGACTAAATCACTTAAAATTCATTCATTCGGAGGAGGCAAAGGTGCAAGTTTTACCCAGAAGGAAATAATGTGACAAGAAATAAAAGTGGAACTTTTTCTGAAACATATGAATTATTCTATCAGATTAGAAAACAGGTGAGTTCCAGTTTGTGGGTTACATTATTACCAGTCTGTCTGTGGACTGATTTTGTAGCACTGCTGAAATGCTTTCCCAAAACTTGACAGGTGTGTATTCAAGATCAAAATGAAGGCCAAACTAGGAGCTATTTTGGCCCCCTCTGGTACTGGAAGAAAAAGTCCCCCTTTTTCCCCAAGAGACAATGTAAAAATAAAGGCGCCTATAAAAGTAAATAAACACACACACAAACAAGGTGCATTTCGGCAGAGACTCGTAAAATTGGGGAGCTACCCGTGTGCACCACTAACAAAGCTTATTGTAACTAATTCAGGTCGACATTGCTGTATAACTGAAATTACTGAGTGTGTTCACTGATTTGATGACTCACCCATTCCTGCACCACTATGTTTAATCATTCACTGTTTTTACAGGTCCATAAATGACTAATCATTTCTTAGAATATTTTCTGAAAAGCATGTCATTTGGTTTTAAACATGTTTTACTGGGTACATTTGTAATTAATTTCAGCTGAATTAAGAAAATGTAATCACATATGGAGGAAGAAAGTTTCCAATAATAGTGAATATATACACCAAATACCAACTGCTTTATAACTTAACCAACTAAATAGCCTGCAATATTTTCCAATAATTAATACCAAACTACATTGTTATTTCCAGGAATGTTTCCAGAAGTTATCAGGTCTTTATTACATAATAACAACTTAGAAAATAGCTACTCTAGCATTCTAATTGTTTCTATGTGAAGAAAATATTATGATTTTAATACTAATCATTTTAATTTACATGACAAGTATAGTTGTTGGTTTATCAGTGTTATAAATACCTGTGGTTAATTCTTCCCTGTGTAGCATTAATATTATAACAGGTGAAACGTGTTGGGAGAGTGACAGGAGCGAGTCACCTCAATTTACAAGGTATCAGTAGCGACCTGGGGGTCACTTATGGAAATTCCTCTATGTAAATAAGTTTTAGAAATGATAATTCATACCCAGGTAGAGCTTAGCCCCACTCTTTGAAAAGCTAATCCCCAGCCAAGCGTGTAATTAAGAACAGTCTGGTATGCTGGGAATGCAATACATGCGTGTGACATGACAGGGAACCAGCAGACTGTTTCAACAGTGTGCAAAATTAATCACCTGTCACTGGCTGTTACTGACCAAACAGTCGCTAATACATCCCCTGAGCCAGGTATGGATGAAGATGGAGAAGAGGATGATAGAGAGGCAAAGGCCCGCCCCTTTCTGGAGGACCACTATGGGACTTTATTTTGGTATAAATATGTATGTAGACATTGGAGAGGGACAAACAATGTTTTAATCATGTTTGAATTGTGCCATGAATTACACATTTGATGAAAGTCTCGTCTTTGTTGTTTTCAACGGTCACCATAATGATCATGATTGATTACAAATATTTGTAATATGTGTAATTCATGGAACAACGGTATTACATTATTTAATTTTTTTAAATGTTGACTACTGTTGTTTATTTTGAAGAAAGGTCCCATGGGGGAAATTATGAACAAAGCATCTTCATGAAATGACAACAAAAGTTCTTCCCATGCGCAGGAAGTTGTATCTGCATGAGACTGCAACAAACCGTGGATCTGCATTTTAAAATGCTTCACTAAAGCCGGAGGGAGTAGTGGAGGTTCGTACCCTCAGGCATAAAAGACCCTTTACAGCGGTGGAATCCATATTATATCACTGTATTATCATAACATAATCATCACTCCATTGCAGCAGAAATAGCACACGTACCTAAAGGGTTTGTCTCTGAGAAAGTACTTTAGTCAGCAATCTGTGCTACATTATCAGATCCTAGTCTACCGGTCTATGGATGTTCATGGATGCAACCACAGTCATGCTGAAAGAAATAAGGTTAAAAAGTTATTTTATGTGAAAGTTATGTGAAAACAACATGTTAGGAATACCAATTTAAAAAAGGGATGCTATGTCAATGTGGAGTTAATAAAAAGTTATTTCCGACCAAATAATAAGTTTGCACTACTTTTTCGTGCCTGGCCATAACAGTGCAATCCAATATAATAATATCTACCATTTGTCACAAGACATCCACACTATGCTGTCTAAAGTGACTTCATATTATAATATCCTTGATATCCTGTCCTTAATGATACTAAATAGCTGTACTTTGATTCGTTTACTGACATGCCTTTAATGGATTTTGAGCTCTGTTTTTAAAGCAGTATTACCTTTTTTGGAATCAAGGTAATATAATATGTCAATGTTTTGTTTACAAAGTTTATATGGCAAGCAGTTGCATATCTGTACATCCAGCTTACACAGAGAAATAAGAGCTTTTATTCTTTGTTGGCCTCCTGTCAATGTAAATCCAATATTCTCTCTTCTTTTACTTCTACTTCTTCTTTTACTGTATGCTCTCCACTATCTCCTCCCAACATGTGCCACGTCAACTATTCTCGGTAGAGATAGAAGCAGGTTATACATGAGTGTTTACCCATTAATATACAGCTGACCATGATTGAAACCTCTTTCAAGGACACACTTCACTCACACCCCTCATGGTGAGAGACCTCTGTATAACCAGGCTCCACATAGTAATGGCTCTCCAACACCTTATAGAATGCAAAGATTACACATTTGACAGGAAGGTGCAGTACAGGTGGCATTTGGCCACAACTGAAGTGGAAATGTGTCAGTATTGGAGAGCATGCCCTGCATTCAGAGTGGAGTAGGTCAGTCTGAGAGAGGAAATGGAAACACTCTCCCAGGACTGATCAAACCTCTCGAAAGAGAAGTCCTCTAATAACCAACTTGATCAAGCACTGATACATATATGTAGCTCAGCAAAGAGTTGCTGTCCTTTATATAGGATCAGTACTGAAATAATACCTATCTCTAGCCGGGTATCCAAGTATAGCACACATTTTAAACAAAAAAGAAAGCAGGTCAGTAGGATAGTTGACCCATTACACCCGGCTCACTGCCCCTGCAGACATTTTGTCTCCAGCAGGGCCAGGACCACCAGACACCTAAAGCCATCACTCTCCTCAACCGCCCATCCTAGTTTCCTCCTTCACCCCGACACGCATCACTACCTCACGCACAGCTTACCCTCATTTCAACGCACATCCCCTACAGCCCTATGAACTGTGCAGCACGAGCAAAGTAGCTTTATTCAGCATGCTTGTTATTCTAAAATATGTGGCATTCTATCATTCTTAACTGTATACCAATCATGTATTCTTTCTTTAACTTTTTTTACTTCACTTCTTACCTTTCTGGGTTTTACTGCTCTCTATCTCTCTAATTCTGATTCTTGTTATGAAAAAACCACACATGTTGAATAAATGTAATTTAAAAAAAAAGGAAAATGTGATGTAATATTGCATTTATGTTTGTTTGATGTATTCACTTTTACAGTCTCTTCATTGCTCTGCACAAAGTGTCTCCATTTTCTGCTGCTTTCTACTTTATTACATTTCTGAGCCAAATACTGTATTGTACTTTTGACTCCATTAATATGAACTAAACTTTAGTTACTTTGCATATTCAGAGTCAATTAAATATGATACATCAATAAAAGGTTGAGATAAAACTATATTGATAGCGGGAATTTCATTAGCCGGCAGCATATAAAGTAATTAAAATGTGTTCCACCTTTACCAGCTACAACATTAAAATGTACCTTCAGTAATGTACACATCAATCTATCAATAATTCTACTGAGTACTTTTAATATTTTTAAGTATACTTTGATACTTTAGTACTTTTTCCTGAAGTAAAATTTTGAATGTAGGACGTTTTTTACACTGTGATATGCTACTTTTACTTAAAGGAACAGTGTGTAGCCTTATGGGGATCTTATAGCAGAAATGCAATATAATAACAATAAGTATGTTTTATTTAGTCATAAGAATTGATGATTTTTTGTTACCTTAGAATGAGCCGCTTGTATTTATTACTGAGTGGATATACTGCCATGTTTTTACAGTAGTTCAGAACGGACAAACCAAACCCGAGCTCTGAATAGTGCTATTTGCGTTTTCGCGTCGGGCATCCTATTCCATACATGCTCTTCACACTGGAGAAGTTTCAGTTGGTTACAATCTGCAACCTCAACGCTGGATGTTGGCAAATACTACACACTGCACCTTGAAGTAAAAATAACTGAGTACTTCTTCTACCATTCTTCACTTGTCATTGTTAATGTGTCTTTGTTTACAACTTCTCTATGATCACAGCAAACCATCATGAGAAGACCAATATATGCTGGGCTAACACATATGAAACCAGAGTATCTCGAAAAGTAATAAATAAAATGATGTGGTCCCAGAGAGAAAGGACATTGAGCCCATGGCCATATCTGTTCCTTCATTAAAGCAGCAGAAGAGAACCTCCATTCCCTGATGCTCTCACGCCTGCACCTCTCGAGTCTCTCCTTTAACCTTCTTCCCATCCTTTCCAACTTAATGCACAGTTCCTGGTCAGCCTTGCTGATTCATGGGAGGATTTCAGGGGGCTGTAATAAATCTCCCCTGGTGAATACCCGAGTGAATTCTGATTTTTATTCTCCAAGCATTAGTCCCAGGGAACACAGTCCTCCAGCTTGAGCTCAGCTCCCTTTGAACTCTACTTACATTTTCTCGCTGGGCCACCAGCCAGAAGCAGATCCAATGTGTTGTTGAGGCCTAAGAGGACAGGGGGATCCTCCTGCATGGTTAATTAGAAAGATGAATAGAACAAAGACAACACACCTGGCACATGAAACTAAATTGCCCCCGGCAGATCCCCTATGTGTACTAAGTATTGTACATAGTTCTGGTCATGCATAGCGAAAGAGTTGAGTACAATTATGAAACGTTTTTATTGGGACTGCCATCCAAAGCAGGAGTCTTGGACTCATGATGATCTGAGTTACTAAGTCAACTTATTTTCCCAGCAAGAAAATGTATACTAATTAATTAATTCCAAGAAACAAAAATCCCATAGTTAATGCATAAAGAAATCTTCATAATACTTACCATGGAATATATAGGAAAATGAGAGCAGCTTCATATGGCAGCCACTGATAAGTACTGATAAGTCAGTATGTCCTATAGATTTTATCTGAAGACCCAATTTTTAAATGACAAACCATTGTGATCTAATTGACAACAGTCCTTATCTATAAATGGTGAGAAGAGCCAATTTGAGTGTTTCAACATGCCTGACCATTTTTACTGCCATTTTTGCATCACCGTATATTTTATTTTGAAGAGGTAAAACCGAATTCATAGTGATATACATATTTATGTTATTTAAAACATATACACATGTTACATTGTTTATGAATGAGACCAACCTAACACATTTAGGTAGTTAACAGGCTCTTATTTGTTTCCCTCTCATTAATAAAAACAAATGTTTGGGTATGCTACAGTTATCAGAACAAAACGGACATTCAGCCTCTCTGAGTCAGCCTCTCTCTATGTGGCTCAAAAGGTGTACGGCAGATATACATGTTGAATAAAAGTATGTGGAAGAAATTCACTTGTGGGTCTCAACCCATTCTTAACAATAAACAATAAACAATTAACAATAAAACTTCATTATCACAATATAAAGAAGATGTAAGGAAGATGAACTGTGCTGAGTGCACCCCTGGTGAAGATTCACCCTGTTGAAGTTATGTTTGTATTCAGGCCGTCGCTTCCTCCACACTCACTGGCAGCAAGAGACCATGTCAATGTCTGTGAACAAGCGTCCTAAAAGAAGGGTTGTTTACCCACGTAAGACTACTTTTGAGATTCAAAAACAAGTAAATAAAGTTGGCCCTTCAAAACAAAGTAAAGAACCATCAAGTTTTGTCAAAATCTGACAAGCAGTGTTATAATTATGCAAATCTAGTTGTATTTGTACTGCACTTAATAGTACTGAAAGAGGGATCGATGTAACAGGAGTGTCTGTTTGTGAATAAGGATTAAGGGCTCTAGTTTCAATTCCACAAGACACAAAACACAGACAAGGCTGTACAAGCACACGTGAAGCGCCGACTGATTTTTTTTCAAGCATTTTGTGGTAAAAAACTTCAACTAAATTGGATTAGGGATACGCTTTTGGTAAGTGAGGTAGGACCAATCAGATCTCTTCTTTCTGCAGCCCTTTAAAAAAGCATCCTGTGATATGGCACGCTAACATTTTCATGATGAAGACAGCGATAAGGACTGAATGAGCCACAAAAGCTTCCTCATTGTGCAAGATGTAAGGGCTTGTAGTGGGTGAAAATCTTAAATTAAACCAGCATGAGAGCTGAAATGGGGCTTATGTTGTATGGAAAACCATCAAGTATTGCCTGCACAAGAAATGTAAATGTTCTTGAAGGCCAACAACTAAGAAATCAAATAAAAGCCCCCGTGCGGGAAGTTACACAAAATGTGTTTTTTTTATTAAATCAAAGTTCACCAGGAGATCACAGACCATTTAGTAACAGTGGATTCAGTAGAATGAGAAAATAAAGAATACAACCAGATTTAAATTGTTATAAAAAGCTGTTGTCAGTCAGGTGATTAGTGACAACGACTGTTTTAAACATTTTGAATAAAAAAGGGAAGTTTAAACAGATGGATTCGTGGAGGATTAAGCATCCTGGAGTCCAACTGGAACAAGCAAATTAAGACTGAACATTATAACACGTTTGTGTCCTAGAAGTAATCTAAATGTTCTTTGCAGGGATACGTCAGAGCATGCAGGTTTACGTTTGGAGTTGAGTACTGACCTAGAAAGCGTTTCAAGAAAAACCTCCAAAGAAACATCATGGGACTAGAGATCAAAGATGGGTAAACTCAGCGGTTGAATACGGGAGAGCCACCAGGGATTTAGCATCCCAAAAAGAGACCAGAGCTCCCTCAGAAGCAAGAAAACCTAGAGCTGGGGTGAGTCTGAGATTAGCATTTATAAGCAAAAAGGACATCTATGAGAAATATTTGTTGAGTGAGGGAAGACTATACTTTACTTCCCCATCAGGCACCTTTGTGCTGCAGGTTTGTCCTTCATGTCAGCAACAAAAACAAGATTTTAGAATGGATTAGATGTAGAAAACCCTGCTGAGGTGGGTTTTTTTCCACGCAATTACAAATAAGTTATAAAAGAAATTAATTCTGAAACAAGAAACAAGCCTAAAGTTCTTACCAAGTGTTGACAATGGTGACATAAACCATTGGTAGTGGAACACTGCCCTGCATTATTTCAGTGTTCATTACTGGATAAAATGGAATCAGACATGCTCATGTCGAGAGATAATGCCCCTACATTTCCCCCTCATCGTAAGGGTATCTCTTCATCTTTTAATCTGCTATTTTCTCTAATTTCACTCAGTTTCAGTCATTCAGTTGGTAACTGGTACTAAAGAAACTGTGCTTTGTTGTAAATACAGAATTAATGTTCTTGCAATGCATAACTGCCTGGCTTGGTTGTGGGTTAAAAACAAATTACTCAATTTATGATGTGTATTTATAAGAAATATCTCTCTTACAGAGACTCCCTTTATTTTGTATGATAATGTATCGTTCAAATTAGAGAGGCATATCTTTCTTCATGTTATGGCAGGAAATGAACCAAAAGAAATGACAAACGTAATCAAACAAACGGACAATGTACTAGACATATCACACAAGAAAACATTTGATTCGAAATCTTAAAACAGCATCTTTTAACTAGAGATGTTGGAAAATTCTAAAATCTAGTTTGGCTTTAAGTTTTGAACACAATACAAATGTAAGATGGATCATGTTCATGGGTCTTGTGGCTATTGGGGGTTCAATTTCTGCCTATATATCCCCTAAATGACACACTGGACCTTTAATAAGTACATACTGAATCAAAATGTACAAGTTGAACACAGATGCATCAGTGTATAAGTAGCATTTAACTGAACTACTTTCTGTTTTCCTGGTGGTTCCCAAAGGGTCACAAGATAAATCTGAAAGGTTGTGAGTTGATTAAAGGAACATGGTGTAATATTTAGGAGGATAAATTAGCAGAAATTGAAGATAATATGCAAAACTACATTTTCATTTGTGTATAATGACCTGAAACTAGTTACAGTTATGTGCTATTTAGCTTAGAAAAAGCCATTTATAACTACAAAGGGAGCAGATCGTCTGCAATTTAGGGATGGCTTCAGGTGCTAAATTAATAAAGATCAGAGTATTGATAAGGTACGACGTTATTGGTGCTTGTCATTAGTACTTTTTCAAGTTTTGGTGTAATTTAATATCACGCTGCAGCATTTCCACTTTCTCTAATGGGCTGAGACACACACGCACACACACACACACACACACACACACACACACACACACACACACACACACGAATGATACTAGTACGGCGGCAATAACATATTTGCGAGGGAAAAAGCAATCCATACATCTGTTCAACAAGCATTAACATTCTCTGCTGGCTGAGACAAAGAAGACAGGATGACAAAGGACAAGATAAATAACATACTGTCTGACATCTGTGTTCTTCCATTATTAATTTTTAGCATTTATAAACTTCACTTTGAAAATGTAATTAATTTATTAACATTTGAATTTGTTTCCAGTGAGATATACATTACTTTATATAGTGACTTTGCTGTTGCAATCATTACTGATGCTACTCTAGAAACAAGATTTAGTTATATTTAGTTTGTTATACACTATATATGTTTTTCAAAGCAAGAATTTGGTCATGAAAAAGAACAGCGTATTGGTAAGAATAGCTCCTTGCAGTAATAAAAGCCTAAAGATAACTATCCCTACCTGAGGGCTTCTGTAGTTCTCCGCCACGCTTGGAAAGGGAGGGGTGACCGTAGGGTCATTATGTGGCTCGCAGTCTGCAACCTCACCACTAGATGCCATAAATCTCACACATTGTTCCTTTAATGTGAGGGTGAAAAAGTCATTTTATACAAATCTGTATTAATATTTTTGACTTTACTGTAATATTTGAGACCATCCCAGATATGTAGCGAAGAAGGGTTGTTTTGGAAGGTCTCCTAATAGTAAATAATTGTTTTAAGAGGTAGCAAACTAAAACTGGTAATCAAACCATATTGTGTTTTTTATGTACATTCTTAATCCTCTATGCAGCTATCCAGAGCTTAAGTCTGTCTTTGTGTTCTGTCATGTTTCAAAGTGAACCGTACTTTACTTTTTTTCCCCTCAGTTGACTGTTCTCTCTCAGCTTACATCTCATATCTTTTGCTTGGTTGCCCAGTTTCCTCTGGCTTGCAAACCATTGGAGAAGCATGGCTGAGTTTCAGTTTGAGGATGCAGATTTTTTTTTGTGGCCATTTTAGCTTTCTTTTAGTCTTTTACCACCAAGCATGTTAAATGCAGGCAGCAACATGCAATTCTGAAAAGTGAAACAATAATGAAGTTTCTTAAACCTGCATTCTTTTAAATGGCCAGCAGGGGGTGACTCCTCTGGTTGCAAAAAGAATTCTGAGAAAATAACGCTACTTCTCACTTGCTTTATCACCTCATTAAACAGTAAAATAGTGTATGGTCTATGGTCGCTATAGTTTCACGCCTTCTTCCATACAGCATGAGGTTCATTTAGTAAATGATGGTCCCATTTAAAGTTAAATTAGATGATAAACCAGGGTATAGCTTTAGGGATTTGCTACCTTGTGATTGAAAGATTGCTACCACAACATTGTGCAGCCTGGGGGGTTTGCGTGTTTCCATCTTAGAAATGTAACCTTTTTACAGTGTGTTTTGAGTTCATGAAAATTGTGACATTCTGGTCGCCTAACAAGACAGCGGCGGTCAAAATGTCAAACTCGAGGCTTCAAAACCATGGTCCACAAACCAGCGGGTGACGTCACAGTGACTACGTCCACTTCTTGTATACAGTTCATGGGAAAATGACACCATGGTGACTTTTTTCTCTACATAACAAGCAGACACAAATAATACATTTTTCCTGCTCTCTGGTGGTGCTTCAGCTGCTCCTGAGACAGCCTTTAATGCCATCCTAAACATCATCATCATCATCATCATCATCATCATCATCATCATCATCATCATCATCATCATCATCATCTAAGAGGACTAACTTCTATTCACACTAAAATGGAATAGGAGCCTTTATTGCCAATGTACAAAATACAATGGAATTGGTAGAACTACTCCTGATTAGCGCAATTAAAAGACAAGAAAACCCCCACAAAACAAATGCTAAAGCCCAAAGACACTGTTCCTTGCTTTGAGGGTCCTTTAGTGCCTGTGGCAATGGGTCAAGCCGGTGGATCCAGGATAAGAAGAGTCCTTAAGAATGTGTTGGATGTGAGATGGAGATGTCTTCCAGGCAGGGCAACCGATGATTTTCTGTGTGGTTTTGATGACCCTCTGAAGAGCTCTTCTGTCTGCTGCTCGATGGAGTAGGACGTGAAGGCGGCCAACAGCAGTTTTGCCTGAGCACTCTCAGGGGGTGTAGTTTCGTATAGATGCTGTGCCTTCTTAACAACTGCAGAGGTGTTTGCAGAACAATGCATACCTCCTCTCATGCTCCTATTAGTTCACCTCACATGCTTTCTCCAGATGTGGTCGTAAAAAAAAGGCTGCAGAATCAGCACCTCGACTAAATGACCATATCGGAAAATTGCAGAAGTACTGGGGGAGGAATGTAATAATAGCTACACCCCAGTTTTGGCTGTCACCATCTTGGATTGCGGCTGTCGTCATTTTTTGCAACCAGTGAACAGATGTGACCATATTTGGACGGCAGAGAAGGCACGTGGAGACGCCGTATACTTCTCTGGTAGGTATGGAGGGAAATCAATGCCATAACTAGAGAGCGCAAATGAGCTCCACGAGAGCGCGCAAATCAAACAGCCGCGCGCGTAATTTACTTTGACGAGCGCTTTTACATCACTACGCGAGCAAAATCCCAGCTCGCGCTAGCAAAAGTTGCTCTCAAAGTTGGAACCTGCTCGCTCTCGAAGCTTTAACCTGCTCGCTCGCGTGTCTGTTACCTGCTCGCGCTCGAGTAGATTTTCTTTTTGACAGTAAGTGGGCGGACCCAGTCACCATCGATCTCTACATCTAATTGGTTACAATCCTCGGCTTCGGATTGGCTGGAATGCATTTCTCACCAGCACACTGGGAACAATGGCGGATGAGAAAACACAACTGAAAGTTGACGTTCTCTGAATACTACTGTTATTGAGTCTCTGTAGCGGTTAAACATGAGATATAATTCTGTTTTGAGGATCTAACGAGCAATCTTTATTAGTTTATTATTTATTCACAGTAACGTTACATCAGTTTGACTTAAACTACAGTGGTGTCTTATTACTTTTGACCAAATTGTTTGCAATTATATGTGTATCTATATAAGTATATATAAACAGATACACATAATGTTATATATATATATATATATATATATATATATATATATATATATATATATATATATATATATATATTGTGTTTATTTATGTTACACCCGTCCCATGTATCTATACTATTATATGAATCTGCTAGGTGTAGTAGTACTATGGGTGGGGTCCTGGGTACAGTTTTAAAAGTGATGGCGCTATGATATAATATAATGGTTCCTACAATCGTTGCTCTCTTATTCTAAAAACGGAATTAACTGGCGGTGCCTCCAATAGAATAAAAGGTCTGTGCCTCTTATTTAGTCCTTTTATCTTGTGTTGTGATTGTATTTGACCCTTTCTTGAATAGTTCTTTAACTTGGACACACCCAAGATACATTAACTGCCTTGAAACACTGTTTGGTATTTATTAGGCGTATGCAACAAACTAAATGACATGCAGATCCCTTATTAAAGACAATATCAATAGAGATACTACGAGACTGACAAACAGTTTCTTCCTGCTGCTGTGACTTCATGTCATGGCCATACTTTGGATATTGTAGCAATGCATAGTGCACTTTATACATATTTTTGTGCAATACTGTCACTATATTTTGTGTCTTATTTTTTGCCTTAAGTTTATTGTAATTCTGTGTGTTAGGAAGACCCAGCAAAATAAGCTTTTCATTGTACAGAATAACTGCCTGTTATCTGTGCATATGACAATAAAATAATCTTGAATCAATACAAGGTAAACTCACACATACACACTCAAAATAACAAATACAGAAATACATATAATTGTATATATATTGTGTTTAGAACTATGTTTATATATAAAATTGCAAACAATTTGGTCAAAAGTAATAAGACACCGCTGCAGTTTAAAGTAAAAGTTAAATTAAAATCTTAAATTATGAATCTTAACATTTCCCTCCGTCAAACTGATGTAACGTTACTGTGAATAAATAATAAACTAATAAAGATTGCTCGTTAGATCCTCAAAACCGAATTATATCTCATGTTTAACCGCTACGGAGAAATCGGAGCCAGCGGATCATTTCTAAAAGTCCTGCCGGGATCAGGCTGCTCTCGGCGGGCAGCACAGCGCTGACGGCCCGGTGCTGCGGGACTCACGGTCCCTCAGCAGGAACTCAACCCGTCGGCGTATCTTTTTAAGTCGGCTGATTCTTGAATAACCGATCACAGATTTGATGCTTAAACAACTAACTTCTCGCCTGAAAACATCCTAAAATTACATTTTGTGACTCAACAACAGTAGTATTCAGAGAACATCAACTTTCAGTTGTGTTTTCTCATCCGCCATTGTTCCCAGTGTGCTGGTGAGAAATGCATTCCAGCCAATCCGAAGCCGAGGATTGTAACCAATTAGATGTAGAGATCGATGGTGACTGGATCCGCCCACTTACTGTCAAAAAGAAAATCTACTCGAGCGCGAGCAGGTAACAGACACGCGAGCGAGCAGGTTAAAGCTTCGAGAGCGAGCAGGTTCCAACTTCAAGAGGGACTTTTGCTCTCGTGAGCGGGGATTTTACTCGCGTAGTGATGTAAAAGCGCTTGTCAAAGTAAATTATGCGCGCAGCTGTTTGATTTGCGCGCTCTCGTGGAGCTCATTTGCGCTCTTTAGTTTTGTCACGGGTTTATCGCCATAGGTAGGGTAGCGGCCAGGCGGCAACCTCCGGTTCTTCCGAGTGAAGCCAAGGCGGAAGTGTCTTACAATTTGCATTCTCCCTACTGGCCAGCAGGGGGCAACTCTTCCGGTTGCAAAAAGAAGTCTGATTGTATGAAAGTCTATGAGCCTACTTCTCACTCGATTTATTACGTCAGTCAACTTGAAAACACAAGTTTATGGTCTCATTCGCTAGTTTCAAGTCTTCTTCAAAACAGCATCAGTTCATTGAGTAGGTTATCATCGCACTTAGAGTAAAATAGATAATAAAGCAGAGTATGTTTAAGGACGGGCTTATTGTGATTGACAGGTCGCTGCCGCTACCAGAGCCGTGTACGGCGTCTCTATATACCGGTTGCAAAAAGTAAAGATGGCGAAGGCAATAATCTAAGATGGCGACAGCAAAATCGCCAAACTTCATAACAGCAGTTCACAAACCAATGAGTGACATCACGATGACTACGTCCACTTCTTATATACAGTCTATAGTAGCGACAATCACAAGGTAGACCCGCCCTAAAGCATACTTTGCATTATCGTCAATTTTACTCTAAATGGGACCATCATTTACTAAATGAACATCATGCTGTATTGAATAATACTTGAAATGAGCAATTAAGACCATAAACTCATGTTCACAGTTTTTACTGAGGTAATACATCTAGTGAGAAGTAGGGTTATTTTCTCACATTATTTTCACATTATTTTCTTCCATACATTAGGACTTATTTTTGCAACAAGGGAACTCACCCCCTGCTAGCCAGTAGAGATAATGCAAGTATTAGACACGTCCGCATTGGCTTCTATCTTCAGAACCGGAAGTGATGGCCGTCTCTTTCTCTCATCTCATGTTTGCCAAAGAGGATTTCTTGCAGTCGGCCGGGGCAGACCCTACTGTGGTCCTTTGCATTTATAATACATAATCTTGGGGACTAATTTTGATTCTGACATTGTCATGCCCCAGGTTACATCCATATTTTAGAGCAGGGGTGGGCAAACTTTTTGACTCGCGGGCCACAATGGGTTCTGAAATTTGACAGAGGGCCGGGCCAGGAACAGATGGATGGAGTGTTTGTGTGAACTAATATAAATGGCATGTAAAAATCATTACATGAAAGGATTTGGCCTTTAACAGGTAGCAAAGCATTTATTTGCAAGGCAATTTAACAAATTGCACGAATTGCAACTAACGATTATTTTAATAATCGATTAATCAGTTGATTATTTTTTCGATTAATCGGATAAAAACATCAAAAAAGCATTAATTTCCAATCCTTTATTCAAAAACAGAAATGACAGTGCAAATTCACAGTGCAAAACATCTTCAGAAAGCATAAACAGGTTGCTCCTTGAACATCTCTGAGCTGTTAATAAAACAAATAAAAATAAAAATGTACTAACACTAAAAACATGTATGCTTTACATTTGCCAAATGTGAGCCCCTTTTACTGTAATGATCTCCTTGGAGCAGAGGCTGCATTTACATACCCTGCTTCATCAATATGCATGAAACACTGGACAGAGGGAAGCTGTACTGCTCCTCTCACGTCTGTTCTGACCTCTTCATCTCAGCTCTGCATCAAGCTGCGCTGCATAGAGCGTCCTCTTCCTTAAACTATTTCATTCTGGGTCTCTTACGACCACGACATCACGTTGTTGGCTAAGCCCAACTACGTGATTTGATTCATTCTACTTTGAGTAAAAAAACAACCTGCAGCCAGATCCGCCGGTGTGCCGGTGTACCAGACCGGGGGGTTACGGCATGTTTCATTTTACAAGCAAGACTGAACTGTAACGGAACATAAAGTAACTTTAACGACAATACACAACCCGAACACGTTAGCTAACGTGATAGCAAGCTGACTAGCTTCCATTAAAAACACGTTTGAGGGAAATGAAGACGCTGTAGACATCTTAACGCTGATTGGCCAAGACTCGACACGTCACATCCAAGATGTTCTATTTTGTCTCAATGTCTCACTCCAATCTCAGAAACGCTGCCGGCCAGTTGCTCTGCTCCGCTCTTTTTTTTTTTCTTTCTCCGCGACTTATTGACTGGCGTAATAATCGCGCGACACAACGAATCGATAATGAAATTCGTTGCCAACACTTTTGCTAATCGATTCGTTGTTGCAGCCCTAATAATAATATTTGGACAAGTTCGGCGGACCGTACTTTGCCCATGTCTGTTTTAGAGCCATATAAAAGCAGATGCTGTATACCCATAATGGTGGCATAACGGTGGAAGGCAACCCAAACTCAGACCTTCTGCTCTACCTAGACCGTCTGTCAGGGCGCAATAAAGCCTGTAGGGTTTTACATATTTTCTCAACATGTGTGCTAAATACAATTTTCTTGTCTCAGACCCTTGAAAGTGTGACTTAGTTATATATCATTCAGAGCAAGAGAAAGAAAAAAGAAAAACTAAACAAGTTTAGTTGCTCAGCATTAAGCCTTTACGCACCAGGGCATTTAGTTGTGTGATCGATTATTTTTTCAAACTGTTGTTTTTGTCATGGGCGAAAAGTAAGGTCATTTGTTTTGTTTTTTAAGAACAAGGTTGATTTTTTAAAAGCTTTTACACCACATCAAAAGCATCAAACAATCATGTGTGGAGCGGGGCAGGGGGTGCTACGTTTTTCTTGAGTGCATATGTCATCACTGCTCTTCCCCTCAGCTTTATGGTACATCTTAGCATCTTCCAGCTCAGTGTTCTAGTGTTATGGTTTCCAACTTTACCGTTTAGGTTCACCATCAATCGCATTTCTAGTAAAAGCAGTATGCAGCTGTTTTCAGTGAAAAAACTATGGTGAAGACACTGTACGTATTGGAGCATTTGGAAGCAAGATATTTCCCCACAGGGGTTGGTGAAGCAAAAAAGGAGAGCAAATATTGAACTTACATCTTTTCAGGTGGCCAGAAACGTGACTCTAAATTAATGCTAATGTCGTTCTGTATCTGAAGTGTAAATAGAAAGTGATTGTTAACATACAGGTTTCGTGCTACTCCCAAAGTGGCGATGAAAATGAATTAATCATGCTTTAAGAAGACGTAGATTGAAATGTTGACCTTTAATTGTCTTTCTGTAATTAGTCAGAGTGCAAGGATAGAGTAGGTGAGAATGTGAAGCACGTTTGAGTTTATCAACTGGACTTATGAATTTGGCCATTAATTACTACGGTCCAAACTCACAGTCAAAATGTCCATGTTTAGTCAAAATTTGGCTGTTTATGTCGAAGATTTCATGTCTAAATTGACAATTCTGACCGACAATGACGTCAACCTAATCCTTTACATCCCTCTCGCTATAAAAGAGAAAACATATTTAGTACAGCAGTTTTTTCCCCTGCTCATACGCATTGTGCTCAGCTACATACTGAATTTTTGGCTAAGACTCATCAGCAGTCTACCTTTAGCTGAGGCATCACCATCCCTCCGCTTTCTCCCATCAATGCCCCATCAAGGGCCCGTCCAGCCGCTGTCAGCCGATTGTCATGCTACTCGCTTCTTATAACCCAATCTGTCATGCATTGTTAATGTTTAAAGGATATTGTTGTGTATGCTATTTGGAGCAGCTACATCACAGGGAAACGGAGTGATGTGATTTGACTACAGGATTACGGCTGCATCTGTTTCTTTGATATTAGATTTATTTTTTGGGGCGTGGGGGGTGGGGGGTTATTTTACACTACTACGACACACGCTTGATTTGATTCTAATTGTTAAAGACGGCGCTGTAAGTCTAAATCACATTAAGCTTCTTAGCAGGATGTGCAGCATGTTGAAGTGGTTGGTGATGAAATTCATAACCTGACAGACAAAACTGTTTACTGATGCAAGTTTTACTGAAGTGGATCTCAGACATCAATAAGTTGTTTCATCAACGGTTTTTTAATCATTTCCCAGCACATGGATTAAAAAAATATATAGACGTGAACATTGCAAATGCACCTACAGTGATACAGGAAACCATAGAAGATAAATAAGAAGTGGATATAGTCACCGTAACGTCACCCATTGGGTTGTGGACGACGGTTTTGAAGCCTTGAGTTTGGCATCGGTCGCAATCCTGTTTTTTTTTTGTCAGAAGAAATGACACGAGAGGAAAATGTTTAGGACACTGAAATGTTACAATGACTTTCATAAACTAAACACACTATGAAAGGATTAAAGTTCTTCCAGGATTAAACTCCCAGACCGGACAATGTTGTGTTAGCAACCTCTAAATCCCAGTAAGCCCGCCCTCGAGCATAACCTGCTTTATCGTCTATTTGACCCTAAATGGGAGCATCATTTACTAAATGAACATCATTCTGTATTGAAGAAGATTTGAACATAGCGATTGAGACCATTATCTCATGTTTCTTTGTAAATCAAATGAGAAGTCACTCGTTTTTGCAACCAGAGGAGTCGCCCCCTGCTGGCCATTAGAAATAACTTTACAGAACTGTAGGTCGTCGTTGGAATGACCAGCAATAAAAATCCATAACATTTACCTGACAAAATACAATGTTTGTTAGAGGTGTTTTCTGATCTTACAAAATGTATCTGTGCTCTTCGAAAACCGCAAATGTGTTTTATCATCTAACTTGATCATGGTTTGGAATGAAATAAGTTCTTAGTCATGGTTAAGGAAACCTAGTGGTTTTGGTTAAAATGACTATTTTGTTGGAAATGGTAAAAATTAGTCCAATATTTTGTTGACCCATCCATGCACCTCAACCTCCTCTCTGTGTGGACTTTGTTGCTCTATCACCATACCATGCATTGCATTTTATACACTTGCTGAAAATAATGAAACTCTAGTCCTTCTGGGGAAAACAGTCTGGAAACTGCACTGCATCAGTGTTCTGATTACTTGCAGCGTAAAATATGAATTGAGGACAAGCCAACATATTGCGCCGTCTAGTTTTAAAACATTCTGCAGGAGTATTTCAGAGTAATACATAATGCATTAGCTACAGTAACAGCAAAGAAACCCTTTCAGCTGACAGAACAGCGCTGTTCATGTTATCCAGAACACACTTTCTAGGATCTCAATTTTGAACGCTTGCCAACTGCACCATATCATACATGCGTGCAGCGCTCCGAATACAATTAATTTCTATCTATTTTGTCAATGTTGCGCATCCAATTGATTTCAAGGTGTTCCTGCAGCCGGGAGCCTCTGGTCAGAGAAGTATCCTCTGCGGACTACAGCCTGTTGAGGAGCTGATGCTAATCTAGATAGAGGGAAGACTTGGGGGTTGCACTTTCTTCCCCCACCCCTCCTTCTCTCTCCCTCGCTCTGTTGAAGATTGTACTGATTGTGCTGCAATATGTCGCATGACCACGGCCAGGACTGCAGACTGAGGCGCAATGTCGCCCATGCTTATTTAATCAGTGGTGTGTGCCTCTTGAAGCAGTGTGTTGGATGTACATGTGTTCATCACACCAGCTTACCGCAAGCTCTCTTGACACAGAACAAAGCAACGGCTTGCATGTGTTGCTCTTCAAAAAAAGCTCCCTTTTGATCCCTCATGACGCATTTGCCTAATGCTATTCTATGTAGAAATAAAACAACTCTTTGAATGTGTTATCTAGACATCTATTCAAAGAAAAGCTTTGATATGCATGAGGATGCCCTCATGTATATTCATGCTCCTAAACTTATGCATGTTTCCTTTCTTTTGCTGCATTGCCTGTGTTTTTTAGGGAGCAAACAACATTTCTTTGCTGGGTTTCTCTTTTGCTTTTTTCTTTCACTACAAGTTCAAGTGGCTTGTGGTTGTTTTAGCACAACAGGATTGAAGTGAGAAGCTATTGAGCTTGTTTGACTGTTCTCTGGGCTGGGTGAGGGATCTGCCCCTAGACATTTGCACTACAGTATCCTGCTGACTTGCTTGCTTGCTCACACTGCCATAGAAACTGGGTTCCTGAGTGCAGTGGAGGCTCATTCTGTTCAGGAGCAAGCAAGGAAGAGGATCGGGAGGAGAGAGTGAGGGGGAGAAAAAAAAAGAGACAGAGAAAAAAAAGAGAAACAGAGGGAGGGAGAAGTGAGAGAGAGAGGGGGGGATCAACAAAGGAAAAGTGAGACCCACTGTCACTGGTGAGTACACAGCTGTCACAGCAGATTGAATCACTGGTTCAAATCTGATGCTTTGCGCCGCTTTTTTCCTTCTTTGTTCGCTTTTGACCATTGATTTCCCCGGCTTGATTTCACTGCTGTGCTGAGGTGCTGTTAGACAGGTTGCAGGTTGCCAGTTTGTTGGGGGATGCGAGTGGGTGAGACGCACGGCGCTGCACTCTGAAGATGCAGGGGACAGATACAGAGCAGCCGTAGTTTTCTATTTGCATATCAGTCATTAATACTGTTGTAACCGCTCAACTGGTAATCTTTGACAAATATTTACTTTTGAAAAATACATGCCAAGATAAAACTACTTCTCTTTTTTTAGGCAGCCTTCCTGACTGTATCATACTCTTCTGAGAGTGGATGTCTGCAGCCGCACTTTCCACCTCTATCTTACACACCTCTGGCCATTATACTGCGGTCTGAACCCGGGTGAAAATTGGCGAGATATTGACCTGTTTGTTTCAGCGGCTTTTTAATACGTCTGATCTAATTATTTTTGTACTACAAGTTGCACGTGCCTTCATCATTTCAAGTATTTATTGTAAAAAGAAATGGTAGCAAATACACCTATATGGCAGAGGTGAAGAGACTTACTCAATGTGTAGCCAGTTCACTGCTTTGTGCATGTTTTCTATTTGTGTCTCTGTCTTCTTCTGTTTGCACATGCTTGTCACTTTTCTTCCCCCTTCCTCCTCCTCGCTCTTGCTGGGTTTGATCAACGTGCATCATGACACTTTGATGAAGCGCCGGAGCTGTGGGGCTAATAGAAGCGGAGAGATACAGCAGGATACCCTGCGCTTCATGTCAGTCGGAGTGCGGGGGAAATTGTAATATTCAGATCATCGTCTTCCACATTTTCACTTAGGATTCAAAGTACTTCAGATGTATTAATAAGAAAAGCTTCTTGCCATGAATTGATCAGGGAATACCGTTGGAAACGTATTCTACAAAAATCTACAACCTGTTATGTGGAGTTAATCCCGTCAGTGTTTATGTTCATCTCTGCGGCTCACTTAGATCCCCTGCCTCCCTTCACCTGTTCCTCCAGTGCAGTTATATATATTTTTTCCTCCCCCTCCAGCAGCAGCAGCAGCTTTGGGAGAAGACAGAATTAAACAAATCCGACCAGCCTTATCAGTTTTCTGCTGGTATGACTGGACCCCAGTGTCCCTTGCTGGCAAGCTGTATTTATGGCGTATGTGTGCTTGTGGATGTGTATGATGGGTCTGCTCTGGATGTGTTACAAAGCGCATGTGACCAATTGCCTCCCTGCATGCATTCAAGAGTGTGTGTGTGTGTGTGTGTGTGTGTGTGTGTGTGTGTGTGTGTGTGTGTGTGTGTGTGTGTGTGTGTGTGTGTGTGTGTGGAACTGACATGATTGTGTGTGATCAGGATAGCCGCAGGGGTCGTTTTGTTTTTCTTTGTGAGAGGATTCAGGGATTCTGGCAATTGTTTCCTTCCTTCTCTCTGGTGACATGATTTATGACTTCTTGTTAAAATGTCACTCACTAAGGCTGGACTGTAAAATGTCCCTATGTGGGAGCTCGGTCTGCGAACAATAGTGCACACCGGTGTGATAAACCCATAAAGCACACATGTGGGAATGCATAGATGCAGAGTGGGTTGAGATAATGCTGAGCTCTCTGACGGCCCCCTCCGGGCACAATTTGTTTCAATACAATATAAAATTGGGCAGAATTTTGACAGCCTTATGGCCTGGATCAATACCCCAGTCATCTATGAGAGAAAACACTATTGCTCTTGCACAACAAGAGGATATGCTATCCTGATAATGATGGCACTTGTTTAGAGGAAGCAGAAGAAGCTAATGTGCGATAAAGCACAGTAGAGGAGAACCCTGTTCATCAGGGGGCCAAATGTTGCATCTCTGAATTGTTAGAGAGGGGGAAAGCTCTGTGGAGCAAAGCTGCTACTGAATTGCAAATGGCTGTTTAGCGATGGGGGCTCATTTCCTGTTGCATTTTCGTAAAATACCCAGATTGATCATCTTAACACATCTTTAATTCACCATCTATCTTTGGTGGTCTCTTCTGCCCCCGGTCTGAAACTGGTGACGGATTCAAACACATGCTAACTCAGCGACGCTGAGAACTCAATGAACATGGCCGACCACCTTAACTTAGACCAAGTGTGGATACACTTCACCAAAGGAAATTCACAACAAGTGGGAGGAAACAACAAGTCCCCTGCTTATATTTATCAACTGTGCATAATGTTAAAGTACGAAATTGTGGCAGATAACTTCACGTGAGCCAACTGCTGGTGTTACACATGCCCATTAGATTCTATGACCTGTGGCGGTGCTTTAATGATTTTGCCTTCAAACAATGTTAACTGCAAATCTGTGATTTATTGAGTTGATATTTGCAAAATAACAAAGTAGAACTAATATTATTTCCACTGCGTTTAATTTACTTCTGCAGATGCAGCACATTCCAGCAAAAGCCATTTTCCTTTGCAGAAAAAATAAATAAAGAATAATGTCAAAGTTAATGAATGTCGCTGAGCAGTGACAAAACATCTGGTGAAAGCCAGAAGAAAAAAATGCCTTTGACAGTTTTCTGTAATTTAAGATTCTGCAATCAAATTGCTCATTTAGTGTGGCCAATACTCCATAACCATAAGATTTCAGTTTACTATCATATAAGATAAGTGTTTCACAAACCGTTGGGCTTGTTACCTCTTAATATTAAGCAGTGAATTATGTTCTGTTTTTTTTTCTCATGAACCTCAGATGTATCCTGTGACCCATTGTAGGAGTCTTTACTAAAACATGAACCATGAACTAATTGAACTTGATAATATTAGGCACTTTTACTTTTACTTTTATTTTAAAATAGCTAAACTAATCTCTCAGCGGTAAAGATGTCATAATTTTCCAACAAACAAACTCCCTAAAAAGAGCTGTTGTTACTTCTATAAAATGCTATCAAACCCCCATCCCTATTAGCAAGACACATTGTCATAGCTTCTCAACTCATTGATGAAATGCATAATTTCCCTTTCAAGAAAAGAAATAAAATACAAAGAAATATCATGACATCCTTGGCAATTATGAGTGGCAGCACGCTTAAAAGCCTTTATTCCATTAAGCTGTAGGCATTGCCTCTTACTTTTAGTCACGTTGCAGCTATAAACCAAAGCTTTCATCACAACCTGGTGTTGTTGTTGAACACTGTGATCTCTTCCCCCAAAACACCACCAGCAGAAATAAAACCAAAACACCCTAAAGGCACTCTTTCACTCTGTTTTCATCCGGTGTACAACAGAGTATACATTTAGGATTCTTCCACACAAAAAGTCGATATAAACAGTTTCAGCGTTGGAGGTTGCATCCCAGATTTTATTTACAAGAGAAAAAGTGCTTGAATGGGTTTTTGCTTGGGAGCTGAATTAAACATAAAACTGAAAATATGGCAAACAGGATGAACCAATGAATAATGTATTGCTTCTCTGTAAATGTAGAGTAGTACTCTTGTTTCTGATTCAAACAATACAATACTTGACATCACCACATATACAATATAGAGAGCGTCTGAGCTGAATAAGATAAGATAAAATAAAATAATCCTTTATTAGTCCCGCAGTGGGGAAATTACAGGATTACAGCAGCCTTGCTCACAAGTGAATAAAAAGAATAATACAATAGAAACAAGTAATATAAATAAATATAAATGAGGAGTAAAACAGTAGAGAAATATTAATATACAGACTGAATAGAAAAGTACTTAAACGTATTGCACGTAAATACACGTAATATACGTAATAATATTGCACCAGGTGAATGATAAAGTGACCAAATTGAGTTCAAGTGTTCAGTTGTCAGAGTGGTCTACTGGGAGCTCAGCTGGTTGTGCAGCCTGACCGCAGTGGGAAGAAAAGACTTGTGGTACCTCTCCCTCAGACACCGGGGATGAATCAGCCGGTGACTGAAGGAGCTGTGCAGCGCTGCTAGAGTGTCCTGCATGGGGTGGGAGGCGTGGCTTATCATGGACGAGAGCTTACTCATCATCCTCCTGTCCCCCACCACCTCCACGGTATCCAGAGGACGCCCCAGCACGCTGCTGGCCTTCTTTACCAGCTTGTCCAGTCTCCTCCTGTCAGCTGCCGTGATGCTGCTGCTCCAGAAGACCACTCCATAAAAGATGGCTGATGCCACCACAGAGTCAAAGAAGGTCTTCAGGAGTGCTCCCTGCACCCCAAAATACCTCAGTTTCCTTAGCAGAAAGAGTCTGCTCTGTCCCTTTTTATAAAGTGCGTGTACGTGGTCGGACCAGTCCAGTTTGTTGTTCAAGTGGACACCCAGGTACTTATAAGATTTAACGATCTCAATGTGCACCATAATAAAAATAATTTGTCAACATCGGATATCTCATGTCAATGTAACTGCAGTGAGGACACACGAGTGGATTCAGCTGCTAAAGCCCTGCAAGTTGTGGAGCGGTGCCGGGGTTCCTTCAAGCCTGACAACGCTCCCCTCTTTGTAAAACACCATCTGTCTGCCATTTTTCATATTATCAGTTGAACTATAATGCATCATGAGGCGACCAGCTTCTGAGCACGTGGTGCCAAATGTCAGGCCTGGGTTGTATTCAACAGAGTCAGGGTGATGGATGCATCATTTCCTCATGCTGACTGGTTGTTTGCTGCCATCATCGGGGCCCAGAGGCCGAAGGTCAGGTCAAATCAAGGGCCTGCCCCCACAAACTGAAATCTGAAGTGGCTGCATTTTTTTTTTTTAACTGCATGAGGGGTTTATAGAACATAATTTGATGTGTCGTTGAAAATTAAACTTGTGATAGATTGGTGAAAATAAATATGAAGACAGAGGTTAACGTTTCACATTTTGGGAAATAAGCATATTAGCTTTCTAGCCAAGAATTAGATGAGAAGTCACTGGTCTGTAGGGTAAACGTGTGAGCCAGGAGGTGTTTAGCTTAGCTTAGCATTACGTGAGGGGGAGGCAGCAAGGCTACCAGCACCTCTAAAGCTCACTAATTAACAGGTTTTAACTTGTATATTTAACCTATACAAAAAAAGAGCCAAAAATGTAGCTGTGTGTGTAATGTATAAAAATATAACAGAAGGAAAAAAAATGTATTTCCCTTTCGGGGATCAAGAAAGTATGTTTACTTAATTCTAAATCTGGAGCAAAGACTGCACACAGTTAATCTTTAAAATGATACACCTAAAGGTATTTCCTAAACGGTCTTTAAAATACCAATTCTACTCTTAGTAACAACAACAATAATAAAAAAAAGATTAGTATTATAAAATCGATACATACTTATGGCCTCCTTCTGTCTTCTAAACAAACTATATTAAATATCCATCGCTCTCAGTCTCTGGTAAACAATCAAACATTTTAATAGGCTCTTAAGAATGTGCCAAAACATATTATCATTTCACTTATGTTTCTCCCACATATTTCCCCTAAACCTAATCAGAGACATTAAGAAGATATAGCGTCTTCCCACTCACTCCATATCACTCACACCTTCTCTATACACATGACAGGGTGGCTGCTAGTCCTGTTTGTTTGTCATGATTAACAATGCAATATTTCAGGGCAATGGAGCATTTTGAGTAGAGCAAAAGCTTTCAACGAGCAATACCGGGCGCTCATAACTTCTGCCTGTAATGGATGTAGCACATCCATTTAAACTCCCTGGTGATGAAAATTACTGAGATTGAAAATGAGCTTAAGCTGTTTTTACAAGGGGCCAGATTGTTGCCTGTTAGTTTTATTGTGTTTTATTGTGTGCCTCTGGAAATTAAAACATCCATACAGTGGTATGCAAGAAGCACGGGCTAAAGTTGGACATTTTCAGCCTTTATTATTTGATAGCATCATACAGTCCACCTGTTCCGCTGGTCTCATGAGTACTTGTATTATAGAGCTTCTAACGCGGGTTGGTTTATGATATTCTATTCCTCCACATCTCATATAAAACAAATCATACGACTTCATATTGGATATAATATTTATAGCTCTCAGTCCGGTAAAGATTCATTAGCTACAGAATGATGGGACGAGGAGGAGACCAGGCTGTGGCGGATGATGGATCAGGCCGGATGCAGTAGCACCACTTGTCAGGTGGCTGGGGGAATGACATGTGAGGGCTGCTGAGGAGAGCAAGGGCAATGAACCCTTTGTCTGTCTGAACCCGACGTAATGCTCGAGGGAAGGATGAAGCTGGACCGATGAGTTTGTCTCAGCCCAGTATCCCGAGAGGAAGTCAGTCCATATTGGACGTTTCTGCATTTTAGGATTTACTTCCATTAAGATGATTCATGTACATGGTACATTTTCGAGATAAAGCAGTGTTTGATATGACATGTTCGACTTCCATGCAGGTAACTGGAGTTAAGCGTAACCACGATTCATTCATAAAGTTAACCAAATGTTTTTGTTGCTTTATCTTACCAACAATACTTTCTTGATAAGATAAGATAATACTTTAATAGTCCCACAGCGGGGACATTAGCAGAATTATAGCAGCATAGTGGATAGTACAAACGACATATGTAGAAAAACAAGATCAAAACAAGTATATAAAATATGTATTCACACAGTAAAGGTATAATAACTAAGTAAAAAACGTTAAGAAAATATTTTTAAATAAAAAATATGATAAAGTCGGACTGAATGGTTGATATAAATACATATATATATATATATATATATATATATATATATATATATATATATATGTATATAGTTACTGTGTAGACAATGCTCAGTAATCTTCTGTAACAGCTGGGCACTGTAGTTTTTTGCAAATTTTAGTAAAACTGGAGTAAATCTCAGCAGCGGATTATTATGCATACTTTGTATTTCTGGCAGCAAGATGGTGGATGTGCAGAGTGTCATTGTGTTGCAGGAACATGGCACCATGTCCCTTTCGCACAAGCAGTCTATCCCTGACATTTTCAGGAACATTTCCTTCATGGGGTCATGTGTGAATGGTAGCAGGGATCGAAATTCAGGGAAATCTGTGTCGCCAAATTCCCACCTCAATACTTAGTAGCATTTCAGGGAAAATGTCCGTACGGATGATTGACTTGATTTGACTTGTCTGACAAACTTGAACATTGAATACATTACAAGGACATTCGCACATGACAAAAAACAGCTCCTTATCTTCATTGTTCCTCGAAAACGATAATAGATGTGGCCTTTCCCCATCTTTCTCTTCTGTTGAGCTTTATGGCGGTTGGCATCCATGAATGTCGCATTACCGCTATCTCTTGACTCATCTATTCTGACATTGACATGCTATGTGAGAAAAGACGCAAGATGAAAATGTTCCTGAATGGAAATGTGAAAATCTTTAGCGGCATTTATCCAAATACTCTAACGGGAACTATGTATGTAAGATACTTTACAGTGTGGCTCATTTTGGTCAATAATTGAGCTTTAGGGCACAGAGGAATACTAATATATATATATATATATATATATATATATATATATATATATGTATATATATATATATATATATATATATATATATGTATGTTTTTTATACACAAGATTAATGTTTTTTTTACTTCCTGAGGATGGAGAAGTAGATTTCCCACCAGTCTCATAGCTGATGCTTTTTCATTTGGGTAAACAAGACAAATCTAAAGTGTCTCATAGGCAAAAGAACTGAGACCCGATCGGGTGTTTTTGCACAAAAATCTGACTCAGCACAGCTTGAAATATTAATTTATACATGTAGCCGCACTTACAAATAAAGTTCAACCTAATGTCTTTTTTCTAAATTAATCATAACTCTAAATCTTGTTACCTATTTTGCTCTGTTTTTTTTTTTTTTTTTTTTTTTTACAGACATTACTGATGCAAAAGACTATTTACCAGAATATGGAAAACCTTAAAAACTTTAAGTTTTAGCATGTCGTTGCTAGTTGTAGTTGCTGCTTTCGATATTTATTGTAGATTACTTTTAATTCTCCAAGGATTTTCATTAATATTGTAATATATTTTATTTAAGTGTGTTTATTTGACAACACAATACATATTTACTATTAAAATGTATTCCATTCTGTGTATTTGTTTTACGATAAATCACATCAGACAGGGCTGCAAACTATTGAGTTTTTAAATGCTGTTGAACGCCAACAGTTAGTATGTTTTTAAACATAAAAGACACAACTTTCAGATAAATGGTTTAATTTAGCGCCATAATGTAGTAAATCAATGTTCAATTTGAGGTTTGCCTCAGCCTTGTACATCTCTCATAAGTAAGGTTAACTGCAGAACATGTACAGCTCCAAATCTTTCTATTTTTTTATGTCTATTTTCTCTTGAGCAGGCCTCTGAAGCTCTGCAATCTATTCCAACATTTGCTCTCTGCAAACAGCCCCCATGAGTAAAGGGAACCTGGCTGCTGGAAGCTGTGCGACAGAGATAGGGGCTCCTGGTCAACAAGCAGGTTAATTGTGTGATAGGACCAGATGCTAATGCTGGACTGAACTCAACAACCACCAGTCCACGGGAGGCTTCCCCGTGGCCTCCGATTGGCCGCAAAACACAACAATCAAATCAAAGAATACAGAAAATGTGTTCGGCCCAAATCCATACAATTATGTAGTGAGTTTAATCTTCCAATTTTTATAGATAGATTATAAACTGATAGCACCTCTTAGAGGATTAGATGATGTGCAGTGGAAGAGAGAATACACTTAAATTTAACTTCACACTTGTGGAAGATATAACAGCTTTCAGAAAGCGTCTCCTAGGTGGATTATTGAGTGTGAGCGCTGGCAGCACATTGTGTGAACCCTCTGAGGTCAATTAGCAAACTCAGGTCATTATGTCGAGACCAAAAGGAGCAGAGTATATACGCCTTTAGGGTGACTATGTACACACACACACACACACACACACACACACACACACACACACACACACACACACACACACACACACACACACACACACACACACACACACACACACACACACACACACACCTTATTTCAAACATCGAAACAAAAAAACTAACAGGAACAGGAAGTGCACAAATGCTAACTCATTTATGGATTTTAGGGCTCATTCATGCAGCACTCTATTTCGGCGATAATTTAATTCATTGGGTTGAGTAAAGAATAATATGGTTATGACAGCAACAAAATCTTTGTCCTTCTGGGCCTCCATCCTTCAGCTGTCACTGAGTTTGAACATTTTCACCATTGCAGTTTTCTGAAAGACATCTCTGTCGCACATTTTGGCCAAAAGGTTGTTGAAAACACCAACTTGCTCTATATTTTAACATATTTCCACTCGACAGTCTATCTTGGCCTCACAGGTAGGATCTTTCAACCAGACTGAATGAGTGAGCTGATAAACAAGAGCAATAAAAGGTGCATCCCCCAAACCTTTTGTCTGCATTGTTGCATTTGATATAGTACCCAATACTCATTTATTTTGCTTAAGGCTGCGAGTTCACATAAAAAGTTATCTATTTTGTCTTTAAAACATTCTGTCTCTTTTACTTTTGTTGCCAACACAGTTTGGTACTCTGAGTGGAAGTTCACTAAGCAATGAAATACAACTTTTAGTAAACTTCATCCCCGCTACTTTCAGTGTTTACTCACTATTTCAATCAGTAAAACTTGTTTACAGCCCCATTATCTACACACATTCATTTATAATTAAAGCAATCAATGATGAGTAATTAGTTGCTAAATATTCTAGTCAGATTAATTACTTAAGCATGCTTTTAAGCATAATTTAGAGAAATCCTCAATAAATATAACATCTTTTCCCCATCGAGATGTGGCGTAAAAGTATAATGTTTTTCTCCAAAGACTCAAAGTCTTCATACCTGCGGCTGATCGGCTGCCGTCTAAACTCCTCTTCGCATGTGGTGGGGTTTTAGGATTTGGGGATCTGGGGGATTATGGGATTTTCTGATTGCTCTGAAAAAGACACCATGGAATACAGAGATCCAAAAATGGCTGAAGAACTCACATCAAGATTAGAGCGTATTATGTCCCCCTTTAGGGAAAGAAGACAGTACACCACTGACAGCTTTGAAACAAGTGTGTTCGGGAAACATTTACAATCTGTTGAGATTGTAGTAAACTACAAAGCCTACTTCATGCTGGAAGCACTTTTGTAAAGTCAATGCTTTTTTTCCCAATTTCATGTCATTACCCATTGTCTAAAGTCTACTTTTCAAGAAACAGTTTAATTTCCTCTGCAGATTCTAACCATTAATAAGTCAACAGCACATGAAAAAAACAAACACAGAAAGTGATCTTAACTTCCTTGTCAGAAATTGTTGCTCGCCCACATTTGAATGTTTTTTGCAGCTCTTTTCTTTTCCCTGTAGAATTATCGGATGTCATGAGTAATTGTGGGCTCCAGAGCACAGACAACACCACTCAGCAACATCCTAAGACCTTCAGGTAGATGAAGCAAACAGTGCACGCCAAAAGCAGCCATTGTATCTCTATAGATCATTAAGAGGTTGTTGCCAGGCCAGCACGTCCAACGTGCGCAGAGGTGCGAGGACTCGTTCATCGCTGCTTGCAGCTTTAATTAATATTATTATACTATATCATGTGAAGTGACAATAAGTGAGACAACGTCTCAATGTGGGTAAGGTGGGAAGCAAATATCTATATGAAATACTTTTACCTACAAAAACTGCAATGGCCTTTTTTTTCTTTTGTAACAGACAGTAATAAGTTGAGAGTTGTCCTGTTCCTGTTCTCCTGACAATAAAATAAAAATGCATGAGTATTTACTGTAGTTCAGAGCAGAATTAAGACTACTGTTCAATAGTGAGTGAAAGCCTTGGTCTTACTGTTGAGTACCTGAAATTAATGCCATGTAGTTATTTTGGTAGTTTAATGGAAACAGTCGTCCTATGTCTGAGTAAACGAGTAGCTTGTCACAGTATTACAGCATTTAAGCTGTCCAACTCCTGTGTCCAACTCAGACAATCATCCAAAAACATATCCCTGTAGATTTGTCTGAACAGAGATATCCATAATGTTCCTCACAAACTGGGTGCACATTAGTGAACTCAGTAACCCTCTGTAACTCTGCTCTGTTTGATGATTGAAAAAGACAAGAAATGACTGTGAAACTAGTGCCAACAAAATACTCCTGGAGCAGATAAACGGTCATCAAGGCTGACGTTGCCGTAGTCAGGGATCGAACTCCGCGACCTCTCCTCCACACTCTGAATTTGTGGACTTAGATCGGAGCGCTCATCCGACACGCATGAGCCAGAATTCTATTGTTTTACGACTCACTTTATTTGATGAAGGTTGACAACAAGGAACCAGTTATATCCATTAAGATCCTTGATCGCTTCAACAAATCTAGAAGCAAAAAAGACAAACTACACAATGCTCTACTCCAATAATGTATGTACAGTCCCTTACAGGATATGACAATAAAACCACTGCCTTCAATTTAGAGTATGAAAGCCTATAAAGTGTGCGCTTGTGTCAAACTCAACGCAGTTAGTATTTAGACGTCTCTATGTACCGTCTTCAGCCGAATCGACTTTTTCTACCGAAGATAAATCATTTCATAACAGCAAACAGAGAGAGTGCATATTCTCCCTAATGACCGGGTTACTATGGAAACCAGGTTAGATTAAAAGCACATGACGAAAGAAAAGTCCCGAGGCTTCACTTTGCTCTTCGACTCGACTTCAAAACAAACCTTGATTCAATTTGTGCACCCTGAGAAACACCTGATAATGTCTAGCCCAGCCCTGTTGCGGTGAGACGAGCAGCATGAATAAGTAACTTCATAACTGAATCAAACGGAGAGCCGACTGAAACGTACAAAGTGGCAGCGGAGAGAGTCGAGCCACCGCTTGCTTGCTGCAGGACTCGTGCTTGTGGGAAAGCGTGAGTCACCCAGCTCAGAGGTCAAGTCACCCAGCTCAGAGGTCAATACCTGGACACTTTTGTGTTAAAAAAAAAAGTAAACCTGTCTTTCACACAGCGGGGGCTCACTTCACTGCCCTTTGCACCTGGCTCTAAAACCCACCTGAAGGAGCTTTACAGTGAGCTTGAGTCAGCGTCTGAAGAATTGATTGTGAAACGGATTTTCAACATGAAAAGGAACCGTAAATACCCTTTTGATTGACTGCAGGACAGTGGTGGTCCACACTCCTTCCTTGCGTGGGTGTGATCATTAATAGTGCGCTAAACCCTGAGGTCAGCCTAGTCCTCACGCTGTCAGATCCACAGGGAGTAATATGTTCACACAGCTCTGCTCCATTACCCATCTGTCTGGAGAGGAAGAACAATGGCTTCTCAACCACTCTCACATCCATTGCCTCTCGTTTTCTGTCTCACTCTCGCTGCATCATTAGCTCTTCGCATACAGTACGCCTCGCCTTCGTAACACTAGAAGGTAAGAAAAGGAATGAGGAATTAACACTTCTATTTTTGCGGCCATGACTACTGGGCTGTAGGCATCGCAGTTAAGTTCTCTCGTTAACCTTATCACATCAAACTAGACTGATGACAGCAGTTGATATTAACTACTAATATTGCCAGAATTGATTAAAGTGTAAAAGTTAAAAATATATTTTTTTGCAGCTGTAATGTGACTCATATCGGCAAGTCTGCTCAGACTCATTGGTGTGCTACTTTGGGGTTTGAGGTTTTATGACTGCGAGGTTCACTTCACGCACAAATACTGCTCGAGGTGAAAGAGACAGGTGCATGCCGATATTCTAAAAACAACAGGAAGTTGGTTACGGTAGGTTTGGCCCAGTGATTTGGCCCGTTTATCAACACAAATCAGCAGTTGGCATTGCAGCAGATGCTGTGACACAAAAATGATGGTATTAACATGTGCACTGCTTCTCTGAGTCAAATCTCAAAACACTCACACAGAATTCACATAATTTTAGATTTTTTACTCTTCGGTGGACCTCACTATCCCAATTTCCATTACGAATAAACATTCATAAAATCAGTTTAGGAATAACAGAAAAGATGCTACCGTACTTGTAATTTTACAACTACTAGCATGAGAATCACCATGTTTTAAAATGTCCTTCAGTATTAAAATATTCAAGAGATAGTTCTCCGGATATTCATGAGTCATTTCAAACTGAAACTGCTAATTTCGCATACTTTAACGGTGCCAATTAGCCAAAATGGAAACAAATACAGTTCCTAGGCTAAAACAATTTTGCACACAGCATAAGCTACTGAATTCATTGCAGCATTACACTTCCTGTTTGCATCCTCCAAAGTATTAGTGTTCCAAAAGTTATAGCATCTACCAAATAAGACAAACAATTGTCTTGATTTTGTCTGGGGGGGGTCCCACAGTATCAAACTTAAAAAGAACATATCGCTGCTTCAGTGGATTTTTCACTTGGATAGTGTAAAAAAAGAGTGTAAAAAGCCAAACAAGCCAAAGTCACATACTCAGAAACACATTTTTGGCCTGTCAACACATTTTGTAACGAACGATTGTCACCATGGGCATTCACATTTCAGTACCACAGCGCCAGATCTGCTTCAATTTACCGTGACGGCGGATGAAGACTCTGCGAGCGACAGTCCAGTCAAGACGGAGCTTTGTGGGGAGCTGTGTGAAATTTCAGATGACAGGGAGAGGCCAGGGCTGTGGACAGCTGAGAAATCCTCCTCAGGCATAAATCCTCTAGACATGAAATCCTGCCCACCGCTTGGCTAAGCTGTAAATTCTTCTTGGTGGACATTCCGTTTACTTGTAATTTTTTTACATCAAAGCTCTTAATTTGTGGAGGAAAAGGGTAGCAAATGATAGTCTGATGAACTATAAAGTAGAGACAAAAGCGTTTGTCAGGCAACTATTATTTTAAGTTAATTGTTTAGAATTTTAAGACCATTTGACTTCAAAAACTAGAGGTAGAATTATTCTTATACTTCTGCTGCAATACAAATTATTGAAGTGAGACAAACCGAGTAAAAATGTTATCTTATTAGGTGTTACAGATGTCGACAAACAATCAAAATCAATCGCAAAATATGTGATTGCAATACTCAACATATTGTAAAATATGTAAAATAATAAGATCGTATCGTGACATAAGTATTGTGATAATGTATTATTGTGATAATATCATATCGTGGAGCCTCTGGGGATTCCCAACCCTACTCATCAATTCATCATCAATTCATACGTGGTATTTTGGTGGAACTAGTTTGAACAATTTTATATACAGTTATTTAGTTAAATACATTTGTTCCAATATATGTCTCCAAATGGTCACAAGGTGAGGGCTTGTGAGATTATCATGTGGCAGGAAAGAAAAATAACTAAATTTGGATATACTCTAATTTAGCTTTTTTGTGAAACATATATCAAAGAGTTGAAATATTTCAACTCTTTGATATATGTTTCACAAAAACATATAAAAAGCGGAAAAGCGAATATTCGCAACGCCTTTTCGCCTCTATTGCGCAGGGCGGTGCATCTGTGCATTGACTTAACATGTAAATCTACTCGCGCGAATATTTCGCAAACTCTTTGTGAACACGGCATATGAAGTACAATAATTCCCTGAGAAATGTAGTGGAAATATTGTAAATATATACCTTTTACATCCCACCACTGCTGATACTTTAAGTACATTTAGCTGAAAATATACGTATTGCATACGATTTTGAATGCATGCCTTTTACTTTACTATTAGAGTGCTATACCACTGTGCTATTTCTACTTTTACTTAAGTGGAGAATTGCAATACTTGTTACATGGTTTTCAGTAATAAATCACATGTTTTCTCAGCTGCAGGTTTCAGCGCTTGTCGATGCTCATATATTGCGAAAGTGAGGGAAGCTTGAGCAGAGTAAATATTAGAAAAGAGCTAATTCAATGTGCCTTCAAGCAGCTTCCTGCTATCTCTGGAGTGTTCTGTGCAGACGGGAGTTAAGGGATCCTCTGAGAGGCCACAGAGACGCTGCTCAGTGTGAGTTAGTGTAGATAAATTCAAGCAGGGTCCGTTGAAAAGAAATAAAAAAAATTTTTTTAAGAGAATAGAATTCAATCCTGGCCTTAAATCAAGAAAGGAGCAAAGCTGGCAGGTGTTCCTAATTGCAAAACCCAGAGATACAGGACTGTATGTTTTCTGTATTCGCTCTTCTCCCCTTCGGTCCCTGTGAAGAGTGCTTGTCAGCATTCTTGGTTCGCCTCCAAGTCTTTGTATGCAGATTTTTCCCCAGAAAGCATATTCAAAATGCTGAAAAATAAATAAGGTTGACTTTGCCCAGTTCCTTTGATCTGTTTCATGGTTAAAAATCCATAAGGGAAGGTGCCTGACACCGTGGTTCTATTTCATTGTATTTTTGGGCTGACTCAAAGTCATGTGTTTTTAGTTTTTAGGATTTGTCAGACTATATGAGTACTTTTACCTTGAATGTCATAGAAAGTCATCTTTGTCTGTGTGCATGAGTGCATAGTCACATTTCGATTCTGTTTACATAAATATGATTTCCTTATCCCTGGGCTGAACTGAACACTAATGGAGGTTACTTAAATATTTATGAAACACATCACTCAGTATACTTGTCTCGCTGTCCTTAGGACATGATTCATCTGGTGCTATAGCGGTGGTTTTTATATAAGACTAACAGACCGTCTCTCTCTTTCTCTCCTCTCTCCCCTTGTAATCACCATCTGTTTGTCCATATTGTGTGATGCTCTGTTTGGGGTTCCCGTGGCTCGCCACCAGGTGCTTCTTTTGGCCTCCTCCTCTGCGTGTTTGTGATCTGCGGTCTGGCTCTGCTGGGCCTTCTCACATTCATCTCCTGGAAGCTGTGCCGTGTGCCTGGGCGAACGAAGGCCCATTTCCCCGGTCCATCCTGTGACCTAGAGGACTACCCGCTTCAGCCGCCTCTCTGTCTGCCCAGCCCCCAGCAGCCACCGGTCACCATGGCGACAGAGAAGGTGAAGGACCCCATGGGTTCAATGGGTTTCCTGGAGGCAGCAGTAAAGATAAGCCATACATCTCCTGACATCCCCACCGATGTGCAGCTCTCCATGAGGGAACACTTTCTGCGTCGCACGCAGCGCATGCAGAGGCAAGCCACTGAGCCGGCTTCCTCAACTCGGTTAGTCATATACCCGCATTTAAGACTGTGTGCTGTGGTTATTCGTGTGTAAATGTGCTTCGGGATACATACAAGCATGCATGCATGTAGAGTTTAAGACACAAAGTCATGTGGTATAAAGGGTCCATTAATCCAACATGAAATAAAGGAAAAAAATATGAAAATCAAAAAGCGCCTCACTGCTAAAGATTTTAAGTAAGTAGGCACAAAATACATTTAATGCACCAGTAATGAGGGTAGAAATTGTATCGAAGCAATTTTGTATCTAAAAAGTTAATTTGAATAAATACTATTGTGTCGCCTCAGAGGGATCTCATAATGGTAAGGCTAATTACATGTGATGGTTCCTTCGTGAGAATGAATAGAATAGAGGGGAGAAAAAAACATTTTGCTTCAGTAATACTAGCAGAACTACACGTTTTAATCACGTTGATAAGAGGACATATGGAGTCCATTCTGCTTATTATGCAGCTAGACTTAAAAAAAAATATATATAAAAAAATAATAATAAAGCATGCTTCTTTGTCCTTAGAATAAAGCAGAAACGTTTCCATTTTGGGTCCTGACGCAGCAAAGCATCGGTCATACCCTGGTCCTCATTTTGCTCTCGTTGTTTTTTTCAACATTTAGAGCCGTTTCATCTTGACTTGAATTTCTATATTTCATATATATTACCTTTTATTGTATTTTTCCATTCCTCATACAAAAGACCAGACAATCCCAGTGCAAAGCAAATAAAAGCACCATTTAGCAGTGTCTGATGCAAATTAGATGTAATGTAATCTATAATCTATAATCCAAGCATATAACAACACTAACAGTGGCATGGGAATAGTAGCTAGCTTTATAGGAATATTTTTTTCATACATTTAAAATACAGGCCACTGGCCACTAGTTATTTTCTTTCGCACAGGAAATAACTCAGGTAAGCCGTTAGCTGTTGTCTTTGATCAATTGCAACTTTAATAGAAGAAGTCAGGTGATAGAGATGACACAATCCACCACACTGTCAATGTTAGCTCCTAGAGGGCAGTTTAGTATGTGTGGCCAGTTGCATTCAAAACCTCCCTCCTTTGAATTCAAAACCACCAAATTTAGGATTTTCCTCCTTGTCTTCACTACAGCTCTTCAAAACATCTCACAAGTCATTCCTTGTCAGTCACCTATCCTTCCTTTCTTCTCGTCTTTTCTGTCCCTGCAGGCACAATTCATTCAAAAGACACCTGCCCAGGCAGATGCAGGCAGGCAGTCTAGACCTGGGGAACGACTACGTAGTCGACAATGATGAAAAGTCAACCGGCATCGGCCGCATTCAGCCAGAGCTCTACCAGCAGAAGGCCCTGGAATCAGAGGATTCATCTAAGAAAAGTAGCAGCAAAAACTGTGGCAGGATTAACTTCTCTCTCAAGTACGACTACGAAAACGAGGCCCTCATAGTCAACATCCTCAGGGCATCAGACCTACCTGCCAAGGACTTATGTGGCACTTCTGACCCTTACGTGAAAGTCTACCTGCTGCCCGATCGCAAGAAGTTCCAGACTCGCGTCCACCGGAAGACACTGAACCCCTCATTCGATGAGAGCTTCCAGTTTCCTGTGCCTTACGATGAGCTAGCGATCAGGAAGCTCCACATGAGCGTCTTTGACTTTGACCGATTTTCAAGGCACGATATGATCGGTGAGGTGGTGCTGGAAAACTTGTTTGAGACATCGGACCTCTCCAGGGAGACGAACATATGGAGGGAAATCCAATATGCCACCAGTGTAAGAATCTATTTAATATACCGTTTCTTCTAGATTCAGTATTGAATGACTGATTGTATAAACGCAATACATTTTAATGTGACAGTAGGGGCTGTGCATGTAGAATTTACATTCTACAATTAAAACTAGTGGTATTTTATTTCAGTTCTTTTATACTAAATGGTTTATACATTTTGACAGAAGCCCCTGCATGGAGCGTTTGGACAGTTTGGTATTGTTCTTACTTAGACATCGTGCTAAGAATAGACATCTCAGAACCAGGTCTGTTTCTGGCTCAAAGTCACCCTGTAGTGCTACAGCCACTGTATAACATAAAATGTGTGTGAACGAAGAGTAGTAATGACAAAAGAATGGGATAGGCTCACTGGTCGTGTGTTGTTTGAGGCTTACCTTAAGTCCGCCGCTGGCTCATGCACAGGTCTGGATTGGCTAACTTAAGGGGTGTTCGTCAAAGACTTCTTGTTCTGTTGTTTGTCCAAACAGAAAATCTGAAGTTAGTCGGCTTGAAAGTTGTCAGCAAAAGACAAGTAGGCAAACAGGTGCAGGCTCTCAGTCCAACAGTAGCTCCACAAAGCTACTAGCAAGTCAACAAAAGTGATGTTAGTTTATTGTCATTTTGCTGAGCTGTTTGTTGTCATGCTTTACTGTAATTTAACAATTAATTTATTACATCAAATTCAAACCATAAAAAAACGATTTAGAGACCTTCTTTGTCCGACCAACATTTGATGAGAGCTGTAAAGGATGCATCGAGGTAATTTAAATCCTGGCTACAGCACTGTAGTGTGTATTAAATAGCAAATGCATTATCAAAAATCAGATACAAACAGTCACCTAATAAAATACAGAAAGGGACTGGCTGTACTCACAAGGCATTAACATCTCAAACACAAAATTATATTTCAGAACGACAGCTCACTTATGCAATTCATTTGGCTTTGTTAATGATGTCCAGTGGCCATTTTCAGAAACAAAGTGTTCTCTCTGGCACCATGTTAGGCACCTTACAGCCCTCATCACCTCCACTGAGCCCTCTAATCTGAGAGTTTTCCCTCCTCCAGTTGGTGAACTTGAGCTTCTTCAAGGGTTGTTCAATAATATCAACATTATTGCTTAGGAGGCAGAAAAGCAGGCGGCCCTCTCCTTGGCACACAAACTTTATTGAACCATCGAATGATTTTATGACAAAATCCCTTGCTTACATTAAATTCAAGATTGGCAGCATAAAGGATGCACAGATGGCAGGGTTCAGTAGAAACCAAAAAAACTAACATGAAGTAGATTGTAAAGGAAGTCTTGTTGAAGATTAAGATGCTGCTTTACAAACACTGGAAGAGACCTGAGTATTTAGCAGAGGGAGGAATGCTGAATGAAAAGAGCCAGCAGCTTTCCTCAGTTCATAGATCAAGGAGAGATAATCATCAATATCACCGACTTACTTCCCTTACTGAATTACTCATTGACTTCGATCTGAATAAATTATTTCGGGGAAGATGTTAACATGCTAATCAGTGTTAGAGGGGATTATTTATCATGTAGAAGTTCCCAAAAACCAAGACATAGTCATTCTTTGTAATAAGGCGTCCATAGTGTATAATAGATAAAGCAATAAAAACGTAAAATACAGTCAGCGACTAATATGTAATTGACTGCTCGAAGCTAAATGCTAATGTCACTGTGCAAACATGCTGATGTTCAGCAGATAAATGTTTACTCCCTTGGTGTGTAAAAATGCTAACATTTGCTAATTAGCACTAAACTCCATATGCAGTTTTGTGCTGAAACTTTGGTTTCAGCACGGTGGTGCTCGATGAAAAGTCAGGCGATAACCCAAGTTATTACAATTGAGAGTGACATTAATGTCTGGCAAACAAATTTCATAGCAATCCATCCAGTTGTCGAGATATTTCTAAACTAAAATAAAAATGATGACGCCTGCTAACATTGGCTAATTAGCACTAAACACAAAATACAGCTGAGGCTGATGGGAGTATCATTTTGCAAGCAATAAAGTCATAAACCAAAGCATTGGATAACATATATATTTCGACCTCATGATGATGGCGTGAGATGTTGACTTAAGATATCACCAAATGTATTACAATTAATTTAGACTGGGACATGATCATCCATGTACTAAATGTCAAGGCAAGCTATCCAATAGTTGAGATATCCAACTAATACCTAAAAATGTCAACCTCATGGTGGCGCTCGAGTGAAACTCAGAATCATTGGGATACATCATCTTGGAGCCATAAACATCTGCATGAAATTTTGTGCCAATCCATCTGTAAGATAGTAATATTTTACTGGATATGTGTAGTGCTATGAGGAAAAGTGAATCAGCATACTTCATCTTCTGGGGACCATCAATTGTTTTTATATTATATATAATTAGAGATATTGATATTTCAGTCTGGATCAAAGTGATGCACTGGCCTGACGACCGATCAACAGACTAACATCATTAGAACTTTGGCGCCAGCGTGGCTAAAATATGATTAATGCAAGAACAGATGATACAAACTGGCACCTAAAGAGCCCGTGTTTCTACAAGGACAATCAAAGTGTCGCTCCATACTTTTACAACACTTGACACTTCTGCTGCGCCCTCACATTATGGCTGAACCTTCACACCCTTCAAACAAAATCCCTCACTTCCACAGCAGTGAACGCCAAATTGCAGCTTGTATGTGTGAGAAGACGTTAAGACTGCAGCGCTCAGACAGACGTGTTGGAATTTGCCAATCAGTCGGGTTCTCGCCAAGCTCATTCATAGTGATTAGGAGTCTGTGTGACCTTAATTCTGTTCATAGGATGGGGCTAAGAACTCATATGAGGCAGAAAACAGACTCTCGTCAGCTTAGTAGGGACTTATACAGTACTGGCTGAGCTAATACTTTTGTGGGAAGGTTGTGCTTGTAATTTAGAGTATACTAAACATTTTAACATGGGGGATCGTGTTGATTTAAGTCTCTAAAAAAGAACATTCTGGGACTGATTTACTCATTGATTATGCGGGTTACTGAGCTGTAAATTCAATTTCCTCTCCGTTTTTGTTTTCATTTTCTATTGATGAAATCCGCTTGTCGGGCAAAAGAGTTGCTCAGGAGGTCAGCCAAAGGCTCAGAATTATACTAATTTGTTTAAATAACCTCAATGACTTTAAGTGAAGCCCAGTGGTTCAGCTTCCTATTCTCACTTTAATTGCTCTGTAATGCTGATGGTAAGACCTGTGGCACCTTTCACTTTCATTCATTTTTCTTGCTAATAGGTGAAGAAGAGTATAAAGGAAACACTCAGAGGAGATTTTCTGTTTTAATTAGGATTATTTCTGATATATACTTTTTCGGACAATTTTACAATTAAGTCATCAAGAAATGTTAGAAGATTCTCTTTCCTGTGCAGGGGATTAGCTTATTTTAGCATAAAGACTGGAAGCAGGGGTACACAGCTAGTCTCAAAGGCTAAAGTGCAACTGAAATAAAATTTGCATTCGTTTGTCACGCCAAAAAGGGAGAAAATTCACTTTCATATTTTTTTGTTTCATGATGGCACTTTGGCTGGTGTGGCCCTTACTCTTAAGTACCCCTGACAACATGTTCCCTGTGCTGTAACTGGTTCTCCAGCTGCCTGCTAGCTGCTGTCAATCAAACCAAGACACTGACACGCCCCTGCAGCCGGCTGAGACGAAAAGGAGCATTTTTAGATGTTTTCGCAAAGATCTTTTTTCTTATTTTGAAAAGGAAAAACAATACGTTTAAATAAACATGGTGACATTACTTTTGAAGACAAAAATAATGAAAAAATAAACTAATTTGTGACTCCTCTGTGACCTTAGCTTATTAGCTGGCTTGCACCATGATAAAAAAAAGAGCTTTCCCACCTCACTGATTGCGGTAGAATGTCTTTGACCTGAGAGCTTTTAACATCTCCATAGTTAACACACTCTAAATCTCTGCAGAGAAAGTGTATTTTAGCTAAAATGATCTCACGACTTTGATTGTACTGGGTTAGAAAATGAAAGCAACTCATTCTCTAAGTTGCAGCACTGTGCTTCACAACAAAAATTGTCTATTTGTCCAACTCACAATGCGCCTGCATCTCTTCTGTGCCTGATCGAAAAACAAAGCTGCAGTTACCAAACAACAAACTCATAATGCGGTTCTTTTTCAAGCCAAAAATGGAGAGAGAAGTTACATTATTTTGCTTTTGACACCTTTGTATGTAGTCTGTGCTCTAATTAGCCAGTTTACTAGTCTCAACTGTGAGACTATGGCTTTATTACTTGTGGTAATAAGAGGCAACTATAAAATGCACCATGTTTTTGCAATTTCAATCATTTTGAGCAGAATAACACATTATCCAGTTGAACATTAAATGTAGTTATTTATTTGTTAGTATTCACTGACTGACTACATTTATTTTAAAGCTTTAGTTACTTTGCAGATTTAATATACAAACTAATAATTTAGAATATATTATTAAAAGGTTAAGCTCCCCAGCTGTAAATAAAGTAGTTAAAATCATGAGCTCTGCATTGACAAACTATATATTTAAAGTGACAAGCGCAGGAATGCATCACTAATTTTAATCCAGTAATATAATAATAATAATTCTGCATGAGTACTTTTACTTTTGGCACCCTTTTAAGCCCCATGCCCCCTATATAGGGTGAAATTTACACATGATAGTTAAACTGTGTAAAACATTACAATAATCATGAGCAAATATATTGATGTTACACATCAAATTAAACAAGAGAATCTGGGCTACAATAATTAGTCAGCCATTTCAACACAACTCAAACACTAACTAAAATAATTATTAAAATATCATAATCATAATTTTGTCATGAGTCAGCCCACTCGGCATGTTTCCGTAACTAGCAACCCGTTGCTCAGTGCTATCAGAAAAAAAACAAATCTATTCACCGAATCCCTCTGCTCTAAAGCATCACCGAGATATGAACCAAAGAACACAGCAACATGAATCGTTTTACAGTCAGCAAATGCTGCCTACCTTTGTTGATTAGAAGAAGAAAAACACATTTTCCCCAGTAAATCCACACTGATATAAGTGTATTGAACACCATAAGTAATATACAAGTGAAATATAAGGTTTAGTACATGAGAAAATTCAAATGGCACAGATGGCAGAGACCTCGCCTGAATTCTCTCTGTACTAAACCCTCTCTAACTTTGTTCTGCTTCACTTTTTCAAAGCAGAGAGACTGTTCACATATTGTGCTATGATTTGGGAGAGCTTTAGACCTTAGTGAGGCATCATTTCAAAGAGATAATCATCCTGAAAGCCCTTGTGGTTGCAGAGATACACCCTTTGTAGTTTGGGTATGTTATTTCGAGCAGAATCCCAAAAAATACCTCGGTTTTTAAAAAGGTATATTTCAATGCTAATACTTTTGTACTTTTACATATGTAAGAGTTTGAATGCAGAACCTTTCGTAGTTTCACACTTTGTATTACTTAGTAGGTAAAATATCGGAATAATTCCTCTGACACTGGTCTTCACTTTCTGTGTGCTCTAGCTTTACAACAAGCAGACTTAAAGGAACATTTAGCATTGATCCCAGAAACATATCTTAAGGATGAGACTCTTACTGTGCATTACTCAAAGCATCTACTCAAAGCATCTGTGTTGAGCGTAAATGTGGATGTGAAACTGAAAGAGATGTGTTGCTTGTGCGTGTGTTTTTCACAGGAAAGTGTTGACCTTGGGGAGATCATGTTCTCACTATGCTACCTGCCCACCGCTGGCAGACTCACTCTTACTGTCATCAAGTGCAGGAACCTCAAGGCCATGGACATCACTGGATATTCAGGTGCGTTTGTGTTTGTGTGTGTGTGTGTTTAACTGTATGTGCTGGTGCATGCATTTGTGTAAATTACTTACAGCTGCAGTGGCTCAACATGAATCAATTGACTATCCAATTGTAAGCGTGTCGGATAATGTGAAGAAACAGGAGTCGCCTCTACAGCGGTGTGCTGTTTATTTCAGCAGTTATTAAAATTCAACACTTGCAATATTAAGACATTGTCAGCAAATAGTTGCAGGCTGTTTGTTTTCCATTCCATTTTTTCAGACAGTACTGATATCACTTTTAAAATGTTACATTTATTGTGCATTAAGCACCAGGGTTCAGTTGTGGTTCGGAGTGAATGTGGCATTTTCTTACTCTCATGTTTAATGACGATTTAAATGAGACACCGAGAGTTGTCTGCCATCATTGTAATCTGTGCATCTTAAACCCGAAGCTATCAAATTGTGCCTTCAGGCATATTAGGCTGCAAAGCAAGCACTCTTGTTTGTCGTTTATAGATTTTAGGGCAGCTTACATCTGACTAAAACGTGGCATAATGGATCATACGAGGCGATTTGTTACTGACGGATAAAGATTTAAATCAGCATTCACCAGGAAGCTTTCTCAGTCATGCTGTTAAAGCTATCTATGCCCTCTTGCCCTCTGTGTTTACACAAGCCGTTGACTCATCTACTTTTATGCACATTACCGATGCCAGGTCCTCAAGGGTTGCTTTCATGCTTAAGTAGAAAACACACACACACACACACACACACACTGGGGCATGAAATACGCCACGGATGGCTCTATCTTCATCTTTGGCATGTTTTGGCAGCCACGGCAAACATTTGTAAAACCTCTGTTTCTCGCTCTGGCAGTTTCTTTTCAACTGTCAACTTAGTTGAAACCTGATGAGATTTCCATTATCAGCAGTTCCTGTTTAGATAAAGTTGTTTATTGTATGTCCTTCCTCTTTTCCTGTCACCGCCATTAGATCCCTACGTCAAGGTGTCGCTCATATGTGACGGGAGACGTTTGAAAAAGAAGAAGACAAGCATAAAGAAGAACACTCTGAATCCCACTTACAATGAGGCCATCATCTTTGACATCCCACCAGACAGTATGGACCATGTCAGCCTCCACATCTCGGTCATGGACTACGACTTGTACGTACAAACCAAACATCTAATTTGAAACCAACAGATCAGGACAATAAATGGAATGTTAGAAAAGTGCAGCCAATGCTGAAGTATCTTAAACCTGCATTCTCTCTACTGGCAGGGGGCGACTCATCTGGTTGCAAAAAGAAGTCTGATTGTATGAAAGTCAATGAGAAAATGACCTTACTTCTCACTTGACTTATTACCAGTAAACATTGTAAACAGTTTTCAATGGCAGGTATCAATGGCAGGTATCAACAGGTATCAATGGCTAGTTTCAAGTCTTCTTCACGACAGCATATAGTTCACTTAGTAAAAGATGGTCCCATTTAGAGTAAAATAGACAATAAAGTAGATATGCTTTAGGATGTGGCTACCTTGTGATTGACAACCAGGTGGCAACCAAAGCCATATATGGCATCTCTACCATGGCGTCACTCCTCCACAATCCAAATATGGTCACTTCCGTAATAAGATTGGGACACCCAAAATCAAAGATGGTGAAGGCTTCAAATCTTCAAAGCTTAAAAACTTGAGGCTTCCAAATCTTCAGTCCACAAACCAATGGTTGATGTCACAACGACTATGGCCACTTCTTATATACAGTATATGATTAAAAAAACTAAACATAGAGACCAGGTACCAGATTATAAGCACGCATGAAAGAGGAAACTTTGAAAAATGGTGGACACAACGCAGAAATAAACGCAACCAACCAGTGGACAAAGCTCGTTCCATATCGAGATCGGATCAGGGTTTGGCTTTCAGAGCTGGGGGGGAGGAGCCAACTTTGGATGTTGTGTTTACAAAATGCAATGTTTGTGTATGGAAAAAAACATCTCAGACATAAATTATCATTAAAAGTGATTATTAAATATGCCTGTAGGGGATCATTAACGAAAAACAATTGATTATTCCTTATTTTCAAATTAAGAGTCAGTTAAATTGTAGTTCTTCAGAGAAAAAGTAGTGCACTACGATACCGTTTTAGTATGTGAAGCTATAACAGGAAACGGAAAAAGGGAAGAAGTGCATGCAGTGCAGACGGCTGACAGAATGAGGGCATATATGTTAAAGGTCAGTCTGTTTTTTTAAATTATTGTGTAGTATAAAAGGACAAGACACTGTTTAGAAACCTTGTGTTTTCTTTCTTTACGCCTACTCTCATGCCAGAATGAAATAAGGTTGTACCAATAACAGGGGCTTTCAATTACACTTCAGGCATCGTTAATGGAGCAAAGATCTCCTTCCTAAAATGAGTCACCTGCAGTTTCACTGTATCAAATCGGCAGATTCAGATCTGGGTCTTCTTTTATTACAAAAGTGACCTTCTTGCAATTAGGGGTAAAAAATGTGATGTATGAGATGTCTTGTCGAGTTAAGTCAGATGTATTCATACAGTACGTGTGTGTCCCCACAGGGTAGGTCATAATGAGATCATTGGTGTGATGAGGGTTGGCTGCCATGCTGAGGGACTTGGCAGGGATCACTGGAACGAAATGCTGGCTTATCCACGCAAGCCCATTGCACACTGGCACCCCCTGCTGGAGTCCAAGAAGTCTGAGAAGGAGGTAGGTTCCGGACTGGAGTCATGTTTAAACGAGTGGTCAACATGTAGGATGTGGAATCAGGGGCTGGGTGGGTGGTTTTAGGGTGGCACAAACATATAGCGTGTGGCGTTTAAGGAACAGGTGCATTCTGGTGGTAATTATTGTAGCTTGACCGCTTAATTACTTAATTGACAGTCAACAGTTGCAGAGCAACAATGGCGGTCAAACAGCTCGTGGTGCCAATTAAGATAGTTGCGTAAAAAAATAGGACTCTTTCTCACTCATAATTCAGTGATATCTGAACACACAGACATGATAAACAAATAAATGCTCTTTCCGATGTCCATCACGAGTAAACGTCCTTACATCTGCATAGAAAACATGGAGAATCATTCCGTTTTTAAATTCTCTTCAATATAAAAGTTATCCGGCGTTAGTTGTCTGTACATGTACATCAATGAGTACATTGCAAACGAAAACAGCTTGAAACTAATTCGGCATACTATTAATGGTGCCAAGTGTGTAAACAAAACGTGGCTCAAGTTGTAGCCATGCAGCATAATCAGCATACTCCACGGATACTTTATACTTCCTGTTTACTCCCTGTGAAGCATTATGGGAATTCCATGAGAAATAAGTCAATTTATATATCTGCATCTGTATATCTAATATATAATTCATCTATTTGTTTGTTTACTAATTTATTCTCTGTTCTGCATTTATTTTTAGATGTGCTTATTATTTTGGGGCTTATTTTTTATGTTGATTTTTTTGTTATTTTGTTATTATAAAAATCCTAGGCATGCGATGTTGATACAAATCATGCCTGTGTTATTAATGAGATGTAACGTGGGTATCGTGTCAATATATTCATTATTCAATCTTTGTTCCTTGCGTCAGTGCTTTCAGTTTCTTATGTGTTACTTTGTGGAGTGTGTGGTAACAAAGGTTTGGACCCAAGCAATTATTTTCCTGCACCCTCGTGAATCAGAATATTAAATGCAAAAAAGTCCTGAAAAAAAAAAGAAGCTATATATTATTTTTTTAAAGACAGACGCAGCATGTGTGTCATGAATCATTTTCATGTGTTTTTCTATTCTGCAGTGGAAGGCGAGAACAGCCAGCTTTGATAGCCAAGGCTCCTGCCCTTCACCCAGGCCCCCAGCGAGTCCCTGAGCAGAGCCACCTGTGACCCAGCAGCCCAGAAGGGGGTTTCCTCCCTCTTGCTGATCCACTTCCTGTCTGTCTGATTGAGCAGAACACAACCCCACTGTCAGTCCCTCTCTCTCTCACTGTCTCTTCCTTCCCTTCAAGTCTTGTCCCAGAGCACTCCCAAGAACTGATCTAGGACCACCGTCAAGTCAGTTAGTTGGGCGAAGTGCAGTCTTTTGGGGTTTTAGGGTTTGAAATGTGGGTGTTGGGATGAACCAGAGCTGCCATTGTTGTCCTCAGAAGAGATTGGCTGGACATCCAGTCTGCAGACATTTCCTATTGAGCTGTCCGAGCTGAGTTGAATGAATCTTGGTGTCCTCACATGGAGATGTGTTAGACGCTGAAGATTTAGCTTTGTGCCGCAGATACTCTTTGATAGAAAGAAACACTTTGACATCAGATATTGCTCCATGAGAGCAGCAGAAGTTTCACAGCAGAAGTTTCACAGGGGAGGCGACATCTGAGGTAGAAAAAGAGACTTAAACTGGATCTGAAGCAATTTCAAATATGTCCAACTTTCTCTTATTTAATTTTAAAGGAATTGTATTAGGAAGAAGAAAAAAACATTACTGAACTGTAGCATTTTGGAACTATTAGATGTAAAACCACTCCATTCGTCGTTATTGTAAAACTGAAATAAATTTCAAAGGTCCAAGAACCTAAGCAATTATCTGATCCGCAGCTCATTGAGGAGAGGTTGGATCAGCAGAAATATTCCATGACATATTCTGAACTTGACAATTTGCAACTTTAGTGTGATTTCTCGAGCAGCCAAGACAAGACGTTGTGTAAAAAGAAGAAATAACAGAATTATTGGTATTGACATCAGAGCGAATTGACTGCAGTGTTAAGCTGTACATGTTTAAATTGCCTGACAAAGGCCATTGAACTCCAACTAAAAAGAAAAGGTATACAAACATTTACAGAAACAAGCTTTTTCTCAATGGAGCTCTGTAAACAGGGAACTTGTGAGCACACTTAACACACCCTTACCTCCTTCTCTGTTTGATGTTTGCTTTGGAGCAATCTCACGCTTTTCTTCCAAATGAAAACTCATAAGCACTCGTTTTCCTTCAGACAAACACTGTTAAAAAGCACTTCTTTGTCTCTTTTTCTGAACAGGTTTTGATGGACGTTTATAGTTTCATGTACAGCAGCCGTCTGCTGGTTGCCGTTTGTATGTTTTGTTTTTTAGCAGAAAACCAGAAAATATATAATTAAAAGGTAGAGATAAAAAAAAAATACTGGCATTTTGAATATATTTAGCTTTGGTGGTGATGATGATTGAAAATAACCTAAACTCTGAAAAAGGTGAACCTAATTGTCTTTTGAACTTGGAAACATGCAACTTTCTTGATGTTTGTCATTAATCATACTGTTGTACAGGAAGAGCGTCTGTTTTAATTTGCCATTCAGAATTGTTCATCGGCAACATGTGGATAATGGATTTTACTTTTGTAGATATTTCATGTGATTAAGAAAAAGACTGCAGCACCGCTGTTGTATCGAATATCTTTGCACCAGTATAATTCCTCTATTGGGTTCTAGTATTTGCTCTCGTTACAATAATTAGATGTTTTAGTGAAATAAAATATGCACAAAATGTCAGTTAAGGCTAGATTTACTGTCCTATAACTGATGCTATATCTGCTCAGATGAAAAACAGTAATGCATCAAAAGATTTTAATTAAAATATTACATAATGGAGGTTCCATATCTTCCATAGCAATGAGAACAAAACAATCATTTGGTTTCTGATTACAGGATTTTCCTCCAGTAGTAGTAGTTATGTTTTGCTGTAATTGGCAAGCAGATAACATCAGTACATTTGGGCCAGGAAATGTTAAGCTACGAAGTCAAATGTGATATCAGGCAGGAAAACTGCCAGGAAACATTAACGGAATGAGGCCCATTTTCTGAATAGCGTCCCTATGATCTCAAACAGCAACTTAAATCGGATATGTACGAATTTTCTTGGCCTTGGCTTAGACTGGTCTCGACTTCTGGTGCCTCATTCAGTGACAGAGGACAAGTGATATTACAGCTCAAACTGCTGTACAATGACCATGCTATATATCACAGAGTTTAGGAAATTAGGGGCCAGACGTCAAGACATGAGCAGATTCATTCAGCAGACCCAGCCGGATCTGTTTTAGCCATTTCCTTCATGGGTACGTGTACCCAGAGAGAGCTGTTTAGTACCTCACTGTGTGTGTTTGTGAGACAGCAGTGCGGGGGCAGCTGGTGGGTGGATGGGTCAGCGTCTACAGAGCAGTGGCATTTCTCTAATTGGCACTTGTAGCGAGTACGAGTCAGTGCATTATCGTTCATGCTTGACGTAACCCACAATAGCAACCCTCCAGATTTGCTCTCATTCACACAATTATTTTGATGGTGAAATTCATCCCTAATGGCATTATTCATAGATTTCTAATATCTTATTTTAGTGTTGAAACAAAGTGTTTTAAACATGTGCTTTCCAAAAGTCATATTCCTTTGAAAATGTGGTGTGTTTTCATAGTAGAAGAAACCTGTTAAATCAATTGCCTCAGTTTAGTCTTTCAAGACCTGCTAGCTTTGCCTAATATTGTATTGTTTCTTGATATAATCTTGTATCCCTTCCAACTATTAAGATAGCACTGAATTTCCAATTTTTTTATTGAACATTTTGTATTTGTAATAATAGAAATGTTTGAGAAAATGTTCTGGTGACTGAAATTAACAGTTGTTAGTTGAGACAAGTCTATTATGAGTTCCTAGATCATTATCAAGACTTTCAATAAGAGGGACCCAGTGTGTAATACAGTAAACTGAACTATCAGACATTATTCACAAATTGTTTCATTCTTTTGTTTCAACAAGTCTGAAAATAAACAGCAGTTTGTTGTTGTTGTTTTATCTCCCACGGGGTGTCATGTGTTATCAGTTCTGTGTGGTATGATTCTCTTTTCTTTGATTAAAAGACTTATGCAAAAATGGTCTCCGCACTGTGAGTTTTGGAGCAATAAAACACAGCATATAATGACAACACAGCCAGGGGCTGAACAAGCAGGAGCAGGCACAAAGGAAATTAGATTTTGTCTGAATCAAATGGTCAAATTAAAGAGAGGAGGACACAAAACGTCACATAGCAGTAAGACCTCACAGCCTCTAAGTGGCATTTTCATGTTTCTTTTTGTATATCACAAAAGAAGAGAATCAAATGAATAAATAATAGTTCAAAGGCTATTTCTTTTGCTTAAAAATGTGAGATGTTAAGGGTGAGCCGTCTTCACTCTACCACGCTGCTGAAAGACTTATTATGGCATAGCGTGTGTAAATGTACTGCTCCTCTTTTTTTCTCATTACCTTTGAAAACATGACACTACTTCCCTGCTGTCACACCAGGAGTTTTGTTTTCATAGTCAGTCTGTAAATGATTTGGTAGCCGTCGTCCCAGGCGTAAAGCTGTTTTTCCTCCGGGTTGTATTTCAGACTGGCGTGGGCTCCGTACCTCCTGGGAAAGTAGATCAGGGGGGCCTCCTCGCTGATGACCATGTCGTTGACGTCAAAAAGGCACTGGATTCGGGACCGGCTGGCCAGACGTGTGTTATAAACCACATAGACAGTCCCACAGACTACGAAAGCCGCCTCTGCATTCTCCCTTGGGCACCGGGTGTCCCAGATTTGTTCTATATCGAGCGAAGCGCGGTCCATCTTTGCAAGGTGGATGTTCGGTTCACTGTCACTGGGCGCGTACAATAGCCAGAGGCCTTCGTCATCTGCTGCGAGGTCTGCAACAGTTTCTGGGTTGAGGTTGTACACAGTAGCGTGGCTCTCCACGGGGAACATGGCGGCGTCTGTCACCGAGCCAGTCAGCAGGTCATATTTGACCACCTGCAGGTCAGTATCATCCTCCTGCTGTATGTAGTACAAGTAGCCGTCGTAGACAGTGCTGCCAGGACCTCTCCAATGAGAGGGAAGCCTGATATGTCTGCTGCCCGTGACGCCAGGAGAGCGGGAAAAGTCTCGCACAGAGCTGAACTGGTAGAGGTTGTCCCCTGATGTCCCGTTAAAGACGTACACCTCGGACGACCTGGGGTCTCTGGTCCACATGCCCTTGGGACTGCCCAATCTCTTCAGGATCTTCACTGATCTGATGCCAGAGATGATTTCCACACAGTCTGCAATAAAACACCAAGAGAATATTTTGTCAAACGGTCAATTCAGATCAATATCCACTGATTTTGTTTCACATAAGGAGACACATTATTATCTTTTAACTTGATTTCAAATTCACCTTAAAAAAAAAAGAATACATTTGTTCCTACTGAGAGAAAAGCAGTCAACAAAATGTGTCAAATAACCAAAACAGTTTTTACTTTGGCGGAAAGTTTTGTTCATGTAGCACCACATTGCTAATACTAAGAAGTGGTTGAGGTTACAGGCCGCAAAGAGGTTCTAAGTATGAGATTGGGAGCATTTCTAATACCTCTCAATGGGTGTCAACATGGCAGGTTGAAGTGCCACATGACTAGTGACTCTCGTGAGTCATGTGACTATCAACACTAATGTGACAAAATATGAACCCTTCTTTTTAGTTTTGCACAGGTCACGAACAGTAGTCTTCTGGACAAAAGTCCTATGTTTGCTTGACCCATCTCATCATACCCCGTGTGTTATATCTCACTGTTCATACTAGTGAGTTGCTCCGACCATATAATTATGATGTGGGTGGGCCCACCACATTGATGCATTGGCATCAGACACCGAGGGGCACTGACCAACCGAGCTGGGAGTGAGACCTGGTTGGTGCTACGCTTCCACGACTCTATCAAGCTGTAACAGCCATATGAGCAGTGCAGAGCGGCGGCCATGAACTAACCAGTGGAGCACGATCACATGCACTAAAAGCACACGCGGCTGGCTTTACTATGTCAACAAAGCAAGGAGAAGCTTGGAGTACAACACACACACAGAGGGAGAGCAACGTCATTCTCTTCTCAGGTACACATTACGCCAAAATATCTTTGGATAGAAAATAGTTGTTTGAAAAACTTATTCTAGTGGAAGACCTCTGTCATAATTAGCTCTATTAAAAAGTTTCTGCAGATTCATAAGAGGCTGAATTTTTAGGTTAAAAGGAACAACTAATATATTTGAATCAACATGTGATGACAGTTGGGTTGTAAGCTAATGTGATCTTGACACTGACCATCAAGATCTCGTAATATATAATACCTAACAATGTTTTAACTGGTGTTTTTTATTCAGTCATGAATATTATGTTAATATGTAAGGCTTTAAAACCTCGAGAGAGAAAACAACAGGGGAGAACTGTATGTTGCATTCAGATGTTGCACCTCAGCTTAATTACATGTCTATCTATAGTGAAAAATTATACAAATAATATTAAAAATATATATTTCAGTGTGAAGTTAAAATAATTGTAGTAATTTTCAATTCTATCTCCCAGCAGGCACAATTAGTTCCATTAGGATATTTCTGTAAAGTGACATTCCTATGGTGAAATGTGTATTCGCAACCTACTGTAACATTAGAAAAACATCAAGCAGCCTGCAGCAGTGAAGATCTGGCTCTCCAAATCAAAGAAAAAAAAAAAACAGTCGGGGGGAAATTGGACACAAAGACGTATATATAATGAGAGGAGGAATGAGTGCAGCACACAGACAGCATTAAGATGCTCTCTCTAAAAAAGGAAGAGTAATATAATATACAATGCTTTCATTAAAACGCACAAACAAAGGATGCCCCCCGCTCCGATGTGTCCTGGAGCGAAATTAACATTGCACTCACAAATCTGAAATGGGTCGCTACAACACTGTAAAGTTCGCTTTGGGTCACTTCACAAAAATGTACAATGGTTCACTGTGTTCAGAGCGAACATGAGCTCGGAGAGTAACACCGCTGACCTCAGGGCAGCTTCCTGTCCCTCCTCTCCGCAGAGACACAGCTTCAGATTGCACAGGAGATCTTACAAACAGAAACTAACAGAGCAGCCTTTGCTCTGCATTGCACCATCATCCACTTTGAATGAGAGAACTCTCCTTTGATTTTGTTGAGCATGACCGACAATATGATTCTGAACACAGTTCATGATAAAAAATTGATGTGTTATTGATTGTCTTAAGTCAGCGTGAATAATGAAAAAATCTATATTTGTTTTCATTTGGTTTTGTAAGAACAGTCTGTATAAATGGTACCAACGGAATTCAATGATCCATCTATTTGCCTTTGGAACCAAATCAAAATGCAGATATGTTTGCTTCAAGGAGCCAAATGGGCAATTCATAGCATGTCAATTGCCTCTCAATGGCAATAGACATGGAGCGTGGGCATCAGCTGTAACCACAGTATGCATGAGCGCAGTGCAGCAGAGCGGTAGCCATGAGCTAGCCTATTAGGCACGCTCACATGAACTAACAGGCACGCTCACTCGGCCGGCCCGGCCATTTAATCAAAGCACAGACAAGCTCTGATTACATCACGCACAGAGGGAGAACGACTCAATTATCTGCTCAGGTTACTCATTTGTATCTGTACACAGCAAATAGTTGTTTGCTGTTGTATTGATGCTCTGAATAGGATATACAGAACCTCTAATGTGCACAGTCAGTGAAATCTGATGATATATTGTGGAATAAAAATGTGTGTCTCACAACTTTCCACATCACGCTTTAAAAAAGGGTTATAAGTCCCTGTGTTATACAGAGCAAATGATAGTCACAGCATTGTTTGTAGCAGCACACCTTGGGATCTGAAGATTATAAAGACAAACGCTGTGCTCAAACAGCGCATGCAGGGGAGTAGCTCTGCTGAATTAAATGAGTTGCATCAGGCTACATTTCTCCTGGAAAACATTCTGCCCACTGACTCAAAGCACTTCGTTAAATGACTTGTAACAGCACCGTGTTTGTTTCCCATTTTCCAGAGGCATTGATTTTCCAAGACAGCTGGTGTGATGCGAACACATACACCATATATATATATATATATATATATATATATATATATATATATATATATCCCCATAAGTTGTGATCGTGCCAGGGCTCCGTCATGAATGGAAACTAAAGATCAAAACGCAGCCATCCCATGGAGCACATTTGGCATAAGTGTGTATGTACTTCCCTGCAGCTCACCAGAGACTCTAGAGTGCAGCTCCTCCCAGTCTTCTTCTTCCTCCTCTCCCTCGTCCTCTCCTCTGCTCTCCTTCAGCCTCCAGGGTCCCTGCTCTACCACTTTGTCTGCCTTGTTGGCACAGGCCCGAGGGGAAGTCTGGGTCTCCACGTAGTCCATCACTCGCTCCACCCGGTCCACTCGGACTGCAGCTCCTTCCAGGTCTTTAAACATCACACTGTGTTGATTTCTCAGACCATCCATGGCCTCAGCAGTTAACTTTTTGAAATCCAGCAGCTCTGTGTGGTAGCGATGGGATTGATCATGCCACAACAGCATGCGGTCCTACCAGACGAGAGCAGAGCAAATCAAGTGTTGAAATAAACTGTTCGAATAAACGGTAGGATTTTTTATTGGTTTTCTCTCACGAAAACCCTAGGGTCATGGTTGAAGCTCTGTGAGGTTGTACAGTGGTGCTTTGAGCTAAATACTAATATCAGCATGCTAACAGTCACAATAAAGATGCTAGCAGGCTGATACAATGTGTACTGTGTTCACCATCTTACTTTAGTGTTCTAGCATTCTAATATTTGCCAATTAGCACTAAACAGCAGACACCCACTTTACCGAGCAAAGCATTATCACTTTCACAAAATAGAATACAGTTTCTCAGTGTGTCATAAAGACAGATACATTATTTAGAGCAAGATTTAATAACAGACGGGCGGGCGGGCGGCCTTCTCCACTGTCTCCTCTGCCACAGATTCATTTTCTCCCTTTGCTTGCTGTGGGCCTGTGGTCAAATGGAAATGAAAGTTCAATGAAAACGCATTTGATGAATTGCCGTGTTCATATCAATGCAGAAGTTGAACCAGCATATTGGAATTGAGACTGGAGGGAAACCACAGGGAGATACGGATTTAGTTGTAAATAGAATGTGGATAACAGCTTTAAGATTATAATTTTCTGCATCGAAGATGAAAAGAAACATTTCCAAGGCTGAAAATATCCGCCAAAAGAATACATTAAAATAATTATTTAAATGAGAGTTCACTGAAATTACACACCGAGGCAACCAGGCATGTACCTGTATTTCATATCATAAGCCCACAACAGTCTTACACAAACTTTGCTGTCTCATAACCTCACTCAAAAACACAATACTGAACTCTCAGCAATTTGATTCCTTCCCTGAGGCACTTTGTTGTAACACAGCGTCATTCTACCTTCGCAGAACACATCTTTTCATTAGGATGTTTCACATCATGGCAGCAATGGTTGAGCTTGTTCTCATTACTGATATGTCATTGTCTTAAAACACGGAAGAAACTAATGTTGTTGGACAGAAGCTGCATGTTACACGCATCGACTAATGTTCCTTCAGAGGCCCCTGTAAAGTTGATGAGCCTGGTAGAGATTGCATTAATTGGACTGCATTCGTTAATACATTCAATTCACATAAAAGGAAGTAATCAGTAACATATATTTCTAATGATTGTTTGTTCAGACATCTCAGTTCGTCAAATTAACAAACAATTTCTTTGGATTACTATCTCTGCATACTGCACATATTCTTTATACTTAATACTGTGAATATTTGCACAGTCCTTGGTTAGTATTTTGGAGATTCTTTTTTTAATAGTTATGTTTAACATATTTTTGATTTAGATTTTTATCTATTTGATTGATTGTATACTTTTGCCGTACTTGTTTTTATACATGTTTTATTCTCTTCTCTCACTATGTACCAAAGAAAATTGTATGCAAAATCCTACTTTTTTGATTCCGGTATATCTTTTCTATCACTTAACTTGTGGAAAACTACAGTATATTGATCAATTGTCAGTCATTTAAAGGAGTATTGCTTCTTACCTCAATAGCCAACAACCTGTTCTCCAGATAATCCATCAGCCCCTGGTAGTAATACTGGGCTCCAGTGAAAGTCCAGGCAGTGGAAACAAGGAGGACAAACACCGGCTTCATTGTGAGCCGATCAATGGGGAAAGCTGAGTTTCTTTGTTTGTCCAGAGTTTAGATGCTGCTTCAGGTTTTCCCTCCCAGAACCGTCTTCAGAGCTTCACACAACTGATTTAACACTTTGTATACAGTATAACCAGATGTGCAAAGACGGGAGAAGGATAGAGTGCAAGTAAAAGGCCGCTCTGAGAGTTCCCAATTCTTTGACTGCTCTCACTTTGCTGGAATGTTTTCACAAACTCTCAGGGAGGAGCCTTGTGCCTCTTACCCCTCTATGTCCTCAAAAAGTGAATGTGCTTGCTCCACTCAACCCTGTGCACATTTTGTACACACTATCTCACGCATATAAGCGGGGATTATATAGACATAACATAACTAAACAGCTCTGCCGACTGTTACTTCTTAAAAAGTTTAAATGAACTTAATATCTGCAGGGATACAGTCTGGATACTGCAATTAGATTAGTTATGGTGCCTGTCAAGGCCGGTAAGTACAGGCAACAGAGTTAGGAGGACACAGACAAAAGAGCAGACAGCCACAGTTCAAGGATTTATTGAAGGCATGATAGAGTAAGCTTACTGGCAAGCTCAAACAGAGTTGTAAAGAGTCCACAGGAAAGGGGCAGGGGAAGGTTCTGGCAGGTATGCAGGGCCATGCAGATCCAGATCCAGGTTGCACATTTTAGGTTGCAAAGTTCAAAGGGAAGGCAAAGGAAGCACAACCTTGCATATTGTACAATCTGGATGGGAAGGGGTGAAAAATGGCACGGTTATATACTGCAAGGCTAACAAGAGAAATTGGAAACAGGTGAGCAGATGGGTGGGGAAGTCAGGAAAAGGCTAGGCATCTAGTGGACATGTGGAGCAGTGGTTCCTAACCCTTTTTTTCAGTGATGTACCCCCGTGTTAAATATATTGTTCACGTTCTCCCAGGGGCACACTGAGGTAGAGAATGGCAATGAAAGGGCAGTGGGAAAAGGGCAAACACAACAAACGTCATTGTGTTATTTTGGACAACGTACAGTACAACGTGTTACAACCCCAGGTTATATAAGGACATTGTGTTTGTGTATTACATCAACCTCACCCCCCCCTCTCTGGTGAACCCATGGTAGAAAGGCTCTCATTTTCTGTCAGAGCTTTCCGTCCTTTACGCTCTACGTTAGGATGTTAAAAGACAAAGTAACAGACTCACAGCACTTTGCTGCTGATAAGGTCAAAGAGTACAAACAAAATGCAAAAAAGATGAGAAGTCCATCATCATCGTCATCATCACAATGGCACAAAACCACACAATGAGGTAATAAAAGGCGATTAAATAAAAAAGAGAGTTAACTTCAAAAATTCTATTCTATTAAGAAAATGTGTTTTCAGGTCAATGAAAACTGTTGAACTTGTACCAAACTGCGCTAATTTGAAAGTTAAGAGAATTTGAAGGGATTTGCAGTGGTGAATGTGTTCCAGAGTCAGACATATATGGCTTCGCTAGTACCCACGGCTGATCCGCCTTATTGGTTTCCGCTCGCACATTGACAGCTAGAATTAGTCAATAACACTTCATTGCTTCTTGGAAGGAGATTGCCTTTCTCTGGTGCCCGCAAACGGCGTATACTGTAGATCATGCTCAGTGATCCAGTGCATGAGGGTTTGATTACATAGACCTGTGATCACACTGACTGACAATGCCGGACTTTTCAACCCAGGGGCAGTAAGAAACTTTTTTTATTGACTCCATGTATACCCCAGATATGGACAGATTATGAGTCCAGGCCCCTAGACACATGACAAAGCCCACCTGTGCTACATAAGAGCAAAACACTCCGACTTAAAGACACACACTCCGACTATAATTGATGCAGCAACATTTAGTGTCTGCTTTGTGTGTCTGCCTTAGATGTTTTGCGGCTCTTTGTGGCCGTTTTGTCTCTCTTTTCTTTGTCTCTCTTGTTTTGTCCAAAACTATAATTTTTTATTACCTTCTATTGTTTTTCTATATTTGAAGTCGACATGTGTATTCAAACGTATTATGCATGAGTGTATATATGATCTATGTTCTATGGGTGCATGTGGATTGTGATGCTGGCAAGTGTGTGTTGTGCGATGCAGCTGCTTGGAGCAAGACAAATTTCCCTGCGGGACAATAAAGTATATCTTGTCTTGTCTTATTTTTGTGGGCATTTTGCACCTCTTTGTGGCCGTTGTGTGTCTCTTTGTGGTTGTTTCACGCCTCTTTGTGGCTGTTGTGTGTGTCTTTGTAGTTATTTTGTGTCTCGTTGTTTGTGGTTGTAAACAGTCCCTTCATGCAGCGGCTCTGGTCCAGGAGCCCCGGGCCCTTTACCTGGTAGACCCGTTCACTACCTTCTGACTATGTAGGTTGGTTCGGTCGCCGCTCCTCTAGCCCCGTCCCTGTTTCTATCCCTGTCACAACAGATCAAACTATAGGCCGTAAAAGTTATTTACACTTCAGGGAACACACCACAAAGTCAGAGATGTTCGGGTTCAAGGCGTACAGCTTGTTTCTGTATCATCATTATACAGGTACTCATGCAGCCCAATAACTGAAGTCTAATCAATCATGCTTTTCTTTGATTATCTGCTGGCCGCCATCATCTCATAGTCCTGAACTGAGCCACAACCGCCTCTCTATTTTTATGCCAACAGACCGCAGACCAGACGGTGAGTGTTGTCATGGTAACAAAGTGCCATACAGCTGCATTTAGAAATCAAGATGGGCAACCTGGAGTTTGATCTAATCTGGAACACATTGCCTGTCTGGAGCTGGCAGGCGAGAGCATTGACAGTCCTGGCTGTAAAATGTGTGTGTGTGTGTGTGTGTGTGTGTGTGTGTGTGTGTGTGTGTGTGTGTGTGTGTGTGTGTGTGTGTGTGTGTGTGTGTGTGGTATGCCCGAGAGGTTGTTTTCATAGTTCTTGATTAATGTAAGTAATTACAGTTGTTATGCCTGTTCTTTCTTCATTTTGCTCAATCAATTTGAAGCATGTCTCCCATACTGCCGGCCACTCAGTGTAGATTTTTAATCTATTATTAATTACTGGCTTAATTGCCCCATTCACTAGTGTAATGTGATCAAAAGGCAAAGCATCATTCAGTATTAATTATGTTATTCTAAACATCGGCATATTGCAGTCTCATAACCTTTGAGCTCGAGGCTGGTGCACGGTAAAGAGGTGTAACTGTAGCTCAGACAGTTTCAGGGTGGGACTCTTTGATTCAATTTAATCAGGGGACAGAAGAGAGAAATGTCCTTTGGCACTGAAAGCTTTACTGATGTGCTACTGTGCATGGTTCCTTTGCAAAAAAATAACCACAAGATGGCAGCATCTCTCTTTATGGGAAAACAGCAAGTGTACATAAATGTAAAAATACTCTAGCAAGTGTACATAAATGTAAAAATACTCTATTACAAGTTTTGCATTTCACATCTTACTTAAAGATACAAAAGTATCATCAACACAATGTATTTAAAGTATCAAAAGTAAAAAATTGTCCTACAGAAAAATAGCACAAAATGTCACATCGTATATGAATAATACAAAGTCATCAATATTCGAGGTGGGGCTAGTTTTAATAGATACATAGCTTTAGATGCAGTCAGGTAACTGAGGGTCGGCTCCAAAGTGTCACAAGATTAATCTGAGGGGTTGTTAGATGGTTAATGAGGGGGGAAAGGAAGAAACAACAACGTTCTGCTAAAAAACTCACAAACCTTTGGGACTTTTCTTTAATCTTTTCATATTGAATAATTGTACCTCTTTGTACCTCAAACTGTTATTGAAGTGAAAACCGTTGTATGGAGGGGAAATGTCTCGTTGATGGCTCTGCTAGAAATTAATAGACATCTGAAAGGTGTCAAGAGGCCCCCAACTAGACAGGAATGTTGGGAACTAATTCAGGCATGTATTGTATTTGTTATGCTTTTCCAATGCAAAATGTGTCTGAAAATAAACTAGAGTAACTATAGTTGTAAAATAATGATAGTGAATATGAAAGTACTGTATATATGTCCCTATATATTGTAGTGGAGTAGAAGTAGTAAGTACCAATAAATGGAAATAGGCCTACTCAAGTAAACCACAAGTACCCCAAAATTGTACTTAAGTGCAGCATTTGAGTAGATGTTCTGACTTTCCACCATTGAGTTTGTTCGGCTTCATTGTGGCTTGGATCAGAAATGTCTTCATCGTTTGAAGTTCCACTGCTTTAAGTGTTAAGTAAGTGGAAAATCACAAATATATACAGAGAGGTCAAATTCCTTGGTAGACCTTTTATGATCAAACTCCTATAATGGAAATCCAAATGGACTTATTTGGGATGAGTAATGCTCATAAAACTAGGAAAAGTCATTATTGAACTGATAAAACAATTTTATGTATGTTTTTCAAGTTCTTAAAGGGGGCCTAAAGAACATTAGGGGTAAAATATCCACCTCAATAAAACATAACTGAAAAGAGAGAGTTTTTGTTTATATGCTCAGAGATGGATCGTACATGGAAGTACAAACTTAATATTAAATACAATAAGAAATATTTTAAAGCCCTTATTTAGCGTTTATAAGCACATAAACAATTAACAAAATATGTATAACACACTATACTGAAGGTGCGCACGTGTTTAAAAGTGTTTGACAACAATTATAATGTATCTTATATTACAAATATTACATATTATTACAACTGTTTTACTTAATTGTCATTCATTATCTGTTTAGGCAGAAGCCTCCATTCACAGATGCCCACAGGAAGAGTGTAGATGTTGATAAATACATTAATAAACAAAACTGTCATAAATGCTGAACAGTGGGGTCAAAGAGTTACCCCTGATTTGAAAATGCTCCAGACTTTGACTATGGTTACAGATTTGTGTGCGTCTACATGCATGCGTTTCTCTGTGTGTGTGTGTGTGTGTGTGTGTGTGTGTGTGTGTGCGTGCGTGCGTGCGTGTGTGTGCCGGGGATCTCCTGTAATCTCACACGTTTGCCTTCACACCAGGCGTCAGGAGCCACCCATAAAAACCTCCTTTCCTCTGCAAGTGAACAAAAAGCCAAACACCCGTTAAAGGCAACGTTCTTTATTACCCTTTCGTATTGATTGAGAGAAAACGTAGCAGCCCGGTGCCAGGTCCTATAAAAGCGCAGACTGAATGGGTGAAGCAACGTAAATCCTTTAGTCCCTTGTAAATAGCTTTAATACACCCGAGGCGCCAAATCACTTGACCTGCGTTAGCCCTGCCACTTGGAGGCTTTCTGGCTGACTGAGCAGTGTGGAGCCAGCCCCTCTCCTCCCATTCTCTGGTTGTCAGTCCAGGTAATAGTCAAGGCCTTACTAGTGACACGCTTGCTCTGCCAGGCTTCACGGCATCTCCCGTATTTAATCAGCCGCATTTTAGATAAACATATCTTCTCCTTTGTCTTCCTTTTGATTGGAAGAATATGCAGTGTTCTTGAAAAGTTACCAGCTCGGTGTGATTCCAAACCAACTTTTGGGAACATCCAATGAGTCATGTTATACCAGGCATTGGGAAATGGTTTGAGATGTATCCTAGCCAGATTCCAATGAGGTATGCATCATGCACACACAGTACACAGGTGTGTCTTGTTTTAATTCGTTGCATACAGGGGCATCTTGAGAGAAATATCTTTTCCAACATATCTAAAGTTGGCCGTGCGCTATAATGAAAACTGTCTCTCAACTTGAATGAATTTCTTGCTGCCCTGACAGCCGTCATGCACTTGCTTGGGTTGCTGAGCAGAAGAGTGCCTGAGGGCCTGAGGACAGCTGCTCAGAGGGTGAAAACTCTTGACAAAAGCAGCATTTATCCATGGTGGGCGCTGCAATGGGACCTTGACCGCTGGAAATAAAGACACAGTATGTGAGAGAATATCCAAGGAAATGCCGTCACAGCCAGCCACAGCTGTTAGCCACACTGCTTCTTGGTCTAGTCTAGACGAGGGGTCGGCAACCTTTTTACATATGAAGTGCATAATTTGAATTTTCTTGTTAATCAGAGTTTAATTATGACACCACATCTAAATGTTAATGTTCCACATGCAAGGTACATAACAATATTTTAGAAGAAGAAAAAAAATATATATATATATATATATATATATTGATGAGAGCACCATACGGCTGCCATCGCCATCTGAGTTGAAGTCGTTGACCCTACCAAGCTTCAATTTGTATAGCACCTTTGTAGTCTTCAGACCACTCAAGGCGCTGTACTCTATATGTCAACATTCACACACACACACACACACACACACACACACACACACACACACACACACACACACACACACACACACACACACACACACACTCATACACTGATGACAGAAGCTACCATAAGGTGCCATCTGCCGATCAACTCCCTTAAATAATTCACATTCACACACCTGCTCTACCTCTGTGCCACAGCCGCCCTTAACCGGCCAGTCCCCATACACACACTCCGGCAAATATCATTCATAAAATCATAAAGTTCTTTAACAAAAACAACGTCTGCTGGGTGTTTGGTTGATTCTTACTGTGACTGTTTTGTCGTGCAGGCAGCAGGGAAAGGACCCAAATGCGCACCAGGCAGGAGGATTCAAAGAAAAAAAATTAAAAAACAGGTAACTAAAGGCCCCAAAGAGCAACGAAGGTGAGGGACGAACCAACATAAGACAATGGAAGCACATGGACTAAATATACAAGAAAACAGGAAGATAACGAGAGACAGGTGACAGCAGAGCTCACAAAGCACAGGTAAAGCTCATGAGGACAATCACAAAAGTGTGAAAACAAACAAAGGCAGAAAGTAAAACAAGACACAAGTGGAGTAAACTTCAAAATAAAACAGGAAACTGAGTAAAACAAAACCCAAGACAATGACATATATAGAGTATGTTTATGAATTCCCAATTAACCCCTGCATGTGCAGACTGTAAAAATTGTGAACCTGGCCTTTAACATACTGTGTATATGGGAGATACAAGTGGGGAACTTGTGCTAAGTGTTTTGATCACGTGGATTAGCGTTCCACAGCTGTCAGGAGTATTTGGAGTTTTATTTATTACAACACAATCATGTGCCATGTAAAAATCTGATTATATTGCCAACACGCTCCGCCAACCCCTCCTCAAGCGCTGCATGCCTCCCAAGTTTGTCTACACTACATGACATGTTTCGGCATTGTTCTGTGCCTCTGGAGCTGAGTGAGGAAACATAGCAGGAGGCGGGCTCGTGCATACCATTATCTCACAAAGCACTCATTACAGGAGTATCTCCCATATCCCCTATACCAGCAAAACATGTCACCTCACGCTCTACGCCTCATTCTGAACACCGCAGCACTCAAATCCAACACTTCTTTGGCACAGGGCTTTACTCAAACCATGACTCACTTGAGTGAAATGCCTTAAACTTTAAGGTTGCCAAATTATGAAGTGAACAGAAATGTATGTGTGGCACCCTGGACATTTTAAGGGCTAATATTGTTTCAGAAGTGTTATTGTATTATATTGTGTTACCTTGCCCCCCAACAGCATTAATTTCTCGTTATTATAATTTAAAATGGTTTGTGTGACTTGTGGACTCGCCTGTTCTCATCTGCAGTGGCTGCAGGACGATACTCGTTTTCACCAATAGGTGGCAGTAGCGGGTGTTTGTCATGACTGCGCTGTAACTCTGGTCTCTAAAACCAACAAGTTAGAGCAGTGAAAGATCGTCCAGATACTTGTATATATTGATTTGGACTCTATTGTTGTGTGTTTACAGGTGAGACAAGGTCCACAAGCGCCATGTATATGTGTGTTGAGTTCGGTCACTTTTGCAGTGCCATGGTTTGATGTTTAGTAGTTGTTTTAGTGGTTTAGTATTGAAACGGGAGAAAGCTAACTACGATTAGCCACGGATGCTAATCGCGCGCTAGTAGTTTTCGCGCCAGTGTAGTGTCAGTTCAGCGTCATTCCCAATCCCGTGACAGATATACCACAGCACTTTGTTAGGCTATATATATTTTTTTGAGGTTATGTGTTCACAGTTAATGTAACTCTGGTCTCAAAAACCAACAAGTTAGAGCAGTGAAAGATCGTCCAGATACTTGTATATATTGATTTGGACTCTATTGTTGTGTGTTTACAGAGAAGACAAGAAGAAATGAGCACAATAAATAAATATGGAACACACTAACTGAAGACTCTGGTGCCGTGTGTAACATAATTTGGCGAGCCAGCCTAGGAGGACTGTATTGGACAACAGAACAGAGAGATGCAGTTCCTTCTTGAGAAACGAACCTAGAAAAATCAGCACAAAGTAAAGATGGAGCAACTCCAGGACGAGATCAACGCAGCGTTGTGGACACTTGAGAAACCAGAACTCATCAAGGTGTGTCAGCATATAAAGTGCAGTGAACCAACAGGGGAGGGATTTAGAGGACAGTCCCGTCGGGCCCTGATTCGGCTAACAGAGAGCACTTTGGAGGAAATTGAAGAGGGTGAAGAATCTCAGGTGTTCCAGCAGTTTATCAATGATAATCTCCATAAATTCATACAGACTTTACAAGAACAAGAAAGTATCAAAACAGAAACTAATAAAATTGATTCAAGTGAAATAGAGAGGCTGAAGCAAGAGTATACACAGCTTCAACAGGCTCAGGCAGAAGAATGTCGTGTTCTAGAGGAGAAGATGGAAGCTTTGGGGACCAAGTTTAGCACAACAGCAGTAAGAGAGAGGGTCAAGCAGCCTGCAGCCTTCACAGCACCAGAAGTCACTCTTAGAAAAGATTTCCGGATCTGGGGTCAAATAGGGGAGGCCGGGCAGAAGGACAAATTATCTTTCACTAGCCTGACAAACCAAATTGAGTCTGGGCTCAAGAAGGGCTACTCAGAGACTGAAATCATAGAGGCTGTGATTAAAGCAGTAAGCCCTGGCCTTCACCTGCGAGACTTGCTCGAAGTCAAGCGAGACCTCACACTTCCAACACTAAGAACCATACTGAGAGGACATTACAGAGTGGACTCATCATCTGATATGCTTCATAGACTCATGAACATATTCCAAGACACGAAGGAATCTGCTCAAGGATTTTTGTTCAGGGCAATAGAGCTCAGAGAGAAATTGCTCTGGAAGTCTGGTGACGAGGATGAAGGGGAACAGTTCAGCCCATATTTAATCCAGCGTAAATTCCTGCGCTCATTAGAGACTGGTTTGCTTGATGAAGCAGTGAAGTTTCAGTTAAAACCTCACCTTAGCAACCCCAGAGTCACAGATGAGGTCCTGATAGAAAAGATAAATGAGGCTGCCAGTCTTGAGCTAGAACGTCAAAACAAATTTCGGAGACACATTTCAGTTAAGCCACCAAGAGTAAATGAGATACACACGGAGCTGCAATTCAACACTAGTCAGGTGCCTCTGACTAGTGAAAGAGAAATAAAGGATGAAACACAGGCAAAAGGGGGTGTGGCAGTCTTCACAAAGAAAAAACAAGTACCTGATCCTGAAACTGTTAAGCTTATTGAAGGCATCAAGGCTGATGTTCTTGAAGTGAAGAAAATGTTCGATAGAACGTTAGAAGCAACCAAGTCAAGGCCCAGCACAGATCCCCGGCCATCACCAGCAGCAAGAATGGCTAGAGGATGCCAAATATGCAGAGAGGCTCACATCGGTGACACATGTAGACACTGCTATCGCTGTGGGCAGGAAGGCCATCTTTCTCGTGGCTGTAGACAAAACAGATTCACGCAGGGAAACGGGAGGGGGCTGCTGAGCCGGGACCCACAGTAGCCCACCCACTCTCTAGGCCCCAAGTAAATTCAGTTTCTCTGCAAAATCCCCCTTCACCTTCACAAAATCCACCAAGTGATCACACAGACACTCTCTATGCCACCCCACAGCCAGAGAGCAGCAAATCCAGAAGTGACACATCTACTGGCTATGTGCCCTCACAACGCCAAACCAAGCTCATCAGTCTCATCGGGAGAAGATGTATGGTCCAATGCCACATAGACAATGTTCCAGTTGAGGTTCTGTGGGACACAGGAGCTCAAGCGAGTCTCATCAATAATGACTGGCGGAAACAACATCTCCCACACAGCACTATCAGGCCACTTTCTGAGCTCTTGGGAGAAGAACCACTGGTAGCACTAGCTGCGAATGGGAGTGAAATTCCTTATGATGGATGGGTAGAGATAGAGTTTTATTTGGACTGTGACACTCACCCAGAAAGGACACTCCTAGTCCCCATGTTAGTATCCAGTGATCCTAACGTTGCAGAACAACCCATTATTGGATTCAATGTCATTGAACAAGTAGTGGGTAAGTGGACCAAATGGCAGCAAAAGTCACACCACATACAGAAAATCAGCAGAATCTTCTCTGTGTCAGTGAAAACAGCCAAATCGATGCTAACGTTACTGCAAACAGCAGATCCAAGCCAAAGTGTGGGGACAGTGCGGACAGGAAAGAGGGGGATACGCTTGGCTGCTGAACAGATAACCACTGCATATGTCCATGCACATGTTGGAGACCAGTTTGCAGGACAAAGCTTGCTGTTTGTTCCAGATAAACTGTCACAGCTACCAGAAGGTCTGGTCATCCAAGAGGGACTGGTTACTGTCAGTGAGGGAAGGTCAGTGTACATACCCGTCTCAGTTGCAAACACCAACAAAAGTAATGTCACTTTGATCCCTCGCACCATTCTGGGACACTTGGAAGAAATAAAAGCAGTGTATCCCATCACCGTGGATTCCTCTGACAAGACACCAGGCACAGCTAGACAAAACACCTTGCAGCCTCCAATCCATCTAAATGAGGTCACCAGCAAACCACAACACAGCCAAAAGCCATCTCAGTGGGATCCTCCTGTTAACCTCGACCATCTCAGCAAAGACCAGCAGCAAACTGTAACACGGCTGTTAAGAGAGGAATGTCATGCTTTTTCTTATGATGACAGGGACATTGGATGCATTCCCACTTTAAGCATGCACATCACACTGCATGACACCACACCAGTTCGAAAGACCTACATATCAGTACCAAAACCTTTGCACCAAGAGGTGAAGGATTACCTCCAAGATCTGTTAAATCGTGGGTGGATTTCAGAGTCAAGGTCACCTTACTCCTCACCGATTGTCTGCGTTCGGAAAAAGTCTGGGGAATTGAGGCTGTGCTGCGACTACAGAGAACTCAACAGAAAATCTGTACCAGACCGGCACCCAATTCCCAGAATCCAGGATATGCTAGACTCCCTGCATGGCAGCTCCTGGTTTTCAGTGCTTGATCAAGGCAAAGCATATCACCAAGGGTTTCTGGATCCTGAAAGTCGCCCCCTCACAGCCTTTATAACACCGTGGGGCTTGTACCAGTGGAACTGCATACCATTTGGCCTCAGTTCAGCACCGGCAGAGTTTCAAAGAAGTATGGAGGACTGTTTAAGGGGCCTTCGCGATGTCACCTGCCAGCCGTATTTGGATGACAACCTTGTCCACTCTCCTTCGTTTGACAGTCATATGGACCACATTCGGGCTGTCCTGCAGAGATACCAAAAGCATGGTGTTAAACTCAGTCCACGGAAATGTGATGTCTTCAAGCGGAAAGTTCGCTTCCTCGGGCGGATGGTGTCAGAAATGGGGTACACCATGGATCCAGCGGAAGTAGCTCCGGTTCAAGCACTCAAAGAGCAACCACCGTCTACTGTAGGGGAGTTGAGCCGAGTTCTTGGTTTCCTCTCCTACTATAGGACCTATATCCCGAACTTTTCAAAAGTTGCAAAACCGCTGTACCAGCTACTGACCCTGCCTCCAGACAGAGCTCCACCACCTGTTTCCAGAACAAGAGGAAAAAGGGTTAGTACAAAGCAGAAGGGCCGACCACCACCCAACACACCTATTAGTTGGACTCAGAGTCACCAGGATGCTTTAAATATGTTGACTGACTGTCTAACAGAGCCACCTATTTTAGGCTATCCTGATTTTGCAGAGCCATTCATACTCCACTGTGACGCCTCACAAGAGGGCCTGGGAGCTGTCCTGTACCAGAAACAAGCAGGCGAGATGAAAGTGATTGCATATGGTTCACGGACATTGACACCCCCTGAGAAAAATTATCATATGCATTCTGGAAAATTGGAATTTTTGGCCTTAAAGTGGTCAATTTGTGAGCGCTTTCGGGACTATCTTTATTATGCCTCACATTTTGTTGTCTACACAGACAATAACCCCCTAACCTATGTCCTCACAACAGCAAAACTGAATGCAACAGGTCATCGGTGGGTGGGTGAACTGTCTGACTTTAACTTCACAATCAGATACCGCCCTGGCAAGAGTAATGCAGATGCTGATGGGCTATCCAGATTACCACTCGACATAAACCAGTACATGGCCCAGTGCACAGCGGAAGTAAAGCAGGATGTTATCAGTGCTGCTGTAGAGAGTGCAGTGCTACAGAGGGTGAGCACTTTTCATGAGACAACTGTAGTCAGCCAGAGTGCTATCAGGCTAGTGCAAGACACCACAGCACTGTCAGTTGGAAAGGTTCTCTCACAAGAGGACATCAGATTGAGTCAGGAGCAAGATGCTGTGATTGGTCGCTTCCTAGAATACAAAACCAGAGACTATCTGCCAAAAGGTCGCGCCCTGAAAACAGAACCATCTGATGTCAAAATCTTGTTCAGACAATGGAAAAAACTGCACGTAAACGATGCTGGAGTTCTTTACAGGAGAGCCAATGGCAGAGACCAGCTTCTCCTTCCCAAAGAGCACCATGAGACTGTATTCAGAGAACTTCACAAAGAAATGGGACATTTAGGGGCAGAAAGAACTCTGGGGTTAATAAGAGATAGGTTCTACTGGCCCCGAATGCAAAATGATGTGGAGCACTTTGTAATGCATGCCTGCGAATGTCTGAAGAGAAAACGACCAAGTAAGATCACCAGAGCTCCACTGACGTCTATCACCACTACCTACCCCTTTGAGCTTGTGTCCATAGACTTTCTACACCTTGAGACTTGCAAGCAGGGCTATGAATACATTCTAGTGGTCATGGACCACTTTACACGCTTTGCACAAGCATATGCAACAAAAAACAAGTCAGCAAAAACAGTGGTGGAAAAGGTTTTCAATGACTTTGCCCTCAACTTCGGCTTTCCCACCAGAATCCACCACGACATGGGCAGAGAATTTGAAAATCGGTTGTTTTCCCAGCTGCAAAAGGTCTGTGGTATGCGTGGCTCTCATACTACCCCATACCACCCACAAGGAAACGGACAGGTGGAGCGTTTCAATAGAACTCTCTTGTCCATGCTGAGAACGCTGACAGACACTGAAAAGATAGATTGGAAGAACTCACTAGCCAAGGTGGTTCACGCCTACAACTGCACTAGGAGCGAGGCTTCTGGGTTTTCTCCCTACTATCTGATGTTCGGCCGCACTCCTCGACTCCCTGTAGATATTTTGTTCAACTTACCATTACAGGAGCAGCAAGTAAGCTATGAGGAGTATGTGGAAAAATGGCAATCAAGAATGAAAGAGGCTTATGAGATTGCTTCAACAACAGCTCAGAAAGAAGCCTTGAGAGGCAAACGATATTACGACCAAAAGAGCTACGGAGCTCAACTTCACCTGGGCAGCAGAGTCCTGCTCCGCAATCTCAAAGAAAGAGGAGGGCCTGGCAAGCTTCGTTCATACTGGGAGGATTCAGTGTATGTTGTGGTGAGTCAAAAGAGCCCTAACATTCCTGTTTTTGAGGTCAAACCAGAAAGAGGAGGCAAAAGCCGCACAGTGCACAGAAATCTGTTGCTTCCATGTGACAGTCTGCCTGTGGAAAAAACAGAAAGAAAAGAGCAGGACAAAAGAAAGAGAAGCTTGAGACAAGACAGAGGAAAATCCCAACAACAGCTGCTACGACCTCAGGACTCGGATTTGGAGAGTGAGGATGAAGGTGAACTGGTGTGGAGGTTTTCACACCGAGACAACCTTGCTAGCAGAGCTACTACTCCTGAAGTTGAGACCTGTGAACAACAGGTGTGGGAACGTCAAGCAACAGACTGTGAACCAGATCTACAGGATGTGGGAGCTGAGGAAGAACTGGAGCTGCAGACAACACAGGCTCATCACGACCCACAAGAGCAACAGAATGAGCAAATGTCGGATGAAGAAGAACAACAGGAACAAGGAGACACAGACTCTGACACAGAACAAGGGTCATCGTCTCTGGCTCTGAATAATCACCCTCAGAGAGAACGGCGACAGCCATTGAGGCTGATGTATGACACACTGGGACAATCTACTGTCAGACAAGTTGGTTTGGACAATATCGAGGTGTGCAGCCCAGCACTTTGCATTCAGAGACTGTGGAGACCTTGGGCGTCCACAGAGGTACAGACTCTCTGCTAGAGACTGTAACGAACTGAGAAAGATTGTAACGAACAGAGAGGTTAAGGAAGAAGAAAGAAAAAAAGGAAAACATTTGTTTTTGTTACTGAACAGTTACTTAAAGAACATACTTTAGTGTCACAAATTGAAATTGGAGTGTGACAAACACATGCTATGGTGTCTTAATGTGTAAACAAGGGAACAGTGGTAACAGACTAAAGTGTTGGCTGATTATTGAGTCTAGTTACAGTAGTGAATTCATCCTAGTGGGGTGAACAGGTTTATGGATCTTGAAGGAGAAACAATGGTTACTGACTTGGTATAGGGTATCAATTGAGCAGTATTAACTTATACTATGGGTTTGAACGTATGCAACCTAACATCGTGTAATGAATGCTTTTATTGAACAAGTGAATGCCATTAGTGTTAGTAACCGTGCTGGTCATTCAAGTACAGACACCATCAGTACAGTAATATGTGTTTATGGAGTTATGGAAAAAAAAAAGTAACTGCATTTTTTTTCTTTTTATTAAGTAGGGGAGGGTGTGGCACCCTGGACATTTTAAGGGCTAATATTGTTTCAGAAGTGTTATTGTATTATATTGTGTTACCTTGCCCCCCAACAGCATTAATTTCTCGTTATTATAATTTAAAATGGTTTGTGTGACTTGTGGACTCGCCTGTTCTCATCTGCAGTGGCTGCAGGACGATACTCGTTTTCACCAATAGGTGGCAGTAGCGGGTGTTTGTCATGACTGCGCTGTAACTCTGGTCTCTAAAACCAACAAGTTAGAGCAGTGAAAGATCGTCCAGATACTTGTATATATTGATTTGGACTCTATTGTTGTGTGTTTACAGGTGAGACAAGGTCCACAAGCGCCATGTATATGTGTGTTGAGTTCGGTCACTTTTGCAGTGCCATGGTTTGATGTTTAGTAGTTGTTTTAGTGGTTTAGTATTGAAACGGGAGAAAGCTAACTACGATTAGCCACGGATGCTAATCGCGCGCTCGTAGTTTTCGCGCCAGTGTAGTGTCAGTTCAGCGTCATTCCCAATCCCGTGACAGATATACCACAGCACTTTGTTAGGCTATATATATTTTTTTGAGGTTATGTGTTCACAGTTAATGTAACTCTGGTCTCAAAAACCAACAAGTTAGAGCAGTGAAAGATCGTCCAGATACTTGTATATATTGATTTGGACTCTATTGTTGTGTGTTTACAGAGAAGACAAGAAGAAATGAGCACAATAAATAAATATGGAACACACTAACTGAAGACTCTGGTGCCGTGTGTAACATATGCATGGGGTTTGGCCTCCTCTGCCCGTAAACATAGGGAGTGGTGACACAGTCACTTGCAACCCACCTGCAAGCCACTTTTTTTAATCAAAATAAACCATCGTGTTTTGCCACCATACATCATGAATACATGTATTTTATTTCACGGCAACACCAGAGCAATGAAAATGAGGTAACAGACTGCAGACGAGAACATTACATGACTTATAATTGCTCAAGTTCATTATGTATGCTCTGAGCAACATGCTTCTACACTGATTAGTGCATAAACGCCTGATCCCGGTAGTTATCTTTGTGAAAATCATCACGTTACCTGCTGTTACATTTTGTTGACTGATCTGAGTGCATGTAAATGGCGCATACTTCTTTTATGTAATTACATGTTTAGTCGCCCCATGTCTGGATGAGTGAAAGTGAATGCATCTATGAGATTTATAAAAAAGAGAAACTCCAATAAATCAACCATAACATACATTGCATCATGTTAAGGTTAACACCTGTGATCACACTGATAAGCAACTGCAATTAGCTACAGTATATTGCTGCAAGATGGAAACAATTTAGCAGTTCCTGGACCTCAATTAAATTAAATCAAATGTTGTAGGAAGTCCATTAGGTATTTGTTCATCAGGCCGTCATCTCGAGGTCGTACCTTACCCGAAAACCAGTGTCATAATCAGAGCATCACGACAGACTGCAGCAGGGCTCAGGAGAAATGGACAGCAGCTGTTTCAGTCTGTTGCACGGTGTGGAAAAGCTCTGTCATGGCCTACCTAATGGTAATTGTTTGGAGCGGTGAGAGCCCACCGTCTTGTCTGCATGCTGGTATCTGAGGGGTTCGGTGGAGGGTAGTTATGGGAAAAATATTCTTCTTAGATTTAAATTTTTTTTTCACATTTCCTCAGCTTCTAAAAACAACTTAATTCTGTGTTACAAGACATAGAGATGCAAATTGGAGACATAGGCAAATAAGGGACTGTATAGACATTAACATGGCTGAGGTGGGGGTCAGAAGAGGGGAAGGGTTTTGTATGTGAGGTCAATATCAATACTACAGTGCAAAAATTATCTAGTAAAATTCCTGAATTAAAAAGTTATGAACCAACATATTAGTATAAGTACTAACAGTTAAAGTACCGACTGTGCAGAATGGCTCATTTCTGAAAAATATTAATTATATCACTGCATTAGTGATGCATTAATGTTATTGCAATTGCTGGTAAAGGTGGGGCTAATTTATTTAATAATTTAGTTTATATACTGTTGAGTAGCTTAACCTATATTACTATACCGTAATGTAGTTGATTTGCATGTTGTATTAATAATCTAAATCTGAAAAGTAACTAAAGCTATCAAGTACAATATTGGCTTCCAAAATGTAGTGGAGTTAAGTATTAAATATTATATAATATAAAGTAGAATGAAATAGAAATGATGAAATTAAGTATTAACTGCAAAATTGCAGTTTACAGAAGTACAGTTTACTTGACTAAATGCAAACTAAAATACATTTAGTTGATTAATGATTGTTTTTCAACTCTAGTCAATAAAGTTGAAAAGTATTATGTTTCTACTCAATACTAAAAACAACTGCTAATTTTCTTAACAAAACAATTCATAATGAATGTGAAAAGTAAACAACATTGTTTGTGCTTGTGTGGTCTAGCTGTGCAGAGTTTACAGCTATTGAGATCAGTATTAATGTTAAAAAGAGATGAATCTATTCCTTATTGTTGCATTTTTTTTATATGTTGAGGGATGGTTTTGCAGTTTTGGGAGAGGAAGACAAAGGGAAGGTCCATAGAAATTATTAGTAACAACTCGGTGGAGTTTCAGCACCCTTTCACACCCTAACAATTGTCATACAGTCCCCAAGACAGCAGGAAAGGTGAGGAAAGAGGAATAAGGGGGAGACAGAGAGACAAGAAGGGGGAAAAAAGTGTCGGGAAGAGAGCAAGAGAGCAAGAGAGAGAGAGAGAGAGATTGCGTCTCAGACAGACTGTCTGGCTGCACCGGGATCTTCAGCACTCAGCGTCATATGATTCTGGGGTCAGAGGTTATCCCCACTGATGAATATCGGGCCGAGCCTCGTCTCCCTCCCAAACGAAAGGGAGTTGTTTTCACTCCCTGGGTCTGGAAAGTTTATTTCAAGAATCCATCCTGCCAGCACGAGACTGTAAACCTGTCTCAAGGCAGAAGAGTTACGTCCACAAATATTACTTTTTTAACGGTTTTATTGCCCTGCCAAAACATCCAGAGATGCTCTTTCTCATTCAAATGCACCTAATCACATAGCAGTGGGAGAAAGAAGGTGCATACAGTGAGTGAGTGCCTATATTTAATAGTGAAACATACATCCCCAGGATTTTGACAGGATTTGGAAGATTATAGTTTGCAGTCTGTGAACTGTGTGAAAGTACACTGCTGTTTTGTGTTTATCCTTTCATACTGAATACCTCTTCCCACATGTCATCTCATTATATCCCTGCATCTTAAGGTGGTAATACACCAGCTTTTTAGGCGACGGTCTTAGCAACAGGCAATAAAAAGTGAAATACTCAGTACATATCTGATTATTACGTTATTCTGCGTGTCTTGATCTTTCTCACAAATGTGCACGCGCTATAATGAATAATAACAGTGCATTTCAAATAACAATGACAGCAGGATTTCTACTAAAAGCTTCTGGGAGATTATAGCTGCCCAAGAGTGACAAGTGTGATATATGAGATCACACATGTGAACAAATGGATGGCAGACGCCTGGGCATTTATGAGCCTACTGGATCAGTCCCCGCCAGGATATACACAATCGTTTGACAGTCTTGATTTGTGTAATGAAAAACCACACCGGCTCTCCCTGCAGAGTGAGAAAGGGATGGTCTGACACTGGCGGAGGTGTTTCCGAGAGCCAAGCTGCAGAGGGAGGAGTGGGTAGAGGTTCAAATGGCCCGTCCCTCAAAAGCCTGCAATGGCAGGAACGCCATCATCACCCAAGAGTGGATTCACCCAAACTGGAAAGGCGAATGGATGTGGTGGGTGTTGTTGGCGAGGCCCGACATGGTTTGAGATTTACAGTTAACACGCTAACAAGACTGGGGTAGAGAAAAGAGAGAGAAAGAAACGGTTATAAAGGGATGACATCAAAAAGATCTTGTTTCTCTTTAACTTGCTGCTTACTGTCAATCACAGAAATTAGATCATATTTTTGCTACTTTCATATGTTTTTAAGTTATGATTCCCTCTTTTCAAGAAGTTTGTGCCACTATTTGACATGTAATCACTTATTTAACTAAAAGTGTGAGGCTTGTTTTAGAGCTTTTACATCACAGAGGTGGAATGTAACAAAGTGCATTTACTGTACTGAAGTACAAGTTTGAGGTACTTTATTATTTTCTTTCCGTGCCACCTTCTACTTCACTCAATTTCAGAGGGAATAATTTTATTTGACGGCTTTAAAAAATGTTTTTTGAACACAAAACATTTGAATAACTTGTGAAGTGAATACTAAATGTAATTAACATTAGATTGTGTGTATGAATAAATATGTCATCCACTCACAGATGAGCACTACAATCTGACAGATGGAAGAATGTTGATGAATATAGTAAATGAAAGCAGCCGATTGATCCTTCGTGGACACTTTCTGTGGATTTGAAATTAAGCCATTAGCACATTACAACATCCGGTGAATCTGTATTAATGACGGATTATCTGAAATTACATCTCAAGGGAAGACACTGATTTCTGTTATGAAAATATTAAATTAATTTAAAAAAATGTTTTATCACAACATGCCACTAAAATAAAGTGAATCATTAAGACCATAATGTCAACTAGATGAAGTTGGATCAAGAAATATAGCACCTGTCAATATCCCATTTTCAGAGGTTGAAAATACGTCATACAAGCTGTAGTTGGCCAGTTATTGGTCTAAACACAGGTTTTGTCTCCAGTAGCAGTGACGCCAATCATGTACCGCCTGCTTCATCACTCTGGGGCCCCTCAGCCTTATCACTGCAATAACTTATCTTATCCACTTCATCAACCTCAGACTCGTCCCTCAGAACTGAGCTACCGGCACACAACAGGACCAGGTCTGCTGTTTTTATTCCCAGGAGCCCCCACGTCTGAGTCACCTCACCTGCACCGCCCCGCTCTATCCTCTGCTATCACTCTGGGAAAAGATAATGAGGGATATTTGCCCTTATTAGTGGCCTTATTATCTAATTTGGAGAGGCATGTATTACACTGGATGTCTGACATGTATTTTCATAACAACTGAGCTTAGTGCTGCTGTTGCATAAGGAAGCCTGAGAACAAACTGCTATAAAGTTTGGGGAATCGTAAGTTTAAACAGATGGATATTAGCAGGCTGACAAACAGCTCATGATTCAATGAAGATACTTGCCAAACAAATCTGACCCCTTCTAAGACTCATAACTCAAATCTGAACACACATCCATGATACACATTCTTAAATGTAGCTTGACTTACTCTTTCTGAGGAATATCATTATCGCAGATGCAAACAAATTATACCCGCTTAGAAATCATTAGCCTTTGAGTCCAGAGCTTGCCTGTTTTTTTTAAAGTTTTCTTCAATATCAGAGCAACACCTGGTTTAATCGTAACAAAATCCAAGTGTAAAAAAGACAAGTTGCACAAAGCTGTCTAGGTGTTTCCACCTGTTTCTAGTCATCATGCTGAGCTAAGCTAACTGTCGCCTCTCTGTCGCATCAGATGAAACCCACAGGCATGAGAGTGGTATCAATCTTCTCATCTGACTGTCGGCAAAAAAATATATAATGACGCATTTCCCGACATGTCAAACTATTCCTTTAAACACACAAAGCAGTGCAGAGACGCAGGAGCGAAGTCAGACAAAGCAGGTTCCAAATAAGCACAATAGGTCTTGGGTCTGCTTGTGCAATTGTCCCTAATTATGACAATGATTCAAGGGAGCTCCACATTCCAGTGCCTCTTATGGTTTAGCTGCTATGTGTCTTGGAGCCTGTGGAGCCATTAACACGATACCAATCTCACCAATGGCTCCAGTTTGGGCCTCCCATGGGCTCCTGAATGCAACCTGTCCAGTTCGAGGAGATCCAAACATCCACCCTAACCCTCCCATTCCTCTACACTCACACACTTTTCCCCCAAGGAGGTGGGCATCAGGACAAACAATCAATGCCAATGACAGATCCACGTCAGACAGAGCGTAATTATGGGAACAGCGTTCTGAGAGATACCGTGTCATTAAAACCCACCGTCTCCACTGCAACTACAACGGACTCTTTCCTGCTGCCTGTCCATGCTGTGAGGTGTGTGTGTGCGTGAAATGTCAAGCTGGACCAGTGTTTCTAATGTATCCCTTGTCCTCATATAACTTTTTGTGTAATTGCACCAGAGGTTGCTGAGTGAACCTTTAAAGGTGCAGAGATGTAGACATGACAGAGACATGAGATAAAACCTTTTTAGGGGCCATGTGTGATTGAGGGAAGCCTCAATTGCACATGACAGCTGCAATTTGAGAACTAAATTGCTAAAAGTACTTACATAGCTGCTGTCTGATTTTGAAACCGCCCAGACACCATTAATACAAGATTATTCAGAGGAAAAAATGACACAATCAGTTTGTATATTGGATACAGGAAAGTGGCAGTGGCCCTTAGCAAAAGCTAAACTTGATTTAAAATCAGAATCTGACGTTCTGAAAAAAAGAATTCCCTCCAAAAAGTATAGAAATACGAAATGTTCAGATCATTATTTATTTTTAATCAAACCGCAGCGACTGCGCACTTCAGGCTAGCTACGGCGAGCTGGATAAGGTAACCACAGCGTACCTGTGCTAAAGCTGATTTTCCTGCCCTTGTGTTGAAATAAAAAAGAAAACTAAAACACCTTTTGCGCCAACATCTTAATAAATCTCCCACAAATAATTTAGTATATCATAATGGAGAAAAAAAGAAGCACCTGGTTAATTTATCCAGCTAAATTATACAAGCTTAGCTTAGCAGTGTAGTACGAACTGCCATCTCAATATCTGACTTTAGTAGAATGAATGTGTTGTGTGTTAAGTGTTGACCCGTTAGGGACAGCAGACACAGCTCTGAACACCCACACTGACACATTTTTTACGGGAACTCAGACGGTTGTTTATTTACACATCCAGCACTTACAGAGTAGTTGCTAACTGCAAGTAACCTAGTGTGCAGTTTTTTTACATGAAAAACGTTATAAAGCTGAGTAGCGCTAAAATCTTTCCATTATCTAATATGAAAATATAGATTATAGCAGCTTTAAAGTGTTATATATATATATATATATATATATATATAAAAGACAAAGCAAGTGTTATGCTGGAATAGGATTTTCCATAACCTGGAAATCCAAAATCCGTACCTCTCAATGGCTGGTCGTTTCTAGATGGTAACCCTCCATTTGCGAAACTCTGGTGAGATGGTTGAGGTTATAGGCATTGACCTCAAATGGTTAAGGTTGGGATAGGCCATCGGGCGGCAAGTCTGGCGAATGTTTTCGTGAGTTTTCGTAAATCCAGGATAACCATTTAGGCACGAGGCTTATAACAGATCTGTCAAACACGAGTACATGATTTATCTAACATAAGTAAGGTCAGTAATTGCAGCTGATAAAGGCTTTATATAATGTGCTTTATTAGAAAGTTGTAGCCACATACACAAACACATATAATCTTTGTGTGAAAAAACTGCAAGTAATAAGCTCCACTGCCTTGCATTTATCTTTCATCTTTTTCTCCACTTGGGATGGTATCACAGCAACAGGTTTGTTTAGGGCCGCCTCGCTATCAGCAGGACTCGGACTGCTTGGCTCTGTTTGGAGTAACTTAGGCTACTGTGAAAAAATCCAAGGCATGCTAAAACATAATACACAGGAGCCTGGCATCCCTTAGTGAGAGTCTCACTGTCTGTTCCTCTCTGCAGGTAGCCATGTTTGGAAGTGCTGACAAACAGAGAAGAAAGACAGAATGCATAATAGGGTCCAGGCCGGTGGCTGGCTTCTTGCCAAAATGTCACATCCTCCTCATAATCAGGCTCCAACTATGGTCACCTCTTATAAACACGCTTGACTTGAGTGTTTTGAGCAAACTGCAGAACTTTTAATAATAAAGAGAAGTGATTAGGCTTGACTCCCCTGCTTTATATGAATTTTGAATTTGTAAACTAAGCAGAATTTATTGTGTCACATTTATCTCTAGTGTCCCTTCGTCTTAGGGACGCCTGTACACACAGGGATTTGCTTAAAGCAGTCACTCAATGAGTCAGTCACTAAGGTAGAGGAATCTCATAATTAAGGCCTCATTAAAGCTACACAACTATGTTGGTTTACTGGGCAGACAGAAACCTCACAGATTCACAATGGGGCTATTCATAATACATCACTTTTCTGAAGGAAAAGAGAAAAGGCAGTTGCTCTTAGCATTTCGGCAGATGTAATTGCAATCACTCAGCTTGTCTGATGCTGATAATGGGGCAATGGGAAATTCCTGTCAGAGTCAGAGCAGGGTGGTTTCGCAACCACTTTGGCAGGCTCTGTGTTCCACTGCAGGGCAGCGAATGCGTTACGGCATGCTCACATAGCTGTCATTAAACACATTTTGGAAAGAAGAAAAAAACACGAGACAATCAAAACTCGCAAGTGTGTGCCATTCTCCTGGTACTCGAGCATTGAAAAGGCAAAGATTATGTAAACGTATATTGTCTGTCATCCCTGCACAGCTAAACATGTTGAAAGACTCAAGTTCAGGAAAAAAAGGGAAAGTGAATATGTTTTTAGCAATCCTATTTACCTAATATACACTATAACATCTGGCTGAGCTATTTTCTACATCTTTATTTTCATTTGTCATTTTCAAAACATTTCTCTTGACTGGTAGTTTATGTGAACATGAAGCTGTTGGGGGGGGGGGGGACACAAATTAACTGGTACCTAAAGATGTTTGGCATTCATTTAAAAATAAAAAAAGGATTGTTTGTTTTTCAAATTTGGGCTTTTCAGCAAGCAGCCCATTTCTGTCTGAAATGTGTGCTGCAGTAGGTGGCTGAAATAGCACGTGGGTGCAACGTTCTTGTGGTTGGTTCTTGGGTACAGTATGTGACACTTGGCATCTCAGCAATGCTTCCATGAGAAGCCTCTATTATAAGGCATTCATGCAATGATGCTAACAAGCTCATTTTACTGGCTGGACGAGCATGTGTGCAATAAAGGCCTTCTTATTAGTGCTTTGTGAGACCACCCAAGAAACAATATAGTGATATTACAGATTTTCTAATAATCTCCAAGCAATAAAGTCTAATTTACTGGACTGCAGTATGTTGTGATGTACACCAGTGATTCAGTTTTAATTAAACTTGAGAAAAATAAGAAAATCAGGCTGAACGAAAGGTAATAGCCATTGGATTTGGTTCCCTGGACACATGATCCTAAAAGACACACAGAGGGTCCCATTTCAAGATACTGTAGTAATATTTCACAGGTAGTCCTGAATTCATTTGGCAGTCTGCCAGTTTTTGGAAAGGTATTTGAGGTATTCTGGGTATTTTGCAAATCACATGACGCCAGAGAGAAATGTTAAGTTTTGTTTAACTCCCGAGGATGCTTTCATAAAATGAATCTTATATACTGAAAAGAGAAAATTCTGATAGCAATTCTATATTATTTAGATATAACTTCCCTCCACTGAGCAAATTATAATAATGGGACCATCATTAATAGGTGCAGAGACAAAAATGGCAACTTTAAAAAAAGTTTAATTACAAATTACAGCATAGTATGGGTAATAGAAAAATAGCAGAAGATATAATTTTATCCTTGCAATAATCTGTGGTTTCACAAGAGTCCACAAGAGTGTCAATCAACAAGTAATTCATACATTTCCTCAAACATAAATACCATATACAATTTCAATGCTTTCCAATGTTACTGGTGTAGTATTTATTATAAATTACAAACATCTATCAAGAAAATAATAAAATACAGTAAAGAATACACAGATAATAAATGATAACACAAATCTGACTGTAAAAATAATCTTAAAGTTAAAAAAAAGTTCTCCTAAAGCTCTCTTGGTTAAAAGGTGGATCTCAATTTGTCTGACAAATTTTAACGAGACTAAAGGTGTATTCACATTATCGTGGAAAAACAGCTTTGGCACGCGCCTCCTCCATTATTGTGGTGTGTTGTGAAAGCTCTGTGAAGATGTCTGCGGTTTGCAGAAAGTTGTGGGCGCAGCCAATCGCTGTGGACCACTGCTTGAACTGAAAGACCAAATTCCTTTTGTTTGTTTGTTTTTCCTTGGCAGCTATTGGGTTTTCCCCAATATGATGTACAGACTTTTAGGCATTCCATTATCTCAAATGGCTTGAAAAAAAGCATATAGCTGACAAAAATGGGGGGAAAAGTCTATCAGCCCCCCCAAGCGTTGAAGGCTTACGTCTGGCTAAGAACCTGGTACAGCACCACTGGGAGTCTGGAGTGGTAATTATTGTACCGACAAACACAGAACGCGAGACCCTTGTTCTTCTGTTGTAATGTGAATTCGCCTTAATAGTCTACAACCATGCTAGCGGCTCTGTAAGATGGTACTTAGGTAGGTACAATGGTTCTTAAATGCTTACATCAGCATGCTAATATGCTCACAATGTGCAATGCTGACATGCTGATGTTAAGCAGGTAAAATGTTTACCATCTTAGTTTAATGTATTAGCAAGCTAACATCAGTTGCATATCTTCCTGAGGGGGACATGAATGTGTGTAGCAAATTTAAAGCCAATCCATCCAATAGTTGTGATATTTCACACAAACTCTCAAATGTGGATCACCAAAGTCAGTAGAATTTATTCTCATGGGACCATGAATGTCTGTACAAAATGTCTTGGAAATCTATCAAATAGTTGTTGAGACTTTGGTCTGAACCAAAATGGTGGACCTACATCCATCCGAGACTACTACGCCGCTAGCATAGCTAAAAAAAATGCAGTAATAGTTGTGTTTACGAAACATGTCATTACATAAGTGGGACAAGATCTTGTAAGGCTGTATTCTGTCTATTGAGCATGTTTCCATTGTCCAGTGTACTCACAGTCTATGTACCATATACCATATATAAATGTGAGATTCAATCCATGATAAAAAATACAACTATATTTTATGTGTGTACATAATAGATCATGTAGACTGAAAACATCAACATGTCAGTATACATCAAACACACAAATGTGTCACCTAGCATCTTCCAATGTCTATCCAGAGAACATTAAAAACATTGATATTTGGTTTACCGCAAAAGGTCTTCAACAAACTCACTGTAACAGACATATTCACTGCTTTTTTTTCTGTTTTTTTTTTGGGGGTGAAGCAACAGGCATCCAAGTTCTTACGGGAAGTGTCAGTGATGCACTGTGAAAAACAAACTCAGTCCTTGAGTTCTTCACACTGTCCCTTCACCATCTGACAAGCGGTCAAGTCCATGTCAGCCTAATTTCCTTCCTTTAAACCTCCTCTGTGGTTTGGTGATGTGTGATGGTGCTCAAAAGCAGTCCATTGGATAAAAAAGAAAAGAAAAGAAAACTGCAGCAGTGGATGGCTTGGACGATACCCTGCTCATGAGTGAGGCTATACACCAAGCAGCATACCCATAAAATCGGAACCGTTCTGTATTGTGATGGAAGCGCCTGCTGCGTTATCCACGAATATGGATGTGTACTGCCCGACCTGCAGAGGAAAATATACAACATTGATGCAGGAAAGATTTGAACAAAAACAGATATTTAATGTTTGTGTGTTTCTTAGTGTGCTGCTCACCTGTAGCTCCAGCAGCCCCTGCACGCTGACAGTGAATATCTTGCTGTTACTTTCTAATCCAACAATCATCTCCAGTGAGCTGCAAATATATTTGAAAAGGACATTTCTGAATAAATACTGTGTTTTCAACAATACAATTTGTGAAGAATCTGCAAACATAAAATCCTTTAATGTCTTATTTCAAAGGAATTGTTAGATCTAGAATAATATTGATACCACTGTCAAATATAAAGCTACCATCAGGAGCCAGATAAATTAGATTACCACAAAGACAGGAAACAAGGGAAAACAGCTATCCTGGCTCAGTCTAAATATGTGTTCCAGCACCTAACCGCACTAATAATTAACATGTTATATCTTGTGTGTTTAATTCATACAAAAAACTAATTGTAAAAACAACACTAAACCATATAACCCTGAAGGATTGTGTTACCATGCTAGCTGCTTCCTCCTGTATCCAGTCTTTATGCTAACCATCTCCTGGCTACTGTACAGGTAAAAAAGTTATTTGTGTAAAAACAATAATTCGCCTTTTGTTACTTTTGGAGAGAGCCATGCTTGCTGTTTCTTCCTGTTTCAAGTCTTTATGCAAAGCTAAGCTAGCCAGGTGCAGTTGGTAGCGTCATACAAAGCATACAAACGTGACAGTGGTATACTTTTTACTCTTAGCTAGAAAGAGAATTAGCTTATTTCCCATAATGTTCAGCGTTTTCTTTAACAACTCAATGCCATCAGGGTCTGTACAGATGGTTGTAACATCACCACAGGCTTTAACCACACTGAGCGCACTGGCTTCTGTTAAGTGGAAAATGCTACATTTTTATGGCAAATCAATCATGTTTGTCTTCACTCCAACTGCCATCACAATGAACCTCATTTCACATTCTCTGCATTTATATGTGTGGGAGGGCGAGACTGGCTGGGGCTTTGGCTAAAAAAGCCAAGGACTCTTTTGGGTTAGGTAACCCATCATAATAATATTATTTATATGTTCCCCTCATTGTACCAAGCTAGGAGGGAGTCTGTGGAGCTCTGCACAGGCCGGGGGAGACTTTAGGGAGCAATTCATTGCAAACTGCATTGCACTGATTTTATGTAAATAGAACATTTGAAATATTGGAAAGAACCTTCCCCAACTGGATTTTTAATGTTTCGCCATGTAGAAACATTCCATCAGATACTTCATTATCAGTCTCCCACATCCCAAACAAAGGTATTTCACTGCTGTGCTGCTGAATATAACAGTCTGTCTGAAGAGTCAAAGGTGAGTCTATAAAGATTTGTTAGGCGACAGGAACGAGGGCTCTAAGTGAGAGGACATTTCCTTTAAAAGACCTGCTCTGCTTTTATACAGGAAATGCCAAGCCGGTTCCACACAAATTGTAACAGACAACACCTTTAACAGCTCATAAATTCTGGTGATAGTTAAGGCAGCATTAAACACCAATAAAATATCACTGTTACAATGGGAGAGTAAACGATTTGTCAAAACAACAACGTCAAGAATGCAACGTGTGGTTGTTGTAGTCAGATTAATTACGTCACAAGATCTTTTTTATTAACTTGTATTAGTGATAGGTGGTATGACTGACCAGCATGTGTTATAGCCATAACAAATGAAAACCACAAGGATACAATCTATTGAGTTAACCAAGAGTGTTAGGTAGAGTATATTTGATTCAGCATATTATGCAATGAGGGTGTGTACATGCGCACTAGTATGCTGGTTATGATCGTTTTTTTGCGTGGTTTAACGTGGTTAAGGCCTTTTCCTAGATTTGAGAGTCTGGATATGCAACATGGAGTACTCCACTAGAACCCAGCATACTGTGGCATGTCAACACCGTATCCAGGTTTCTGAACATGCTCTGTTGGTAAAGACCGTACAGGCTGAGATGTTGAGGAGACAGAAATACACACAGATGATCAGAAACCTGATACAATTATATTCATGAATTACCAGATTCGTCATGTTCAAAGTATCTGTAAGTATCCAAATCTGGAATAAGATCAAAAGCAGGACGACTCAAAATCTAGTGTGCATGTGGGTACTCAATGGTAAAAACAACAACAAAAATGACCGACAAATAAAGAATACCTACGTGTATCTGTGGCAGAGTGATTCGATGCAGATCAGCACCCGAACATTGTCCCTGGCCTTGAGCTGACTCTTGCTCCTCTTCACCTCATTGTGGTCTGTAAGGAGCCAAAATGTTTACAATTATATGAAGATATTGACTCACGCTTTGCTCACAAAAGATATGTTCCCCTTGAAATGATCATTCACTAAAATCCTACCCCTGGACATGCATTGTCCAATCCCTGTAAATAGACACAACAAGTTTGTCTAGATCTGGATTCCTCCACATCCTGAAGCTATATGAGGCTGTAATAGAGTTTATAAAGAGTTTAGATGGTGTTGTGTTTTATTAGCCTCTTGAAAAGCAAAAACTCAAGCGTAAAAGTGTAAGGAATGGATTAAACTGTGCGTTAACCTTACCGGCCACTACTGCATTAGTTTGAGGCTCAGGCTAATGTTAGTGGTCCTGTTCTGCTCTTTATTGGATTTGGGGACGTTTACACGCCAGCCAACATTACCAGAGTTAGTGTTACATTTGCCAGACACATTGGTTAGTCCTTATCCTAAAAGCCTTTTCTCGTTACAGTGAAAACATAAACATGTATAAGCCGTTTCCATATCCCACTTACAATACTATGACTTACTAGCTCTATACTGTTATAAAACAAACAAAGCTGTTTCTTGTAAATTAATTAATTAGTGAAGATATTGACATGCAATTTTAGCTTGTGTCTTTTAGCACAATATCATGTATGTAGCCGTCAAGTGGACATTGAAGCCCTTTTTACATGATTGTCCTTTTAAAACGAGTCAGCTGGAAACGTCAAGTGTTCAGTCAGGACTTTACTGAGACTGTTTTAGAGTCTTAATTTCTTGCCATATGTACTGTAATATTAGATATAAGATAGTGACTGATTTACCAATGTGGACATTAGCAGAGAACTGGTAGATCCCAGTGATGGGAGCTGTGAATCTCCCAGTGGACTGGTCCATTCCTGACCCTCTGAGGAAGGCTCCTTTAGCTGGTGGCTGAAAGCACAGAAAACATTTGAATAATATGTTCACATTTTAGCGCAATAATGCATTGATCCCCTCTTTACACCCCTCCTCTGAGAGTTCAGCTACAGAACAGTAGGCAGGTATTCCGTTTCTTGCTTAAGGACACTTAAGCCCTGACAATCCTAAAGGTCTGCATGGTTCCACCAGCATTTAAAACAAAGAAGTAAATTCATGTTAATTGAGTTATTTTAGTTTATTGTTGAGTTTGACTTTGGGGAATTTGTTCCTTTGATTATTACCGAGAGGGAACAGAGAGACAGTTTATCAACTAGACCTGCAAGTTGTCTCTATGTCACCAAGCTAGAACTGCATAATGGTGTCAAGACGTGCAGAACAAATTCACTGTTCAACTATCTGGTGTGACCAGGCCCCAAAAGACATTTTCATTTTAATCCTCTGCCCCCTTGTGTCCCCCTTCAATATCTTTCTCTTTACTTCTGACTCTTCAAAAACATGTCAAATATCCTTTCCAAAGCTATAGTTAACACACCTATTCAAACATAGTGCTGTGTTAGCATGTTAAATACTTCTCAAAGCTTAATCCTCCCTCCTCCAGCCTTGTCAGCCCATCCCAACGGGGCATAGTTCTTCCACTACAGCATGCTGTTTCAAACAGTGTCTATTTTTGTCCTCTCCACACTTTATTCCAAGTAGGAGACAGAGTGCCTTTTGTACGCCGCCCAAAGAGTGATGTGTAGAATTGAAAAAGTAGATATTTGACCAAAGAGCCAGTTTGAGTTTCAGAGTGGCAGTGCATGCCTTGCCAGTGCCAGTTACCAGTGAGGGGATGATCCTCTCATAATTCCCCCACATGCAAACTAGGCGATGGTTACCAAACACTCGCTCTTTCAAACACAGTTAAGACAGAGAAGCAAATGGGTCAGAAACAAAGCCTGTAACCATGCAGAGGAGGATTAGCCAAAACTTTTCTTTTTCAGCCATGCACAGGGAGCGAGGCTGAACCAGTTCTTAAACATTTACTTAGTTTCAAACAAACATACTGTCTGAAAGTTCTGGAGCTCCACCAGAGTCTTCTTGTCGACCACCACAGGTCCCTTGAGCTTGCAGTGGAAAGCCTCCTCTATTCGCCGGTAAGAGGGCATCCCCTCCAGGGCAAGGAGAGCCGTAGGTAGCTGGCTGGGGTTGGTTTGTCTGTCCAATGCTGCAGCTCTCCTCTCTGTAGCCTCTGACAGAAGGAGTCAACATTGATTGTCAAACTACTCTTTCATAATAATGTGATGAAAATCATTATTATGGATGTAAAATTGTTAATTCAAATGTTTACTGTAGAGGGGCTGAAATGTTTCTGGGCTGGACAATCAACATGTTTCTACCTTTAATCATGTCTTTGAAGTCCTGGAGAAGAACTTCCTGGGTCACTTCAGCGCCAGGAGAGCCAGGAGGCCCCTGTGGGCCAGGAGGCCCTGGGGGACCAGGTGGGCCCGGCTAGTGGAGGACAGATGAACAAAACATTGTCATGCCTCAAACTTGATCTGAAAATCATAATGCAATTTTATCTTATTTACCCATTACTGAAGTACAACAGAACCAGTACCATTCATAATCAATCAAGTATTTGTTTGTAAAAACTGCAAAGCACAGTCCAACTATTGGGCTTACCAGGGGTCTTTTGCGTTTGCGACACTTTCCAGGGAAGTTGCCAACCGGTCTTTTGACAAAGTCCATCCATGATCCCAATGGATCCACTCGCTGGTTGTCAGAAACCTGCAGCAGAAACAAGACGACAAATAATGAAATAATAGCCCAATATGAGTATTAACAGACACAAAATACAGAATGTCAAGGAGCGCACATTTCATTCACAGTGGCAGTTACAGCCACCACATTGTTCTTGTTAAATAATTACAGCTATTACAAATGTGCCATTTATCAGACTTATTATATATTTTATTTCTAAATGACGTTGCCCAAATGAGGCATGATGCAAAGGTTGGTACCTTCAAAAACTAAATCCAATGAGTCAGTATTTCTTCCCCTTAAAACCATCATTGGAAAATCTTGCCCGAAGATACAATTAAATGGTGCCAGACACCTAGGAAGGTCACACAGGGAAACCTCTCTTCCTGTCTCTCCTGCCCAGTCGACTGCTATTCCTCAAAAGAAGCGCTTTTTTTTTACCATCTAAGTTTAGCCACTATTCTTCTCTGTAAGCTTCACCTTATGCTTGTTATTTTATTCCAGATAATTCACTCAGGTGCCACGTCAGTTCTTATTTGCCCAATGAGCTTGGACAAATGTAAACAAACCTTGATTTTTTTTTAAACACATGAAAATTTCCATGAGCACTCTGGTGAAAAATGAGGCTGCCCTGTGTACGTGTGATGTAGATTCTGTGGATTGCAGACCTCAATTACTGTAGTTTATAACAACATGTCAAAATGGCCAACACTTTATCCATCACCAAAAGACATACTAGTATTTTCTTTTATTAATACTGCTTGTTTGAGTCATGTAATGATGGAAAATTTTATAGACGAGATAACGAATGTATATACAGTATATGTACCGCGCCGAGAAATGATTTAAGATTGTTAGTCTGTTTCTTAACACGCGATCTTATCTATAATAACTAATTTATAACAAATTACTGTATAGGAGACTGGGATATGTTACGGAGATAAGAAACACAGTCCAAGAAGACCTCTGGAAGCAGCATTTTTATGCACAGTACTACAACTGGCGTGTTTTCCTTTCAGTAAAATGTGAAGCTGAAAGAATTCCAGCTTGAATTTTACCCTAACCCTTCCCCAAATGTCAAGTGTCTTGAGTTGAGATAGAAGAGGAGATAAAGAAGCACCATGGAGGTGAGCTGCCTGAAATGGAATTTGTTTAGGGTTGGCAGCAGGACACGGATCACTTATCTACAAAACCAACATGACCCTTTCTTCACTGTTGAAGACTTGCCTCTATAGTTCCACCACAACAAAGTTACTCCTTGTTTATCTTTTTAATATACTGTAATATATATTGTTTCTATATCTTGGATTTTCGGCCGCCTCTCCCTTTCTCTCAGTCAGCAGTCAAAATAAACAACCTAACATGCACTAAGCTGGCTGCATGTTGGATCGTTCTGTGTTTTTGTTGTGATTTCGAGGTTTGGAAACAGATAAAAGCAAGACAGATTTAGTCAAGACAAGAACACTTTTACACTACTCAAAACGGTTTCCATAAAACTGGGCGCCTGTCGGATAAACAGTTTTTTCCTCTGACATGTACATTTTTCATATTCATTAACATACCAGTTCTGAAAGCCTTATAGGAATAGTTTTATATTTTTAGAAATATCTAAATGTGCAATAACAGATTTCTTTGCCAACTTGGACGCAGTAGAAACATAACAATTGGTATGGGAAACCTGTTATTAAACAGTTGCTTATTTACACATCTAGCAGTTACAGAGCACTATTATAATTCATTGGAATCCCGTTTGTGTCCACCTGATAAATATTAGTCCAACATTCACTCTCTTTAAGCAATTTTTGGTCTCCACCCACTCCTGGTGGAAATGTGTAGCTCTTTCGCTACTGCTTTAGAGATCAACACCACCCTGATATTTGTCTGTTCAATATGAAGCAATAGCTAGCAGCTACTTAGCTTAGCATAAAGACCAGAGACAGAGAGACACAGCTAGCCTGGCTCTATCAAAAGGTATGGACGGTATCTGCCTGACAGCACCTCTATCTTATTTGGCAAATCTGGACAAAAAATGATGTGTAAAAAGGTCAAGTTCTGGTTTAACAGGGGTAATGTTTGGATCTCTTTCTAGGCTGTGGCACTGTGACTTCCTGGAGTTAACATCAAAGCCATAATTATGACTCGGAAAGCTTGGATATATGCGGTTTAGCACTAAATAACATGGAGGTGCCTCAAAGTCCGTTGTTCACTGTGAGCTCAAATATGAAATTGATTACAGAGCTGGTTGTGTGAGCAATAACCTCCAGTAAAATGTTGTTTTTACACTTTGTTTTTTTTATGGATTAAACAAACAAGATAGAACATGTTAATTAGTGAGCTTTAGATGTGCTGGTAGGTCTTTACTTTTGATCAGAGTCTGTTTAGCTGCGTCCCCCTGTTTCCAGTCTTCGTACTAAGCTAAGCTAACCGGCTCCTGGCTGCTTGTATCTACTGAACAAACATGACATTTTTCAAAATGTTGAATTATTCCTTTAACATACCAGTCCTGTAAGCTTGAACAAATATTAACATGTTGACAACCAAGGGGCTGCGGTGGTGATGTGGTTGTACTTGTATATTTCCACTGGGATTGATTGTAAAACTGTGAATCATCACCTCAGACAGCTTAGTATGATATAAAAGACACCCACCCAGATAAGAGAGCCAATGGGCACTAAGTTAAAGCTCAACATTAGTTATTGTGTTTATCAATGTCATAGATTATTGTCTTGCTTTTCCAGGGATATGAAACAGTGCAAGTTGCTCACACATGTGACTTATAATTACACATCTTAGCTATTCCCTACATAATAATAAAACAAGACAGCATGTCATTGCCAGGAAATCAGCTATACTCCAAGCTTGTTATCCTCTTTAACACACACCATTGTAATTAAACCATTAAAACCTTGCCCTCAAGGATTTTCTGTGCTCAAGGAAGAAAGGCTATGACCAAGGTAATTATTACCTTCATTTCTGAGCAAAGAAATAACAGAATCACTGTATAAATAATCGTATCATCATCTTAAGGAATGCTCAACTCTTTCCATGAGACAGATTGTGTTTTTATTTTAAGCATGTGCCCTGTTGGAGCGTAACATAGACCATATATAGTGACAGCTGGGATGGCTCACACAACTTGCCAAAAGAAAATCTGATTCATTGTATGCAGGTGAGTCTCTGTCTCAACTGAGAACATCAAAGATTCCACACATGCAGACTTGAAAACCATATTGCTTGATGACACAGAACAATCTGTCAGAAGCGTTCAATCTCTCACTCGTTGCTATTGACTGTGGCGTAAAGTAAACTACGGATTCCCTCGCATAGCTCTGTATCAGCACGTACAACTGGTGAACAAAGTGGGGAGGGAGCAGATCCAGGTATCAGTCTGAGAGCTGATGAAGAACACCAGGGCTCTGGCTTTGATCACCGCTGATGTGCGAGTGCCTCAAAGTGGCCTCGTCTGTCAGCGGTTGTGAGCGCACGCCTTTCCATTGCAGACCGAGGGAATGTGTCAGGTATTCTATCTAAAGGTGAGAAACTTAAAATCTTCTAGACAGTGTTTATCCTTGTTGATGGGGCTCTAAATCATGACACATTACTAAGGCTTCAGATCTTAAGAATGGGACGCATTGTGTCCAGGGTTTGGAAGACGTTTTCACATCCTAATAAGAAGTACCAACACAACAATGTAAAGGTAATCCATTACAAGTACAAGCCAGGAATTCATAATTTTACATGAATTACAGAGACGTATTATCAGCAAAATGTACTTAAAGTGGCAATAGATGACATTTTTGCTTTACCTCATCAGTCAATGGTGATTCCACAATGTAATGGCTCTAAAATAATGACACCTATGTAATTCTGTCTGCTACTGGGTACAAAATGATAGCTTGATTTACCGCGAGTGGGTCGACCATTGTGCAACGACAATGGAGAGGGGATTGAGCTTTTGTTTTATCCGGTAGCTATCGGTAGCTATGCTTAGTTACCAAAGATTATCAATGTTGAAATGGCGGACACATGTAATAGTGGACACATGTCCCTGCTATTCCTTTAACTACTGTGTATACTGTTAGGTAGTTTAGTCCAGTGGCTCCTAACCTGGGGGTCCTGTCCATTCAAGGGTCACAAGACAAATCTGAGGGGTCATGAGATGATTAACGGGGTAGGGGAAAACAAAAAAAACACAAATGTGCATGCATTCTTTTGACTTTTTTGCATTATTGCGAAATGTTGTATAATTTTACCTCTTTGGGTCTTGAACACTAAAAGATATCTGAATAGTTTAGAGGAGAAATACCACTTTGGTATGACTGCTAACAGCTTATAGACATTTGAAACATAAGGGACCTCAACTACACATTTTTATAAAGGATCATGAGCCAAAAGGGTTGTTAATATGAAACAATGCATTATATTTTACAAGCTTATTACTTGGATTGTATGTCAAATAAAAACTGTCAAATTAACATAGTTGAGTAATAAGTACTATATTTGCCTTCTTGAAGTATAAAGTAGCAGAAACAACCCATTGCACACAGTAAAAGTGAGCAGTTTGTTTTGTTAACACACAGCAGAGTGAGTTTGGAGTTTCTTGGATCAATTAGTGAATCAGTTTTACTCATTGTTGATCATTCACAGAGGCCCTGTGAGATTGTGTCCCATTGAAAAGAAGAAAAAAAAAGTTTTTCTTATTATGTGCACAGCTTTAAGTGTGTTTGTCATGTAGTTTGGGGAAAATTAGGCTGAATTTATTTGAAGCAATAAAATGGAAAATATTTCCCTGGGGCAGCATGCCACCAAAAACACAAACACAACTGTTAAAACATGTCTCTGGTGCTGAAACCAGATACTGAAACTCGACTCCATTGCAGACAGCTCCTGAATTCTTCCATTTGAACTTATCCTATTTTCTTTTACGCGCTATCTGTTTTTCTACCTGTTAGCACACTCCAGACGACATGAAACTTTTTGCTGCTGATAAAAACTGTTGCACAGGCGGCTTTCAAGTTGGACAGGATGATGGAGAGCATTAATCCTTTGTTTTTACATCCCTGTACTGCTCCCTGTGCAGTCATCCATGCATGGGTGGACGGGCCCAACGCTGGGCCGATCCCACCTCGGGAGGCAGGGATCCCCAGGCTGTGTGGGACGAGGGGATCCTGGTTACCTGCGTGCATCCCAGCCGCCATGCATCCACCCCCGTGTTCTCCACCGCTGCACTTCACAGAAACAGATTGCCTTGAGGATTTATCGCCTAAGAGCTAAATACAGTTAGGCATGCAATGTTGACTCTGTTCTCTTCTCACTGTGTTATTACTCAATTGGCAAGCATCGTGTGCAAAACACAATTACTCCATCACACTATGTGCATGCTGTTATTAGTTCAACAAATGCTGAAGGAACACTATTTGGAAGTGTAAATAAAATATAGTTACTTTATAATAATATAGTTGAACATGCTTCTTATATTACGGCTTGATTTTTACGTCACTGTTGTCCCAACAAAAGGTGTGTATACATTTATGATGTGTGAGCGAAAGTGAATAAATTTGTGTTTATACTGAAGAGATCACCCAAGACAATCTTGGCTTCCTCTTGATATATATTAAAAAAAAACTATATAAGCTGAAAGACTTTGAACACTGTGTGACATCTGTTTTGTGTACGAATTATAGCTTTGAAATGGGAGTGAGTGCTCATTTTCCCTGTGGTAGGTAAGATGAGCTGATGAAAAGCACTAGTGATCCAGATCCATCTCAGGTACGCAGGTTTGCCCCGTGGCTCGACTGTGTGGGCAGAACATTTCAGGTAAGAAGTCATTAGATCCTCCTCCTTTTATAGGATTCCTTTGTGGCTGTGCAATATTTTACATAAGTGCACACTGTAAATGGTGCATTTTTCTTTTATTACTTTTATTATGCAACCAATTTGCCCTCTGTAGGTTAGATCTTACAAGTAGTTGGAGGAATATAATAGGTGGTGACACAAGCAGGGTTACGGGGTATTAACTGAAACACTGTTGTACATGTGCATTTTAACGAGAACATATGATAGGTGCCAAACGAATAGTTCAACATTTTGGGAAATACACTTATTCACTCTCTTGACAATTTGGTGAGAAGATCACCACTCTCATGTTTGTATGGTAAATATGAAGCTAGCAGTAGACATTTAGCTCAGATTAGCATAACAACTGAAAACAAACTATGTCACAACATGCGTCTACCAGAACATTTTGAGCTCATTAATTCAATTGTTCAATCTCGTTTGTTTAATCTGTACCAAAAACAAATGTGGAAAGTGGAAAAACAACACAACCCCCCAGATTTAGTTACCTTTTGGAAAGAGCTAGGTTAGCAGTTTCCCAGTTCCGGTGTTTATGCTAAGCTAAGCATCGCCTGACTGTAGCTTCAGATTTAATGCACAGATGAGAAAGTTGTATTAATTGTTCTCTCCAAGAAACTGAGTAAATCGATTTCCCAAAATGTCAAACTACTCATTTAATAGTAAATGGGAAATAGTTAAAGCTAAATATTTAACATTGAATCTCTCTTATGTGATTTTTTATTTATCAAACTGCCTATTATAATGCACATAATATGCATTTGCAGGGTAATCTGAAATAACATCCTTGTATATCTTATGTAGACTAATAGTTGTTTTTTCTTGACGCCATAGTTGACCAATGTACTTACTGTTAAGTGTAGCAATATTTCTGAAATCATGGTTTCACAAACACGACCAGCACATGATAAGAATCAGGCAAGATTAGAAGAATTTCTATAAATCTGGCATCAATCTGAAGCTAAATGAAACAAAATCCAAATAAAAAAGTCTCTCTATGTCTGTGTGGTAAAAACAAATATAACCACTCTCTTAGATGACTTCATGAGGTCATTTTAATGTTGAATTAACTTTCTAGTCCAACATGTTCAAGGAGAGTTCACTGTCATACAACAAGGGCTATAGGAAGCGCATGAGAGGTGTGAGCCCTCACAGTTGTGCCGCGCTGTGGGACTCGTCTCGTATGTGTAGGTTGATCCAAAAGGTCCCACACACTGCCACATTAATCATCACTGGGGATGAGAGAGAGGAAACAAAAACCCTCGCCTCGGGCTAAACCCAGCCATTACTCAACACGCCAGGCGTTATGTTTGACTTGACTCCCTCAATTACAGCCATCACAGATCCCTCACTGTTCTCAACAATGACAGATTCCTCTCATCTTTGGAGAGGAGAGCAACGCGGCTTACAAACATGCACCTTTGACATATTGCTCTAAAACTGTACAACGTGATGGTTCACAGAGATCACAGTTGTTTGAAATGTACTTCACTTATCATCTCATTAAAAAAATTCCAGTCACAGCACAACTCCACACCTCACTATTGTGATCACTTTCAAATGGAAAATCTCCTGAGGAATGCAGTGTACGACTGCAGGCTGCCAGCAGCCCACACACGGGAATGGTCCGATAGAAAGCAAATGCCATCATAAGAACTGTTTGCAATGTTTCCACAGGGCACAAGGGAAAACATGTAAATGTGGAGTGTAAATGTTTGGCTTTTTTGAGAACACAAATTCCTTGCCAAGACAGCTCCAATGGACGCGTTGTTTTCTCTGGGACCTAACAGATGTGTAATAGGATAAACTTACAAACTACCCAAGGAAAGAAAGTTTACCACTTTTCATGGTGTGTGGTACCCTTTTTTTTTTTTCCTTCTTCTTTTTCTTGAACAGAAACCTGGTTAGGGTGGCAACAACAAATGTGACCTTGAATATAACCACTTCCACAGATGTCAAGCTTGAAGCTCAGGTTCTCATCAGAGGTGACAATGTTTGGCAAAGACACTATCTGGCATAACACTGCGTCTTAAGAGTGATTATGTCATTACCCTCTGATTGTGGGAGATGAGATGAAAAGAATGTTAGAGAGGGAGGCACAAGGGGCTAATCCTCACCGAGGTGTTCTCTTTCAGGACCCTTTCGATGGGGCTTTGTGAAGGGCTTACACGGCATGCTGCCCCAGATTTTGGGGCCGCACCGCCCCTATCGGATGTCCCAGACACAGCGGAGTCAGACTAGGCCTGTGAATGACAGAATCAATGGGCTGGGAACAACATCGCCAAAGGTCTTTAAATATCTGTCCACCTAACTTTCCCAGCAGTTACATCATGGCAGCGGGCCTATTAGGGACCCCAGGGGAAATAGTGTTTGTGAAGACACCCGTCTCCCTGTGGGACGAGACAGAGGAGTGAAACCGCAGTGGGTTGCAATCTTCAGCCGGCTTGAGGGTTGACACAAGGTCATCCTTCATAGCCTCTGCTTTTACAGGGCAAACCAAGTCAAATAAACACCACCAGGCCACAACCACCTACAATGTGTTCTTAAAGATACAAAGGAGACCTCACTGCTTGGTTTGAAGGGGTGGGCGGGGGGGTGGGTTACGTTTAGGATTCCAGAGACTGGCGGCTGGTAGGAGCTGAAGGCTGGTATATGTGAGGGCAGTGAGAGTTATACGAGAATGCCAACATAATGGGTGGGCTGAAAGCAAAACAAATAGTCTGTTGGAAACTCTCACAAATATGCAACACCAGCAATAAACCAATAAATAACAGAGTCAAGGGCCAACGGTTGCTCCTGAAAATTGAATTGTACCACTGTTTCTGATGTGAACAACATTGGTCTTCAGTTACAGACGATTTGTTTTCTGGTGTAAAATTCTCTTTGGCTCACAGCAATTCCAAATCTTTCTGTTTAGAACTTAATTTCCTGCTGCAGAAACAGCATTTCTAATTATCTTATCTCAGCTGATTGCATCTTATCTTATCTCCTTCTGCTTGATACATGAAACTTTCCTCCATCCCGGTGTGTTCACTAAGGCTGGAATATTGGTGGCAGACACCCGCAGTGTGCACTAATTGATGCATTGATCAGCCTTCGGATGTCCACATTCCTGGCATACCTCCGGAAGTCATCCATTTAGTGTTTCACACATTTTGGTCCGTCTGACGGTCTGAAGCTTGACCTATAGGGCACACCTGTCTTGCCCTAGCTTTTACCTTTGCCACAATGTATTTCCCTTGCATATTGCCTGCACTGACAAGAAAGCTGCACATATCTGCAGACTGACTTCAAACTTTAAATTGCACTACTGTTTTTCTTGATGCATTATCATCAGGAAATAGCAAATGAATGTAATACAATGTATATGACAAGTTAAAATATTTAAAAAGTTCTTTTTACATTACATTTTTACATTTAGATTTCATTTTTACCTTGACGCTTCCACCGACCTCTTCACTGTTGGAAAAAGTAGCATTGTAGGTCTCTGTGTGTTGTGGCGTGGCCTCCTTTGGCTTCTTTCTCTCCTTCTTGGCATCCACCCCATCCAGGAGCACACACTGAGTCCAAAACACTGCAGCCACCACGGCCAGAGGCCCAGCCCCACACCGCATCTTCACACTCGTTTTCAAATCAGCACCAGAATCCCTGCAGAAACAGCCTGGATCTTCTGTGGATGACTCAGCCGTGAAGGATTAGACAGAAACTGAGGATGCCCACAAGGCTCACAAACACAAAGTCCCAACGGGGGGAAGGAGACTGGAGGAATGCAGCTTCAGGGACTCCCTGTCCAAGAGACTGTCAGACTGACTGCTGCCGCCGTTGCTCCCCTCTTGATGAGCTCTCAGCCAGCGCAACGTTGCAGGGGCACTGTTAACTCTAGCCAGAGAGCTAGGAGGCTTACTCAACTATGAAATGTGTCAAGCAGAATGGTCCAAGGGAATGACAGATCGGCGCAGATCTGACAGCAAATAAACCCATTAGTGAGATTTTTCACGCTTTCTGCTCTGTTGGTGGGTGAGGTGTAGAGGGGTGGGAGTGGGGGTGGGGGGGATCAGGGGTGGAAAAGAAGAGGCAGTGAGGAGGGGCGTCCAAAGCTGAGGGTGGGCTGTGGGGGCCAGGGATGGATAGCAATATTCTCTTTCCCACCCCCCGCTCTCTCCTGCTGTTTCTCACACTGTGCAGTGGATCCAGTCTCCAGCAGAGTTGTGTGGTTGCTGAAAAAGCCGCAAGATCCACAAAAAATGGGCTTTCATCAGAAGATGCAATTCGGTGTTCAATCTGTCTGTCCTGCAAACCATGCACACCCGCGAGGGATGCAGAGTGAACTAAACCCAAGAGGAGATGGAGGCGGTCCAGTTTTTCCTTTTATCCTCACTGATATCATAAAACATACAAGTTTACAGGCTGCTCTTCTGCTTCTGTCTGACACAACTCATGTGTTCCCTCTCTCGCAGCAAGTCATCAAGTCCAAGGCCACGTGCAACTTTCACGTCAGAGAGCAGTGATTTGTTGTGCGGCAGGTCCCTTTTTGCCTCGGCACTCCCTGTACCTCTGGTCTCAGTTGCTCCTTTGCTCTGACTGAGCTCACAGGACGGCTCACAGTTAAGTTTTTATCATCACCCTTTCTCCCTCCCGCTTCTCCTTCTCCCCCTCTCCCTGTCTCTCTCTCACACTGTTTTTCTCTGTTTCTCTCCCCTGCTACTATTGGCAACCTTACTAGCTTATTCAGATCTGTTTTATCTCATAGATGAAATGTTCAAGCTGAAGAGGTTCTTTGGCAGACAAGTTATGTGTGAGAGATGTGTATCAAGTTGTGTATCTGTCCAAGTGCGTTTGTCATTTTGGCTCAATATTAGACTACTCTACCAAAGCCCTTTGTTTACATCCAAGAAAGAAATAGAAATGTGCTTTTTTTGTGACCTCAAGTCATTATCTTGTGTAATCTGCTGCTTAAAAACCTGCCAAAGTACCCTAACTGTGCCACGTACTACATGTGCATACATGTTTGTTTTATTCTGTTTTAATGTTCTGATATGCTCCATTAGAAAACGATTTTAAGTAAGCACTTATATTTCAAGTACTGTCATTTGCAGGTTTCAGTAAATAACAAGACTGACTTGAACAAATTATTGGTCTGGATATTCAATCAGCTAATTTTAGAAGGGAATCCAGCCCTCTCATAGTCTTATTAGAATAAATAACATGTTAGCTACACGATTGTTTTTTTTTTTACTTCACAACTTGCATGCGTTTAGACCACTTTTGCCTCGAATTGATATTATTACATTTTATCACAGCGCCATCCAGAGGCAGCAGCCTGCAGTACAAACCACTAACCAGTACCTTTCCAGTATGGCTTCATACTGGTACCACCCTACTTCCTGTATCCGCTGGCACGTCTGTCTAAAAACGTAGCAGGTAGCAGCCAACCGCGTCAAGCTCGTCACAGGCAAACGGAACAAAACCGGAAATGTGATAGGTTTGCCTTCAAAATAAAAGAAAGACATTTAGATTGCATGTGTTCAAATAAATAAAAAAAAGAACAATTACAAATGTGGGCAAACCATACGAATATTGTATGTTTTATTTTATATTTCATGTTTTCATATTTGCTACTTTGCTATTTTAGATCATTAAATGTATTTATTTCTTTTCAGCCAATTTATCTTTGTATTCATTGATTCTATTCCATTATGTAAGCTTTTTTTTAATATCCATTAACGTTACCTGTTATTTGAACCATTATCCATTACTTTTATCTAATTATTTAAAACAATTCTCCATTTGGTTTTGGCAGTTTCACCATTTTACCCATAATTTACATAGCTACTTAAACATTCATCCATTACATTTACCTAAATTTAAAACATTCATCCGTTGCTATCTATTTTAACAACGTATGCATTTATTGGAGCTCTCAATAAATTCATCTGATACTTCCAGCACTGGTAGTGTTGGCTTTGTTGCACTTTATAGCTTTCCAGGTTTTATAGCGGGACTAAATATAAACATTTATTCATGTAAATCTATGTTTTCAAATTAGTTGATCCAACTTACTCCAAAATGCCACCACCAGAAAACTGTACGAGCTACTCAGATTTTACATTGAAAGCGTTGCCCGGAAGTTGTACTTGTGAATTTTTTTTCTTAACAAAATTAAAAAAAAATCATAGCAACGTTAGCAACTAGTCAGTGACCAATTCAGCTGACAGCTTCAGTGAATTAACCGGAACATTAACTAGAGAGAGACAACCATTACAGCCCGACTTGTATACCTTCAGTGGAGCTTTTAGACCGAGTCGTCGCACATTTTGGACTCGGGGTGTTTGGGGAGGCCACGTGTACAGGAACTGGAGTCTGACAGCCTGACTGGAAACCACTGCGACTCTGTTTGACTCGGACGTCAAGCTAACGCTAGCCAGCTGGTAATGTCGCCTACTTACGCTGCCTGCTAGCCGTCTCTCAGAATCCGAAGTCTGTTGAACTTCCCCCACAGTGTCGTTTTTAGTTCTCGTGCTCGACAGGTTGGTCGCATTGTCTATATTAATACCATTTACTTATTTCAGCCGGCGTTAACTTTAACAATGTTTTATTGGCGTTAGCTTGCTTGTGTTAGCCACTTAGCTAACAGGCAACTGCGTTCTACGGTATAAAATGAGTCGAATGACGTGACGAGTCTAAATACACAGTTATGCACGTTCAGGGGCCGGTTTTTAACTTTATTATTATTCGCCAGCACGGAATTACAATATAATTAACATAATACAGTGGACAATGTGAAGGTTTACGGGTTAACAACTAGCGTTAAATAATCGTAACTTGTGGTGCGTTTAGAGTAACTATGCTAAGCCTTACACATCTCCGTTTGACATGACGCGTTCGTTTCTAAAGGTTAATTATTAAACCGTTATTTATTTATGTTTTTTTAAGCAATTTATTTTGCTGTTGGCTGCTTATATTTGCGGATCCATGGATTGTGGTTTCCTGGTCCGATCTTACAAAAAAAAAAAACTCCACTTAAATATCGATACAGAAATAGTGTACGTGAACTGGGTTTTGCAGTGGGCTTTACGCGGAAGTGTCATGCAAATGTGTCATATACGAGGCATTCAGGTTGAGACCGTGTGCTTGATGACGTGCAGCAACATAATTTTGTCTTTGCTTGGTGTCTTTCATTTTCAGAGTTAGTTCATATACTCAAACGTTACTTTTACCCCCTTCTATAGGCAATCATGACTGTTTGGAGGAAACTGTGGCACAGACACCTCCTGGCAGTGTCTCTGCTTTTCTATGTCCTGCTCCACACCATGGATGTGTATGCACGGCCGGCCAACATGTCAACCGCAAAAGATAAGTCTCCAGCCAGCAAGGACGAGAACGAGATTCTCCCCGCAGACCACCTGAATGGAATGAAGATGGAGTTGGACGGCCACCTCAATAAGGACTTCCACCAGGAGGTTTTCCTGGGTAAAGAGATGGAGGAGTTTGAGGAGGACTCTGAGCCAAGGAGAAACAGGAAGAAGCTGATTGACATTTTCACCAAGTAAGACATGCTCGTCATCATTGTATCTCAGTCAGGAGCTCCAGCATTCTTGAACTGGTTGCGTGTGCTCATTAGTGATCAGGTTCTTCAGAAGTTAGCTATAAGTCAGTGTCTAGAGACATACCACTGTGACGCTGAAGGTGTGTCACAACACAGTATTGCAAAACCTACAGAATGAGAGCGAGAATTGAGTATTGTGAAACCCCAATATTTACTGCACATCCTGTTGCTTAAAATTCAGATGAAGGGAAAAAATTAACTTTAGAACACACACAAGGCAATACCTCTGAAACTGAAGAACAAGCTATGCAGATATGTATCTGCATAGTATCACTTTCCAAGGCAAGCTGCTATTGTTAGAGCAGAGAATGTTGGCAAAGGAATAAGGCCGCTCCATATCTTTCTTTTATCCTTCACCATGACTTCAAACAGCCCCCTCCTGCTTCCCTTATTTTACCTTAAATGGTATAGACATGTCAGCATTAAAAAGGTATTAGAGCTTGGCCAGTTTAAAGAAAAGCCCCCGACTGGACACAAACCACACGTGATATTGGGCATTACAGATGATAGTTGATGACTGTGTAAATTAACGGGTTTTTGTTTTTAAATTCTATCCTCACAGAGTTGATTTCAACAAAGACAGGAGTGTTAGCGCCAAGGAGATGCAGCGCTGGATTATGGAGAAGACAGAGGAGCACTTTCAAGAGGCCATGGTCGAGAACAAGAACAGTTTCCATGCTGTTGACCCAGACCGTGACGGTGAGAGATACGGAGAGGCAGCGTCACATTCACTTATAATTCAAAGCATGCTGAATGTTTTCATACCCTTTCAGGCTTGTGACCTGTGGGGGTCATGTTGCAACAGTGTGTCGTAAACTAATTAATATTTTCTGTTTCGCCCCAAATCAAATTCTCAATTCATGCTTCGTCCATAGGTCATGTCACATGGGATGAATACAGAGTCAAATTTCTGGCCAGCAAAGGTTTCAATGAAAAGGAAATGGCTGAGAAAATAAAGAATAATGAAGATCTGAAACTGGATGAGGAAAGTAAGTATAGAACAATATGGAATATTTTGAATCTTCCAAGAAAATCCCAGAATTTGTGCTGCAAGAATGTCAATGTAATGAAATGTTCTCATCGTTGCAGCTCAGGAGGTGCTGGAAAGCCTGAAGGACCGCTGGTTTCAGGCTGACAACCCTCCAGCTGACCAGCTGCTGAATGAGCAGGAGTTCCTGTCTTTCCTTCATCCTGAGCACAGCAGAGGCATGCTGAAATACATGGTCAAGGAGATTGTGCGCGACTTAGGTACATTTTGCTTACCCAATACCTGAATCATGAGCCTTATTGTCGAACATTTGTGAACTATTTCTTTAAGTCACTTGTTGGCAGTGGAAACAAACTCAAGACAACCCCTGACATACAAAAAAAAGCCCATCACAAGTTCCCCAAGCTCAATGTGATGTCTTTGAATTGCTTGTTTATGTCTAAAACAACAGTTTTAAACCCAAAGATAAGTGTACTATCATATAAAACAAAGAAATGCCAAAAATATTCATATTTTAGAGGCTGGAACCTGCAAATCATTTCCTTCAAAAATGACTTTCATGATTATCGATTGTCATTGCTAATTGATCGATAGACTCATTGCTCCAGCTTTACTATGCGTCTTAGACAAAAGCCCATTATTGATACATTTTCATTAAATAATTGTGCAAAGCATTTCTAGACATGTTATTAATCTGCAAATATCTCATCTGTCAAAAATGTATTTAACAGATAAAGAGTAAAAAAAAAAAAAGAAAAAAAAAAGTGAAATGTTCATTGTTGCTTTGTTTGTAGACCAGGATGGCGATAAGAAATTGACGCTGTCAGAGTTCATCTCTCTACCTGTGGGCACCGTGGAGAACCAGCAGGCGCAGGACATCGATGATGACTGGGTTCGAGAGAGGAAGAAGGAGTTTGAAGACGTCATTGATTCAGACCGTGATGGCATTGTAACCATGGACGAACTGGAGGTGAGCAATGAAAAAGCTAAAGTCTTGTTTGATTTATCCCTTTCTTTAATATACAGCGGGTAAAATAAGTATTGAACATGTCACCATTGTGCTCAGTAAATATATTTCTAAAGGTGCTATTAACATGCAATTTTCACCAGATGTTGGTAACAACCCAAGTAATCCATACATACAAAGAAAATCAAACAAATAAGTTCAGAAATTAAGTTACTTGTAATAAAATGGAATGACATAGGGAAAAAGTATTGAACACGCTGTACAAAAGCTTTTGTTGGTTCAAGACGCCTCCTTTATGAGAAACTAGTCTCGTGCATTGTTTAGGTGTGATTTTGGCTCTTTCTTTCACACAGTCGTCACATCTTGAAGCTTCCATGGGAACTCTGATCTTTAGTTCTTTCCACAGATTTTCTATTGGATTCAACCTTTATTGTTGCAAACACACTGATGCATTGGTTACAGTTGGATTTCTAAACTTCTGAATGTTCCAGTGAGCACTGCTGGGGCCATAAAACGCTCATAAAACACCATTATTTTTTATATTGTGCCGTCAACCATTTCGTAAATGCAAATAAATGTTTATTTAAAAAAAAAAAAGAGAGATATTCAATTTAAACTTGATCACCACTGACTGACTTTCTTCCGCCTTTCTTTTCTTGCATGTCCTACAGGAGTACATGGACCCAATGAACGAGCACAACGCTTTGAACGAGGCCAAGCAGATGATTGCCGTCGCCGACGAAAACCAGAATCATAATTTGGAGCTGGATGAGATTCTCAAGTATAGCGAATACTTCACGGGCAGCAAGCTCATGGATTATGCCAGAAATGTTCACGAGGAGTTCTGAGGACATTCTTTCCCTCTCAGTCCTCTCAGCAAAGCAGGGCAACATCCTACATCTGCTTCAGGGACAAGCTAGACGAGGGGGGGGCAAACTAATGATAGGATGTTCTAGTGTGCAATTCTGTGTTTAAAAGCCTCAACGGCCTCTTTCACTGCTGACTCCAATTAATCCTTCCTTGAGCCCTGGACTGATTGCCAGCCATCAAAGTTAACATGGTCTACCTTCTGCGTGCCATTGGACTTTTTAAATGTTAGGCTGTTCCAAATGTATTTGTGTGATATAGTGAAATGTGTGTGTATATGAGGATTTTCAACCCCGACTAGATATTGTCGTGCCTGGTGTAGTGGTGAGGGAGACTGTGCAGCTAGGCGACGTCATCATTTGTTCTGCAGGATCTGTCTTTTTAGCTGGCGTTTATGTATACAGTGTAAATATATATTAATTGTCCCATACCAATGTCTCTGGCAAGAGATACAAGCTGATAAATTATATGTAATGCTGCTACAAGAAAATCAATCCTTTTATAGAGATATCATTATATGGTGACACACACCGGAATGCGCCCAAATTCCAAGGTGATTTTGTCATTAGTGGTGTACAATCCCACTTATTTTCTGTTATAGATAGTATCCGTCCTACTTACAAGAGGGTAAAAAAAAAGTAGAAGCATAACTTTTAAAAACTGCCTCAATAATGAACAGTGATCCTTCTTGGCACAAACTTTCATTAACAATTATTATATGAGAACAATGTGCCTTTTTCCCCTGCAGATATTTTGACTTATTGAAGGAAAAGCACAGGTGTAACTAATTGCATTCACCTGTCAAGTCAAAATGTCTCCTGTTTGTAAAGGCCTATTGTTTTTATCTCGACTAACAGCAATCTAATTCATGCTCTTATCGAGGATGTGGATACAGTGGAATTTATTTATTTGACCAGTATCATTTGGATCGACTGCCTCTTTGAACATCTCTTGTTTTTTCTTAATTGCTGTAAGAGGGTGGTCTTGTTTGCAAATGCATGGACAAACAACGGCATAACATTCCCTAAATCTGTGGACTGGTTGGCTCCTGCTTCAGGCTTGGATTGTAAAATAAGATTTAAGATAACAATGTGACACAGCTTTATAAAATGTATTGCAAATGTACTGGGAATAAATATTTCTTATCAATTAATTAGCACTTGGGTTCTTGGCAACTATTTTGACAATAGATTCATTTCCAAGCATTGGCTTTGATAAAATTTGAGGATTTTCTGTATAATTATTAAAATCTTTGGTTTTGGTCGGAAAAAAAAACAATATCATTGTTTTCTGGAATTCTTTAGACCAAATGATTAATCAATAATTCAAATTATGATAGGTACAGCCCTGAATTCAGCATTGAATATTGACGTTTGTGTAATTTGAGAAGATTCTTCGGTTTCAGTGGTCCGTGAGTCCAAGATTCTGTTTTGAGAGGATCTTTATTGCGTATATACGGTTTAAGGTTCATTGTGTGTTCTATGTAATGCAGCACTTCACATCACAGGATTGTAAGAAAAACCACCATTTCACCAAAGCAATGATTTGTTTAGAAGCAGGTACATACTGAACATCAATTCATATTTTTATAAATCATCTTTTGTCAGATTTGATTATTCACAATTCAAAAGCATAACTGTGAATTTTACAATTGCATTCTAAATGGCTTTGACATGACACTGTGATACCCAATCAGATGTTTATGTGCACGCTTTTACTTCAGACATCACTTCACAAGACCCTTAACATTTTCCCAATTTCAATTGTGTGTTTTGTCGTACAAATTTAACTAAACATTAATAATCCATCATCTGCGAGTGACACTTAAAATCAGTGCAGCTGCAGTTTTTACGAACCTCTCCTGAATGCTACTCCAAGTCTGACACATGCAACCTTAAGAATAACTTTCACTGTAAAAAACACGACAGTCCCCTCTAAATACCACCGTACTACGCTGAAATGTACTGCATTAATTGCCATACTAAACATAGAAATATAATATAGGTCAATGGCCAGCAGTAAAACAGAGCTAACATGGAAAACAGTTGAAGAACACCGTGACACATTATACACGGTATAGCTTACTTTCTCTTGTTTCTCCTTTTAAAACAGATAACACGCACACACACACAGACAGAGTACATTCATAAATTAAACATACAACATCTCACTTGTCACAATGTACTGACATACTAAAGTTGTAAATAAAATAAATTGACTTAAGTAAGGCAATTGTGTATATGTAAATGAAACTTTAACGCGCTTAAATTAAAGCTGAAAATCAGCACTTTAAACCTCATACTCGTGTTATTTCAAAATGTACTGTACTGGAGCACAGAACCAACACTACAATAAATGTGTCACTGTTCACATACTTACAGACTGCCCTGCATGTCGCTGTTAACCTGCTGTATGCGACACAAAGAAACTCCATAGTTGGAATGGATATAAAAAGAAAAAAACATGATTAAAATATAAATACCTTCCATGATTATTTCATGGAAAATAAAATCACTGAAAGTTGTAAAAATAAGGACTGGACAGTAAAGGAAAGTTAAAAGTCTAATCACAGCAGCCCGTGATGAGCTTGTGCTCGTCTCTAGTCTCGGTCTTCATTTGGTCGACATGCAGCGTTTTAGTCTTTACAGGAAGGGATACTGGTTGAGTTTCCGCTGGTAAGTAGCGGCGTGGAGGAAAGGCTGCCCTCCCAGCTGCTGCTGCTGCTGCTGCTGCTGCTGTTGGAGGCCGTACTGTCCCGGAGCAGACCCTCCCAGGGCCAGGCTGCCGTTCTTTTGGAGCAGCGCCAGGGAAGAGTAAGCTCCGCCCACCCTGCCATGGCGGGATGAGCCACCTTGCATCTGGTCCACAGCTTGGGAGACGGAGGCCAGGGCGGCAGATGCCGGGTACGCGTACAGGTTTGGGGTTGAGCTGAACAGGGTGTTCTCGTGAAGCCGGTAGGATGAGTGGGACGAGACAGGAGGGGGGTATGTGGGCTGCCGCCTTAGGGAACTACTGCTTCCTGTTTGATCGTGGGATGATGACATCACAGCCTGCTGGACCTGAAACAGAGAGAGGGTCATAAATACCCTCACGTACAGTGGGCTCAGCAGGACACAAGTAAAAATAAATATAAATACTGTGATGTGTACAGGTATGAAAAGGTAGGAATAAATATAAATGCTGAGATGTAAGTAATCAGGTAAGTAAGCAGGTGAATGCAGTAGAATATGTATGTATACAAGTATAACATGACAGTAGTAAGTAGAAACTTTACATTTTAGGTGATAATTATCTGCTGAGGTTCTGCCATAACATAAATGGCACTAATTAACATGTCACAGACTAACGGTCCTAACACAAGCCTATAGGTGCATTACTGCCAACAACTGGACTGCTGTGTTGCAGTTGTGATACGCTTCTCTCTGAATACCGCTTCAAAGCAGCATTTGGGAAAGTTTTACATCAAGTGTGGGCTTAAGTTCACTGTGTGTCAGTATTTTGCCAACATGCAATGCACATATCTACTACGACTAGATCTGGTCTGACTTATTTGTTCTTTATGTGCAGATTGAAAAGCATCTGAGGTCAATTGAGACATAAATCTACCTGCAGATTGCCTCGTATTGAGTCCCAGTGAGCTCGGATTAACCTCAACATGCTTGCAGGCTGAAGAAGCACTGTGGGACTAACCTAAATTTGTAACACAAATATTGGTTATTGGGACAGAACCAGACTCTTTCTGGGTTCAACTTGTTGCGCAGACACAAACAACATTTGAAAGCCGTTACCTGACTTAGATTGAGAGGCTGAGATCTGCTGGATGCGGCCCGCTGATGGCGATCGGTGTTGGAGTCTCCTGCCCGACTGGACTGCTGAGTCGAAACTTTCTTGGATTTTCCAGAGCCACTTGTAGCTTGATCTACGAGTGCAAAACCAGACAGAACATTGTGAGCACTAAGAAGAAAATAGATTACAGCTGCATGAAGTAAAATTAATCAGTTTAACCTGTTAAGGCCTTTACACTGACTTGTTTCCGGAACAAGGTTGAGCAAAAAGTTCCGCCCATATCTATTTCCGAACATAAAACTTTATTACTCCCGTCAACCTTGACAAACAGATCCACTCCTTCTGTTCCTTTCTCAATGAGGAATAGAAACATACTATTTGCATATTTCGTGTTGTTTATTTGTCACACATTTATTTGTGCAAAGGCCATAAAAGCTGAGCTGATAATTAGTGCACCTAAAATGGATCCACATCTAGTTATTTAAAACAAAATGAAAGTATATGAACCTGGAGGACCTGGAGCTGCCGGGGCTTTGTGGGTTGTGCTCTCCCCCGGCTGGCTCTTCACAGAGGGCATGATGATGGCCAAAGACTTGGTGGGCTGTGAGGTTGTCTTGGAGCTCAGGGGGCTGCTGTTGGAGGAGTCGGAGTCGTGCACGGTCACACAGCTGATCACGTTGGTCCTCTGGCTTGTTCCAGAGCTACAGGAGAGAATAAGAGAGGAAGTAAAATAAACAAATAAAAAAAGCATCTCTGTGAAAATTTAAATTCCACAAAAATGGAAATGAGCTCACCAGACAGCAGGGAACTTCCTGTCATCGTCGTCTTCTGAGTCGCTGTGGATGGTGATGATGCTGACAGCAGGGCTAGGTGTGTCCGAGATGACGATGGGCTGAGACTGGTCGCCAGCAAAAGCAGAAGCGCTGTGGACCACCGTGGTGGCCGACGACACGGGCCTGGAGGGGATAAGATGCTCCATCACGCTCTTTTTATTGCAACGGCAGCAGACACCTATTTTTGTGGTTTTTAATATTCTTTACAGCTTGAATTTGCTTGAAAAAAACTTTTATATTTGAATACTAAATAATAACACATTCTTATATCCTTATTAAATAAAGTAGACACTGCTGGAGCACATATAAATGTTTCCTTTGGCAGAGGCCAAGGTTCTGTTAATCTATATTTTTAGTATTGTCAGAAAATTCCATGCAAAGACCAAAACCACCAATGTGTTAGTCTGTCCCTCAATACATTCCAACCGTCTGTGGCTCTCAGCCAGCAAGCACTGTGGTTTTTAACAAACTTTAAATCACACACAAGTAAATAGTCTATTTGTTTGGAATATTTTCAGCAGTGGATTAATCCACATGTTGTGCTTGAGTGAGTATTTACAGAAGCAGAAGTATTTACAGAACACTGTCTCTGTTGCAACAGTGTGACAACAACAGTGTGTTTGCCATAGTTTTTAAACAACAGAGCTCTATGACAAAGAAGATATTTCAGGCTTTGGCAACACAGACACACTTGTACGTAGATCAATTCAATGTTAGTTTTGGTGTAGTCATGGGAAACCTTTTTTTTTTTTTCAATGAGACTCGCTGGAGCCCTTCTGTTTTTGAACAAGTAGAAGTCAGGGATCAAACCACCAAACCCCCGAAAGAATGTGAACGTATGAGATTCTGAGAGTATACCTGGCTTTGCTCTCTGCATGTCGAGCCTTTGACCTCTTTCCCTGTTGGGCTCTTGAGTGAGCAGCTCCCTGGGAGGCAGCGTGACGGCCAACACCAGAGTCCTGCTGGCTGAGGCCGTCGTATTGGCCTCCATGCCGACCCCTATGAAAACAAAGAACACGCTTTAACTTGCACTTACATTTTAAACTTTCCATTTCATCGGAATATTAGACTGACCTGAAGCTATGCTTTTAATCACAGCATGAAGACAGAGTCCCGTCAGACTAAACTCACCTCCAGCCAGAAGCTTGTTGACCGTCGGGTACCGGGGCTCCCATGGGCGACTCAGGCACCACTGCCTGTCCAGGGTTGTGGATGGCCATGCCTGGCATCTGCTGCCATGTGGAAGGGATGAGGATCTGCTGTGTGCCTGCTGGCCAGCCCTGCTGTATGCACACACATAAATACATTTAAATCATAAAAATATATTGCATTTGAAAAATACAGCAGTGACTCCATGAGAAGAGAACAAAGTGCAGTGTCTTGACCGTAGTAAAATAGAAGTCAGAGTTATTTTCTTGGAGTCACACTGAAATAAATGCATCATGAGCACATGCAGTTTGTAGACAAACACCAACATTCCCATCTCTGTCCTGCAACAAGACATCCAGCAGACGCTAAGTCCACCATCTCAATCTTGTTTCCAGAGTTATTCCTGTGCAGAGAGATCTGCATTTGTTAAGAATCAGAAAGAAATGTGTTAAAAAGAGACTTAAGAAGCAAAAAATACCAGACAAAGCTTCAAGAAAGAGAATAAAAACACACATTTCACTAAGGTTCTGTTATATTGGTATCAGCCAAAAATAACTTGGCAATAATCTGTTAAAGGGACAGTACGTAGAATTTGGTGGCATCTAGTGGTGTGGTTGTAGATTACAACCAATACCCCTCCACTCACTCCTCCCTTTTCAGGATTGAGCCACCGAGTGCAAAGATGTGGTAACACCATTCGCCTGATGAAGAACCCTGCTGATGCCCACAATCGGTTAAACTTCTTCTTTGCTGTTCCTCTAATTGACAGATCTAATGAGTGGCGGAGGCACAAGTATTGAAATGAAAACCGATGTTTAAGGGCGTTTATATATCCATTCATGGCGAACTGTGGGACTGGAAATGTTCCACAATGATTGAGATTTATAAAACAGAACTAAGTGTATGTGCATGAAACTTTCTGTTCAAGTTTGAGTTGTGAATTTAGTGCATCTGGTGCCTCAAGCTGCAAGCACAAACCCGACTGGTGAGTAGCACATGCATCCCTGGTTCGGCTGCATACGCTGACATACACTACATGTTCTTGGAAGAGGTAGGAAGAAGAAAGAAGAGAATTCAACCAGTTGCGATAGCGTTTTTTTTTTTTTTTACCAGCATGGAGGCATTCTGATCCAGGAAGTCGCCAAGACTCGCACCCCTGCAGCCAACTGGCAACCGGACCGAGCCTAGAGGCGACATTCCCGCCACTGAGGCGTACAGGCTGCCTATCAGCAGGGGGGCGAGGGAAGCCTGGGAGGAGGTGTGAGGGGTGGTGTTATGACATTTAAAACAGACTGAGAGAACACATTTGGAGCTGCTCCATATTGTATTGCATCCTAAAAAAGAGAGAGTCCTTGCTTTGAATCAAGATTTTTCACCAGAACAAGAATACTGATATTCTTAATCATTGTGAGAGGCTTTGTTTTGAGAAGAGAGTGGAAAGGAGAGGAGTACAAACAAACATACATAACAAACCGGATGTACACAAACTAAAGCTCATCTGTCTCCCAGTTGATACAATTTCTGGATTCGCTAAGTTCCATAGATGACAAATCTCCCTGGAGGCAATGCAACCAGCTTGTGGCTGGAAACATGGGTGCCTTTTTTTAATTCACCTTATATTTAGAGTAATTGAGATACTATGCAGTTAAATGTCATGCTTGTCTAGCCCAGTGTAATACATGTGGCTTTGTTACATTCCACCACTGACATGGTCAACTCCAGCCGAAGCCCAACCCGAGTGGGCAGAAGTGGTTCCTACCTGTGCCAGCATGCTGGGCTGGATGTGAAGAGACTGGGACGACTGGTTCTGAGGAACTATGGGTACAGAGTTGTCCATCCTCACTGGGTAACCAGAGGGCTTATTGGATGTCTGAAGACCTGTAAGGAAAAGATGGAGGATGAAAAAAAAAAAATTGGTCAAATCATGAGTGAATAAGATGGATTTTCATTGAAGCACAATGCTAATACTAACATATTGCTTTCTTACCCTGGATGGTGGGAGGGCAAACTATGAGTGTTTGCTGGAAGGGCTCGGTCTGGGTGCAGAGCTGCGAGGGTCTGGTCTGCAGCGGTACTCCCTGCTGGGTTAGGCCAGGGATGTTTATGGTGGCCTGTTGGTAGAGGCCAGGCTGGTAGTTCAGCAAAGGGACGTTACTGCTAAGGGACAGGGACTGGCCCCCCGTTGAGGCCATCTGCAACACAAAGTATCACAACATGAAGAAAACATGGTCATCAATGCCTAAAAAAGGAAGTTCCGCAAGGAATTCCAGGGGCCTCAATGCATGAACAATGATACATTTCACCTGTTTTACAATCATCTGCACATGAATGTTGAGGCTCATTTACATACAGAATTATAGAGAATAAGTATATAAGAACAGCCAATGTTGGTCATATATACTGGTTTCATAACCAGTAAAAAGATCCTCCCAGTATCTTTGAATAAAAAAAACAACAACATTGCAATGATGTTGCATCTGTTATCCAATCATCAAAGTGTACAAATGATATATAAAATAAGATACATTATGGGCAGAGGTGATTTCAAAGTACAACGTCAATGCCCTCATAATATTGTTTTAAATCGGTGCACTTAAACAGTTTTAGAACAAAAGAAAATATGTGCGGCGCAGTTAAATCAATTGAAATGAATGATACTGAAACATAACAGTTAAACATAAATACATATTGATTTAATTGAATCCTCTGTGTCTTCCATATGAAGCCCTATAAGTGATCAGTGGGGCAGAACTAATGAAATGATGATATCATTTCTGAAATTTCAAATAAAAATGGAAATGCTTGTCTGACAAGAGGAAACGGATGAATCAGATTGTATGTGTAGAAATGAGCACATTGACACAGTAGATACATGAGGCCATCACTTTACAAAGCTACTGATATAAACGGCAACAAGAATAACTTCAGAGATATTCTCACCTGATTGTGCTGGTTTAGTTGGCTACTGAAGGTGACAGTGAGGTTGGTGGCTGCACTTGGTGTATTGTTGTTGGCAAACATATTTTTGCCATTCTCAAACGCGCTGCATCTGCGTTTGCATATATCCATATTTTGGAAGCAGGACTTCACACTGTAATATATAGAATTGTTTTGAATTGTTAAAAAAGGAACAAACTGGGATGCTGAACCACAGACAGCATAATCCTTTCGGTCACAGTCCTGAACTTACTGTGAGCTGTGAGGGAAGTGCAGCAGGTGTGTCATGGTAACAAAGGGGTGGTTCAGCGTCTTCATGGGTGTGATCCGTTTGTCTGCGTCTAGTGTCAGCATCTTTTTCAGCAGGTCTATGAACTCCCGTCGGTCAGCCTTCTCTGCCAAGATGTCAGTGCCCTCCAGGGTTGTCATGTTCACCTGCAAAACGACAGGAAGTCTGGGTTTGTCAAACTGTATCCCGGTAGACCCAACGGCATCGCATCAAAATTCATGGAATAGTAAAAGTGCAAACTGACACACCCATGAATTATTTGCCTATACATACAGTGTCTCAACTTGTACCACTTTAAATGACCGGTTCCAAAACCAGTTCTGCAACAATATTACTGTAAACTGCAGGAGCTTATCTGAAACGGCTCCATCCTCACCTGCATCATATCATCCAGACAGTTGAAGATGTACTTCCGTGCCTCTTTTGACTTGAGGCCCATCTCTGCCTCGTGCTCTCCAGATGTCTGCAGAAAAACAAGCACAAATATAGCAAAGCCTCAATGTACTATGACTGCATACAAGGGCCACTGTAGATAAAAAAGAAATAATAGAGATGCACCGATTAAGATTTTCTTGGATGACCTATATTTTAGATGTTTTTAATGTCTGACCTGCAGATTTCAATTTTTTTTTGGTAAGGACTATATTTGAGAGGAAAGCTCCAGACTTTTTTCACCACCGTCCTAAACATGTATTTGAATCGTCCAAAAGTCAGTGTAAATTGGCAGAAATTCTAAATTAGTTGTACTTATTGTCATCAAAACACACAATTTAAATGATTAGTTAATAAGAAGAAGAAGAAGAAGAAGAAGAAGAAGAAGAAGAAGAAGAAGAAGAAGAAGAAGAAGAAGAAGAAGAAAAACACACACACACACACACACACAAATATCTAATAATTTGTATTGACCCTAATATGCCAGTGGTGTATACAGTATGTAGTGTACATATGCTTGATGATATAAACTGTCTCAGAAATGTCTGTCTCTGCAGAGTCCCTTACTTTGAGCCTCCAGAGGGGGTAGCTTGCGTCGGGGCCTCGGTTGAAAAAGCGGCTGGTCTTGGTTCCGGCACTCAGCAGGTACTCTGCAGGAAGGCCCTGGGTCTGGGAAATGTAACGAATCTGCGAGAGACAATTGGGGAAAAAAAAAAAAGAAGAAAAAAGTAATTTGATAGTCTGAGACAGCATGTGACCTCTACTTGTGCTTAGTAGCAGTTTATAGAGTTATCATCATGAGAGCCAATTGTGTCAGTCTCTGAATGACATCTTGTTGGATGACATGCAAACACCGTGGTTACTATTTAATTGAACTCTGACGTGTCCCCAAACATGTTTTGTCATTTTTGAATTATTCATTCATCGGTGACAAAAGATGTATTAGTATTCAAACATATTCCTCTTACGTATGATGCACAGACTGAACTGAAAACTGGTGCTGTAGCAAAACAAATGTAATTTAGTGTTAAATACGAACTGTCAACCTTGTGGTTAAAGGATGAACTTTTAGATACGATTATTATTTGTGAATGGGTCTAGCTGTGTTTTTGTGTGTTACCCACTTATGGATTTCCTTCGTCAGATGTGATATGTCAATATCAAAAGACACACAAAAAGAAAATGGTACATAACAGCTCTCGTAAAACCGCAGTGTCATTTTTACCAAATTTAGTGTTTATACCTGTTAAGCAAAAAAGATATTACATGTTAATTAGTGAGCTTTAGATTTTTTTCTTGTTTCCTTTCTCGTTGTAGACAGCCAGGCTAGCTGTTGGCCTCTGTAACCAGTCTTTATGCTAAGCTACACTAACAGGCTGTTGATTGACAACAGAATATACATGTCAGTTTAGAGTAGATATATTTGTGAGGGGGCTGAAGCTGACCTGATCATACTCTGAGGCACCAGGATAAAGGGGCCATCCCAGAAACAGCTCAGCAATGACACATCCCAATGACCACATGTCGATCGCCTCACAGAAAGGAAGGCCCAGAATGATCTCTGGGGCTCTGCAAGCACATCATAAAGAGCAAATGATCACAGCAGGTCATTTACATGTTATTCAAAGCTCTTACTTCACAGTTCAGGCTGATGTACTCACCTGTAGTATCGTGACTGCAGGTAGGTGGAGCAAACCGCTTTGGACACGTGGCTGGCGGAGCCAAAATCAATGACTTTCACTCTATACGGCTGCCTCAAAGGGTCTACTAACATAATGTTTTCAGGCTTCAGGTCGGCGTGGATCAAACCCAGGCTCTTCAGCTTCATCAGTGCCGTGGCGACCTGTTGCAGAATCGGCCGTATGCACTTGAGCAGCAGCGGACTGAACTTGCTGTGCTTCAGGAAGTCATAGAGGTTCTGCTCCAGCATCTCAAACACAAGGCACGTGTGGTTCTTGTGCTGGAAACACTCGTATGAGCGGACAAAGTTGAACTCATCTGCATTCTCTGTGCTCAGCCTGCTTAGGATACTCACCTACAGGGAGGAAGAAGAAGATATTGTGTTCATTAATAGACAAATAATGAAGAAAGCACCAACTAACCATGTTTGGGATTTCAACGCTTTGGACCCGAGGCTTTTATTACTTGGGTTACACTCCCTACATTTACAGACTTTTATCATAGTCAAAACATATCTTAGCCTTTTTATTCCTCTCAAAACAACATACTCACTTCAATTTGACCTTGCCGAGCATAAGAGGGATGGTTCTTCAAGATCTTAATTGCCACTATCTCGTTTGTTCCCCGCTTCCAGCATTTTGCCACCTGGCCAAAGGTGCCGCGTCCCAGGAACTCAAGCACCTCGTAGCTGTTGGACATTGAGCACAGAATCTCATGCTGGACCAGCTGGTAGTCTCCCTCGCTGTGGGAGTTGCTGCTCTTCGTGGTAGAAGTGGAATGTGCTATGGACTGAGCTGTGGTGGTTCCCCCTCCACCAGCAGTGCGGTTGGAGACCACGGGGGCCGATAGCTCCTCCAGTATCTGCACGCTGTCGCTGCTGTCCACCTCCTCGCTCTTCCGCTTCAAGCTGTACTGCTTTTGGTAGAGGTCGCACGGCTGGGAGGAGGACTCTGCATCCTTGACACGACGGTTGGAGGAGGAAGATGAGGAGGAGGAAGAGGGAGGCGCACGAACACTGCCTGTGCTGTCTGCCGCCCGCACCACCGTCTGCTCCCTGGAGCCGGCTGTCGGTGGGGGAGCCTGGTTGGAGTTGTACACTGGGTTGAAATTGGAGCCAGAAGTGGAGGGTGCAGCTCCCTGGGTGGGGCTCTGCTGGTAGCACGCATTGTCTCCCAGCTGGTTGGACACATCCCAGGCAGTGTTCTCAACTTTGAGCCTCTTTGAACGAGAGTAGGCACTGGAGGACACGGAGGGAGAGGAGAACACCTGGAGCTGCGACGCCATGTCTGCAGATTAAAGATCAGCAGCAAACATCATTATGACATCTAACCAAAAAAAATATTTATGCATTTCAACCATTTATGCTTTCAACTACCAATTTTGACATCTGCTTGCTTACTAACTAGTTGTTACGCACCCTTAATCGAAACCCTTCAGAGTTCATGTTGGTTCAAGGCTTTGTTATTGGTTATTATGGACTATAGCTAAACTAAAAAGCCACCTTACACCAATTAGTAATCTAAACAATAGTTCAACCAGACGGACAATTGAAAGGGCAGAAAGTGACAAAGATACCTCTGAGTCTGAGTAGTTCAGTAAGAATAGAATAAATCACATACCCTCATTCCCACTTTAATCAAAGTCTCCTATTTATAGTATAATTTAAAACACTCATATAAAACCAGTATTAATTATAATTGTAGTGAAAGTGTCTATGTAATTGTATATATTCTTTGTAAAAACAATTTAGTTTTCCCTTTCAATGCTTCCTTTAGTGCTACTTTTATTTAGTTTGTTCTATTTTATTGCATTTTTAAAATTCGATTCCCCTTGTTTTGAACATCTGTATACAGTGTTTGTGCGTGTAGCATGTAGTGGACTGCAACTACATTACATTGTGCAATCCTCTATTACATAATAACAATTAAAAATCCCGAAATTATTTTGAGCTAAAAACTATTTGAAATGGAAATAATACATGTTGGTGTCTTAATTAAACTAATTATGTTTAAAACATCCAAACAACAGCTATTTCCAACCTTTAGAAGCCTATAACATGTGAGTCCGATTAACTAATTAAGTAATTGATTAATCAATTAACTAGTATTAACGGTCTCTAGAGCAATGACCCTTATCTCTTGAGCCCCACAACACAACACACCAATGTCAGTTCACTGATATGTGTCCTTCCCTCTTGTCTACCTGCTCTGGCCCACCTTGATCACACATTAGGGGTCAGGGGGTTTGCGTTTGGCCCCTGGCCCCCTTCAAGTGTCCCTGAACGCAACTGCGATAAAAAATTACAATAAAAAATTACAATTAAAAGGTAACTGCAGTCTGGACTGGTAGTACCAACGCGTTGTCTATTCACGAGTGACAATACCTGTATTTGGTGACTGAACACACTGACGTCGATCTGACATTTAGGGCCTCATCGTCCCCTCCTCCCCGGGCTCCGTGTGGCGCTGCAGCGGATCCGCTGGAGCCGTTGGCCGCCCGCTGGAGCAGAAGGGATGAGCTAACAGCTAGCTTAGCTAGCGAGCTGCGGACATCCGAGTCACATCTGACTGCGAAGTGCGAAGTCGCAGTCACATCACAGCGTGCAAAAGACAAATGTGCATAATGTCACTGGACATGTCAGACACCAGCATAACGGTCACTTTCGACTACACCGGGGCTCCATCGTCGTCTCGCCGTACTTTCTACAGAGAAGACGTAACGGCGAGACGACACGGACGTCAACGGACGAAGTGATCGAGCCAAAGATCGTCTATGAGTCGCGCCATGTTTCACTCTGTACTGAAACACGGCACCACCGTTTAAATCTAGTTTTAAGATAGTGATCAGTTTAAATTCAGCTGGATTTAGGAGATGAGGCTGTTGTGGAACGTTATCAAGTACTGTAACATTTTGAGGTACTTATGATTTAACTAGGAGAATGTTTCCGTTGTATGCTACTTTCACCCTTTGTAGGATGAAGGTATTAAAAGCATTACAAGTCTTACTAAAGTAAAAGTACAAATGTATTAGCGTCAAAATACACTTAAAGTACCAAAAGTAGTCATTGTGCAGAATCATCCATTTTAGAATAATGTATATTCTATTATATTATAGGATGATAATTACTGCGATATTATATAATTATGCCATAATTCTAAGATTGGATGGTAATCATTCATTAGTTCCACTAAATTATCTGATAATACCAGAATCAATACATGGGCTGTATTGTTCAGCCATTGATTTGACAAAACAAAACAATTAGATTTCACACAGGGTTTATCCTTTTTTTTCTTCTTTTGTTGTTCCTCCATCATCATTCCTAACAGAAGGTTTCATATAATAATCTTTAAAAAAAGAAAGATTTCAGGGTAACTTTCAACCAGCAGACGTGAGAAAGTGTTTCAAGTATGTCTCTCTGAGCATGTCAATCATTACAACTCTCATGAACATACTCATTGAATATACATATTGTGGGCAACATACAAAGCTATATGTCACTGCTCATACATATCTATGCAACTCACCAAGAACGAGCCTTAATATTTTTGGCATTGTGTATATGTTGTATTGAGTTAATTGTTATTCAATTAATTAATTAATGTTAACAATTCAATAAACACTGTGAGTTTAGAAAGTACAATATAACACTGTGTGTGTGTGTGTGTGTGTGTGTGTGTGTGTGTGTGTGTGTGTGTGTGTGTGTGTGTGTGTGTGTGTGTGTGTGTAATACATCTGGATTATCGTAACTATCTCCTGACATTAAAACTTCAGATCAACTAGTGTTTTACTTCTCCAGGATGGCAGGGTTCTTTGACTCACTGATATCATCTAGTAACACTGGTGGGCGCTGTTGTTCTAGCTACATGGAGAAGTGATATGTGGCAAAACTTGACACAGAACACTTACTGCAGACAATGTTTATTTTTCATCCATCCTTCATCTGCATTCCTGTTCATTCCGATATATTAGCATTTGTTTTGCTTCTACAGCATGTACACAGTAACATAAGCACTGCATTTCATAGTGGTACTGATGCAAAGTACATTTAAACAAAACATTATGAAGACTACACCAGCATAGTCGATGCAAAAATAACTGAATTTAACAAAATACATTGCTCATCAAGAGAAATAACACTCCGATTTCAATATTGATGATGACTAATGATGATATGACACTCCATAAAATGTAACTGTATTCAAGTTTAGGTATGAAATATAATGGAAGACAGAATAATATCTATCTATATATATATATATATATATATATATATATATATATATATATACTCCTTCAATTCATCAGACATGTTGATCAGATAATGAAACTGATGCAGCAAACAAATGACTCATACCAAAAAACAAACAAACAAAGAAAGAAAATAAACAACACAAGTGCTTGGCATTTTATCCAAAAGGTTTCATTTAACATTGTATAAAAGCAATGCTATATTTATGAAAAAACAGACATTTAAGAGGACAAGACCAGCAAATCCTTATTTCAAAATAAAAGGTTCATCTAAAAACAGCACAAGAATCTTGCAGATATAATGCAGCTATTGTAAAACAAATCAAGATAATGAATAACAGCATCAAAATTGCAATGGTTTCTTTACATTAATGCACTTCAAAGGTGTATTTCTCTGTGGAATAAAACAGGCAACTTATAGGTATAGGTTTAATTGTGATGTTGAACTGATGCAACCCCAAATAAGACTATATATGGAAAGGGTCTGTTGAACTTTTCAAGTGCACAATCTTGCTCCTCTCCAGACGCTTATTGGCGGACTACCTGAAAGAGTGCCGGAAATGCACACTCCTTCGTTTCAGCTTTTCCGGGTTGTGGGAGGCCATGTGGGAAAATTCGCGGAAGATGTCAAGGTATGTGGCGTCTCCTGCTAAAGAAAGAAAAAAATATGAACGTCACTTCAGCAGTTTGAACAGTCAAAACATCCTTTATATAAAAGTTGTGAATACAAGCAATGAGAGAAAACAGAAAGCAGAGGAGTTAAGGAAAAGGCCCATGCATGAAAGGAAGGGTAAAAGAAGGGCCGAGGCACCATGAAGCTTCGCCTCTTTCAACTTTCCAAATTCTGAGCCTTTACTTTTCTCGTGGCCATGGTAACTGCTGAATCCACAGGCATAACAAAAGCAAAGCAGTTGAACTCTTTTGTGTCCCATGAGAGCGTCCAGGCTTGGCTAATTAAAAAAAAAAGGACGAATGAACATTCCTGGCTTTCCCCGTTTGTGTGAGTCTGAGAAAGAGATGGAGATATCTCAGATTAAAAGCCTTATAATAGATAGATACTACTTCTTGGTAACAATTTATTTAAACTTTCCATTTGGAGGTGAGTAACACCTTATAATGTAAGTGAAAGTAAGAGTATTTTAAAAGTATTTATGAATGTATTTGTCAACAACTATAATGTCTCTTGTGAATCATGTGTAACAGGCGAAAGTTACCAAGTACCAGTGGTGGAAAAGTAGCAATATCAAATGCTCTACAGTAAAAGTCATGCATTCAAATTTGTACTCCAATAAAAGTACAAAAGTATTGGCATCAAAATATACTTAAAGCACAAAGTATTCATTATGAACAATGGCCCATTTAAGAATAATGTATATTATGATTCATAGGTGGGGTGAAAAACGATGATAAAGACTTAAAATACTACTAACATTATAGTGTGATAAACCATGTATTAATAATTATATACTGCTTGTAAATGCTGAAAAAATATTCATTTGAAACTCATGTGTTAACCTCTCTCCATGCAGATACAAACTCATTCATATTCTAGTTAAATCAATGTCATAACGCCAAAAATCAGAGGTATTTGATCCATTATTAGTGCACCAACAGTGCATGCTATTAGAAGTCTGTTAATGCTGTTAGATGTGGTGAAAGGCAAAGAAGAAAGAAGCAAAGGGAGAGGTTAGCTTTTAGTAACATCTTTAATTTATTTTCATTTTAGAAGACACTGGGAGGAGTTATTGAACAAAAAAAAGGGAGTCAAAACAAAACATAGATAGCAGTTAGTGTTAATATGCACAGGTATATTCAGAGGCACAGTATTCAAAGAAATTGTACAGTTAACAGTCAGAAAAAAATTACAAGAAAGATAAACATTGCATGTTAGAAGCAAGCAGTTAAAGTGTTAATAGTTTTTAGTTTATACACACACACAACAGTCAACAGACACATCGTACTGTACAACACATAATCCTTCAATGGCTTGATGCAAATCATTGTTTGGTCAGTGATGAAAAACAGGAAGCAGATGATGTCATATCATCTGCTTCCTGTTTTTTGTAAGCTACCACAATAAGTACTGCACACGATAAGAAAAGGCTGGGTTTTCAAAGTTCTTTGACTATCACTGACAATCAAGAAGGAGTGAGCTGCTCTTTCTGTTGCGGGGAAGGTGGGTATTTTTTTCTTTTTGCTGGGTGGTCTTACATTACTTCATAAATCAATTTAAAAAGGGTGAAATTAATAGTGGCAAGCTCAATAAATTTCAATGGAATGACATATCTATGCTTGAGTTAGACTATTATTTAACATTGAATACATCTTTTGAATAAACTGTGTGATCTTATTATTCTATAAGAGACCAATCTAACAAGCTTTCAAAGTGGAAGTTAAGAGAGTTGTTTTTTTAGTCTTTAAGAAAACTATTTTTGCTTCAGTTCAAAGAAAACCGAAATCTCAAGGAGCTATTGGGACAACCATGCTGTGAACATGTTCCTGGCTATACTCTCTAGTGGTTAGCTCTCTAGCTGCAGTACTTCATCAACAAGTTTATGTAACTCATGAAAATACACTCATTATTTTTGTCTTGACTTTCTGTTGTGACGGTGCCTTTATTTAATAATTTCCTCTCTAGATTAATGTAAAAAATAATATTGAATAATTAAATCAAATTTATGCTACGTCAGTTTTGAGAAACTGTTAAGGTGGGTCTGGATAATTAGTAAGGATTGCACATTATCCATCTAAAGCACACGCCATTTTCACCAACCAGCAGTTGCCTTCACTTTGTTCAACATTATAAGAGTCCAGCATTAAAGGTGAAGGTAATATAATGCATTTATAGCACAACCCAACCTGTCCTACTAATGGGTGAAGCAAAACAAATTACGGTGACTCTGATCACACCGAGCTGAACGGTCAGAAATGTGCTTTGTTGCACTAAGGTTAGACGTTATACCAATGGAAGTACAAAAAAAAAAAAACTCTTGCTGGCACTGTGGTCTTTGGTTTGAACTAAACCCCAACAGTCCATAGCACCTATCAAAGACAAGCAAGATCTTTGGGAAAAATATTTTTCTATGCAAATTTTGCCTCATAATGTAAAAAAACGCAGTGGTCAGTCTCAAACGGGGCTGTTCAATGCTATAACCAACAGTTTATGGATCACCGCCATTTACTGTGAGCTACCAAGAAAGTCAAACATAAAGTACTCATCAGACCTAACATCATTTTAGGGTATAAACTGGATCATTAGATACAGTTTTGGGCAGCAGCCAGGTTGCCATTTTCATTGTCATCAAGCTTTTTGCACTAACCAGCCAATGAAAGACAGTGGGAGATGGGTGTTCAGTCTGTCATTTCTGTCATTCCATGATTTTTTTTTATCAGTATATAACATGGATATCAACATTATTCAACAATACTAAATGTCAAATAGTCACATACACTGGGCACAGAAGTAACCAAAAGAAACAGGGCTGAAGAAGATCTGGCAACAGCCACCCATGCACTATAAACAAAGAACAAATCTAATATCGGCCTAGTTGTGATACATTAGAATACCATAAATAAACATTTTAACATACAAATACTCTGTATGCAGTAATACATGTTGGGTTATTGTGATTTATAAAAAAAAAGTCCATCTTCTACTGCAATTTTTACTGCAGAGTTACTCCAAGAGATTATACTATATATCATGAAAATTTGGAGAATTGGCTCTCTATCTCATAATGAGAATATAATACTGGCACTATGTGTTTGAGTGCTCAGCAAATAATATCTAACAAAATATATCCACCTTAAAAAAATATCATCTGCATTGCTGTTAAACAAAATACAAAAAAAATACAGATTATCTGTACTGAAATAATCATTGCACTATTGCTCTGGACGTTTCATCATAAATAAAAACAAAAGCATTCAAACTTATTTTGAAAAAATAATAATAATCAAAAAGAAGGGAAGGTACAGCCACATAAGAGCACAAACCAAATCACCGTTGGTAAGAAAAAGTGCATAATTGAGCTTTTAATCAAACATAAAAGCTTTACTTGATCAATCTCACGATCAATACAGATAAATTATACTTCTTCTGTGATCATTTACTCTCAGTCACAGTTATCGCAGCCTCACAGTTTCTTACAACTCTCACAATTTAAATACAAGAGCTCCACGTCCAATTTACCAGAAGTGTACGGACAACAGATCCTCAGGTTATTAAAAAAGAACAGTCAGCTTAAATGTAATTGACCATGAACAGGCAATTGGCTGAACCACCCTGTACTAAACAATTTGGCATTAATCACCCGACGACTCATCTGTTCTACAAATACTGTGGAGAGTTCCCAAGTGCGACCCGCTGGTTCCGGAAGTAATAATTCCCATTTCAATTTTTTCTCAATGCAGTATCTCCTTTAGGGTTAGTATGGATGGCTTTACCTTGTTGGCACTTGGTTGTTAATGTTGGAAACAAAAGAGGGCGACATAGCTGCTGGATTTCTCCAAAAAGTGACCCAGAAACTAAGTCAGTTTGTAAATTGTAAAATCTGAATTAAAGCTGAGTGATTGGATGTTTCTTTCTGAAATCCACTGTGGGACTCGTAGTAAACGTCGACCCACAATGTTTTTATGTACACTGACTTGTATCTTCAACTTTTCATGCCGTTTTTTCTTCTTTTGTACTGATAAATTGAACCAGGAGAGTTTCATGCCGATCCAAGCTGGAGAAAAAGTAGAGTAACATCGTATATGGCAAAAATTAAGGGGACTTTCACTTCCGGAACAGTGCCCGAAATAACTCTTTTCAAATTATCATTACGATAACAACTCATCATTAACTTAAATGTAGAATTGTTGAAACAAATGAGCTGTGGACGGTCTTTGGTTCAGAGCACCCCGTACCCTCAAAAACCTCCAAATAAAAAAAAGGACAAAGTTGGTCCCAAATACTCTGCTGAGGGCTTTATCGTGGTCTATTAATTGCTTCACAATAGTGCTACTGGATAATCTATAAGAAGTGTGAGTGGCTAACCCTTCGCTGGCAGTGATTTCTCAACTCTGCTGACTGATCAGCACCTGACAGGTGAAATCTGACATCTTTAAAGAAGGTTAATACTGAGTTATTGTGTGATCCTGAGTGAGGAGCTGACTGCTTTGGTATCAAAGTCAGCAGACTGTGCTGGGGAGATTAATTTATTCTGATCTTTCTGATTGAGAGAAGAAGTTATTTCGGTGGTGAGAAAACAAGTGGAGGAAACAAGTTTGAAGCCCCCCGACTCGTCTCTATCAGTCAGTCATATGTTTACTGGCACCCCCTGCACTGGTCTTACACTGTATTTTAAACGTCTAGCACTCTGCTATATTGAGACAGATGAACTCCTGAATGCATCTCTTATACTGCTGCTCAGTGGGGCTGCTGATTGGGTAATGACCTGGCTGTCCGAAAGGTCCCTCCGACTCCCGCATCTCCTCATTCATCCGAGCCAGACGCAGCCTTTAGGAAAGAAGGAAAGGGTGTTAAAAACTCATCAAAGATGGAGAATTAAATAAAAACCCTATGGAAAGTATGTATATAAAAGGAACATACAGTGTGACTATATCTGCATTGGCTTGCTGGACAGCTATACTCAAAGGGTCCTGGCCATCCTCATCCTCGTCGTTCTGTGTAGCTCCCCGTTTTAGGAACAAACACACCTGCCTGAAAATACCAGAGAAACACAGCAAACATACATTTAATTAGATTGTCATTTTTCAAAGCTCTGTGCTTCATACGTCTAGCTCACTGACAAAGAAGAGGCCGTTGCAGACAAAGGGCCTCAAGCAAGAACATTTTAATATTCTCATCCTAAATCTCTCGTACTTTTTTTCTGTGCAGTTTTCTCCAAGTCGAAGGCACAAAACTCTTTTAACTGCCAAAAACTGGTCGTAAATCACTACATTCTACGTGACGGATGTCAGCTGTTCATGAGGACGTGGGCGTTTATACGATTTGTTCATGAGCATAATCAATGCTCCCTAAACCTGCCATATAAGGCTGTCTGCGCCGCTTAGACAATATGAAAATATGAAAAATAAGCTACAGCACCAAAAATATAATGTGACAGACATAATGAGGGAATGATTTGACATGAAGTTAAATGCTATAAAAACATGGCAGATGGTCAAGCCGACATGAAAGTCACATTAGCGATATTAGACGAGATAATATAGCCGACAGAAGGTGATGTTACACCATCGGCTGCAACAGAGGACAACCTTTATAAAAACACGGCGGTAACAACTGCACTATATAGGTTGCGGTCCTGAAAAATGTCTATAAATCATAAAATCCAAAATAACTCAGTAAACTGATAAGCCATGATGATCAGCAAACATTTTTTATTAAGCTACTTTTAGTTATTTATCTTATTTGAGACATTTCAATTCCAAATTAATTTAGATTAAAGGCATTATAGTTGTTATACATTTATATATGTTAGATAGTCATCTGTTCATGACTCGCGAGACCGGTCAGGACCACTAGTGGGTTTTGGTCATAAGAAGAGAAGATTTTAAGTATGAGAACATTGGTGAATGCCACAAAGCACGTTTTATAGAAATGGAAACTACTGTATGTGAGATGTGGCTTCAAATATTACAGGCCGCGGTAAAGATCTACTTTCTGCCCTCGTGACTCACCCCGTGTGTCCCAGATATGTGGCATGATGCAGGGGGCCCCTCCCTCTCGCATCCCTTTGGTTGACATCCGCAGCATTCTGGAGTAGGAACTCGCAGGCGATCAACGAACCCTGAAATAAAAAAACAACATGGCACTGTCAATGACATACTGCAATTGATTTTTGGCAGCACAGAGTATTCAAAAATGGATATTGTCACGTTCCCAGCTGCAGTTCACTTACAGTTGATTTAGTGAAACAAATAATCTATTTGATTGAATCTACTTTTAACTGTAGACTGACTCTCTCCAACGTCAGCATGAATTAAATAACAGGAGCACTTCACATGTGTTTCATGTCGCTGTAACAGATGCAGCACCAATGATTTTCTGCTTGCTGCTCTCTGTCAGTTTTTAAAGTATTATTGGGCATCAAAAATGTATTACACAAATGGATAGAAAGGTCAAATAACATTTTGTTCAGTACAAAAACCTAAATATCTTTTGATAAAGGAGATGTTTAAGTATCCTGATTTTTAGTCTCTAGTATGGGTCAAGTTCCAAAAAGCTTTTCAGCCCAAGCGGAGATAAATCTGATGACATCATTATGACATCATCAGGAAAATTGTTTCCACAGGTTGAGAAGTTGCTCATAACTGCCCTTCATGTCCTCAAGTCTTTGTATTGTGTTAATAAAACATTAAATGCGATGCACAAACTGGATGCTTCCTACGTGAATCATTTCTGGCACCGCCCCCTCGACTGACTCACCCCGATCACGGCCTGTATGAGGGGCGTCTTTCCTTCGTCCTCATCGTTGACCAAATTGACATCTCCCCCGTGTGCTAGTGCTTCGGCCATGACAGGCAGGTTGCGGGCTTTCGAGGCCTTGCAGAGCAGTGCTCCGGGATGAAGGTCCCTTATGTCCTCCGGGTCCGATGTCTCCGGCTCGACTTCCAGCTCAGCTTCACCGCTCGAGTCCTCCGACACCTCGCACTCTGAGGGACGGCGTAAAGAGACGGAGAACTTGAGTCGCGTGTCATTAATTAACCACTGTGCTGTACGTAATACCCAAGGGACCATCTGTTACTCGGCTCTCAACTGGACTTACCCTCTGTGACGCTATCCACCACTGAACCAAACACCAGGATGTCCGTGCTTCCATCTGTGCTGCCTCCTAACCCGCTGTCACTGCTGAGGCCTGCCGGACCGGGAGATGCCAGAGCATGGACACATTAGTTACCGCTGTCTCTTTCTGGCTGATCAATATTGTTGAAAAAGGCACAGAATCATGCAAAACTTGTTCCAAGCATCTTACAGTCTATAATGAAAGTATTGAGTGCCTTGGAGTTGCCTGTGAACAGTGAATACATTGACAGTTTTTTTTGGGAGCAGTCAAAATAATGAGTCGCTTACTTCGAGGCCCAGATCCTGTATCAAAGTAGGAGAAGAGAGAGTCCAGCTCATCAGGACAAAACAGGGAGTCTCGTCTGAATTTAGCAGCAGCTGTGAGACAAACACAGAAAAGGTATTTGGTCTAATATATTGGAGCACAGTTGTTGGACCCATATGTATTCATAGCTCTAGTTTATGCCTCTCATTTGACAACATTACATTCAAGTCACAGCATTAGACTTCCAATTTATCCTAAAACAATCACTAATAATCTGAAAATCTAATCTTCATAATATTTACCCTGTTCTGAAGGTATGTACACAAATAGTCATAGTCAACGTATTATAGCTTTAGATTCAGTAAGTTACAACGAGTTGTTAAATTTTGGGAAAATTGGCTTAAAAGTATGCCGAATTAGCTTTTAGCAGTCCCTGTTGGACAGACATCTCAGATTGAATCACTTTGATACTGAACAAGACTTAACAACGTGATAATTCAAAAGGGGGAGTTACAAGTATCGTCTTTTTCCCATTTATTCATGCTGGACTTCAGGGACAATGATGTTTATGTATCACGTCTATGTGTTCAGATTTGGCCAAGATATGACTAAAAGGAGTATCATTATTATACAAAATGTGGCAAATAAGTATTTAATAGCCTCCCTGAGCTATGTGACACCGCCTCTGCGGCAGCTCCAACTGCTGGCCATCAAAAAACTATTTAAATGAGCATCGCAAACTACAATAACTAACTTCCTTTTGTTGTCAGAACACCTGCATGCACCTGCCTCTTTCAACTTATCTTTGCTTATCTTTGCTCCATTTAAAGTATTTCCATCCCTAAATCACATTCAACTTACAGTTTGAAAACTCAATACCAATAAAGCTGACATTCATTTCTATAAATTTCATACAAATTATGCAAGGAGATACAGCATTTCTGGCTAGAAAAATGAGGTGCTTGGGGCTTTGAGCAAGGCTTAGAGTTTAAACCCCTCGTAAATGAACCACACCACTAGAAAGCTCCATCCTTGACGGACACAAAGTCCAGACAGAGATCCAGTAACGTACCTGAGGAGAGGGTGGACGGGGAGGTGGTTCCAGGCTCTTGTCGGTACCTTCGACGTGTTTTAGGTACCATGGTGGCACTGTTGTGTCTCCGACACTTCTTTACGCTCCACCGCCGGCCCGACTTCCTCTCTCCATTGATGAGGATCTCCGTTGTGCCCAGCTTCTTCAGGTATTTCTTCTCCACATACTTTGACTTGATCCAAGCCTCCTTCTCCTGCCTGCAATAGACCACAACACATATGAGGGACTTTTAATGCTTAAAAGTAACGTATTTTATTTTACCATATTTATTGAATTCCTACCTTGAACTGGACGGTAATGGTTTCTTTAAACCTTGTTCTTGGTATGAGCCTTCATAGATGTGGTTAATGACACTGTTTCCAAGCTCACACATTAACTACAAGGCAAAGACAAAGAGACATGACATTAATGGTCTCCGCTACTGGACAGTTTGGGAAATATCCGTATTCACCCTAGAGAGTTAGATTTTTTTCTTCCATGCTGTATGCTAAGCTACGCTAACTGGCTCCTGGCTGTAGCTTTATAATCAAATATGAGCACTGCTGAGTCAAACTGTACCTTTAATAATTCTGGCTCCCATGAGTCCAGTGTGAGGGAGCGAACCTTTGAACAGTGAACTCCGAGACTCCTGCAACGACAACAAAAATAAAATAAAAATTGTGTTTGTGTTCTATAGTCAAACAATTCAGATGTGAAAGGGAAATACTTAGTTAGATAGATAGATACTTTATTAATCCCGCAAGATTTTTATTTATTTTTTGCTCTAGCAGCATTTACTGCTACTTGTAACTACAAGGCAACAGATGGCAGCCACCACAAAGAAAACAAGAGGCGTTTAGTTTCTATACAGGAGAGAAGAAGATTTATAAATGATCATACATTATGGCGTTGCATGGTGACCGGCTGCTCTGAATAGCTGCAAGGATCTAACAGCATAAGAGGGAAATGAGAGGAGCAGCTCCTAATGTCATGCAAATGACCAAGTTCCACAGTGGCACACTAGAAAATAGCAAAACACTGATACTGTGTTTCTCCTCTTTGTTGCCCTGCATTGTAACACAATGTCTGAACTCACTGTGAGAGGATGGGCCCCGAAAGGGAACATGAATATTCAACAAGCGAGGACACACACAGGGATGAGGTTTGTGATTACATCAGCAGTGATAATTGCAACTTCAAAATAAGACACACAACTCCGGAGGGATATTTTTTTCCCATCCAGGAGCTTCAAAACAAATGAGTGTGACGTAACCGAACATGAGATCTGGTTCAGGAAGTTCACCAGGATCTGACTCTGAATTAAACTATTCAGTGGCTTGTTCACTGTGTGTGTATATCTCAGCTCGTCTTTATATTCTCACTTCACCTCCCTCAGTGAAAACTCTCAATCAAAGCCTGATCCAATAAGCAACGTTCCGCACTTTAATCCCTTCAGCAGTGTGTGTGTGTGTGTGTGTGTGTGTGTGTGTGTGTGTGTGTGTGTGTGTGGCAGAACGTGCTTGGAGACTTTAACAGCACAATGAAAGGCCAAAGTAACAGACAGTTGGCACCACTTCCTATCTTCAGTGCCAGTAGCCGCACAGAAACATTGGCAGTGGTGGAAGATGTATTCAGATATTTTATTTAAAAGTCCGTGCACACGCAGTTCTTTGCTTATTTAATTTTTTTATGTTAATGTTTGACCTTTACTGTACATATTTACTGTATGCATGTTTGACACTAGAAGACGGTTTATGGAAACAACAGAGATCCAATACACAACTTGCATTTAAAAAAAAGGGAAAAACCATATCAGACAGAAATAATAATTGAATAATTCAATGTTGAGCATTTTAATTTGTGTTAAAACTTGTCTGGAGGGGATCTTTAAGTAAAGTACCTCAATACCAGCATGAAATCGCTCCATGAGTAAAACACCTGCATTCAAAGTTCTAAGAGATATTGTCTTTTTGACTCCACACATTCTTTATTGAGTCCTAAAGGTTTTTCTTAAGATATCAATTTAATTTCAATGGTCATATGCATACAGGTACATACATGAAATCTGACCTCCGCATTTAACCCATCCTGAGCATTAGGATCAGTGCGCTGCTGTAAAGGAAATGATTGCAACCACCATTCATTATTTCTTTAAATCGCAACTATAGTTTATTTCAACCTTTTTCTGATAGAAATCAACTTCAACTTTCAAGAAAAATCTTAAAAGAAGACAGAATATATAAATCGCAGATATCAGACCCAATTGCAGAAAATTAACAAAACCAGCTCACTTCGATTAAAACAGGCTGATATTTTATCGTTACAAATCACAGAATTAAGGACTAAAATTTACTCAAGTTAAGTTACTCTTGGACTCATTTGGAAAAGTCCAGATTGCTCTTAGATTTCTTTCTTTTTACAGTAATTTGAAATATACAAATGCTTTTTCGAGACTCTACCTGTGGATGCCAGAGCACTCGATACACAGCAGGATGCCCAGGTTGATTGAGGCCCAGCGAGGGTCGGCCTGGCCACAGTCGCAGCACTGCTCGTTCCCCGGCAGACACTGGATCCGCTGCAGGATGGTCTCCCCTCGCACGCTGCGCTCCCGCGGCTCGCTGGCCGAATCGATACTGCTGGTGGACGGAGAGGCCGTTCTGTCCAGGTGCTAAAAATGAACACATCATGAAACATGCATGAGGATCACAAAAATGTGTTCAGGTAACAAAACGGAATTTCAAACTATCAAAATAATCTATTACAAATAAAAGTCTTGCATAATCCATAAAAGTGTTTTTACACGTTTTTTGTATGGATTTTAAGATGTTTAAAACAAAGATATAACGTGTCAAATAGTCAGCTTTCAACATGTTGATAGCAAGATATTATTTTTACAGTTGGACAGAGCCAGGCTAGCGGTTTCCCAGTGTTTCCAGTCTTTATTCTAAGGTCAACTAAACTAACCTGCTAGTTGTAGCTTCATATTTAACTTCTTTTGATTTTGAATCTTCTCATCTAACTCTCTGAAAGAAAGCCGATAACTGCCTTTCCCTCAATGTCCAACTGTTTCTTTAGTGTTATAGTAAGTCTTGGTGGAGCTACTTTTTGCTGTTTTTTGTAACAGTTATTTTAAATTATAACAATGCAGCATTTTTTTAAATATTCATATAATTTAGGCGTAAAGGTTGCGAAATCACTGTCAAGTAAATCTAGCATAAAATAGAAACACTAATAAAGTACAAGTACCTCATAGTTATACTTGAGTACGGTACTTGAGTAATTGTACTTACATTTCCACCACTGCAACAATGCAATAAAGCTTTAAAAACACATTTGTACATGCTTTATGCCCCAGACCTGTGCCGTACCTCTATATAGTATGTGTCTGGGCTTTCTCTGTAGGCCGACGCAATGCTAGCTTGAACTGCCTGAATCCACGACAATCTCAGCTTCTCAGACTCAGCCTGAAGCATGCAGCTCCTGTAAAACAGACAAATCACAATTCGGAAACAGTCCTACCCAGCCACTACTGGAATCTTATCCTACAATTAGTATAGTACAAATAATATTTGTGTAGATTAATATGTATCTGCAACTGTAGGAATACGGTGTTTAAATAGACATGCCAAAATAAAAAGAACAGATGCTCAGATGTTCGAATGTTGATTTAGAATTTGAATGTCAAATTATGAATGACGCGTCATGCTCGTCGGTACAGCCCGAGTTAGCATGCTTAAATGTGCTAATCAACAGTAAATACAAAGTACAGATTCTGATGGAAATGTCATTAGTTTTGAAAAAAACTAAATATTAGACAATTTAAAACTTGGACATGATGAAGGTTTTAGATGGAAAGTGAAGGGATCAATGCAGATATTAGAAAGCCACCCTCTGAGGAACATGCATTTCTGAACCAAAGGTCATGTTAATCCATTCAATAGTCAAGTCTTACTTGGAGGGGGACACGACCTCGAAGCAGAACCTCCTCTCGATGTCCTCACACGGTTTAACAGAGCACAGACGCAGGTCTTCCACCACCACCGTCAGGGAATCCTGCGAAAACACAAACAACTTATCTTTTCTCTTTCTTATAAAAAAAAAAAGAACCTAAACATGACACAAACATAAAACTCGATAAGACTTTCTTTCCTGGCAATTGAAAGCCTCAGAGTACGTGACCATTAGATATTTACACATGGTGTCAACCAAGCAGTACTGTATGCTCCACATTAAGCACTCCGATATCAGCAGAAATGTCTTGACTCACAAACACGACATCGGGTGAGTGCTGATGAAATTCAGAGAAGATCCCCGTAACGTTAAAAATCATTCAAGCCATCCTTCCATTAAATTGCACTTAACCTCTTAGAGCCCACTTTAACCCGGGGGAAGCTGACAGCTCCAAGATATATGGACTTGCCTTGAGCTTCTTCTGATAGACCAGCTGACTGTTCTGTATGGAAAACCACCGTCTGGAGAGAGAGAGAGAGAGAGAGAGAGGGGCGGGAAGAGATAAATAAGTTATCATAAGATGGATATCCTCCCAATCTTTAAGGGAGCAAGGGTGAATCACAAGCATCGAGTGAAATGGGTTTAGCTTTTGGCATCACAACATCGTGACCATGTGAGAATGTATTGCATCGCTTCACTTCACAGCATCACTAACGGGAGGAAACCTGCCACAGAGGGACAGAAATACTGAAATAACGTCCAGAGAAACTGAGGAAAATGCCTATACTATACATTCTTATATTACATTGCATGATATGACTCTGATCAATAATAGAATAATATTACAATATTGCGGAAATACTGTCAAATGTAAAATTCTATATAATGGCATTCTCTTCCATTTCTATTATATTTCATATAATTATTACTGTATAGGGGAGGTTTTTATAGTCTCACGCCAACCCCAACCGCCTGCTTGTCAACAGGAAGTAGAACGTTGCCATGGAGTCAGCTGTGGGCTACAACTTGAGGCAAATATATTTGTTCTATTTTAGTTTACATTTTGTCACAAAGTAGTAGCTATTGTTTGCATCGTGCTCATGGATTTACAGTTAACGATCACTGGATTACTTTGATACTTAAGAAAACTTAAAAACTTGCTAATTCTACTGTAACAAGCACTGGACTCATAAGAATCACCTTTGTTAGTCTAAAAAGTCAAAAAATATGCATATCATGTGCGTTCAGATTTCACCGACTTATGACTGGAAAACGATTGCCTTTTTTGATGCAGATACACAAATCGACCAAATTTCTTTCAATTTCAGTTTTTTATTTATTTCATTCAATAAAAGTACTATCTTTCTGTATTGCACAATACCAATTATTTTTTTGAGAGCCGTTATTCCAATGTAACTTAATAAAACTAGTGTTCTCCATCATTTCCTTATGCATACTACAGTTATTACATTGCAATATATTGAGATGTATTTTTACCTGTTCCAAGTCTTGAAGGCATTGCTGGCCCTCTTGAACAAGTAGCCCTCCATCACCACACCGTTAGGAGAATCCACATTGAACTCCACCTTGGAGTCGTCATATGAAAAGTCCTGAAGGAGAAGAGAAAGAGAGACATAAGACCTCTAAATGAACCCTGGCTATCAGAGAAAAAGGTTGACACGCCAGCTTATTGTTGGCAGGACGCTATTCAAACCTATTAATTGTCAAACAGGAAACAAACCCCTTTTCTGTGCTGATGCGGTTGCATGCGTGCTGTTCCTGGAATACCAGTAGCAGTCAATGCGAGTGTACTGTACATATAGTCCATTAACCAACCGATTCATGCACTGTGCGATCATGTAGAAACGTCACGTGTTAGTCCATGTAAGCAGAGGAGTTGCATGTCATTTTTCTACGTGGCACACTGTGGCATTTCGTAACTCAACAGATGCTAGTGTGACGCATTGTGTTACATAAACAGAGTATGATTCATGGGAAATTAGCCTCCAACCTTTTCTTGACTTACAACATGACATGTAGCACTTTAAAGCAAGCTAACAGAAAGTGGTACACATGTATTAGAGCAGAGTCGTTCCTAAATTGAAGGTTTTTGGGAAGCACAAAAAACAGCAGTGTTTAATGTCTAGGAAGGGAAGTATGACACAGTATGTCCTGAGACTAGTAATTAGCTAAATTTGAGAGGTAATATAATATGAAGTAGGGACAGAACATTAAGTTATCTGAAGTTTTATTTAAACATCACATGCATGCAGCCCTGAGAAAACCTATCTTCTCTGCAGAGTCAATTTAGGCTGCACAAATGCAGAGATATATCAGACATAATAAAAGAAGTACCCGAGAATATATGAAAGTGTCTACTGGAGTGACCCAAATAAAAACAGAATTTCATTTGCTCTCCTGTTTCATAACAGGGTGTGTGTGAGCGCAGAATGACAGAACGACTCGATGCTTTTTACTTGTTTAAATCCCGGCACACATGAGAGACAATGTTTTTGTTGTGTTCCTTCATCAGTTACAAGTTTGTAAAAAAACAATTAAAAAGGAGGACTAAATCTTAAAACACAACTTCAATAATGCATAAAAACATTCTTAAAATGAGTCAAACAATACGTCAGCAACCACTGAATACAAATGAAAGGAGATACAAAGATACAGTATCTTACAGAGATTTCTATAAGATTGGAAGGGAGAAAAAAAAAGTCCAAATATCAAAATCAAGCTGTGTATATCTTCATAACCTTTACACAAAATGATTCATACATCTAGTAATAATGAAAAGAACAATAAATCAATTTTTGTTAGAGAAATATGAAGCAAATAGTCTAATACTGCACAAACTATGTAGGAATTCAACCTTTTTGTCCACATGACTGCATTTTCCTCTGCACCCATCCACCAGCGTGCATTAGATAACACTTATTTAAAATGTACAAATGCGTCATTGAGCATTACACCTGGGACCTCCAAACAGTTTCACATTTTAATGAGAGGCTGTGCTGAGGGAAAGTTGGTTGGGAGTAAGTTGTGGTAGAAAGCAAATACAGTAGTACAACTACTCGCTGTTAGAGCAGTACAGCCACACAGATTACAAAACTTGGCATGCCAACAATTAATCACAAAGATAATACAGATAATAAACGCAATGTAATGCAAAATCAACCCACCAAACTGTTGTCCCACCGGCAAAAGATCTTCATTTTGAAACGTTTAGTGCGCTCCAACAACATTGAAAAGCACCCCAAAAATGTAAAACAAAATATATATATATTTAAAAATAGGCTCCTTCACTCTCTCACTGCGGAGGTTAACGCATCGTGATGTCGCTGTAATTCCAACACTGACATGTGTGCCCTCCACTCCAGCCACCTGCCTGCCGCCCTGTGAGCCTCGAGGATTAGGACAAATTACCATACAGCTGCCGATGGGTCCGTGGCAGGGCGCTGAGGAAGAATAGCGGACTACACTACACGTTACTGGAGCTGCTCTCGACCACAAACACAAGCAGGCTGCTTTGACACTGTGTCTGGGTCCGCTTCAGTTTTACAACTCCCTAAACACACCTCCCCCGCTGAAGAAGGAGGGAGCTTCAGTGCCCTGTTGACCCAGAGGGAATCTATCTGGCAGGCTGCTCAGATCACCAAGCAAACACCACTCAGGGCTCGATTTACCGTCTCCTCTCTACTCACCGCTGCAACTCTGGTTTAAAAATCTGTCGGTAGTCAATGCCGCTTACCTTCAACTGTCAGATTCCTCTCTTCTTTGAATACGACATCACAAACATGCGAGGCAACACTGAGACAAGATGTGCACTGGGGTGGTACACTGCAATCTCTCAAGCCCACGACAAAGACCATCTATTTTTAACGATGCAACGTCACACAGACAGAAAATGAACATCTGTGAATTATTGAGCGAGCTGGGAAACAGCGACTTCCAAATGTTTGGAAGCAAGTCAGCAAATTGTTGTGTGCGGAGCAGCAGAAGCGCTGGATGACGCAGACAACATGTCCCGATGCTGAAGCCACCTGCTGTGCACTACTTAGGTCGACCTACAGGCTATTGCTGCAGAGCGCCAACGCCAAATGGTGAGCCCAAATGGTGAGCCCAGTTGGGAGCACTGATCACTCAGATTGCTAGGATGCGTTTGTTTATCGTCTGTAGGATCCTTCTGTGTATCACAACCAGCTCTCTCTCTCTCCAAGCTTTCCTCCATTAAAGACTGGCTTTGCACCTTCTTCCCGAACATACAGCACTTGCCTGCCATTCAACTAATCTTCAACAGACCTGGTTAACATTGCGACATAATTACAAAAGCCCCAAAAAGTATTTTCCAGTACTAGACATTGAACATACGGGGCAACAAAAAGCCCAAACTGTGGTGATCAGAGAGTCTCAAGTTAATGCTTTTCCTCCTACACTCCTTGAGCATACCAGTGTCCAGGCTGTAGCCGGCTAATTTATAGAGCGAGAGTGAAGATACTGATCTCATACGACATGACATACTAGCGGGAAAAAGGCTTAATATGCTCCGAAGTTAGGAGAAGGTTTGTCAAGGGGAAAAACTGGCATGGCCATTTTCACAGGTGTTCCCTTGACCTCTCACCTCAAGATATGTAAATCAAAAAGGTTCTATGGGTTCCCACAAGTCTCCCCTTTACAGACATGCCCATTTTATGACGATAATCCCATCCAGTTTGGGCTTGAATGTGTTATTTCCTCCTATTCTCAAAATGGTAACTGCATGCTGGTATCCCTAAACAGTCTTGGAATTGCATAAATTGGGTGTGACTGTAAAGCTACGACTCGTGGATCCAATATTCATGTGTGATGATGTTATTCCCCAATGCAGCTATTTCAAAGAGGGAGAGCATTTTTTTAAAACTTGACATCACTGTATACAATGACTTACATCGAACATAACATAATTTAAGCCTCGGGAAACTTTCCAACCACAAACTGGAGACCTGCGGCAGAAGTACTCGCCACCAAATCGCTGAAAAATGTTACTCTTGCAGAAATCTCCAAATATTGTCTTACGTGGTTATCAAGTGGTAATTCTATTTTAGCAACAAATCTGTATAACAAATATACCAATAACAAAATTATTGAACGACTTATGAGATAAAATGAGCATGGGAATGGCCATGACATACCATATGTTCATGGCCTTTTTTTCACTATCATTTGTTCCTGATTTATGACGAGAACGACTTGCTCAAATTAATCATCAGGTTCCCAGCTTTCACATCATGTTTACCACTTCTATGTGGCATCTACTGTTGACCTGCTATCTCCCTCAAAAGGGGTAAAAGATGGAGGTGGACTTGAAGAGATCTAACAACAGTACTTGGGAGGAAAAGTCAAATATCAATGGCTACTCGAGCACGATTGTAATAAAACTTTTATTTGAACACAGCTCATCTAATGAATGCCCCAGGGCGGAAACGTCACATGTTCATGAATACATGTGTTACTTGTCTACCAAGCAAGTGTTGGACCTTTTTGTTCTCTCCTGAAGAATGAGAATATTTCAAGCAACTTCTGGTGAAGCTTTTTGTTTCTCTGACGACTATGTTTAGTAGTAGTGTGATATCATTTTCTTAGAGCTGCAACAATTAGTCAACACAATAGTCAAAGATTATTACTATTTTGCTAATCAAGTAATCCCTGTAGTTATTTTTTAATAAAAAAAGCCAAACATTTGTGAGTTCCACTTCACAAATTTGGGGATTTATGTTTTTGATTGTTTTATATGATAATGAACTAAATATTTGGACTGTTTGGATGTTAGTTGCAGCCCTAAATCTTTTTAAACTATTTTTTTTATGTACTTTTATGAATTTTGTATATACATTTATTTCTGTACCGTGTGTGCCGTGGAATATATATCTAATGGATGTTTATATCTGTGTTAAGATGTAGAGTGTTTCTGTCTGTCATAAAAGCCACCATGCAAACAAACATATTAAAATCATGTTTTTATGACAACATCTATCTGGAGATTCAAGCAGTCAAAACAAATCAAGTGACACACATGGAGGGCAGCATGTAGCTCTGCGCTGCTGATGTAAAGGTAGGAATATAGAATAGCAGGAGGAGCCGACTGCCTTGAACAGGACTTTTCCATTAAATCTGAAGTTAAAAATGAATGGCTCTGGCATTTATATGTGTTCTGCTGCACTGTGACAGCTGGAGCACTTTAACTCCCCTTTCTGCTCTCCCGGTTTCTTGCCTGTACCGAGTAAAGGCCGCCCCTTTGCCCTGTGTAAGTTTACACAAGGCTTATTGCACATGCTCGATGTGATGGAGAAGAAAAGAAACAAGAAAATGCGTAGAGAAGAATAACAAAGTAGGCACACGCTGTTGTAAAAGCAGTGGCGAATAAAGGAAAAAAAGATGCAATGACATGCCACAATTTTTTGCATGAATGAATCTAAAATCTGTCATGTAATATTTCAGATTCAGAAAGTAAACATATAGAGTGAAAACAACAATTACATTGTTATCCATTTCAGGACACTGCAACTATCACTATTCAAGAGGCAGAGGGCGAAGAAGTACTCAGAGTGTAGAAATACTCTGGTACAAGCAAAAGTCCTGCATTCAAAATCTTCCTTTAGTAGCACAAACGTATTAGTCTCAAAATATACCTAAAAGTCATTATGTAGTAGTCTCTCTCTCATATATAGATGTTACTGGATTCTTATTATTGATGCATTATTGTGTTTCTCATTTTTTTAATGGCTAATTTTAAGTACTTTATATTTACTTTCATCAGAATTCATTAATTGATTTATATTTTGTATAAATAATCTAAATGTTGTAAAATAAATGAAGTGGAGTAGAAAAATAGAGAAGCATCAAATTAAAACAAGTACAAGTAAGTGAATATTGTAGAAGTACAACGCTGAATTATTTTCCACCACTGGCAATAGGCGATGTAACAGACGGTTTCTATACAGGCCATTCAAACTAAGAGCTGTGTTTCTAATTGTTTTTTTTTATAAATGATTCAGGATTTACTTCAGCTTGCCCCCAAGGCTTTTGAAGTCTGACTACAGCTTGAAGGAAACTTCAAAGGGTTTTTTAAATGTCCTGTGCTAATACAGTGGGTGCACCATCCCGTCCCCCAACACACTAAACCAAGGAGGAAATTCAGATGAGAAAACAAATGTAGCAGAACTCACCTGCATGAGGGTCTGAGAGGAGATGGTGGCATTGGAAAGAGAAGAAGAAGAAGAGGAGAAAAATACAGCGTTAGAACCACCGGGCTAGTTTAGGTGGGGATAATACAACCATCTTGCAGTCGCAATGCACCTCTGATTATCCTCCTTACTGGTCGACCAGCAATGAAGATGCCCGCAAAAAAACATCACCCACCATCACAATATTTCCTTACCATTCAGTTTTGAATGTGGCTTTAACTCCCTGATCTTGTGTATTTACTACTACAGTACAGTTCCCTTGGTGATGGATGCTGCATGATGCTCGTTGACTAACAACTCTGGCAAAAACAGATCAATAACGTGCCCCACATGTGACCGGACCCTTCCCCGCGGCTCTATCCGCAGCACAGACCACAGAGCCTGGAGGGAGAGTGCTGACCGGAGCTGTCTGACAGATGGTCACTGATCTTGGGGTACACAGGCCCGCTGGAAATGAGGCTTTCTGAATTATTAAATAACAAGATATCAAACAGGGAGTTCCTCCTACATGTATTTATGTGAGCCCCAAGAGAGCCTATTTGAATTCATCCAGTATTTTAGATTTTTCACTAAAAACGCTAAAAATGAAGTCATGGTCGTGCACGGAAAAAAACGGAGGATCCCCAAAGTCAAAAGGATTTGTTGAAACCATGCGGTCAGCACTTTACTGGACTAACAGCATGATCCTACTTAGCAGCACCAACAGAAGATAATGTGCTGACCATCTACAGCAGACAACAGTTGGATTAATATCTCTTAAAAGCACTTAATTCCACCTGATTTGAATGCTTAAATCAATGCCCGGACTTTGTTTGGGGGATTAATCAAACACTTCCCAGCTGCCCAGGTCTAATCCCTCCCCAGTCACAACAGTGCACTGAGCCAGGTGGCAGACTGGATCTTGGAGGTGAGATGTAAGCACATTAACGCCCTGTTAGATTCTCAGTTAACAGCTCAGTATCTACCTGCCAGGAAGTAGCGTCAGGTAAAAGAAAAAGAAAAATCCTGTACACTAATCAAAAACAGTAGAAGAGGTTCCTCCCTAGTTGAAATTGTGCTGACGATGCTCCTATGTATGAAACCTTTGCCTCACCGTTTCCCCTTTTTGGATCTGAAGAGGCAAATCTACTTTTGATCCTATGGGCAAGAAAATGCTGAAGCCATATCAGGGTTCCTGCAGAATTCTCAAAATAAAATGTAAAACTTTTAAAGACCTTTTTCAAATCAGACAAAATACGAGTATGATTGAAAACCGATCAGGACAATATGGCCTGGAATCTATTATTATTATAATCACATTTTATTCAGTATTTCCCAGAAGTTTGTAACAGTAATTCCTAATGATGTAATTAATAAAATCAACACAACGTGCACTGGGATTAGCGTCTGAAAATGGATGGATTTAGAAATCGAAAAATATTATTTCAGTTCATTTACATTTTAGCCTCAACAAACACTTGTCCATGATGAGACAATGAGTTTCTAGTTACTGCAGCTAGCAGTAGTGACTGTGTTTCCTACAGATCTGATCTGGTGCACAATCCACTCTCGGAACAATCTCACTTTTAGTTAATAGATGTAAAACATCTTTTGAAAGCACGTAATAGGAAACAAATACATGTTATAACTAACGTTACGGCCCACAGCGATATTTAAACCAATGCTCTTAAAGATCTGCAGAATTTTTCATTATAATTCTTTAACATTTTGAATTGGTTGATCTAAAAAGAAAAAAGCAGGAACTCACCCTCTGCTGAATGGTTGCATGTTTATGCTCCATTTCCCTCTTCTCCATGGCTGAATCAATCACCAGCTGATCAAGCTGAAAGTCACAGATACAAAAAAAGAAAAAAACAAGTTCAGTGTTTCTGAAGGGACATCCAGCCAAAGGTACATCCTGTGAAACTCTCCATGTTGAGATATAGTACAGTAGAGTGACTACTACTGATATATAGGAGAAGTAAAGGCACTGTCAGAGAGCTAAAGGGTAAAGGGGGGATTCAGAGAAGCTGACTGCAACAGTTTCCACTTGCAAACACAGGCTTAGCTTCCAATTACCAGTTAGGTCAGTGTTTGGTAATGAAGCATCGATTCTCCTGCAGCAGACAACCTGCTGTGGCAAACAAGTTAATCCGTAATAAATAACGTGTTTGTGCACCCAGAAAATATTGGTTTGAACTCTAATGGATCCTTTTCATTGAATGCGCAGGGGAAGCTTTTTATTCGGTGCAACACACCTAAAATCAGATCAAAACTCCAACGTATCAAACGCAAATGATGCATTACGCAACTGGGTCTTGTCGATAGTTCAAAGGAGGATCAAACCAGTTCAAATGGAGACGGAGCACATGGGTGGTGAGTGGTGATGAAGATGCTTTGCTCACCTCAGTAGCCAGTTTCTTCATGTACGGGTCGATCTCATCCAGCAGGTTGTAGCCCTGCTGGAACAGCGAGTACTGGGCGTTCATGAATGACAGCATCTGGGTGGGACAGAGGAATTTGTTGTTTGTTATTTTAACATTATGAAGTGCTACAACGCTGCAGATTACTTTTTTTTTTAATGTGGAATATATCACAGAGATGCAGGTGTTGATGCGTGTCTGCATTGACTCACAGCATCTAGGATCTCAAATTTCTTCTTCGCCTGCAGGACATTGATCTGCAGATAAAAAAGACAGACATGTAAATTATAGATGCGACTGTCTGGAGTATTGATTATTGTTTGATGCTATCTACAACACCACATGCTAATGAGATATCTCCATCTAGTGGACAGTATTTTTCCTCCCTTAACACCAACCTTAATTGAGTTAACGCTTATAAAGACAAAGTACTGTAATCAAGATCTCTGCACAGAAAACATTCACAGAGCAAATAGAATGTCTTAATAGTGTAGAGGTGTGGACTGTTGTTTGGAAATAAACATTGTGATGGTGTCACTTTGAATTCTGGGTAAATGTGACAACATTTAACACCTTTTTTTTTTCCAGAATCAAACAAATCAATTAATGGGGGAAATAACATGAAGGCATTGTGCTTTTTTGGGGGATGTTTGCAGTCAGATTTCTGAACCGCCTTCTGAGCCGTCATCTCAAGTAGAGACAGCAACACAATAACTCAAACAAATGGACAATTGAATGTTTATGACTTATAACAGTGTGATATTAGTACTTTTACTCAAGCGGAAGATCTGTATGCTTCCATATGTCCCAGTAAAAAACACACCGCCGTAAACATGAGTTAAAGCCTTTGCATTGTGCAGCTTAAACAACCTAAATAACATTTTGTGCTACATTTAGGAGGTCACTTATACAAATAGCACATCTCCCTACAGCTTTGACCTTTTCTGCCTTGAGACACTTTCAATCAAGACTCAAAAGGGTAACGTGTCTGAGAGTAGTGAGAGAAAGCTGCCGGCAGACAGAATGAAGAATAGAAAAGAGGGCACGGCCATCACGGCCATCACACTGAATCAGTCTCTTTGTTGCCCGCGGGCGGTCATGGGTAGGAGGTTACAACTTGTGGACAAAATAAACTGCATGCTGCATATGAACAGAGAGGAGAATGTGTCATACGAGAAGGAGGACGGGCGCAGACATCCCTGCGGGCTAAAAGGGCTACGTCACGTCACGGCCATTCCCTGATTGTACAGGCAGGATAAGTCCGTATAGTGGGACTGCAAATAAATTACTTATAAGAACATCAGCCAAATGTTTTACAGTAATGCTCGCCCCTCCACCGTCTGCTCCCATCACAGACATTACACTTGACACAATGTGCGCTATTTCAGTTCAAATGACACACGCACACGCGTTACGCTGCCAGTTGCTTCTTCAGACACCTACAATCTGACGTTTACACTCACTTCACACCATGAATGAGAGACAGGAGTTTGCTCATTTTTTTTAATCCTTTAAACCAGTGGTACATCCATTCAAAAATCCTTTAAAAATTGTTATTTCGTAAATATTCAATAAAATATAAGCGTAAATTCATAAATATATTATATATTAAATCAGATACAGATGGCACAGCTCTGTGTATTACATCTTTTTTTTTTTTAAACAAAGAATGCTTTGCGCTGGTTAGGAGGTACTTGGCTGAAAACATATTTTACAGGGGATACATCACTGAAAAAAGGTTGAGAACCACTGCTTTAAAACAACTCTTTCTGTCACTTTTCACATGAATTAATGAGTGCAACACTATGAATGCTTTCGACTAGAGGCCGTCTGAAAATGTGCGTTGTTATCCCCGTGTTTTGCCAATATCACCCGCCTATGACAGGCCGGCTTTTCCATCCACCGTCGTGTGAGTCTCTTTCGATACAGGTCTCGACGTTTCCGGAGGAGGTCAAACAACACATCGTATGAACTAGTTGTGTTTGAGCGTAACCCAATCTTTTCCTTCCAGGAGTCTGTCTTTATATTGCAAACAGGAACTGCGAGTATCCCAAGCAGGATGACTTTATGACGCAGATTAGTTTGTCAATAGTTTTACAGTCACTATTTCATGATCCAATGTTGGAGGCTGCTATTTTTGTGACTCGACAGCAGACGCAAAACTAAGGAGTTGAAGTTAAAGACACAAAATAGCCAAGATCTGTCAAAAGCGTTTTGCTTCATAGACACTTCCACCTAACTTTACATTCATCTGGGCCTCCTCTTACTCTATACACAACTTGTACTTCTGAGCACTATAGACCTTTTCTTTTTTATGTACGTAAAACTGTACCATTCTGTTCATTCTCAAACAAGGATTCACAGAGACTAACCTGTAGTACGTAGTCCAGAGCGAGGTGACGGAAACACTTGCGAGTGATGCTGAGCGTGCCGCCGGCCTCTTCCACCTCGTGAGGCTTGTTCTTCGGCGCCTGAGCATTCTTCACCTGAGCTATTTCCATATCCTCACGCACCCTGTCGAAGTGCTTCTTGGTGTCTTTGAACTTCCGCACATCCCTAAAAGACACGGTTAGGAAGTGAGACGTTAGTAACTGTACACTGGATCACAAAGTAAACTACATTTCCGTTCAGAAGAATCACAGATTTTTGGATATTTAGCACCAGAACAAAATGTCAATATGAGATCCCAGGTAGCCGTGAGGTTACACTGCATTGTTCATGATACGTCTGTGACAACAGATCCTGGCTGGAAAGGGGTGTACTCTGTTTAATATTTTAAAAACACATGAAAGGCTTTTGGGGGTAACAAGGGGGCAGCTGCTCTTTGAAGGTTCAGGACCTTCTGGCTATTTTCTAATGGTGTTGAATATTTTAAACATCTTAAAAGGTCTGCGGAGATACCTGACTGAAGCACCGTAAATTGCAGGTTTACTCACTCTTTCACAAAGTTGTGCAACTGCTGCTTTACAGACCGCTGAGCTTGATCAAACAGGATCTGGAAGAGATGAAAAGAAGAGATTAACATGGCTTGATGATGCCTTTGAAACACTTTGTATAACCCTAAAGATAAATGGTTTTCATTCATATCTAAATTAGTTAATTACTCAGTTTTGAGTAATGTTTTGATAATAGATTTATATACTGTTTTAATAATTTTTTTCAAGCAAAATGCCAAAAGCTTTGCCCTTTTCAAATTAGGAGTTACATAAAAGAAATATATGATAATTAATTGTTAAAAATCAAACCAGTGGACCCCAACTTTTTTGACGTGCAACTCCTTCAAAGTAAGACGTGTCTATTCAGGGTCCCTTATCAAGTCTCAGATGTCTATGAGTCGTTAGTGGTTCCACCAAAGAAACATTTCCCCTGTATTAAATAAATGCATAATATCCAAAACGGGCCACATTATCCAATATTATTTCACCCAAAAAAATCTAAAGAATGTATAAAAGAAGTTTCTTACATTATTTTGTTAATGTAAGAAACTTTACATTAACAGTAATATAAAACACTGGTGAAAATAAGTCATTGATACCATCTTAAGTTACCACAGTAGTGATTTTCAATATGACAAATAAAGATGTAGTCCCTTTACTATTGAATATTTGCTTATGACTGTTTAGCCAATACAGCACAACACAAATAAAGACAATGCACGTTTTCTGCACAACCTAAAGCATTTTGCCATTTCTCAGTCAAAGTGATACAACTTTTGGAGGGAAAACGACATTTTGCTGCAGTCAAACCTTCAATGTATTTCTAACCAACAGAGGGCGACAAAGCACAATGTGTTTTTTTCTTCAGATGATGCATGCAAATGATGCAAATCTGCCTTTTAATGGCCGTTGGAATGGTGGAGGAATCCCACTCTGACTCAAGCTACAACCACTGCGACACACTAACACTCTCGCCTTCTTTTCTGTGTTTTACATTCAAGATCCCTCCTCCTCTTTTTCGCCCTCTGAGCATATCCTCTGTGATCGCGCCTGCCGTGCTTCTGCTGCTGTTAAATAGGTCACTCGGACAGAGAGGGAGGGAGGGAGTGAGAGAGAGTGAGGAGAGGAGAGGAGGCTTTTGGTACAATGTGACACTGCAGAGTCTGCATCCAAAGCAGACGCAAGGCAAACCCACAAATTGTCAGAGCCCATGTGCTATCACCATAACTGAGCAGCTAGATTGGTTAAAAGGGTTTGCATCCTCATCCTGGCTGAATAATTGGATATACAACTGTGGGTGTGGATTAGAAGATTTGCAAGGATCCCATAAAACTAAGCTTATGGGTGTTTTAACTCCAGGGATTACAAGCACTGATGATGAGTGAGACACTTCTCTATAGTTGCCACTGTAGGCGGTGTACAGAGCGAGCCACCAACCCGCAAAATAAGTATAAATGACTTAAAGCTGACCAGGCTTCGAAATAAATGTGTGGCTGAGATGGAAGTGGTCATTGTATTCTAGCAACTCTAAAAGAGACGCGTTTGTTTTGATGGTGGGTTAAGGATTCATTTTACTGCTCTATAAACTCTGGGCCCAAATAAGTGTGAGAGTGGAACAACAAAGCAGCCTTCTCATCCTGTGTGGTGCTTCATCCCATCAGAAACCATCCCCATGTACTGTATGTGATTAACCAGCAAAGGAATCGCTCCAATGCTGCACCAGACGCCGGCTTATCCAACACCCCAATAACACACCAACAGGTGAGCCAACCTTTGTAGTCGAGTAAATGAAGTGCAACATGTTCAAAAGCTGTTTGACTGCAAAGGGTTTGTGCATGTGTGGTCAATCTGTTTTCCTGAATGCAGTTTAAAAACTGCACGCGAGTCCCACAAACATGCAAGGATTCGAAACAGAATCGGCAGCGGTGGGCAGCGGCCATGAACACTCGGGTGTAAGAGGTTAGCTTGGGCACCGTGCAGACAGGAGTGAGGTGTATGGAGGCTCAATGTCAACCACAATCTTTAAACGTAGCCAAGTCAACTAGCACACATTCATGTTTAAGTGTGTGTGTGTTTGTGAGTGGTGGCAGGAAAACTGCTGTGAGACTTCCTGGCTCTGGGGGTAGTGCAGCCTGTAGCATTCCTGAGCTGCTTTTGTGGCAAGTTGACACCCTACTTTGATGCCAGAGGTCGTCTCTGATGTTCACCAGCCCGACTTAACAATACACCATCTAAAAAGGTACTGTAATGCCTGAAGGAATGTCGTTGGTTTGATTGGCCCAATAATTTGTGAACTATATTATTTATTTAATATATTATATACTGGATGAATTGCCATGAAATTAGGACATCCGTGGTCCCCAGAGGTTTGTTCTCAATGACTTTGGTGATCCCTTCACTGACCATCAACAGTAGCTTCTTCTACAAGTCAAAATCCCCACTTGCAGTTGTGTTTGAACCCAGCAGTATCACTGTTGAGACAATTTTGTTTTTGAGATGTACCCTGTTTTGTTTGTATATTATTCACGCTGAAAGGACAAACGTGCATATGCACAAGCACACAATAACGAGACACACGCTCCCGTCTATGGTTTCACACTGCACTCTGCAGCTAGTGGTGGCGATCACATGCCTTGAAAAGCAAGAAATGCGTCAGCAGGGAAGAAGAAGAAGTCTACAAAAATCTATTTAAGAATGGATGTAAACAATCCAGTTTTTAAATATATTTTAAGTTAGGAAAATAATTTAACGCTTTTGTTAGGATTCAAGGATCCACACATTGCGCTTACATGACAATTATTACTTTGTTTGCATGAAAACTCAGAAATATATCATAGCATTGCACGCTATCATGTTATAACCATAGTAAAACAGAAGTGAACGTGTCTTTAGCTACTTTAATGGCATGTCTTTCCAAGTGAAATACATAAGCATGAGCAGAACGAGAAGGAGAAATACGTAAATTCAAGTGTTTTTTTGCCAGATGAGATCCAAAAGACATCCCTTCTTATTAGCTACAATGACCCATGAGCTAACGGTCACTGGCGTAAACAGTGATGGGTGGGTTAGCTAGTGGCCCCAAATTACATTTGATTGGATAAATATTATAATGTTTTACAAGAGCGTGCTAACTGTAAGTATGTTGTCATGCAGACGTTTTCATGTTAGCATGCCATTGTTTTCAATAAACTCAGACTCTGACTATAGACTATCAGTCATGGTAAAATTATGAATGAGATACCTTTTTGTTGGGATTTGAAATCTGACAATCATCAAATCCTATTCTCATATTTAACAGACAGGTCAACACACGTAATGTGGTCGGACAAAGAAAACACTGTCAAACATGTTGGACCCAAGTAAGTAAGTTCGGAGTATCTGGCACATCTTCCACGACCTGTTATCAGCGCTTAGGAATGGGACGGCTACAAACACCCTCACAATGGACTACTGTCTCATTCCACAGGCATGTCGGGACACAGACCGATCTAATGAAAGCAGCCGAGCAATAATCTTGAGCCAAAATTGGATGATCCGTGCACAAGAGTAAGCACAAAACTTTCAAAAGTGTGGGAAAAACTTTATATCCAGGCAGCTTGACTGATCGTACCTGAACCACCCGGCTTGATTCGGTCAGCCAGTCTTCTGCAGTTGCACGTTTGGTTATAGAGCATACAAACATTTAGGATTTACTACTCCGCTTATTTTAAATCAAAGCAGAAAGTAAGCTGAAGTATTCACTCAACGGCCACTTTACTAGTTGAATTTACAATCCTGGCAGCAACAGTTTTGAAAAGTGAAGCCAATGCCAATAGTTGTTCTTTGTTCCACCCGCTAGTATTACTAGGCAAAAATAAACAAAACAATGGCAAAAATCAAGATGATGACGGCCAAAATGCCAAACTTGAGGTTTCAAAAACCAATGGGTGCTGATGTCCACAGTCAGTCAGTCAGTCAGTCAGTCAGTCAATCTAGTGAAATTCAATACAACTATTCTACCAGAAAGTCAGGCGTTAATTCATTTCTATATTTAAGCATTGAGATAGTTAGTTATATAGTATATTATATTGAAGGAGTTACTCTAACCCCCTCATGTTTATATATATATTTGAATTACAAAAAATAGAAACACATCCCAATATAATGTAGACTGATGAATATAACCTCAATACTAAACCTGTAATTGTACAAAATAGAATTCATGCAAGTGTATATGTAAGGAGAAAAGGCAATATGACACTAGAATAACTTGGATCATATAATGCCTTTTTTATTTATTTATCTATGTGTGATGAATCTGTCCAAACAATGCAACATTTCTGGTTTTCATACTGCTCAAGGGCTTCAAGTCTAATCTCACCACGACCAATGACCGTGCTGATAATATTAAGTATTTAATAAACACAATGAAGTGTTGGGGAAGACGTTGCAGTGTTAACTTAAGTATCAGTTTCTCCGTCAGGCCACTGTAAAGACATTATTTTCATATATTTTTACTCTCTGAACATTGACACAGTTGTAGTCTGTAAGGAATGAGAAGGATTGCAGCGGCAGACAGAAGCAGCTTCCTGCTGAGTCTTTCTTTGTTTTCCAGTTTCCAAATATAACCGAGAGACACTAGCGTTGGCATCTCACATGGGAATACACTCATTCAGTATGTACAGCTTCCTGCATGGAAGTGAAAATGGACTTAATAAAACAATATGTAATTATAACCTAAATTCCTCCATCCAGCCATGCCTTCTCTCTGCCTACTGCACACATAACATAGTCCTATGTATAACCCTATAGCAGCTCAGATGTTAAGTCTCTCTTTGCATCTCTGTGTCAGGCTCCTCTCATTTCTAATGGATGTTTAGAGTCAAACATTAGTCAATAATGTATTGAGTATTCATATAGAGTTTCATGCTTGAACTAAATGAGGACTCTGAAAATCTTGGCCTGATTCTGGTGATGCTTCTGAAGGGAAAGGACGCACAGGCTCGGAGCTAAAGTTAAAAAAAAAGAGCTATACTTGGCGTCACCTTCATACAAACTGAGCCTGTTTGTTCTGTTGTGTCGTGCTAATTTAGCAAGAGAGAGCCGAGCGATTAAGAAATGGAGGGAAGCGAAGGCCAAGACTCTTTCATACTTTTCTTGGATCTGTGCGTTTGCCTGTCTGAGCTCACGTCCTTGTACACGTTAATTTGATGCGTTTATTTTATGTGTTTTAAAAGGCATCCGAGCATGGCTGCAACAAGGACAGTTGGCACTCAGCGGTCCCATCAGTACGGTGCCATTTCATATTGCATATGCAGTGGCAGCTGCATGACAGGAGCATGCACGCAGAGGGACATCCGTCACAAGTAGCAAGATACAAACATCATCATATCTTATTCATTGGAGCCCTGCTGGAGTCCCTCGGCTACAGGAGTGCCACACAGTTAAAAGCCAATGGTGTCTTTCCTGATTAAAATAGGAACACGTAAAAGATGTCAACATAAAATGTTAATAACGGTCTTTAATATCAGTAGGTCACGAGGCTACGTTAAGGTCACATCGTTGTAAATATTATAATTTCCGTGAAATCTTTCATCTCAGGGGATCTCTTACAACACATACTCCTCCAGCTCTGCTTTTACATCAAACTAACAATGAAAACCACTGAGAGACACTCATATTAATGTCCAGTGAGACTCCTGGCTCTAATGGACAGGAGGAGGGGTTCAGGAGGCTGAAAACCCAGCTGAGCTCACAGTGGAAGTGGCCAGCTGGTTTCAGGCCAAACCCTCGCTCTCTTATGGTCTGTAAAGTGTAACACATTGAACCAGTCAACAAGAGGATACGTTAGACAGAAACACTTTCAGACAGATGAAGGCTCTGAAGTCTGCATCTGACTGAGAAGAAGCACAATGTGGTCCTGAAACCGCCAAAGCTCTAATATGAAGAAATGTACCAAAGACCAGCATCACAAAAAGAACCGGCTTTCCAATAAAACAAAGAAATTAACAATACGAGCTTCACAAAGTAGTTTTTTGCATATAGAGTTAGTTTAGGGATCACTCACGTATTCATATTTGAAGAACTAAAGAGCCAAGCCTTTCATAAGATCAATTATTATCATCTGATGGTAATAATTAAGGTAAGTAAGGGTGAATGTACATTCCGTTGCCAGTTTATTAGGCACACAAATGCCGTCTGAGACAACAGTCCTGCAAAAGATCCAGCCTTCATGAAGGTTATAATGTAAGTTATTATTTAAGGTGTTCAACTTAAAGCATATTTTGTCAGCTGTAGTTTGTGGTGCTGTTGAATTTGATGCTGTTAAGGTATTTCCAATATTTAGTTTATCCTCATTGATCATATAATAATATCCTACAAGATGCTACCAGATAGAAACTAAGTACAGCAACCACTCAGAGTGGATCATCTAAAAAAAAAAATGGTTTGAAAGTTTAATAAAAGCAAAATTCACAAAGAAAATATGTGCTCCTGCTGTGTGTAATTTCTGCATATTTTTAAACCTAATTGAAATAGTTGATGAGAACGGTGAGAGAGCTGTATATAAAGGTTATTACTTGTACATATATTTGCACTGTCTAACTTTTCTGCCTTTTGCACATCTGGTTGGATGCTTAACTGCATTTCATTGTTTCAGTACTTCTTGTGCAATGATAATAAAATTAAATCTAATCTCCATTACTGTATAACAACCGCAACAATTTAGTGCAACAAAAAAACAAACAGACAATTGGCAACAGAAATCCTGAGAAACATCCTTATTGTCCTCTGATGCACACTCCTGCTTGTCTTTTGGCTCTGGAGCAGCAGAGCATGCCAGAGTTTTATTTTTCATTGATGTGATTACAACCTTCACTTCACTGGCTCCCCCACTCCAATATATATCAGACAAGAGAACATTATTGTCTGGCTACATACTATCTACAGTCACGCACATACTGTACATATGTAACCCATTCAAGGTCACACAGGGTTAGTACTGTCCAGCGACTAAAGCTGATCTACTTCTGGCTGATCAACCCCGGGCCATTAACCCTTTAATTGTAAAGCAGACCCCACTCTCTCTCTCTCTCTCTCTCTCTCTACCAATACATTGGAGGTGAATGAGGGGGAGGGAGTGGCAGATTTGCAATGACACATCTTTGTTGGGGCTCCAGAAACTTAAAGGAATGTGATCCACACACCCACACACGCTTTGCACTTTACAGCATCGTCAACCACGCAACAGGTTCAAGCAAATGGGCTTCAAAGGGCCTCGGAGGGGCAGGAGGGGGGGGCAGTTATATTAGAGGCGGGGAAGGGAACCGACGCAGCAGTAAAGCAGAAACGCTGTTCATGTCAGGGGGAAGATGTACATTTATGAAAATACAGTAACAAAACCTGGGAATAAGAAAAATATTGAAAGAAAAATTGAGTGCTTTTTCAGCTTTGGGAGCTCTGTAGTGTTCAATGTCATTCTCTTCCTTTGTGTTGAGTTGACAACAGCTAGACCGGCTTCCCAAAATATGAGCGCAGTGCTGTGTGTTTTTGTAGTTTGACTGGAACCAACAGAGAGGTGACTCTTACATATATTTCATATCTTATGCTACTTATCTCATTTCCAGGTTGTGGCCACTGGGCCACTACAATTAATAACTGTAGTATTTCTTTCTTCTCAGCAAAACAAAAACTTCTTTGGGCTGTAGTAATTCTAACCTGTAGTAAGATGTAAACCGTTGAAGACTTGATACAAGTTGATTCAATACATTGATTTAAGTGTTTATTGATTAACTTTAACTCCCCTTGTTCAGCAGCCACAGTTTTATGCTTATAAATAAACAGATAACATGAAGCATACTACAGCATTTGGTCTTCAGTCAAGTCTATAAAAGGATGATTAATGACAATATTATACATTAATAAACACTTAAAATGTCCTTATATATGCGCATAAGTGCTTTATAATGTGTTACAAACTATTGCAATTAATTAATTATTAATAGATTACTACGATGCATAACTGTATTATTAAGTAAAACTAAAAGAAAGGATAAACACCTTCCAATTCACAACCTGGCAACCCTGAATTTTCATTATGTTAATGTTTTTTAATTAATATACCATTTATAAACCATTAGAAAATTCATTAATTACAATTCATGGGCCTTATTAGTTAGTAGTTCAAGACAATTTACAACATTCTTCTCATATACGGGGACTGTCTGAGAAGTGATGAAGCTCTGACTGACAGGTGCAGTACTGACAGTTACACAGCGACTGACAGACATATTTAGTGATGTGTGAAAGAAGAAATTCTTGCGGGATCGGTTCTAGGAATACAGGACCCTCGTGAGGCCTTAAATGCCAGTTAATGTTGGATGATATCATTGTGCTGCTCCGTCTCAGTCCACTGTATGTGGAGCATATGGGGGCGGTCTGGCGAGCAGGCTGACTTACCATGTGGTAGTTGATGATTTCCTGGAGGCTTTCACCACACTTCTCCAGGCACTCCTGCAAAGCACGAAAAGCACATAATAGCATCATAATATATAAAACAAATATTCTCAGAACAGCTGCTGTGTTTGCATTTGAGAGTAAAAGTAGTAAATAAAAACGGTCAAAAACTGAAACCAAAATCTAAATAGCAGGATATGAAAGGAACTGTAATGCTAAATTTAAGATAATGTCACTTGAGTGACACTGCAGGATTTCTTCTCTTGAACTTTGCACAGGAAAAATATATATAATTGGAGGCCTGCTTCAGTTTCGTTCTTTCTTTCTTTTTTTTCCCTTACAATGGAAACTACTAATATGAACAAGGCTTTAATAAGAAACTCTCAATTAGTCTCACGGTTGGAGCCAAGAAGGCATTTAATAGTACTTAACGTCAGCAGCAATGAAACAGTCCAAGACGCTGGAGCTGCGGGCCGAGCCAGAAGTAAGTTTCCAGACCGCATAAGATGCTCACTTACTAATCTGTGAGTAATCAGGTTTACTCACACACATTCAGGCTAACACCCGGAGAGGAGGAAAGCCCCCGTCCCCAGGAGACAATTACTCTCGCAATCCTATCCACTAAACGTCAAAAAGAAATATGACAAATAAAACCACAATAAAAAGACTATACGGTTTTCAAATAGCGCTGCTGGATGAAACGACTTGGACTCATCAGAAACCTCACCGAGATCGTCTCATCCTTCTTGCACTGCTGAGACAAATCCCGGATGCCGTTGACGAAGAGCTTGTTGGCGCTGACGTACGCCTTCCCGGCTTCAATCATCCCACTGCATAGTTTCACCAGCTGAGGAGGAGAGACACACATTTGGGAGGTATAAATAAAAAGCTGTCACTTTCACACCTCATCATATTAGCATTAGATGGGCCGTTATCGTTGAGCACACTGAGTTGTTTGCTGTGTAGTTTCTGGGAATTTGGGTTCTTTCAATATCTTGAGGAGTTTACATTTGACAATTGCACAGTGTAAGTAATGCACAGTGTTTGATGTAGGTGAAGAAAAGCATTAGATTTAAAAACAATAAGCAATAAAAACCAGCATAGTGGATAACAGATGCACTCCCCGTTGGTGTCTATATGTTCACCCCCTGACATCAGCATGCCACGCGACATATTGCGAACACTCTTTGCCTGTCAGCAAAATTGTTAGATATTTGTCATATTTGTCAGCCTGTATCGTTCAGCTCATGAGAGGAAACTTTTTTCGTTTTAACGACAGGCTTTGGTTTTTCCAGCCTCTTTTATTCTCCAGCAAAGTCCCACTTCCTCCCAGCTGCTAACCAGACATACGACTGAGCCATTCTTTCAATTAGTTTAAAGGATGCTTATTTGTCAGTTAGATGAGAAGGTTGATACCCTTTGTTTTCCACACATACTTTACTTGGGCAGGCCGCCCAGATTTATTATTGGCTGCCAAAGTGTATTTGGCGACACAATTGTATTTTGTTATCCATCTGAGAGAAAGATGCCTTCCATGATCTATTAACTGGAGGACGACCTCCCCTCGCTCCACCCCTCCTCCGGTTCATTCTGCGATCACAGAACTGTCTCCTGACAATCGCGCATGCGCTGCAAAGAAACACGAGAGAAGAAGACGGCTGGCCGAATTTCTAATAGAATCAATCCAGAGTTCATGAATGATTTACAAGAACAGCTCTGCACAAATTTGTCTGACACATTTAAGTTAACTCCCTTAACCCTTAATCCCCATTTAGCGATAGCGACGCCTTGAACTAAATGTTAATACCATCCTTTTTTTAATAATTATATATAATGTCTTACTGGTATCGCTGTATTTTTGTCAACTTTTAACTGCACCAATAAACAATACAATTAAATTGAATAGAATTTGGCATTTAGTGTGTAATGTAGTTAAAAGCTCCTCTATCTATGGCTGAGTATTAATCAATTGAAATATGGAAACCTGAATATTTTCTCCTCTGTTAAACCCTGCAAAAGGATTAAATCAGAAGCACTCATTATGTTCTTCCACAGCAGTCCATAGTTGTTTGCAGCCATTCCAATGTGTTCAATTGAACTGGTTTTAATCATGCATCAAATGGGAGATGTGGATCTTTAACGTAGAGCTGAAAAGCACAGAACTATGTTGGAGGTTTTCAACACTGATGATAGTAAAAGGAGAACAGACTAATCCTGGCTCTCACAGACACACACTCTAATTCAATGTCGAAGGGAGCAGATGGACCGGTGACACAACACGCGTTACAGGCTAAACATCTGGCTGCCTCATCAACCGGGTTTCTTGAAAGCCAGTGGGAGTGCCTCGTCACGCTTCAGCGTACCTCAGCTGAATTTATCAACAGGACTGAGCGACATTACGCTGTCCACTACGCCGACAGTGGAGTCCAGCAATGTTAGTGTGGGATTAGGCACTGCAGAGTATGATGGTGACAAGCAGTGCAATGGGCAAGCTGTGTCTAAAGGCTGCTGCAACAAGATATGCTGTGATGGAATATGGAGAATAACAAACCAACATTCCTCATTTTTAGTCATTTTCATCCAATATAGTAATGCTGTATAGGGATCAGTGTGTGAAATACCCTCTGAAAAACAAAACCATTAACAGGCTGTTTCCCAGAACTGAAAAATAACCCACGATTATTTCCAAACAAATTCAAGGCTCGTTAATAAAAAAAATAAAGTATGTTTATAATGCATTGTACACATAAGCGCCATAGAAAGTGTTAACAAGTGTTTAAATAGCTTTACAAGACCAGATGGACCAGGAGATAACGGGCATTGGCAGCCAAATGTCTTACCTTATCTAGTTTCGCCTCAATCTCCACAACCTCCGTCTCCACTTCATCGATGTTTGCCCTGAAAAACAAAAAGCAAGAAAAGTGTTTAAAGCATGTGTGGTAATGTGTTACTGGATGACTAAAATAAATCCCATGAAGGTAATTTATCTCATTTGGAAAAACAGCCGTTCAACAATAATCTGCGTGTAATTTCCCACGTTCTCAGAAATGTGTGGGTGACAGATGGAGTTTTTGCACGTAGCCAAACCCGGACATGTTCGAGCAGCAACAGGCGAGCGTTTGGGGGAGCTTTAAGTGAGCGAGACGGCGTCCAGGGAGCAATTTAGCTCTGTCAAAACAAAGTGACAGACGAGGTCTCGACACGCGAGAGGGAACACGGCTGTCTGGCACATCCCGAACCCCAATCCACCTACTTTCACTGTCGACACCACCGCCACTAATACCACACCCAACCACACAGAGAGAGGTGTGATTTACACTGCATGACGTAGCCCCTAAATGCACCACTCCCCGGCTTCTCCACATGCTGGTGTCAATAAGGAGAGCGAGTATAATGAATTGATCCCTTGATAACCTGCTGCTCATCCTGATGGCATCTGCTTCCTGCTGCACAGTGGGGCGTCATAGGAGCATAAATATGATAATAGTCCGCCTCGTCATAAAGCCACAGCTGCATATCTCAACCAACTATTTGGACAGTCCGCCACTTTGGTCCAGACCTAAACATCCCAAAAACTGAGCCAGAGACATTCATGTGCCCCAGAGGGTGCATCTTAAAGAATGTGGTGATCCTCTAACTTTTCATATAATGCCACCATAAAAAGGTTGACATTTTTGGCTGTTGGATGATTGCCATGGAACTTGGTACACGCATGTATGGTGCCCAGAGGATGAACTGTAATCATTTTGGAGATTCTCTGAGTTTGGTTTATGACATGCAAAGCTAATGACTTCTCATCGGCCTCAGATGTACTTATTTAGTGCTGTTAAATGAATGTTCCCTTTATAAGTTTTTTATCCGTTGACAAAAATATCACATTTCTCGTTTTAAATGGTTACTTTTTATTTGTATTTAGTCTCTTATAAAGTATTAACATCTGACAAGCGCTTTTGAAGAAATATACTGGCAGCAGGGATAGTTTGGTTGTGGGGTTGTATGAGGTACTCATCAATAGTAACCGACAGATGCAGATAGATGGGGGTCAGCATGCCCCGAGTATGCAGCAGCTAAACTTATTTTAGTCACCTAAAAATAGGCTCACCTCATTAAATCAATATCCGTTTAAGTGTACCCTGTTTTTAGAATATTTTCACCGCTTTATTTTGCCTTCAAACTGCCTTTTCCTCAAAGTCACAAGACTCCAGGGACAAAAACAGTTTGGATTAGTTTCACTTTCAGTTTAGTTCCCCATCAGAAATTATTCTAAATAGTGTACACTTAATTATTCTATATCTTGATAAGTTTTTAGGATGATCTTACTTTTAAGCTGCTAAAATATGTTTTGCTGTTGCCCTCGTCTACAGCAGGACATTACTGCCATATCTACAGTCGGTAAAACCCTGACTATGTATAAGTTCCTCACACAGCCCCCCTTCAAAAACACCTATACTATCCCATTAAGTTCCGTTTTCCATTTGATGTCAAAGAAAAAACAAATCACACACACACACACACACACACAGCAGCTCTGTGATGAGTAGCTGTGGCATAAAACCAGCCACAGCTGGCAGGATATATAAAACTTGTATCTCTGTCTCATCTCTTTCTCGCTGGCCTTGGGTGGATTAGCCGGCTTGGCCGAGGCTGCAGAGAGCTCAGGGGACGGAGGATGGCACGTGCTCTCATACTCCCCTCCACCCCCACAGCTTTTACTCTCACCAGCTCCTCTCTTTTTATAAGGATCTGAGGAAGTGAGGGGGTGGGGGGGGGGGGGGGGGGGGGGGGAATACTCCTGAGAGGAAATATCTGTCAAAAGCTCCAACTCATGCAAGATGGAAACATACATTACTAAAATAATCAATACCATATTATTCCACATGTGGACGTGTGTTATTGTAACCTCAACTGATCTCCTGCTGAACAGCCTTCAGCCAACCACACCCAGGGATAATGTTGCTGTGAGCAAAGCTGTTTTCATTGCTGATGTCATTTTTGAAACTGCCCTTTTTATGTGATAACGCGGAGCTTAGCGAGCTCTCGCTTTCCAGGAGGCTCGTTCTCCTCACGCCTTTCAGCAGCGGCCACGTTGATCCTGAAATGTTATTTTAACATTATATTTTCAAATACCCAACAGTTTGTGAATGAACCGTTTAAAACTTGCTCTTAAAATATGTATTTAACTGTGTTATATCAATGTGCAGAGACTTCAGACATGCTTTAAATGACTATTCAAGGTATTTGTGGACGATTGGATTCACAATATCCTTTTATGGGACTATACAAAAGTTGAAAAGGGTCAGAAAAAGGTGAGGTTGTGTTTTATTTTTTGCCATTTTCAAGCCTCAGATTTAGGCAAAAGGTCAAACAAGTGCTAGGCGAAGTAAGACGGGTCCTTTAAGATGCAGGAAGTCTTCCGCAGGCAACGGGATCCACTCTGTGTTGCTCATGAATGCAGCTGAACAAGTGGCTCAACGTAGTGACAGCCCGGCTAACTGTTCCAGATGTGCGGACCCACTCCCTCCCCTCCAGGCTGTAACCCCCCCACTGCCCCGTCTCGCTGCACATGCCTCCCATAATGGATGCACACGGTTTCCCGCAGGCCCGTAGCCACGGCAACCATCTCCTAAATGGGCCGGAGAGATGGTCCCCGATGTGCTTGTGAGTTGACCCTCATTCACACCACGGGGGAGCAGTGAAGCTAAGTAGATAATAAACCTGACTCACAACACAGCTACTGTGGCAAGAGATGACCATCCTCGCCCCATTAAAACCTCATCAGGAGACTATTCAACAGCAGTAAAGCAACAACACAATACTTTTAGAACTGGTCGAGGCAGATTGAGATTACATGCCCGTGTTTGTGTGCAGAATTAAGATGGAATCATTTATGTGACGTGGAACTGTGCAGTTAAGCAGAGGCGTGAAAACGTCATTAACACTGAGATTGTGCTGAGCAAGCAGCAGCTTTGGTGGTTTCTACATGCTGACGGTGCGTCCAGAGGAACGTCTGAGGTGCCGTTTTACTGGCCCCGAGTCGCAGAACACCTCCATTTCTCCTCAATTCAGGAACCACCACACGTAATAACTAGTTTCACATGATGCTTAAGGTTAAAGTCTTTTGAAATGTTTAAATAAAACAAAATTTTGTCCATGCTGGCATTTTTGTGGAGTGTGAACGGAAACATTTCTATTCTTCCAGTAAGCAATGGTAGGGAAAAGTTATTTTTTTGTGCTTTTATTTGGTCAATTTCTTTTTTCTTTTTTTAATCATCAGATTTTCTAAAGCTTATTATACGTAAAATATTAATCTATAAAGTAACCAGTAACTAAAGCTGTCAAAAAAAAAGAAGTAAAAAGGTGAGAAAAAAAAACTCTGATATTTGGCAGAGTAAAGGTCTAAAGTAGCATGAAATGGAAATACTCAAGTCAAATATATCAGGACATCAAAGTACAGTATTTGTGGCTTGGCTGCTGTGTGAGAGCTGCGTGGCTGGGAGGGATGCAGGTGGGCACGGACGCCCCAGAAGGTTGTGTTTTAGAGGGTGAATCCCGGCAGAGCAGCCTGGTGGTCTGGAGGGAGAACGAGCAGGTGGGACGCTAAGGAGGGAGCCAACACTGGGTCCAGGTAGTGACCCCTAAAATACAGCCGTGGCCGCCCCCTAACCAAACCGCCAGCTGGGCCACACCGACTGAACCTACAGCCGGCGACCCGCTGGGGAGAGCAAATTAGCCAATGAGTGATGCGGTGATGTCAGCTCACTCGTCTCTCTCTGCCAGCATACAAATGAGAACAGCTGTAGAGCAGACTACATGCTAGCTTCAAGTGATCCTCAGCAATCAGCAGACTGTTTGATATCAATCTGCTGTTTGCTCCTCAGCATCTTTAATCTCAATTCAAAACCTGCCACAGAAGGTTGCGTCAGTGTGGAGAGTTTGGGAGGGGACAGTGGAGTGGAGGAGGGGGAGCCGAGAGGTTGGAGACGGAGGGGGGGGGGGGGCCCTCAGACAGACAGCCCCGTCTGTCTGAGGGCCCCATTGTGAGAAAGACACTTCCTGTCTGGAGAAATAGCAGCATTTTGTTATAATATTGATTGCTTTAGTGTCCTAATTGAGGCTGGATTGCAGAGATGGGTGGCTGACTGGAGGGGGTGGGGATGAGCATATCTCCTTCAGCTACATTGAACAGCAGCTTGAGTTATTCTTAGCTGCCTGGCTCCTGGTGCTGCCCTGCCCTGCTCTCCTCCTCCTCCTCACCACTACATGAACTAATGCAGGGTCAAGGAGGCCCCCCTGGCTATGCAATGCCAAGCAATCCTACCTAGTACATTTTCAGAGTCACTCATAAATATCTTACCTCCCAAACCACTTTTGATGTCATAATATTTAGAGCAACACTTTAAGCTTTTCCAAAACTAAAAAGAGCAAAAAGGTTTACACTCCAGCAACTGCAACCAAAGTTATCCAAGACAGCAGGGTCATCCTGGTGTTCATCCTCAAAGCCTGTCCTCTTGTAACAATAAGGTAAAGGTAAATGGGTGTCTCACATTTTTCCTTATCTCATATAGATAGAACAGCTGTAGAGGAGACTACATGCTAGCTTCAAGTGGAAACACAACAACAGTACAACAGACAGGAACTAATGGCACTTAATTAGCAAGCTAGCTATAGTTGATACAAATTCAATTAATAGTTGCTAGCAAGAAATTCAAAGTCTGCTTTTGTCTACCTTTAAAATCAAGGACCCCTTGTTTGAAGAGTTACTGTTATCACTATATGTGTCGCGCAAGAACAGAAAGCTTGACAGGCATTCAACATAATGGGGGAGGGGCTTAGTGGACAGGCAGTTGCTGCAACAATAGCTTAATTATGACCTTCAAAGAAACTTTTACACTCATCCAGTTGGCGCCATATTCACATCATCATCTGAATAATTTAAGAATTATACCACCCTGTAATCTGTCGTAACCCAATGCTAATGCATTTAAGGTGCAGAGGGAGTTCAAATGTCTCCGGTAATACTCTCCCCAACATGTGCTCAACGCCCTGACTATTGTTTCATAAGCCCAGGCTTTTATCTCCGCTTGAAAGCTTAGCTGTGCTCCTCATACTTAAAACAAGCCCGCTTTCTGTTCCGAGAGAGCCGAGCGCTCGGGCCGCACCGTAAACACCGCTCACCGCTCTGCACCAGTCTGTAGTGCGTCGCCTCTTCAACAACACACATCTGCACTAATGGCCTCACAGACGTGACACGTCTCCTGCAGCTATGATTACTCATTTATGCTTCTATTACAACATGCTGGAGGCCGTAGCATTTAGGCCATATCAATGTAGCTGCATGCACTGGATCCATCACGGGGCTAACATGCATGTCTCATGTGCGGTCAGTATATTAAAGCCTTGTTGCTCTTCTACAACTGGAGGACAGTGCTCAGCTCCCCATCCCCCCTATAATTGCAGACCGTGCCAAATATGTGTGCAGCCAAAACAGCTGAGTGGCAGCCATTGACCAAGCCCCGTTTCTACAGCAGCATTCATCTGCAGACGATGCCTCCCAGCCCACCCACTCATTCATTCATGCAGTGGACTTAACACTGAGACCACCAACACTCCCCAGCAAACTATTTCCTCACGGGGGCCTCGAGTGTCTGATCTCTGCCAAGTGTGAGGAGAAACCGTGTGGCTTTAAGTTCAGGAGAGGGCAGGACCTTCCAACCTTTTGGGGTAACATGGTGTCACATTACTGTTGCGATCTCCAGAAAACGTATTGATTAAGTGATCGTTTTAGGTCATTCTATGAACATTAATTGGTTCCTGTTTCTCACGTATGACTTTGGTTGGACCAAAAAGCATGAACATGTGACCTTGGGAATTTTAGACATTTTAAGAATTCATTAAAAATAATAATTGATTGATGAAAAGTAATCATTCATAGCAGCCTTATTTTACAAGTATGAAACAGACTTTACGTTATTTTATCAGAAATAATGATGATGGGTAGAGCCAGCATTTGACGATTGTTACCGTAATCGTCACAAAATAGTAAAAAAATATTTTTGTTTAAAAGTATATTCAATGTACAATCACAGTTGACAAATTACTTAAATGATTAACCGATTATTTTAAAAAAAACAGGTGGAATTCAGAAGTCAGTGGACTTGAATCAAATAATAGTTTATTTTAATATTTTAGATCTTCCGAGATTTGTTATTGTCTCAATAAAGGCCATTTTTCAAGACATCGATCATCAATCAATCATTTAGTCTATAGCATGTCAGAAGATAGTAAGTAACCAGAGCTCATTGAGCCTTAAAATGTCTTTCTTTGTCAGACAGACAAAAATAAAACATGATTTACTTCCCTCATTCTCTTACGACCTCAGTGTGTGTCCAGTGTCCTGCCATCTAAATTTTCCAAGATGAAAGCCAAACCCCTCACTGCTCTGAAGGCTCTCAGCAACTGAATCAACAGTAACGCGCCACACTGCCATCTGACGGAGCTCGTCCTTGTGGAGAAGCCCCAAAAAAAGTGGTCTATTTTAGCAGGAGGACACAGGTGTAGCCTTGTAAACCCCTAAGAGAGACTCATAGGCCGCTGTGTCTGCATGAAAACCTGCCGCCTCACGGTAGTATGCCTCCGCCAAACAGTCAATTAGTTTATGTCCATGTCTGTCTCAAATGTCATCACTTCATAAAATTGCTATAATTCGCATATTCATTCTTAGTTATGGCAAAAAAACATGTTTTGTGAGGTCACAGTGACCTTTGACTACCACATTCTAATCATTTCCTCCTTGAGTCCAGGATGAATTTGTGCTAAATTTGAAGAAATGTTCCTCCAGGAGTTCCTGAGATGACGTGTTCACGAGAATGGAACACACGTACGTACGTTCTGAAAGACGTATGGACGGACGGACAACCCAAAAACATCATGCCTCTGGCATCAGAACTGTATTTATATGAGACTCTCAGACATAGTGGATCTACTGTAAGGCAATACAGAAATCATACAGGAGGGTTACAATTAATTCTCCCAACCTAATTCTGCAGTTTTGTTTTTACTTGTGATGAAAAGCGTCTGAAATGCAAATCAGATGCATACACACATACAGTATATATATATATATATATATATATATATATATAAGCATTTTTATATATGTAACTTTCAAAATGCTTTTATATATATAAAAATGCTTATATATATATATATATATATATATAAATAAATAAATGCTTATATATATATATATATAAATGCTTATATATATATATATATATATATATATATATATATATATATATATATATATATATATATATATATATATATATATATATATATATAAGCATTTTTCCAGCATTTAAAATCACTCTTGTGTTCCACTTGTTCAGTCTCCACTGTAAATTCAGTTTAGAGCAGCAGACTTCTACTGTATATTGTGATTTTAATTGTCTTCGTTATTAAGTATCAGGAAATTGAACAATAAAGCTTCAAAATCAGAGTTGATGTTTTCACAGGAAATTATTTGAGCCATCTGGGACAAAACTAGATTAGACAGGTAACCATATATATGTTTTATACATGCATTTTAACATGCTTTTATTCCAACACTGCATCGGAATATAACATGAGGCTACTTTGTGATGATAACTCATTATTTCTATTATGGGGGAAAAAAAAACACAGTTAATTACCTCCAATGAAATCATAAATTTAACATTTCTGTCAGATAAACCTCATCAGGCATGAACAAAACTTAGTTTCTCCTATTTTCCTCTCCCATCCACCGGCAGCAGTGGATTATTATCATATATTATTAACATTATTTTTTATTATCATATATTCATAATATTACTCGCGTAATAACACGGTGAAACTGCCCAATGTATATTTACTATTTAAAGCTTTCCATTTAATACTGTATGTGGATGTAATTCCTAACATTTCTATGGCCTCTTTATTCTATTAACTTGTGTTAATGATTATAATTCACTTTACTGCAAACCAATTCTTGCTATTGCAATAAACACATTTCTCAGCGAACATCACAATTTGATTTAATGTCATAATAAGTGCAGTTCTATTGACTCTTCGTGTAATGAACAACTCTGCCTCGTTTACATGAATGAGCTAATCAGGAAAACAGAGTTAACAGAGCCAGATGGTCCTCCAATTTCACCACAGTGAGCCCTAGTTACACATGCTTTGGATAAAATATCTATCAATATCATTTAATATCCTTTCCTCGTCATCTCAGAGGGAGAAGACGGGCGCAGCTGTTATACCAAGTGAGTCAAGTGTACCCATCATGCCTAGAGGCAGCCCAGAGCTCCAAAGTCTCATTTTTCACAATGACAGACTAAAGTCAACAAGGTGTCAGTCCACCAAACTTGAAAGCATGGATCTTTGTTTTTGAAATCATACACCTCAGGCTGTCGCGTCCTCTCCGTTAGGATTTCCCCAGGGCCTGAACTTTGAATAGGATGTCAGAAACGTACTGTATCTACATGCGCAGCTCAGCTGAACATACTGTAACATGAGAAAATCTCTCATCAGAGAGTTGTCTGGAATGAAAAGAACAGGAGGGAAAATTATAAGATTGAACGAGGAGGAAAGAGGGGAATTTGATTCTGGCTGACGATACGTATTCCTCTCTCCGGGCTGCACACGACCTCTCCAGAATCAACAACGCTGATGTTTTTTCTAACTGAAGAAGATATCTAGTCTGGCGGCGGGTTGAGCGATCCACCTTGGATGACCAGTCCGCCTTCTGAGGGTGAACCTTTGCCTGTCTGCATCCTCCTCCTCCTCTTCACTCCTCTTCCTCCTCGGCCCCACCCCTGCCAACCCTGCCTTCTACATGCTCATGGGTTGGCTGTGTGGTGCTTCTCTGCAGACCAAGGCACATAAATCTTGACGGAAAGCGCAGCCCGAGAGCTTGACGCGTCTCCTCAGAAACACGAAAAAAAAACCACATTTGGTGTTTTTGTTACCCAACGAAGCCACAGACAGAGGACAAACATATTTCAAGCGTTTAAAATAAAGGCTTCACTAGTGAATTTCTGAAGGCCAACACCAATACCAAAAGATTGATTATTGTCAATATCTTTATATACTGTATGACCATGACACTTTAACTGCCGAGGAAATCTAAGAATAATTCAAAAGTCAACTGTAAAAAAGAAAAAGAAAAAATATAATTTAATGCTGGTTTGACTGACTGATTTTATGTAGCTGTGGTCAAACAAAACCCTTAATTACAGCAAGAGAGAAACGCATGACTCGACAATATCCCATAAAAAGGGCCAAAATTGGTCTGACATATTGGCAAATAATACAAATGTTGCTCGGACCAGGTTTTATGTATTCAAAGGGGCTGTGAACTCTCATTGCGTACCAGAGGACAGACGATATGTTAGTGGTTGATCCTTGTGAATCCATTACAACATCCATAAGCGTTTACAAGTGATTGATTTCAAATTATAAAGACTATTGTAAAAAAAATGAAAAAAGGGGAGCAATTTAGGGTCCAACTTTCATAAAGTTGAGAGAGTCACTGGCAAAAACTAATGCAGTCTTAGTCACTAATACGACACAAAAAAACACTGAACCTTACATTTCCCATAATGCAACTCAATAACATTTTTCATTGGACCACCATTGGTGGAACAATTGTCACTCTGCAAAGAAGACATCATTCAACTGTTTTCACAGGAGTAGGACTACTTGCTTATTGAAGTACAGAAAGAAAACTTTCACAATCACTGCTGTGACAAATGCTCCTCCTGGATCCGGCGTTTAAGAACAACATGCATATTTTCAGAACCCCCCTTGGCAAGAGACATTAGTTCTGGCGCTGTCCATCGTCCAACGGTCTCACAGTCAGTAAAAGCAGCCAAGCAGAGAGGCAGCCCACCGAGTTGGGGATAACATTCCCGTTTTAATCTGAGCAGATGAATCACATCTTCACACACGTAGAGAACGAGAACAGAGAGACATTCTTCTGCTGAAACATACAAATCAAACCAGCCAAGTTTGCTCCTGCAAAAAAAAAAAAACTGCCATTCTGTTTGATGATACCTCCAAAAAAAAGTCCAAGGATTCAGATTTTCATTTGGACACAACTTGTCATTTCTAAATGTAGAGTGAAAACTTAAATATTAACTTTTATATTAAAGTAATACAGTAGTTTTACATTTTGGGAAATAATCTTACTTGCTTTCTTGCTGAGAGTTAAGGCCTTTACCCACCATGGGGATTTATATTTATTATGTCAATATCCTTTTTCAAACTGCTGTTTTTGTGATGAGAACTTTCACACAGAACTGGAATAATATACGGAACATTTCCGGAGTAAGGTTGATTTTTCTTGAGCTTTCGCACAGCGAATACCAGGCATCAACCCATGAAGTCGCGTGGAAAGGGTTGAGTTGCATGAAACAACAACACGGCAGCTCCACAGTCCGAACCAAGGCAGCAAACTGTATTACTCCTTTCAACCTTGACAAAGGCAGCGCAGACCTATTCCACCTCTTCCAGTCTTACTCTTCACATAAAAAGCCCTGGACAGATACGTATTTCGCATTTTCGTGTTGTTTATTTGTACAAACTTGGTGTTTAAAGGCCTCTAGATGAGTGGATTGATGCTACTCTCACAGCTGTCCATTCAATATGAGGCTACAGCCAGCGGTGCTTTGGCTTAGCTTAGCATAAAGACTGTAAACAGGGGGAAACAGCTTTCTCTGTCATAAAGTAACAAAATCCAGCCAAACACTTTACAGTTTAGCAATAGAGACAGCTGAGGCCAATGGAAATGTGATATTTTTCCCTGAAGGGAACAATAATATCTGTATGCCAATCCCTTCCATAGTAGATGAGAGATTTACTGAAAAACCATATAAGTCAACCTTATCGTGGCACTAAAGAAAACAAACAAACAGTGGATCACCAAAGATTCATCCTTTGAGGGCCATAAATGTCATGACAATCCAGCCAAAAGTTGTCGAGCTATTTCAGTCTGGACTGAAGTGGACTGAACGTGAGCATGGCTAAAAAAATACATTCAGATGACATAATCGTTCACAAACCTCTGGACATTACTCCTCGCCAGAAGTAAATGTACTAGCAGCTCTTTCACACTTCACTCAGTCATGCAAACCTGAATGCCAAACCCTGACCCTGCAGTGACCCCGACCCCGGGGGAGCGAGCAGCTGCCCTCAGCCCCCCCTGTCTGATCACACTCCAGGCTCAGGCAGCTCAGAGAAGAGAGTTAGCCAGCCAACAGAGAAAAACCTGAGCATGTCTCACTGCTTCAGAACAACGTGTCAGAGAGAGAGAAAGAGAGAGAGAGAGAGAGAGAGAGAGAGAGAGAGAGAGAGACAGCTGAAGTTGTCTTTCCCGCTCTTTTTTCAATCCAGCCAGTTCACATTGGACAGATCCACCAAAGAAACATAGAGACAGTTCCTTTTGTACTGCACTTGAGTAAAAATTTGAGGTACTTTTACTTTCCTTGAATATTTTCTTTGCATGCCACTTTATACCTCTACATTTCAGAGGGAAACGTGATTTGCATACAAAACATACAAATAGCTGATAATATACGTTTTGTTATAAATTGAAACTACTACAAGTACAGCTGAAACGATTAACATGAATAGGTTGACAGGAAATCAATTATCAACCTTTTTGAGCCATTTTTCATTCAAAAGCATGTCATGGGTCCAGATGTGAAGATTTTAATTATTTCGAGGTTTGGACCGTTGGTTGGACAAGTGAAGGTGTCATTAATCATATTCATTCAAAATGAAAATAATCATTTCTTGCAGTTTTATACATATTAGTTTTGAAAGCTGAGCTCCATTTCAACCAACTACAACAGTAAAATCCTGCTTTTACATAAAGACTAATAATAAACTAATGATATAATATATAATAGTATGGCTTCATATAATATCATTCATTACTTTCAATCAGTTCAAACACATTATAAATGGATATTTTTTTCTCCCTAAATGGGCAAAACAAACCAAAACTGTAATACAAACCAAACTGTGGGCTTGTGAACCACAAGCAAATACACATCTCAACATGAGTTACAACATGATAAAAGGCTTTTTGCCACTGAAGTCATTTTTTTCAAATGCCTGAAAGAAAGAAAATTGTTTCCATATATAACTCGTCTGGCTCTGGGATTTTGTGCAGCAGACAAATGGCAAAACATCTGGATTATCTAAATTTAGCATTTGCTCAGACAGATTGATTTAAGGGTACATGACCCAAGTAAAGTCGGAGTTATTAGCGGAACGTTAAAGCAGAATTGCACATGCTTGAACTCCACAATTATAAACCAGTAATGTGGCAGAAGGTTTCTATGCTACGGAGTCGGATCTGTGAGGGTTGTCTTTCGTGTCTCAGCCTTTCCACCAATATTTCAAAAGGTCACAATATCGCCTTTCTTTCTGAGGTCAGGCAGCTGGACATATTTCAATACTGAAGACAGTCGTATGAAAGAGCCAGTGTCAAAGCAACATCTCCTCCACACAACTGAAAACTGTTGATCTTCCCCTGTTGCCTTCATAACAAGCATCTTTTCAGAGCTGTTTAGATTATCGTTATTTTGTCCGTTGCCGAGGGATTTGATTGGTGTTACATCATGAGGTATACAGTGAGAGTGGAAGAGACTAAAGGCTCATCTAGGAATCAGTGGGTGATTAGTAACTGTGTGAACTGAGGAGCCGAACCAAAACACGTGCTGTAACCAGTGCAACAATTAGTTATAAAACATTTAATGCAGCATTAACTGAAAGTTTAATTTAAATCCACATTTTAAAAGATGAGGCTGATGATATACTTATATAAGTGTTGTCTGTGTATCCAAAGCCTGAAATATATTGTATCTGTTTTATTTATTTATTTAAAAAAACATAACTTAAATAATGCTAAATAAATTTAGAGGTTAGTTTAATAAATACTAATTTGTTCGCCGTTCTCAGCTTCTCAAATTGAAAACTGAATATTCTCTGGTTTTGGAGTGTAAGTTGGACAAAACAAGATGTTGGAAATCACATAAATAAATTATAAGAATAATTGGTAAATTCCAGCCCTATTTTTCAAACAAACCTCTATAGATAGTAATAACATCATTGGGGGTTACAATCAGACTTTTAAGCACCTTGTATGAGAAGTGTTGACAACAGTATTTCTTCTTGCAGGTCTTTGACTTTCACCATGAACGCTGTCAGCTGTGAGAGGGTTAACAAGCATTGTTCCTTTCGCAGATTTCTACACAGCCATTCACTGTTCCTGAAAGCCGCTGGGGAGCTTTGTGGTTCGAGCTCTATTAGCTGCTAATACATCCACAATCTGTACTAAACAGATACAGGAGATTATAGAGATCAGTTAGCAACAAGTGATGACGCTCAGTCCAGACAATGAGATAAATCTACTGTGTATAGTAAGAACAATATTGTCTGAGAGGACAGCCGTTTCTATAAATGCAACCGTCAATTTCAGCGTACAATATTTACAGTGAAATTGGCAGCAGCATGTGTTGCTCCCCTCCTGAACTTCCTGCTGTCAGCACAGTTCTTGGACGGTGAACTGGAATTCATAAAAAGAGACAATGAATGGGAATGCGGCCAGTCGAGTGCGCAACCTTGAGTTGTTGTGCGGTCAGCGGTGAAGTCATTCTGGAAACTATAACTCCCACTTTGATATAAAGATGGGAAGAAACAACAATCCTGCTTTCACACTCACTTATTTAATGGATCAGTCTGGAACTCGACTTGATCAAATATCACATTATTGTTTAGTTTTTTTCTAACATGCCACAGGATCTTTCTGCTCTGGACAGTATAGAAAGGATTTACATGTAAAGTACTGAAAAAACTAGCTGGCCATTTAATTACTCAAACAAAAGAATTAGCGGATGCTAATTTCAACAAGAGCTTAATCATTAAAGTAATTTAGCGTGACAAAAATGTCAAATTCATGCTCGATAACATTGCTCGTTATATACCCATCTTTGGTGATGGCTGTGTAAAAAAAAAAAAGAAAGATCACATTGGATAACAACCCTACAATATCATCGCGGTATCGACATCAAGGTGTTTGGTCGAAAATAGATGTGTGACTCACTCCATATCACACATTACAAGTTATCCTCTGGGGAACGTTTCACAAAAAAAAAAACTAAAAACGTCAACCTCCTTGTGTTGCAAGATGAAATGTCAAGTTATCAGGAGGAACTCAGTCGGAATCACCCTCTGGAGAACATGAACGTCTGTGTAAAATGTTTGCGTCCAATAGTTATAGAGATGAAACAACTTGGCTTCCTGTTTTGTTTTCGGGTTGTAATGTCGAAGCGATCCGGACTGAGAGGGCCTCCGGTTAAAAAGTGTCATGATTGTTAAATTTGGCACCCAGCACAGAGAAGGTCTTTAATATCGGCTGGATTTGGGCTTTTGGACAAACCAGCTGGGTGTATTCGGCATGCATAATGCAATGCCAACTCCATCCATCCCCCTTCAGCAATGGTGGCAGTGGTGGGGGTCGTGCAATTAGGCCGGCACAGCCCAAGGCGAAATGACACTTCAGTCAGGGAGCCAACAAAGACGGTCATGTCGAGAAAACGTGACATGCATTAACCCTTTCAGCGATGCAAAAGTGGCGTTTACACCACTCGCCGTTAAGAATTGAATCGGTGTGGTCTGCTAGTGCTCCCTGTGCACCGTCACAAGGGAAACGGACTTGAATGGACGGCCTCAAATCGTGTGTTTATTATCACATAGGATGCAAGAGGATGTGTTCGACGGTATTGTCGGAGTTGGGTGGGGAGAGGGACGCTGCTGATCGGCGGGGGTAAACGGGAGAAAGGCCAGAGAAAGGTCAGGGTATGAGAGGTCTCGGCTGGCGGCGCAGGTTTATGTTAACTCAGGGTGGTCCGAGATGACGGCAACACACACATATTTCAATGAAGATATTTGGTACGTAGGGAACACACACACACACACACACACACACACACACACACACACACACACACACACACGATCCAGAAGAGGCCACGGCTGTGAGAAGCAGCCTGGACAATGTTCCATTGAAGAGGAAGACAATAAAGCCTACAGACGTGAAGCTCCTTGCGGCCTTTTTCTGGGCAACACACCAAAATGCGTGTGTAAAAAAAAAAAGCGGCAAAAATGGAGCGCCACTCACAGTAAGCCAATCCTACAGTGTAACACCCTGACATTTTGGTGAAATAGCAGAAATCCCTCTGTGAAAATCCCTACACAGGCGTGATGTGGTGGGGCTGAGCTGGGAGTCTTCCCAGCATTCTTGTGGGCTAAACATGCAGCTTGGCTTGCACTAGAAAGGCATACCAGACGTGTGAAGCATTCAGCTCTTTCCTGTCTGAAAGCTTGAGAGATGGTTGCTCGTCGAAACAACAGCTCGGGCGGCTTCCACATGAATTACGCCAATATCCCTTTCACTCTGAACAGGCTCAAAACATTAAAATCCTCCAAGTTCTGTTTTACACTTGATCCCAAAATTAAAACAACTCCCTTGGAGACGCAGCCCAGACAGCAGACTCATGGTTTATGTTAGCATGTGGAGCTGGTGCTTGCTCAGACATCATGTGGACATTGCAGTGTCACTTCAGCTGACTGAAAGACAGTCAAAGAGAAGAGGGCAGGTGGCATTTCCTTTGGGGTTTCCCCCGGGTGTTTCCTCTGAGCTGAAGTCAGCAACCCGCCCCTGACGTCACTCTCAGGCTCTTTTCCATTGACCTGCGACCTCTTTCCCATCAGTCCATGGACCCTGAATGTGGATGTGACTCCTGTGTCAACCAGCAGAGAGCTAACCGGATCAGCAAGGAAGCACAACAAGCCAGGAAGGACACTGGGAAAACAGGGATCCCAAAGCCTGAACTTTTTGTGGCTCAACCTGATATGGTACATTTAAATGTGGGTAGACGTGAGGAAGAGGAAAACGAGAAGTGAAGCATGGGACAGCTGGCTGCTCTCAGTTACCAATGCCGGAACATGGCACTGAAAATGACTGTGGAGATTTACAACTACAGCAGTTATGGCGGACTCAAGAGTGAGAAAAGAAAAGAGCAGGATTATACAGTTTTGTGAGAGAAAAAATGAAACAGAGTCAGGGCTCATTGATCTCTTCGCCCAAAACCACACTCTCCAGGGAGAACCACAACAAACAAACAGTGAGAACACAATGAGAACCACTTTGACAACTCAGAACCATCAAATGCTTTTGATCTGTGCTTAAAAAGTGACCCCAAATGATGAATCGATCATTAAAATAGTTTTCTGTCGGTTAGCCAAGCGATTAATTGATTTATTGTTGCAGCTCTACCCAAAAGTACTCAATACAATACAAAAGAAATGACAGAAAAGTCTAAGTAAATAATCTTGTGTGGGCCCTCATTTAGGTTTGTATTAACGCTGGAGGTTTTTTCTGGGATTCATGTCGTGACTCAGGTCTGGGTGTCATAACGGGGAGAGTCAGCAACCTCCTCGCACACATCGTCTCCCCGGAGTTTTGCCCTTTACTCTGAACCCGCTTTGAAAATTTCAGCAGACTGACGCATTTCCTGGCCTGTCCCTAGACCCGGTTCTGGCCCAGCCACGACCAAAAGTCTGCCCCCGCACACAGAGGAAGGCAAAGGAGGACGGAGAAGGGGAGAGAATGAGGCAGGGAGTGAGAGAGATGGAACAAATCAAAAACAGATGCTTGTACACGTGTGATTCAGCATTTAAAAACGTAGTAGAGACGGAGCTAAGGGGGCTTGTGGAGCCCAAAGATTTTACCCTTTACATCTGCTTCACTTTCTGTATTTGTGTTGAACGAGTCCTTTTTATATGACCTCAGGTGACGACAAACACATAGTTGTATGGTTGGACTACTCACTTTTATCCCTTTTTTCGGACCTACGGGGTGATCAACATGTACCATGGGCTGATGTTGACACACCTGGATACTACCCAGCCACTTTCCCCTCCTGAGATCACGGCTTTCCAAGAAGCCTGGTAATCAGGGGAGACGTATCATAGACATTACATTAAACGGTGACGTCTGTTCCTCATAACTCTCTTTTTTTTCCTGATTTTTTTCTTGTGTTATTTCATTTATCAAGAGTGTCGTGGTCAGACCGAGTACAGCTCATACCGTCTGCCGTCTGCGAGTCTGCTGACAAATGACACACAGCGATGACCAAGGAGCCAAACCCAGCCGCTGTCTCACTGAGAGGACACTTCTCCTCACATGCTGCTTTTGACTGGAGGGCAAATCTCCTCCAGCACAGTCTTAGAAACACAGCTGAGAGCTGGGCCAACGAGTCGCAGCCGTTATGCGCTGAGGAAATTGGGTATTTTCCAATTAGTGTTCCATCTTGAATGTAAAACGCGGCCGGTGTAATGCAGTCCAGGCCAAACACGTGGCTACCCTAATGAGAAAACCTGATACAGATTAATCTGATTTCTAAAGCATGAACGTCTGTGTAATGTTTCTAGGTCACGCACTCATGAACGAGCCCATTTCAAACAAACCAGGCTCTCAAAGCAGTTGAAGCAAAAACATTTTGGAAAAAAAAAATATATATATATATATATAAATAAAACTATAAGTACATACACACGGTATATATAGTGGTGGTATCATTATTCTCATCTAACTTTTGACAAAAGTCTATAATTCAATGACGTAAAATAGAACATGACAGTCATGTATAGGAACATCTGTAGCTTCATATTTAACTGACAGGTGTGAGAGTGGATCGATCATCTTATCTAATGCGAGAGCGAATAAGTATATTCCTCCATCCCATTTGTGATGTGAAAGCAACAAAAAAAAAAACTCTAAGAGAAAGAACAACTCTACTTCTGTATTACGCAAGCCTTCCCTGTACATCTGACAGCTCCACTTTATTGTATGGATAATCTACCAGGAACATTAGTCAGACTATTTATATTAACTTAGAATCACAGTCCATTTCACATAGCCGTCAGCCCACCATGGAGTCACGTTGCAGCTGAGGCTTAACTTCCTCCGTTCGGGGTCAGAAAGGGTTGAAGGTGTACAGATGATACTAATCCAAATATGAGGAATTCCTGCAACCTGTTGATAGCTATGCTCTAATACACACATTGAAATAATTTCTCTTGTGATTCTAGACGTTCCCGTCTTGATAAAACACATGGTCAGGTTTGGCCAAATTGGAGCCTGACTCCTACACATCAAGGGGAATGTGGATTTACTCCTCCAAACATTAAGCGACAACTGATATCTACAGCCATACACGATTGAGATCAGATGTTTGGTCTCCATAATTAAATCTGCTACGGAAAACAAAAGCTGATTTGTGAGCGATTTTGTTCACTGAAGTAAGTAAGCCCAAAAGACTTGGACTATCAGCGTGAAAAATCTGCTCGGTGTGTGATACTTCCCTGACTGCCCCAGCTCTTGTTTTCAAACTCCCCTGCCTCACATTAGTCATTGCTGGTCTCTTCCATGGTTTGTGTGATAGGAATACTAATGCAGAGTTACTACAACTTGTCCATCATTTAGGGCTGAGGAAGTTGCCTTAGTGCTGATTCAATGTCTGCGGCGCAGCATGCGCAACCTGTGGCAACACCGGATGGACGATTTGAAAGAGAGAAATTGAGCTCTGGCTATTAGATTTCGTCGCACTTAATAAACTGTTCACACTCTTGCTGTTTGTGCGCTGACTGATCGAGGTCTTTGTCACCTCTCAGGATGTGCGACAGAAGCAGATTAGCAGCCTTCAGCATGCAGCACCCTGCTTTCCATGGCTCTTTGTGTGAGCAGTGTGTGAAACGTCTTGCCATTCATGAAGATGAAATGAGAGGGACAGCCGGGGCTCAAGCAGCGAACCCCCTCCTTCAATACAAAGGGCTCAGGGATGACATCATCTCTGCATCCCAAAGCATCTCACCAGGAATGTATCCGCATTTACACAAATCATCACTTAACTTCCTGCATATAGTATAGCTCATTTTCAGTGAAACAGAAGTTTGAGCATGTTTAGCTTTTGTACTGTGAGTTATTCCCAGTGAAATAGAATATTTGAGCAGAGTACAAGCTGTTAATAGAGGGAATCAGTTCAAATCTCTTGCATTTGACTGGACCGCTAAAGAAGGGGCAGACTTAGAATGCTGCTCAATACCGAGTTAAAGAGGAATGTGGCTCGACACACACACACCCCCATTGTCTATAAAAGTTTCCGATTTATTTTTAACTAGCATATTTGGCTTTACAAGAAGAAAACATGATTGGAATTTGATATGAAAATACTAAGTAATGGATTTTTTTGTAAATGTCTTTGCAGGAATATGACATACAAATGGTTAATAAGGCTTTATCATCTAATCTCAACTTGAAATGAAATTGCATCTCTCTCTCTATGACAGCTAGTTTACGCCTTCATGTGTGACTGTTTAGTGGTCCTGCAACACGTCTTACAAACTGGTTCTGATCAAGCATTACACAAAACCTGTAGCCATCTCTGAAGGCGCTGACAGTAAAAACATTTGAAAATCAATGTGATAATATTAAACTTGCCCGGTGTTCTGGAGGGCCCATAGGTTCCCGGTACAGCCAAATGTACTGCTCAACCAGAACTAGAAGTGCTTCAATTGTACAAAACAAGAACATAAATCAGACTGAGTACATGCATCCCTGCAGACAACACCTAAACCCAGTGACACACCATGCGTTGTCAACAGAATCCACTTCTGACAGAACTGCTACCGTATTAATCGTTGAGCAGGAAGAACACAAGAGTGGTCTCAATCCACCTTTCTGTCCTGCAAATGCTGAAACATGTCTTTGCCTCCTGAGGTCGAACCACATACTGTTTGGGTCTAACCCTGAAATTGTGCATCTGTTGCACATTGAGTAATGAGTTATGTTTACTGCAAAGACTCAGTTACCAGTTTATCAGGTAGGCCTACACCTGGCTAGAACTAATGCATTCTAACACAATAGTCCTGTAATAAAGTCTACTTTCATGAAGGTTTTATCATTCGCTGACAGGTGTTTCTATTATTTTGTCCACCCCCGTTATGCAAACGAGGGTAGGCTATAAATCATCTACAAACTACACCCACCAAAATGATCATTCAATTGCATCAGCACCCCTCATAAACAGTTAAAACAGAACATCATAACGGTCCTGAATGAGGATTTATTGCAGCATTGTTGCGTTAGACTGCATTAGTTTTAACTAGGTGTACCTAATAAACTGGCAACTGAGTGTATATTCCTTCAAACACTCTGATAATCCGAGTGCAGCCGCCCTACATGCTTTGGAGCCTGGTGAGCTCCGAGGCTCCAACTGGCAAAAGCCCTTCATCCGATCTCATTTTAAAAAGATGAAAGCCTTTCCAGCTAATGGCGCAGCGCCTTCACAGTGGGAGGGAAACAGCGCTGCGATTAAGAAATCATATTGCCCCATGTATCATTAGATCTGTTTGCGGTCCTTCACATCAGGATGACACCAAACTGGACGTTAATCCTCCAGGTGTGACACCTCGCTGTCCACAGAGGGTGCGCAGGCGAATGTGGGCCAATCCCTGATTAGAGATGCGCGGCCATCAAACTACACACTGCTGCTTTTAATCCGTCACTTTCATTACCTGGAGTTGTTGGCTGCGGGGCACGGAGCTCGCCGAGGCCCTTTAACAAGATGGTGGAATGCCCACGGGCCTTCGTCACTGCACTTTTCTTATGAAATCAAGTACACGGATGGAAATTAAAATAGCGGAATAAACTCATGGGGGGAGATGGTAGAGTTAAATGAGTCTGATGTGGACTTCACATTAAATCAATGCCAAACAGGCTTTATGGGTAAGACCTTAAACATGCAACAGAACACTTGTCTTGATGGATGTGATGGAGACCAGCTGGATGTTAGCAATGTGTGTGTTTTTTCAATCACAATAATGCTGCAATACACCCCCCCCCCCCCCCCCCCCCCCCCCCCCGGAATAAGTCCCAGACTTGTTGGGAGGAGCCCTCTTGGCTGAACGACACACATTCAAGATGGAAGGAGGTCAGTCTGAAGTAGAGCAGAAGCAACAAGACCTCGCAGTCAGTCAGTAGAAATCCCTTCCAGCTCCATGCAGCTGGAGATGCAGATCTTCCAGGAACACAAGAAACATCCTCCAACCTCCCAAAGGTCACAAGGATAAACCGAAAGGAATCAGGATGCTTGGAATGAAACATGACTCGGAGCATTTAAGGGGCTCACTTTAGATTTGTTCTTGGTACCATTATGTAGCTAGCACGCACCCAACAGTGGCAACATGTGAGAAACGTTCCTGGTCCAGAGTAGAAAGGTCATTTAAGTTTATCTTTCCTATAGAACCGGTCTACACCTTGTTCTGTTATTAAACAAACTAAACGGCCGTATTTTATTGATCTTATCCACACACAGCTTGTCATTTCGGTCTCTAAATGGTCGCGTTAACACTTCTCCTCTGCTCTGCCTCGCGCACAGCGGAGTTCCGCCCTGAAGCGCACAGACAGGTGAGCGCTGAGCACACAGCAGCGGACAGAGAGCGTCAAAAAATATGTCGCGTGAAAAGCAGACCTATATCTGCGTTTTAAACGCTCCCAGGGTGAAGATGGCAACAGCAGCTCTCCTGTGAGGAGCACCGGAGCAACTCTCTTTCACCCGGAGCAGCTCTCCTGCTCAGGTGAAAGAGACAAAGTGCTCGTGTCTTGTACCAACAATGAGCTGCTGGCTTCACATATTACAAAAGTACAAAGTACACGGACATAAAACTAAGTCATTAATAAATACATGGAGAAAAGCCTGTACTTTCGGGTAAATGTTTACGTTATGCCGTTAACAGGTTACGCTTGCGCATGCGCATAGCGACTCGCCGACTTTTGGCTCTTTGCCAGAAGTCTCCGTGATGTCCTTTCTGCTGCTGCGTGTCTTAAAACAGAAAACAGATCTCAGATCGACGTTGAGCATGAATTGTATCAAATCTACAACCCCGTTTATAAAGATGTGTAGAGGCTCACTGCTCCACTAATACTGATGTAACCTGATGCTCACATCTCACTCATTCTGCTTTGTTTGGCAAAAAAATAAATAGCTTATTGTTTTCCACAATGAGCTATTTAGTAGTAACTAAATATTAGTTATTTTTTGCACAGATATAACTTTATTTTCATTGTTCTAAGTGATTGCAATTTAAAAATAAAAAAATGTCTGATGGAGCAATCTGATTTACTTGAAAGTGATTGCAATTTTCTTTATTCTGTTATTTCTAAAAGCACAGATGGAATCACAAAATGAAGATATTTACAGAAAAAGTTTGAGAACCACTACTTTAAGTGTTTGTGTCGGTGTCGTCGCCGTCGCCCGCGCCCGCGGCTGTAAACCTAGGGGAAACACTGGCAATAAATATAAATTCGATAAATAAAAGTGACCTCAATAGTGATACAAATAATTGTGATTATGTTTTTTGACATAATCGTGCAGCCCTCGTGTAGGTCTTTATACATGAGCAGTGGCAGACTCCAATAGTTAAACTGAGGAAAAATGCCATCTTTACAATGCATAATATTTAAGAAAGTCTAGAAAGTCAATAATAATCTGCTCCAGCTTTTCATTTGTGAAGATTTGCTGCTATTATTTGTCTCATGAGGGTAAGAAACAAAACAAACAAGATTTTTCTTTTCTGTAATACATAAAAGCGGATTCCAGTTCAACGCACTTTATATACATTTCACCATTTTATACATAATATTGCATACATTTACCATTATTATACTATTGTATATCAACATCAGAAAACTGCATTTCGTTGTCTAATCTTCAATAACAAAGTTAGATACTAAAAATGTGGTATTGTTTTCAGCTATATCACCCAACTAACTTCTGACTCTGCATGCATCTCTGCTGTACACAGTATTTATTAACAGTAAAACTTACGGACTCAATATCTTATTATTTACTTATATTCCCACTCAGCAAGCGTAGTGAATTCATGTCTCGCTAAGCGTGACACTCCGTGCTCTGCATTCCTTCATACCAGGCGATTCCTGGAATTTGACATGGTCCCCCCTCACCCTGTCATCTGACTTTGTGTCACAAATCCACCCATCCAGTCATTCTCTCACAGACACAAGCAGTGAGCGCCATAGGTCACTGGCCTTGGATTCTCAGCCTGTCGGGGCTCTCTGCACTGTGACTCAATGACAAACCCCATCACCATGAAGGCCTCGCCTCAGTTCTCCACCCCCCAGCTGTTCACATGGGAAGGGAGGGAGGATCATCTGGGCCGTCTGCCCCGGGGCCGTTCAGACGCAGAGAAAGGAGTCCGTCTTTCAGCGGAAGTAAGAAGCTCTCTGGACAATAGTTAAATTGTGCCGGAGGACGTCTCGGACACATGAACGGACCAGCAAGGACGCTGGAAACCATGGCAAACCTCTGAAGAGGGTGCTCATGAAAAGTCCTCTCAAGTTTAGCATAAAAACTAAAAAGGCATTCACTGAAGTTAAAAGTAGTTACTAAAATCCTGCGTTAGCTACATAATAAGAGTGTGACGAAAGCACTAAAAGTAGCACCAAAGTCTGAGAGATTATGAAAACCTGCCCATAGGCCGTATAATGTGGCAGGTATCTCTTTTGTAGAAATACACAACAATAAAATCTTTTATAAGCATATTTTGTTCAAGTTAATAACGGCTCGATCAGCTCTCCACCAATCAAAAACAATCCAATAACAACGCAAATGACGTTTACGAAGCTATTCGACCATCCAACACGCCGTGCTGATGGAGTGTACTGAATGAAAGGCCCGGTTACACCAGGACTTGAAAGGACATCGATTCATTCCATCACAGACTTTCCGTATAATGACGTTATTTCCTCACTTGGACATGCAAATTTGTGCAAAACAGAAGGAGCTATTGTCCTCATTAGCTACGTTGTACCATTTAATTTCATATAAAATAAAAGGGGAGTGGTTTGCAGACAGCTATGAGACAAGAGAAGTCCTGTGAATAACCTGTGTGACCTCATCATCTTGTAAACTAACTGACCGGTCACACATTCGTTAGCATTGAGAGCTTTGCACGAGAGCACGGCGCGCAATGGTGAGCAAAGTGCCAGGGGAAAGTAAACACAACAGTCGAGAGAAAACAGCGAGGAGCGGTTGTGACGTCACCGAGGTTCTAGGGTATGAAATTAAAACCAGCTGGCTGAAAAATAAAAGTCACACTGGCGTCATAAATAATGTGTTTAAAAGTGCTAATAGTTATCTCTATTCCAGGCTGTTTTAAAAGCATATACTTCACATGAACTACAACAGAAGATACGGGTTGCTACACCTCAATATTCCCCTCCAGCGGTATGCGAGTGAGACCTCAAATTAACGCGTCAGTGGGGAGAAACCCGCTCAAACATGGCGTGTGGCCACTGTTGTGCCGGAACAAACACAAACACACAAGTTCCTGCAGCCGTGTAATCATCACAGACCACTCTCTCCCAAAACAGATGTGGAGAGCATCGTTGGTTGCAATCGTACATCTGTCCGAGTTGCGGTATCCATAGAAACTAAACAAAGATACAACTCGTTGAGGAGGACTTCGGCCTTGAACAGGGCGGGTTATTCATCACGTTGGCATGGAACTTGAACTTGGAACTGATTTCCTGCATTTCTTTTACACATGTGGGAAGCGCCATGTCATGCTAATCCTCACAGTGAAAAGCCTTTTTTTTTTCCTGTACTCTGGGCGTGCTGCTTCCTTCCAGTCATCCACCTCCAGGGTTTTTACATAACGCAACATAGCGCTGCTTTTAGCTCCACAAAGGAAACCAATTGAATGCTCTCTGAAAAACGCAGTTACAGGCTTCAGTGGCTTCAAGAAAGTGCGTTTACTTTGTCTCTTTTGACAAAGTAAACGCAGCTAAACATCCTGGGAAGCAGATAAAACACTCTTAACATAAAGTGGAGGCGAGCGCACAATGACTGAACATGAAGCGTAAGGGAGCATCTCTCAAGCCAGTGAGGCGGGAGGCATACTTTCATTCCACACACACAGCCCCAGTTAGATCAGAGATAACTTTATCGACCTATTCATGAGAGACAAAAAAAACAAGCAGTGAGCTCCAAATGATCTGGGAGGCGACTCTTTAGCATGCAGCTTGAAGCCTTCATGCTCAGCACATAAAACGGGGAAGGAGAATGTTAGTGCAAATACCCTTCACTCAGCGTTTCCCGACATGTGCCTTTCTCCAACCCAGATGGCCGTCATTAAGGTGCTGCTGCCAAGTCTGGAAGTCTTTGATTTATTTGGGAGCAGAGATTTCATCTCCAGGAGCCCTCACACAAGTGCACTCTTCCTAAGTACACGTTTTGGGGTATTTACACTATTTTATGCTACTTTATACTTCTACTCCACTATATTTCTGAAGTCAATATTGTACACAAAGTTTATTTCATATAAAAGATATTTGATGATCTTATCCAAGCAAATGCATTTTTTTTTTTTCAAGATTAAACCAGGTTTACAGTAAAGCTATGTCTAATTGGGGTTGGGCGATAATTCAATATGAGAAGTTATTCTCTTTCAATGGAATCATATCATGATGAAATATCATATATAGAGATATCCTGATACACGAATGCATCATCTACATTGATAATAAGCACAGACTTACTCAACTTTCTCAGAAAATATGATTATTTTGCACTTAAGTTCTTAATTAAATTGGAAAATAATCTGTACTTTCATTTGTCAAGTCTGCAATTCACAAAAGAGTAGAAAAAAGATGTGGTTATTTTAAGACTATATATTTATTGAGTTCCCAGACTTTGTCCATATCATATATTGGGGCGACTTGTCATCGTTTCAGATATTTGTGCAGTTTCACCAAAAGAGTGATTTCCTTTATTAACTTCTCTGAGGGTTTCATTTAAATAACTGTGCAGGGCCCAAAGAGGTCAAATTAGCCAGTATTCCACGAAAAACAGCAAAGACTAGAGAAAAATCTAAATCATATATAAATTTGAGGAACAGAACTTTTTCTAGTTTCTTTGCTGAATCCTTTCACGTTTCTTCAGATGCATGCTGTGACCCTTTGGATGGCCCTGAGCCTGAGATTGGGAACCACTGGACCAAACTACCAAACTGGACATAGTTAGCTCGGGAACCCAAAATACAAGACAAATTACCATCTATAAAATGTATAAATCTTTAGTGATAATCAATCAAAAATATGATCATAGAACAGTTCAAGTCACAGGTTTAATATTCATAGACACAACTGCAGCAGAACAGTCAGTTAAAACTTCTAACGAGGATTTCCTGTCTTTCTCTGGTCTCTGAGAAAGTAAATGGAATAGCTATGGGTTTTTTGACTATCAGTCAGACCAATTGTGAGGTGAATTATTTGCTTTTCGTGACATGTTATAGACCAGACAACTAACTGATAAATCAATAATGAAAGAGAAATAATGTGTTGCAGCTCCAGTTTGAACTACATCCATTGAGCAGGAGCTCCTCTATAAAGGAAACCAATACAGTAAACCATCTCCACACATTACCTTTCTTTATTCTGGATTAAGACTATGTTTCTTGATTACATTTCTCCTGGACACCATTTTATCTGTCAAGTGGATGCTGATGAATAAAAAAAAATAAAGAAACGATGGCAGCACAAGGGAAGAAGCAAAGAAAAATGCACCAACAGACAAGCCTCTGATCTCCTACTCTGCCCATGTGACAACTCATATGGCTGCATTGCTCATCATCGTGCCTCCTGCATGAAATGACTGGCATGCAGGGAGAAATTACTCACAAATCGGAGACTAATTAGAAACCAAAGACACCATTTATCGGATCATGGTATGAAAATACCTCTGAGATTTAAGTCCATATCAGAGAAGACACATGGAAAAGATAGACCTGGCATCGCATGCAATGTCTGGGATAAATAATGTGCATTAACCCGCACGGAAACAGCAGAACATCGTAAAGAAAAGTCGTGTATGCGAATAAATTGTGGCATTCAACAATTAAAAACGAGCAAATTGGCATTCAGTGTCACGCTCTTACCTAAATCGGGGTGAATCTTTAATACATTCTTCAAAATCCACCGTCATTTTGGGCTGGAGGGTAAACTTTTAAACGCGGTTAAAATAGGGATTTCATGTCCCGGGTGTACAAGTAAAGGCTGAAAGAGATGTTAGTATCCGAGACAGATCCGATCCTCCCGCCGTCTCTGTTCAGCAGCGGCTCAGTCTAACGATCCGGAGCTGCGGAGTCAGTCCTGGACCCTGTGCTGCCTTCAGGTACTCTTGCTAAACTCGGATTTTTATATTACGACGTACTACGCAGAAGTTGAAGCTAGTCAGTTTCTTTTCGAGGGCTTCCAGTATTGTATGAGTGCGATTTCGAGATACTTGTACTTTGCACTAAATACTTTTATTTCACGAAATTTCAGAGTGAACTCAAATCAAAATGTCAAATTAACAAGTACAAGAATATAAGCATCACCGTTTATACTGTGCATGTAGGCTTAACATAAAATGACTCATTATGCAGACTGGCCCATTTGAGAAATTATGTATATCATATAATGAAGTTAATAATTATCGATGCATTCATGTGCACATCAAGTTGCTGCTGAAAAATGGGACAACCTAAGCTTTTTAATACATGAAATGGAGTAAAAAGTTCAATATGTGCCTCTGAAATTGAAATGTAGTAGAGTAGATGAAGTAGAGTACCCTCTCAGAAAATGAAAATACTCAAGTAAGGTATAATTAAATTGTACTTCAGTACAGTACTAGATAAATGTTACTTTCCACCACTGTTAAAAGCTATAGTACTTTGCAGATACATGTTTTGATACCGCAATGAAAATATACTGAAGTGACACATCACAGACGTCAAATAATGAGGTCAAAAGTAGCATACAATTAACGTTTTCAGGTAAAGTAGAAGTATCAAGATCATACTCAAGCACTTGAGTAAATGTGTTGAGTTACTTTCCACCACTCATTAAAGCAAATTCCGTCATTTAACAGCTGCACAGTGTTATTTTCATTACAACTCGTGAGATTCATATTTCCGAAAGCATTTGAATGCAACACGTGTGCTCCCCTCTGCATAAGAATGAGCGAAGCGCTGACGTCACAATCCTTCTAATTTGAATGAATATGACATGAGCAATAATCTCATTTAGGTAGCCTACAATTATGTTTCCTCCTCCGAGTCAAACATTTTTTTATTGTTTTCTATTGAAACAGCAAAAAGAAAAGTTTCAGTAAATATAGTTACAAATATGTTAGTTTGTTGTGCTGATAACCAAGATAATTCTCATTTCAATTGTTCTTTGTATTTTCAAAGAAGAGACAACATCATTCTTAATTGTTCAGCTCCATACTCATTAGAGTGTGTCTATGAGTCTATTAGTGTGATGGAGATATTGTATACTCTTGTGTGTTAACAAAAAGCAGTGACTAACAGACGCCCACTTTGGTTTCTTCAGACGCTCCGAACAGTCAAATTCACCCCTCTCATCTTTTTCACACCTCTGCTACAGTATGGTATGTTTTCCATATGAGATCGTCCTGTTTTACTGCTGGTAAAGCCGGGGAAATCAGTTTAAAAGCCTGACTCTGTGAAACTGATTGCTTGATTCTTAAACACTTTAAAGAAACCTTCAACACGTCAGAGGGTCGCTTTATCTATCTACTTTCCCATGCTGCTATTAAACAAGGGTATCTTAAGTGCATCAACGTCCTACAGCAAGGCTATTATTAATTCACAGGAAATGGGAAAGCTTGGAGAAAGAGCTCCTGCTTGGGATTTCACTGCAGGTTTTCATAGAGCGTCATTGTTCCTTCCGATCCCGGCTTTAAAAAAGCCACGGCTCAGGCCAAGAATGGGGATGATCTCATCCACTCTCAGGATTCTGCAGAGGTGTCTGACATAACTGAATCTCAGAGGAAAAACACAGACTTCATCAGCTGTTGGGGTGGTTTGTTGAGTTAAAATACTCGTGCCGTGGCTCAAGGGTCAACCACTTTGGTCCAGACCAAAACATCTCAATATCTATTGGATGGATTGCCATGAAATGCTACAGAGACATCCACAGTTCCCCAATGTAACCTACTGCTACTGGTGCTCTACTTACTTTTCCTCTAGTGCCACCAGGAGGTTGATATTTAGTTCTGAGGGAAATATGTCTCAACAACTGCTTGATGGATTGCCATGGAAATGGGTGCGCACATTCATGTTCCCCTCGGGATGAATTGCAATGACTTCAGTGATCCTCCGACATTTCATCAGATCACAATGTTGTCCAATGTCTGTCCAATAGTTTGGCCTACTTTGAGTTTAGTGCTGATATGGTGACCGTGATAAACATTACAGCTGCTAAACATCAGCATATCAGCATTGCTGTACTTGTTTGAGCACTGCTGGAGGTCAAAAATCAATTTCACTATAACCTTGAGATTATAAACCATACCGGGACTATCACCAGTTATACGGAAGAAAAAACAAGTCCTCCACCAATATGGCGGCTCTGTTTTGTCTTTACTGCTTTGGGGACTAAAACAGCCCCTCAGTCTTTTCCTCCACACCATCCCCCCCCCCCCCCCCCCCCCCCCCCCTCTCCCTCTCTGTTTCATCGCTGGTTCCTTTCCCTAATCTGAGATGAAAGCACTTAGGCCTACTGCTTCTTTATGAAGGTGTTGAGTCAGCGGTTGGCTGATCTCAAAGTGCACACTGCTGGAGAAACTTCAGAGCAGACTTTGTAACATGCATATGTATATACCGTTCTAGGTTGCAGTGCAGCAGCACATGATCAGAGGTACAGACATTTATGTTTCCCTTTTTGCATGAATTGTAATAACTTTGGTGAGCCCTTAACTTTTCATCTATTGCCATCCCTGGCTCGTTTTATTTTATTTTTTATATCCAATACTTTGGTTTATGGCTAAATACTTGAACAAATAATAACATTCCCATCTTCCTTAACTGTACCTTGTGTTTAGTGGTAGCAAATGTTAGCATGCTAACACGCTAAACTAGGATGGTGAAAATGGTGCACCTACACCTGCTGAACATCAGCATGTTAGCGTTGTCCTTTTGAGCACATTCACAGGATAACAGTCGCATTTAGCTCAAAATACCAATGTGCCTAAATCGGCATTCAGATAGAAAACTGATTTTGTTACTTTCAGCAAGAGCCAGGCTAGCTGTTTCCCCTTCTCTTTCTGCTAAGCTAAGCTAGCCTGATGCTCACTGTTGCTTCATATTCAACAGCCAGATATGATAGTGTGGTATCAAATTACTCATCTAAATTTCAACAAGAAAGCACACAACTGTAATTCCTAAAAGGACGAACAATTCCTTGAAGATTGGGGACTGTGAGGTTTTTGAGGCAGATTCTGAGTCACGATGATGATGATGAATGGAATTGGATGCTTGACAGCAAGATGATTTACAGCAGAGAGTGCCGAGCTATCACATCAGACTGTTCACCTCCTGCTGCTTTTGTTTTCTTTGTGGCATCTAACAGGAGCAGAGACGAGGCTGGTCTGCCTTTGTGCAGGGAAAATGAGAGGAAGGGAGTTGTCGACTCCCATTTTTGCTCCCTCTCATGGAATCACAGCGAGAGATGTGTGGGGGGGGGTCTCTGGGAGGATGACCTACTTTTGCTCCCCTCTTTGGGCTGCTGGAGAGAGCTGTGAGTTGCACTGCTGAGCACACAGCTTGTAATGTTATCCCTTCTGACTGCAGGTGCAATGCTGCACAAGACACTACCAATGAGGCATGTACAGATGCTGCGTGAATGTTCTGTATTATGCATGTCTTCCAAGCACCGACTTACTAAAAAAGTCTTTTTTAAATCAATTTTAATCTTGCCATAGTACTGCTGTACTCACTCTTGAGGCGATACGTGTGCATGAACTAAGTGCACTTAGAAGGGGGCTGGAAGGATGAAGAACATACTAGCAGGATCATCGTAGTATTGTATTTGTGATACTGTTTCGGCTTTTGACAGAGCTCTGCAGACTTATCTGCAGTTAAATGAGAAAATGGATACCACTCTTCTGTAAAGTAAATAGGAAGCTATCATCAGCAGCTGGTTAGCTTAGATTAGTACAAAGACTGGAAACTGAGCTAGCTTGCCTTTATCCAAAGGTATCAAAATCCACTGAGCAGGTCCTCCAAAAGCTAATTAATTGACACGTCATATCTTGTTTGTTTAATCTGTAAAATAATGTATGTGTAAAAACAAAACAAAAATCATTTACGTGGGGTTATGTGCTGAACTATTTCTTGGCGAGGACAAACTGTCAGGCAATCAGTGGGGGCTCCAGTAATATACTGGTCCCAGCCAAAAAATAGTCAGATACATAACAAAAAAAACCTGCACTCCAGTTTTTATATGGATTAGACAAATGAGATATTAACTAGTGATCTTTAGAGTAGTAGTTAATTGCGGTTCCCAGTGTGGGTGTCGGGAACCCAACAGAGGGTCACAAGATAATGAACTGGATCGGAAAGCATTAAAAAAAAATCTGCTGCACCGAATAATGTTTCCTTTTATCGTTGCTTTTTCATGTCCACTGCTTTTTAATTACGCCTCTAAAATATTCAAATAAAACAAGGTCTTGGCTTGAACTGGTCATAACCAGTAGACTTATAGTAGACTTATGCAATCAGTGACAAGGGGTCACAAGTAGACAAAGCTTGTGTCAAAGCAAAAAATGTTGGGAATCATTGAACTAAAGGAGAGGGCATGTTGTGATAATAATGCTCGTTTTAATAAATGATATTCTCGTTCTGCATACTGGGTCACATACAAAAGCCCATGACACATGACCTTTCTGAGTTTGACACCCCCCTTTTTACCACAAACTGTTTGCAGTCATGTTAACATCACTGCTGATTTATTTAGCAGTGCACATTTGCCAGTGTGGCTAATGTCTCCAGCCAAAGTGCCTCTCTGCCTCTGTAGCGCTAAGCATCGCTCCTGGGAGCGTTACAACTTCCAGCATCAGTTCCACTGCATCAGCAGAATAACTTGGGGGTGGAGCAGGTGCATGCTTTTAATTCAGCTTTATGTTTTAATGGTTCTCTAAAAAGTAGATGATGTTACATAAATGCAGAACCTTATTAGTCCCCTTTAAAACATACAAGGTGTTCAATACGCAAGAAAACCAAAGAAAGAGTTCATTAAAGGAATAGTTTAAAATGTTTGGGAAATACTTAAAATCCCTTTCTTTCTGAGAAATGAGCAGAATGATACATTTCATAAATAATATGAATTAAAGCCAGCATGCGGTTAGCTTAGCTTAGCATAAAGAACGGAAGTAGGGGAAAACTGGCAAAAAGAAAAGAAGTAGTCAGACTAACTGTTTCCCCCATGCCTCGAGCGAAGCTACGCGTATAGAGTCCTGACTTTAGCTTCATATTTCGCGTACAGACACAGAGTAGTGCAGTAGGTGAATAAAAACACATTTAGGGAATTCACATTGAGAGTTTTAATGCACAAAAAATGCTGTATTTGTGAACCACGAATTAGCAACATACCGGGTCACATAGCATGTCAATCTTTGAGAACATACTCATAAACAGTCTCTCTCTGGAGCAGTGAGTCATTAAAAGTTTTGACCTTGGCACTTGTTTGTTAATCGTGTTAGGGTGAGCCTAATCACTTAAAGGAGACGCAGGCTTTACACCCCAAAGCCCGTCGTCACTGGCCCACCAGCTCCTCATCCACTCGGCAGTATGTTGTTCCTGAAACTGTGACAGGATCCCCATAACGCGTGGATATGGGTGAGTACTGGCTCAAAGCTGGAGCTGCAACAAAGGAAAGTACTTTTCAGGAAGGCCGGTTTTATTTTACATGTGCACAGCTGTTTGCCCTGTTTGCAGTCTTTATGCCAAGCTAAGTTAACCATCTCCTGGCTTTGGCATCATATTCCACAGACATAAGAGTGTGGAGAATAAGCATATTCCCTCCGAGATAAGTGAAGGGTCACTGGAGAGTAACTGCTCTCCAGTGACCCTAAAGTGATTGCCTTAGTATGCGATAAACCAACAAACAAGGAACTGAGTGCTTTCTTGTGTACACTTGTTTTTAAACACCTTATGATGTCTCAGCTTGGAATTTTTTTTTTCATTTCAACAATTCTGCTCAGCAAACATGTCTGGCTGACGAAGGTGAACATTTGTTTTTACTGTGCCCATTGTTTTGAGGGGAAAAGTAGGGCAAGATGAGCTGCAGGCTCTTCAAGTACCCGCCCACTGAGTTACAACACACGTTGATGATAACAAACACAAACACACAAACACACAGATTAACATTGAAAGATAGGAGCTATAATAATGTAACTGTAATATCAGGGAGCTATTTTAATGGAATGATTTCCTGACCTCACATTTATTTTTGTTCTTGTATCTCTTAGAAACTGGTTTGGATTTTAAGGCGTCTGATCCAGCAGACAATTGATTTTGGACATCAAAGGAGGGATTTAACATCAGATGACCAGAAACAACAGACCCAAGAGCGTCTGACTGAGGCAGCCTCGGGTACGGCTGAACAAGATCCTGAGAAATGAGACTAAGGCTGGTGTTGCTAGGCGATGGCTCAGGGCTGCTGTAGGAGGAGGGATGAAGAAATCCTGCAGAAGAGTGGAGTAGTCTCAGAAAACCCCGTTCCTTCACATACGTTATTTGGTCAAGGTCCGCCTACCATCTTCGTGCACCCAAACCATACTGCCTGAACCAAAGTGACTATGAACACTGATTTATCCAGGTGCTCGAGAAGTCATTTTACTTTCTGTTCACATTTAAAGAAATTGCAATGTTGGTCTGTTGGTCCTGACTGAAATGTCTCCACAACTATTTAATGGATTGCTATTAAAGTCTGTGCATACATTCATGTTCTCCAGAGGATACATCCTACTGACTTTGGGGACTACCTTGCTTTTATTTCAGTGTCACCAGCAGGTCAGAGTTTTCCCTTATCTATAAAATATCTCCACATTTACTGAATGCATTGACACAAAACGTTTGATATATTGAGATATATATTGCTCCATATTGTGACTACTGTTAGATGGATTGCTGAGGAAAATACATTCATGTTCAAGCGCCATCGTGATGAAATGTCTGCAAAGCTAATAACATTCCCTCCAGCCTCGGCTGTAATTAATGCTTAGCGCTCCTTCATATAGCATGCTAAAATGCTAAACTAAGATTGTGAACATGGTAAATACCTGCTAAACATCATCATGGTAGCATTAGAAAGTATTCTAAGAAAAGTTGCATGTCAACATTAGCATTCAGCTCAAAGTATAGCTGGAAGTACAGCTTCACAGCGTGGCTGTTGACTCTTAGTCAAGTTTCTAAAGTGTGGTATTTAAAAAGACGTGCTATTGTAAATGCTTGCGTTCCCCTTCTAATTTGAAAAACAATATGAAAATTCTCCGAACACATGATTTGGTATTTTAAAGCTTGGCGGTGGCTTCTCATTTTTACAAATTAGTGAATTAAGTTTATATTGATGATACAACAAAAAATCTGTTGCAGTAGGTGCCTTAATGTATCTGAACACACACACACACACACACACACACACACACTATAGTTTAGTTTGGCTCAATCCAGCATTCGCCATCCTGCAGCCATAACTACTCACAATGGCACCCAATGAGTATGAATGCTACACTGAAAATAAATGCACTATTTACTCCTGTTTGAGTAATGTTTACTAATAATTACAGTGCACAGCTGTTTTTTTTTAAATAAAACGGATTGCTGGTTTTGGTATTTTCAGGGGATTTATTGACAGTAAGAAAACTATAGAATAATGTCAGCCTTATCTTTTCACAAAAGTAAAACAAAAACATTCAACTTAAGATGAAACAATAGTAGTGAAATAAACATCAACTTCTTCCTCTGGTCAGGTTCATGTTTATAACACAATGCTGCCACCATGTGGTCAATGATGACAGGAGGCGGCTTTATCAGGAAGTGAGGATACACACAACTCCTCTTGGTGTCAGGAGATCAAGTCGCTCGCTTCCTTCTTTCCTTTCTCTTTAACTCTGTGAAACCCACAACACAGATGATGGTAAATGTGAAAAAATCCACTGAATCTTGAAGCTAAGAGGAAGTGAACTAACAGTCGGTAACTTACTGACCGCAGCACTGTTGGTATCCCCGTGATGAAGTGCAGCTACTTCAACTGTTGCTACTGCGGGCTGTGTTGCCCGTAACAGGTATCGGGGTACATGCTGGGAACAAAAACAAATCATTTATGGATATTACACCAACAATGTTATGGTAGGTCGTCTTTTAAAGTTCACAAGCAAAACATAAAAAGCATCAACAAAATTTGGATTTCATACACACTACATATTTTAGATTACTGAAAATGAGGTGCAACTTGTGAACTGCATCTTATTGTGGAACTTTTCCATTCCTTTTATCCACTTTTTATATGTAGTTGGGTGTATAGTCCCAGCACTTTTAATGTCTTAAACGGTCTTATTGTGTTTATGCTTTATATGCTGCAAAATGAATGTAAATTCAGAAACACGGAATCTCATTGTGACAATGAATATAGAATCGTATCTGGCTGATCCGGTCATTATTGATTATTGATTATTGACTCAGCGTATGAGATCAAACCATTTTTATGTCCAGATGTCCTTGAGTGAGTAAACAAAGCGCTGTCTCTACTAGAAGAGTATTAGTCACTTACAGCCAAATGAAGCCAGCAAATATTTAGAATTGGAAAATGATACAAGACTCTCAAAGGCGTTGGTGAAGGGAAGCAAAGGTTATCCTGCCCTTTGATCTTTATCAGCAGTTACAGTAAATCAATGTCTACTGTACACGAGCAGAAGAAGCAGTAACCCACACAGATGAACCCAAAAGAGAAGAGAAGCTTGGCTGGGACCGCAAACACCAGCAGCAAGAGACGATGCACACGCGTCAGTTGGTTGCATGCTGGAAAGGTATTTCTGCATTACTTCTAACAGCAGTAATGCAGAAATGTGTGGTTAAATGCCACAGCGGTGCCCGTACAGTAAGGGGATCTGGTTACTGCTTGAAGAATTTCCCTTTGCCCTAGTTACTTGATCAAGTCAGTGGCCCACTTGAGGTTACCGAAATGAATAATGCACATGGGAAGAGTTAATGGCAAACATTACATTTTTAAGTTCAAGCTTTTTTTCCAGCATGTATTTCACACATCTTGATACTATCTGGATAAAAAAATATGAAATTTGCACACAAAAAAAAGTTTCCCCAGTTGTGACTTTTCTGTTAAATACAAACAATGTTACTCTATTATTTTATATTTACATAGAACAATAACCTGTTTAGAATTTCTTTACAAAACAAACTAGCAGCTATATCGTTTCAAAGACAATATTGCTTCATCCAGATGGTTCGAAGAGTCTCTGGGGGCTCTGGAAATACCTTCCAAACAAATTGTACTGTATAAACTCTAATATTATGTTTGAACACATCTTGTCACCTGGGCACCTCTTAATTTTGACCTCATGCTGTCTGGTAGATAAACAGACGTTACTCTCTGTGTGTAATGTTGAACTGACCCTGGAGGTTTGGGGTAGAGGATGGGGATTGCTGCTGGCTCTGCTCTGGATCCTCTGACTGTGTCGTCGATCAGCGGAGCTGCTGGGACGATTCAAAGTGGAGGGCCGAAGGCGACTGCTGGCAGTTTCATCTACTTCAGCCAGGAGGTCCGTTAGTTCTCCATCACTGATCTCACCTTCCACCATGGAGCCATCTGAGCAGGGACAAATTCACATAATGGAAACATGTTTTATAAAAAAATGTGCCTTCAAATGGCACTTTAAAGAACGAGTATGTCTACATGTTATAGTATATTTTATCGTTGGGCAAGAGACTAGAAACAGTGGACTCATTAAAGACCTCCAAATAGAGGGCAATTTAGACATGTTCCTATATGCTATCCACGGTGGGGATGAATCTATTCAGGCAGGCAGCTATGAGATTCAGATCATGCCATAGTGGTATGTAATGTATTCTTAGTTTTATTCTCTCTTTCTAGTTTGTGAGATGGCCTGCAAACCTCTGTATGCAAACCATATTCTCTCGTGCAGTTGTGAAATACAAATGACATACCATCCCTGTCTGAAACAACATGTTTTTTTGTAACCTCCCACCTTTGTCTTCTGTGTATAAATTACTATGTAAACTGTCACTCTTCAGTGCATCCATAGACAGACTTATAGCGACTCTGTTTTCCTCTTCTCTGCGCAGGGAATAAAGGATTTCATAGACAAGTTCTGGTTCTTCGATATTCGTCATTTCAGCTTTAAAAGACTCAAAACCGGTTAGGGAAGAATTTGCCATCACAGGTATGTAAATCAACTTCCTCATACGCCATCACACAAAATATATATTTTTTTGATTGTTTAATGTTATATTTTGTATCATTATTAACTGACGTACTTAATGATCATAAGCAGATGCCTACTTGGAAGACTCATTCATCAGGTACTATTATTGCTTTGGAAAATGGTTGGCAGTAATTAAATAGGCTAAGGATAAAAAAACACCAGTGTGGTCCTTTACAGAAGGAGGCAGCTACAAAAAACGGATGATATGTATATTTAGGGTGCCAGATACCGACTTGGTTACCAACAAAGCTTTACCTGTATGCTCAGGAATGACCGCACACTCAGCACAAACCCAGTCACCTTCAGGACCAGTGTTTAATGATGGAGTTAAGCAGTCCATATGATACCTGGAAGTACAACCGCAGTTCTGTGATTAAGGTCCTTTAACATATATTTTCAGCAGCTCCACCAAAGATTGTAGGTGTTTGAGTGGTCAAAGTCAGTTAAGTACAACTAACAATTCTAGTCAATTTAATGCTACTGCTGCTGCTGCTGCTATGACTCAAATAAACACCGGTATGTACTGAAAATTCCCTGAGATAAAACTGCAAAGCCATACCCTGAATCACAGCGTATGCACACTAGCAGCCGGTGCCTGCGGTCGCTGCGTCCACATTCCTCGCAGATAACAGTGTTGCTCCCCTCTTCTTCATCATCATCATCATCATCATCATCTTCCCTTTTCTTTGTTCTCACTTTGATCTGCAGCAACACCACAAACAGTTCAGGTCCAACACGTTTCCAAATACTTGGCAGGAAGCTTCCTTTGGGACACTGCAACTAATCACCTTCTTTTGGATCGCCCCTCCAGGGCGCCGTCTCTGGTGGATGAAAGCAAATCTGATCCGATCCACAGGACAAGTGTTGGCTGTCTGAGAATCAAGACAGAGCAACAACATTTCTCAATTTCAATCACGACAACAAATGCAAACCTTGATGTTAATGCAGCTTAGACATAATAGTCTTTTACAATTTCAGTCTGCACAGAAGAAGAAAAAAGGTATTTTACCAAAGTGAAGGCTCGTACATATATTGTATGGAATTGTCCAGCAACTAACGAATATTTTCATGATCTTTTCTAATTTAATCCATAAATTATTGCGTCAACAAAAGCCGAGAGTCGAAGGTGACATCTTTAGATTACAGTTTAAAACTCAAATATATTGCATTTACAATTATATTAAACAGAGGCAGATAACGTTTTGACATTTCATTTATTAAAAGAGCTAATTTTATTATAAAATAGTGACTGAGTGAATCATTTAATCATTCAGCTCTAATCTCAAATGTCTTTTGACATGGTGTTGAACTTTGATATCATGTCATTGCAGCCATCCTTTTCTAAAAGAACAGGGAGACACGAAGGGGGGATAATTACCCTTATCTTGGAACACAAGTTAACTTGTCTCAATGTATTAATCTTGCAAATATATGGCATTGCCAGTGAGATTGCTACACCTTCTTGTCAGAATGTAAAATAAATAATATTCTGATCAAAGTAAGTGTGGTAAAGACATGAAACATGTTGCTGGACAGGAGTGACAGGTGAAGTGTACGTTTACCTGGGACCACTGGAGTATACAATCAATGCAAAACACATGCTGGCAGTTTTCTAGAGAGGCTACTATTTGCTTTTTAAAGGGGCTCAGACAGATGTAGCATTTATCTGCAGGCTCTCCACCTGCTGCGTTTAACGCGGTTGACTTATCCATATTTTAAATATTACTGGACAAGAACATTACTGATAACAGACGATGTTCATACGGCCTTCATCAAGCCACTGTCTATTAACAGCTAGCTAGCTAGCATAACATTACCGTTCAACATGGTAATACCTTCTTATATAGCTATAGTCTATAAGTAATACACTGTAAACTAGTTGTGCCTTTTAGTTATCCGTTACAACCGGTGATTATAGCACATATGAACTCAATATAATTATTATAATTCGCCTGCAAACTAAAATATTAGCGTTAACCACTTTTCAATGTATTCCTTGTTCCGCGCGACTCAAAACAACTTCCGGTCTTATTCTTTCAAAATAAGATTCTAACGTTGACGTTTTTAGGAACCATACCAACATGTAGTGAGTCACTATTTTATTAACTCATTCGAGAGAAGAGTATCTAAAATATTACTATAAATGACCCAAACTAAATTACCAACTGAACACTTTATTAACTGTGCAACAAAACTTGTGACAAATAGCATCATTATATGTCATAGCATTACAGAAAGCACAAGATCATGGAGTACATAGATATGGATCGTATGCAAAAGATCCATAATCATGTCTTGCAATTACTTTAATAATTAATAATCATACAGTGTATGGACATCTTGAAGAACCACATTTAGGACACTCTGCATGCCCTTGACTTCAAAACTAACCTTTATGGCCTTATAGAGAAGAAAATGTGTATTCTATGTGTATTTTGTGTTATTAAGTCAAGCTACGCAAATTATAAATACACTAGTAAAAGCAGACTGTGTGCATATTCTAGTGTCATCAGGCTATCGTTTCCTGCCCCTCTCTTAATTCCACTCCTACAGTTCACTGAAACAGGAAACTAAGACACCTTTGCAAAGAGCAGCATTGTATATGCTCACCGTATTCTGGAGAGCTGCTCGACCAATGTGCAGCTAGAAAACTAAGCTTTTATCTCATGTGTTTTCAACATACAGTACAGATTTCTGCGTTTGGCGATCAAACAAAGTCAAGCGAAGTAACTTGGTAAGTGTTGTTTTTCTAAAAACCTATTGGTTTTATTTTAACTGTCCACAGTCTATGTGTAGTTTGTGTTCAGATTTTAATATACATCTAATGTTTCAGAAAAGTTGTAATTGAAAAGTGGTGAAACCACTTTAAAACCGTACAACCGATTGAATGCGCAGGATTCAAATCTTCACATTAATGCTACTCTAAGTGGAACTTTTATGGCTTTTTATAAGAGATCAGTGTGTCACTGCTATTTCTGTTTTACATCCCCCTCTTTTTAGATAAATGTAAAGTAGTAATTACATGAGTAAATGTGTATCATGCGTTAAAAAATATCCACTCATTTCCCTTTTTTTTTTTCCTTCAGAAACCTGATGATTGATACAGAACAATGTAGTCAGCTTCTGTAACAAAAAATACTGACAAAAATAGAGGTAGTGAAAAAGTAGAAATGGAAAAACTGAATGGAAACATGCTTGTGTTTATACAGGAACAGATGCAGCAGTGTTTGAGAATCAACCTACGCTCACTGCCTTTCATCTGACAAAACACTCCGTCTGCAATGATGAATGCGACCGGTGGCGACTGCAGTTCCCCCTCAGCAGAGTATCAGTACTACCTTTTCCCAACGGTCTACATCCTCGCTTTAGTTGTCGGTCTTCCAGGAAATCTGGTCGCCTTCTTCGTCTTCACCTTCAGGATCACCCCCCGCACGGCCTTCAGTGTTTACATCAGCAATCTCGCTCTGGCAGACATCGTCATCCTCTGCACATTGCCCTTTAAGATCCACTACCACCTAAACAGAAACAACTGGGTGTTTGGGGATGTCACCTGCCGTGTCACTGGGATTCTGTTCTTCGCCAACATCTACTTGAGCATCTGCTTCATGACTTGTATCTGTGTGGATCGCTACATGGCCACAGTACACCCGCACAACTATTTTAGTCTGCGGAGCCCCTGGTGCTCCCTGGTTGTGAGTATGATTCTCTGGTGTGTAGTTGTTGTGGCTATGCTGGTCTTTGTCCTCATGGGTCCCCTGGAAACCAACGCAGACGGATCGGGAAGCCACAGCTGCTTTGAGAATTTCGCCAAGAAAGAGTGGACCACACGCTTGGCGGTGTACAGCCTGCTGTGCCTGATCTTTGGCTCCTTGCTGCCCTCCATGATCATCATGGTGTGTTATCCGCTGGCTGCGAAGCGCATTTCCATGATAAGGACTAAAACAGCCCAAAAAGCCGTGAGGATGATTTACACCATCCTGGCTATAACGCTGCTCTGCTTCCTGCCCAACCATCTGGTGTACCTGCTGCACCTCCTTCGACGGTTGGAGGTCATCCAGAGCTGCTCCTTGGCCAACGCCATCCACCACGCCAGGCGGGTCACTATGGCGCTCGTCATCCTCAACACATGCCTGGACCCCGTGCTTTATTACCTCACCACCAACCACTGCAACTGGAAGCAGTTAAAGATGGCATGGCTGTGGAGAAGAGTCCGGGGAAGGAGGCGTGTATACACCATTGCAGTGAGCTGAAGGGTAACGGTGTATGCATACTGTAAATATATCTCCTGATATGAGTCATTGTTATTGTAACTTTAAAAAAAAAAAATCAAAATAAATGTTTCTTGAAATTTACTTTGTACTTCAAAATAAAAAAAGGGACAAATCAAACTTTTTGTATTTTATTTTCATAATCGTGTGCAGTTCAGTCTATAAATGAGTCCATGAAAGAGTCTTGTACATCACTTAAAAAACAATGATCCAACAAGGATCACTATCCCAACATTAGGAGGGAGCAAATTCAAAGTTTACAGGTGCAAATATGTTAATCATCTGCACTGGGAAGGAGGTTTGAGCCTCCACAAATCCAGGTAAAAAAAAAAAAAAAAGAAAAAGGGAAAGTACATTCACTGTTTTTAGAGTGAATTGTCCTTCAAATGTTCGTCGTTTTGGATCAAAAGATATTTCAGAGTCCAGATGGGAGCCCCTTTTTCAGCAGAGTTGAAAGGAAGCTGCCCAGTTCCTCGTCCTGACAAAGAAAACCAGAAAACAAAGTCAAAGCAGAAGCATGGGAAGGAAAGACAAAGCACCATATTTTTACTTTAATGCGAGTTGACATAAACACATACCTCGAAAGTGGTATCAGAACATGGACCAATCAAAGAGGACTGACAAAAAGCAGTTTTCTATAGTAACTCATAGATGAACGTTACTGTGGTTTTTATTTATTTTTTGAGAGATTTAAAGATGGAACAATATATGACAAAGAGGCAGAAATGTACCATGTATCTATTTTTGCTTTGCACAAAGCACAAGAAGCCACAGAAACACCTTCCACTGCGCAGTGACTGCAGTTCAACAGGATGGTGGTCTCCCCTCCCCCCCCCCCCCCCCCCCTCCGTACTTTCATTACAAAGCCCCAACTCTCAGACTGTCTGCCCACACAAGTTTTCACTTCTTGATCAACCTTTCTTCAGGACCCTGAGGGCATGTGAAGATTGTTTAACTGATATTCTGCGAGCGGTGCGGTCAGACCGGATTTTACTCGTATGCTGTAGAAAAAGGATCTGGGACAGGAAAGGATGCAATACTTTTTTTTTTTTTTTTTTTTTTATCTCCACAGGGTTGTGCCTTATTCACACTTCTGTTTAGTACATTTGCAGATAACACAGTTTCAGTCTGCGATCAAACCTCCCCACAAGACCGAAATAGCTCTCGTCAGAGTTGTCAATGATCTTTGCATCAGTATGGACTCAAATGTGTTCAATATCTTGTCCCTCTAGACCTCAGTGCTGATTTCAAAACTGTAGCTCACACGCTCATTAGAAAGACTGGAATCATGGGTGGGATATCGGCATAGCAGAGTCTATCAACACATCACATGGAGTGCCACAGGGATCAAGTCAAAACACTCTTTTGTTTAACTTTTATGTAGCTACCATTCAGACACTTAAAATAAATAAATAAATATAAATATATATATATATATATATATATATATATATATGCCAATGAATGACTCCTATATAAAGATTTAAAAAAAAAAATGTTTTATGCAGAGTGGAAGAGAAAATAAAATTAAGTCTCATCTTGATTCTTTGTCTATTAAAACAAAAGATAAAGCAAGGAACCTTGATGTCATTCTCAACGTAAAAAAAAAAAAGAGGGTATAAAACAAACAAACAGACCCTTTAATTATTAATAATATCGTATCATAGGTATTGTAATTTCCTTACATCTGACCTGCCAGTTGCTGTGCGACTGTTTAATTGTCTTTGTTATTGGGTTTATTGTTTTTTTGTAATTGTAAAATTAAATCAGTGACGCAAAGACAATGACAATATTTTACCTGATAACTCCAGGAAAGTAGCAGAACCTTGGTGTTGGGGTCTTCAGCAGAGGAGGAGACTTTGATGACGATGGACTCCACCATGACTGTTCCATCGGGGAGGTGCTGGATGGTGTAACCTTTTAACACGCTGAAGCAGACAAATGCAAATAATACATGTTATCTTACAGCTCACAAAATGCAGCAGAAATTAAATGTGTTACATGATAGATAAATTAAACCTATTTCACACCTCAAGCATCCATAATTTAAAAAAGGAGATCAGATCAAATATCTTAATTCTCAGAAAACAAAAATTCTGACACATACTGCATATCCTGAAGTATATCACAAATATGCTAAAAGATGCACTGGACACTAGACCCTGGGATAAAATACAATTCATTTTGTCGATAAAAGAGCAAACAAACAGTAATGGAGGAAGGTGGAAAAAGTAGGTGGTGTAGGTGAATTGCAAAAATAAATGCAGATTAGAAAGATGCTGCAGGAGGCCCAGTGAATCTCCTCCCCTGCAGTGCTACGCTCACCTCTTGAGATGTAAGTAGATTCTGTGAAGTGTGTCGGCGTCGCTGTGCGGGTCCTGGAGCTGCACGCGGCAGGTGAAGCGTAACTGATGTTCGTTGAGGCCCAGCTCCTTTAGGGCTTGCTCTGACGACACTAGCTTCAGACTCTGTGCTCAGGGAAAGAAAACGAGGAGTTGCATCATCATCTGTTGAGTGCTATAACTGAGCAGTTGCCACGAGACTGCAGATCACATAAGTATTTAGAAAATCCAATAGTGACAGACTCACTGCACTGACATATAGTCAGAAGAAGTATTTTAACTTACGTTTTCTTTCATGATCAGGGTTCCATGCATGGTACGAGGCTTTTTGGGATCAGGCAGCGGCCCTTCAACACAAGAATGGTTTAGAACGTAAATAAATATACAAGAAAATAAACAGATAAATCTTCAGCGTAGGTTTGGGAGCTGCTGATTGTCCTGCCAATATGTTCACAGATCTCAGTGGTTTATCATGAAGAAAGAGCAGATGCTTAACCTGATGATCTGGCAACCCGCCGTACTATACGCATTGTCAGCGAGCTGCAGCTCAGGGAGAAGAAGTCTGAACAGTTATGAATGGTCGGCGGTTTAAAGTGGTTAGTATTATACCTTAAATGTTTCAAACATTGTAGAACTGAAAACATTAGTCTGATATTATATTAAAATGTGAGGCGTAAGGTGTTGGCTCATTTGAAACTGGACAAAAAGTCAAGAATGAGTATGGAAAAGACTTCTTATTTTCTCTGGAGTCTATCATCTCACATACATAACATTTGTCATTATGAAAACTAATTTGGGTTATGGTATTTAGGTGGCATCGGACAAGATGACTGGCCGTGTACACCACTCTGAAGGAACACGTCAGTCTTATCAAATGTCAGGAAAAAACTGAGTTCTGAAACTGAAACTGTGTAGGCACCCTGTAAACCACAAGATAACATTTGTGCCATTTTATTTCTCCCTAGCTTCTGAATTCAACGAAACTAATTCCTTAACAAGCAACCACAACATACCTCCGAGAGCCATCTCCCGTTTGAGCAGGCTGAGCGAGATATCCACAGGCACGCTGGGATTTGTTGTCACAGTCACCGTCTCTCCGTTGGCTGGCATGTGGCAATCTATGCCTGCCATTTAAAAACAACAGTAACAGGACTGACAACGCATTCTCCTCCCATTGTGAGCATGCATACTTTTACCAATGACTTTTAATTTTTTTTAAACATTATTGATATGGATGGAGATGCACTTACTGAACTCCTGTTCAATCTTGCCCTTGAGGAACTCCATTTTTACCGCCTCCCCGTGTACCAGCAGCATGTTTCGAGGCTCAGCCATGCGAATGAGCTGCATGATGCCCTTGGCATCTGCATGGGCACTGAAGGACATGTACTCCACCTGTAGCTTCACTTCCAACTGTAAGAATCACAGAAAATTAAGTCAATCAATCTGCCAGTGTTGTTTTACACATTTTTGTGGTTATTGTTAAAAGGAGTATTTAGATTTCTTTGGAAATACACTTATTGGCTTTCTTGTTGAGAGTTAGATTAGAACTCTCTCACTCTTATATCTGTTTCATTAAATATGGAGCTAAAACCAGGAGACAATGAGCTTATTTTAGCACAGACTGAAAGCAGGTGAAAACAACTAGCCTGACAGTCTAAATCGCACTAATAAAGTTCTGCAGTCCTAAAACCCAGAAATGAGTCGGCATTTTTTGCACATCCAGATCAAAGTCAATGGGTTTCTTGACTGCTTTTTAAATTAGCTGCCTTAAATAAGATCTGTGGTTAACACAAGCTATATAGATTTTAACATTTTGTTCTACAACAAATAATCTAACCGGCTCATGAATTTTGCAGCTTTTACGTGTTTTAGAAGTATTCTAACAAGTGGCATCACACCAATCTCTAGTCCGCCTTTAACTTCATGGTGGTGATGTGAAATTATGTGACCGAGGTGTAGTTCGTTAAACTTTTTACTACTGCCGATTGCATTTATACTTCAAAAAAAACAACATACAAGTTATGTTAATTTGTGAAGATTATCTTGATGAACAGAATGTAGTATCATAAACTTTTGTTTGCCACAGAGTTATTTTTCTGCAATATTCCAAATTGAAATTGAAAAATCCCAATGGCTTTTTGTCAAGGGAACCAGTGTGATGCTAACTTCACAGTCGGACAACCAAACTACGTCAAAAAAGCGCATAAAAAAAAAAAAGTGTAACGATTCCTTTAAGCCAGGGGTGTCCAAACTTTTTTCACCGAGGGCCACAAACAGAAAAATATACGAACGTCTGGGCCACTCAGGTGAGGTATATCGCAAAATTAATCAAATGAGGTCAATTATGCTTATATATATATATATATATATATATATATATATATAAGCAAAGGTGTGTGTGTGTATATATATATATATATATATATATATATATATTATATTTAAAAAAATAACATCAGAGGAAACTTGGCCTTTTCCAAGCTCCGGTAGAAGTCAGGTAGGGAGAGAAGCTGATGCTGGTTCTTCAGAGAATCATCACACTGCATCTCCATCAGTTCTAGTTCAGACTCTCTTCCACTTCTTCTGCATCATCAGGAAGGGAGTCGAGAACAACTTCATTTATTTCTCAATGCAGAAAGATCTTGGAAGCACTGACTGAATTATGTCATGAGATGTGATGACAGACACATATTTCCCCTTTTTAGCAGAAAGGTTAACCTCTGGAAAAGCTCATTTGGTGTCAGACAGCGTGGGGAAGCTCAGAGAGACGAAGCATCACACAGCACAGGTTCATGTGTGCGAGAGGTTTGTTACTACCTGCTCTTTGCCTTGCAGGATCTTGTTCATTGTGAGATGATGATAAGATCAACTAGAAGCCAGGTCTGCCAACCATAGTGTGTCACTCAGCTCATGAAGAGGTCGTCCTTCTCTTTCAGAAACTGGTCAGCTCAGCGCTGCAGCGGTTTTATTCCCTGAGGTCAGACTCAGGGAATAAAACCAGTGCAGCGCGGAGCTGCGCCGGAGCAGCAACGCACCAGAGAGAGAGAGAGAGAAGAGGTCCGTGTTCAGCTTCGCTTCAAGTTAGCTGACAAGTCTTCTGCTCTGTGTTATGAAGTCTCGTCTGAGAGGTTTCAGCGTCGCGCTGTGAGCTGAGCGACCTCGTAGCTGTTATGAGGCATTTTCTCGTGTTTTGTTCGGACGGCAAAAATTTGATTATTGAGCTAGCAGGCTAGCTGCTGTTTGCTTGACTTTCTCTCCATTATATTTTTAGAATCTGCCGCGGGCCAATAAAAAAAAAAGGGCCCGCGGGCCGTAGTTTGGACACCCCTGCTTTAAGCACCTCTGGCTTAACAGACAGAAGTCACAAGGAGGATGAGGAACTTATTTTATCTGCAGAGCTGCAAAAAAAATTGTTCAACCCATAAAATAAAGTATGATCCCATAACTGACACAGATGACGGGGAAATTAAAAACTCTTACTGTTGATCTGCCTTCCAATTCCAGTTTCCTCTGCCCATTCAGGATCTTGTGACCGATTGTTCCTTGCACACAATACCCAGGCATGATGACCTAAAAAGAGGCAGAACTTGTTGTTCAGTTGTTAAAAAACAAATCCCCCCCAAAAAATATCTTCCATTTTCTTCCAAGACTCACCATGTTTTTTTCATTGCCAGCCCATTTCTTGAAGATTTGCAAAGACTGGCCAGCATGCAGCATACCTGGTGTGGCAAACACCACCTGAAAGTGCACATATTGTTGTGGTTTTACTGCCATTTGAATTTTCATCCTGTAACTTTTTAGAGGGAAACAAAACAAACTTACCATAGGTCCAGGATTATCAGCATAGGAGCGATCAAAAGGCTTGATGTGCTTGAATTCAAACATGTTTCTTTGTACAAAGGTTTTTCGAATCTTCTGGTTGGTCCATGTTATGAAAAGCTTGTAATAATGATTCGCTTTTTCCGTCAGCCCCGTGGAGAAGTAGATGGGGGCCTTTAGATTCATTCTCTCCCTGTTTGAGGAGAGGAGGTAATTAGTCTCTTTTCAATTAGCCGGCACTTATTATAAAAAAGTTGATAAGAATACCGGCATTATTCTATCAAGCGTAATAAAATTAATTCAGATATTTAAGAAGTTATGTCTTTTTGTTTGTTTTTAAATTGCAGACACCTTTATTAAACCATTATGAACCACAAAAATATGTGTCATCATTCATACAGGGATAATTAATATATATATATATATATATATGACTGTATGTGAATTTTACTTATTTGGAAGAACAAACCTACCAAAATGTTTCCAACAGGATACAGAGTTCTTGTGCTCTTCCGAGGGCAAAAACTGGAATAAGAACCTGAAAAGATGAGAAAGCTAAAACATGTAAAAATCCGAACTCTCTCCATAAACACCCCAAAATACAGAATTCCACTAGCTCTGAAAATTACCTTTCCTCCTCTTTCTATGCTTTCATGCACTTTCTTCAAAAAGTCTCTCTCTCTGCATCTTTTTGAGTCCCGGATGGTGGTGGCATATGTAGACTCTGAGATGAGCATGTCTGGACGGCACTTGTCGATCCATGCAGCACTGCAAATATACAAACACAAGGATGAAGAGACTGTAGGTGTAAACTCCAGCATATAATCATGAAATACAGTAAAGTCCACTTACCCTAAATGCCTGTCAGGTGTCATGTTATAGTCTCCCTAAAAAAGAAAAGACATTATTCTGAGATCCTGTCTGTCAAAGTCACTCTCTGATATGGACTCTGACACAGTGCAGACTTGTTTACACTCACAGTGTAGACCACAGATTCTGATCCCACTTTGATGTGCACCATGGCAGCTCCCAAGACATGGCCTGCATAGTACGCCTTGATCTCTAGCTCATCATCCACCTGCCAGCAAGCAGCACAACAGAAACAGCTTGATTTGCCATCAAAAGAGACAAGCAGCTGGTGCAGAAATTATTAATAGATGGATGTCTTTAAAAATGATATGAGCACTGCACCTGGACGGTTTGGTGCAGGTTCAAAGGTACAACTTTCTTCATGCAGTCCTTGATCATCTGCGAGGTGAAGAAGTTGGTTTCTCCCTTTTTGTCGACGGTGATCTTCCGGAAGTCCTCCAGCAAAATGGGACAGATGGCCTTGGTGGGATGGGTCATGTAGATGGGTCCATCGTAGCCCACCATCTCACTCATGAAGGGCAGAGCGCCACAGTGGTCCAAGTGGAAATGGCTGAGAAAGGAACAGGTAGCCATGTAAAAAACACTGGATTTTTATATGTATTCTATATGTATTGGTGAGAGAGAAAATACACTACATACTGTGTTGTAGGACAACAAACCTGATGATCACACAGTCCAGAAATTCAGTCAGACGCCCATTCTGGGTTATATAAGAGAAGTCTGGGAAACGTCTCTGCAATGACAATACAGACTTGCATTCAATGGGGATAAGACTGTAATGTAGCTTCTCCACAAAGTCCAAATCGTTTGAAACTCACAATATGTCTTAAAAATAGATATTGAGGCTAATGCATTCAAAATAACGCTCACGCACATACTAAGAAAATGGGATTTTGGAGATACAATTAAAGAGTCCTGAAGATGGATTACACTTTTAAAAGAGATACTGCTACAGTTGATTATTTTCATCACCAATTAATCTCCCAATTATATTTTTCGATCAGTCGTTTAGCCTTGGTGAAATGTCTTAAAATGTCTTGTTTTGTTCAACCAATGGATCATAACCTAAATATATTCAATTTACAAGTACATATATTTGCAAATCCTCACATTTAAGAAGCTGCAAATAGAGAATGTTTGATTTATTAGCTTTAAAAAACTGCTTCAACTTAGTGCATAACAAGTTGCTTGTGTTAGCTATTTCATTTTATATTTTTTAAGTTTCCGCATGTGCAGCTCCGATGTTGGATTATTTAGTCTTTTATTCACTGTTATGTAAAACATTTGACAAGTGTAGTGTGTTTATTAAATTAAACCAAACAAAAGAAAGGCACGACATGCCATTGCTGTTTATCTTATAAGGTTATTTGAAATATAAGCTAGTTTACTTACGTCATCATTGTACCCCATGTGCATTCCACAATCAAGCATTATGTTTTTGCCTCCAATAGAGACGAGGATGCAGCTGCGGCCGACATCCTGTCCAGCACCTTGGAGAGGGAACAGTGAAGTTGAGAGAAAGCTTTAAAAAAAAGAAAAAAGAAGCAACACACAGTTCACGCGCAACTAAGTTAGCTTCGCCAGCTAACAACGGCTGCTGGCAGCGACGGGTGAAACGTACGAAGTGTTTTCAAACATCACGACAGAAAAAAAACACAAGTTATTGCTGCTCCAAAAGCGTCAAAGACTTAGATGACATGTAACGTCAAACAGTTACAGACACATGTATTGTTGACGGAACTAGCAGAGAAGATGCTAACCTAGCTGTGTCATCAACGTTACTCACCGAGTGGTGTTACTTTTATTTCAGGCATGTTTTCTCAGCCTGATGTTGAAGACAGAAAAATTATCCAGGATTCCGGTCTGGTTCCGATATAACACCTTGTTTACAAAGGTGTGTTTATTGTCTAACTTGTACAACTACATGTGGGTCATTTCGAGTCCAGACTTTTTTCTTTTCTTTTTTTTAACCAGCGCCAAGCTAATCACTTCCGGGAAGCGCCTTCAAAATAAAATCTCTTTCCGCAAGCCATGTTACAAGAGTTGACTACACGACTTGTTGAGGTGATGTGCTTTTATTTTACATGCATTTACACAAATAATGCATTTTAAAGGTGGATTCCAGTATTTGTAGAAACAATATTAAAGATGGAAATATCTGATATGCTCTGGGCTTGAACCATTCCACAGTTAGTTTGTTTCTCTTCTTCTCTGTTTTTTTTTTGCCGAGGTCTTTGTAAAAGCACAGTCACGGTAAGCCACAGAGTATGTGTGGTTCCCCTGTCGTTAATGTATCTCATGGCAGCTAACAATGCTCCGCTTTTATTTGAAAGGAAAAGTTGCATATTTCCGGTGTTTTCCGGCTCGAGTCTGCGCAGTAGAGGCGGAGCAGGAATGACCTGTCGGTCCACTGAGATGAAGACTATCGCTTAAATTTCCTCTTGTTTCTCCGAATTGTTTTAGCAGGTAATGTGTTCGGTCTCTTGACTTACACCTCAATACTTACATGAGTTACGACCTCCAGTTTGTTAGTAGCCGTTCGTCACATTTACACATTCATTTGTGGCTTTTTGGCTTTTGTCGATAACACTTCCGTATAGAAAATCATGGCTGGCACTGAAGAAGACCAGAAATTCTGCTTGCAGGAGGTGCTCGACACTTTCAAGTTGTGTTTATCGGAGAACAAAGAAGTCTATCTTGAACACTACGTCGCAGGGTGGCGTGGTCTTGTAAAGTAAGTGTGTTGTACATACTATACTCGGATGAAACAGTCTAGAAAGTGTCATGTGTGAGGCGTTTGCAAACTGTTTCATTTATCCCACCACTAGATTTCTGAACAGCTTGGGGAACGTTTTTGGCTTCATCTCCAAGGATGCTGTCAACAAGATTCACATCCTGGTGGCTCTCCTGAATGGTGAGAATGGTTCTCAGTATGCCACTGTCCAGTCAATGGTTAAGTATGAGCTAGGGAACGACCTAGTGGACCTGACCAAGAGAGGCAGCCATCCAGATTCCGGCTGTCGCACCCTACTGAGGCTCCACCGTGCACTGAGGTGGCTGGAGCTCTTCCTGGAGCGCCTCCGCACCAGCAGTGAGGACGGCAAGACTTCTGTCATGTGTTCAGAGTCCTACAATGAGTCTCTGTCCCAGTTCCACCCCTGGGTGATCCGCAAGGCTGCAGGCATGGCGTTCTGCATGCTCCCGGGGCGCCCTGCTTTCTTTGAGGTGATGAACGTGGGGCCCCCGGAGCAGGTCGTAGCCAAGCTCGGGGAGGCTCTACCTCTTATCTCTGAGGTGTACCAGATCACGGAGGAACTTTACACTCAACAAAACTTGATGGACTTACCATAGATAGCACAAAGTATTAGTATTAGCCACTTCATACATTACATGATTACAAGGGCTGTCAATCAAGCTGCTATTGTTTTTTGGTGACTTAAGTGTTGTTCATCATCTGCACAATGGTGTTGATTAATTTCCAGTTTTTTTATTATGTGTAAACTACTGTCAATTAAAATGTTCCATGTTTATCTGCCGTCTTTATAATAGATCTCTTTAAAAATTTAAACTTTTGCTTGTAGATGTATTCTGTTTTCATTTTAATAGATGGAGGGAGCAGTGGGGCCCAAGTCTTAGCTCACTGCCGAAAGCTGTTTGTTTGAATTATTTATTCCAAATCTCCAGCTACGAAAAAAGAATCTGCACTGCCTCTCTACTGTTGCAGCTGAGTATAGTATTTTTTTTTTCTCTCAAGCAAAACAATTAAAAAACACTAAATATTTGATTTTGTTTTAGGTTCTGAAATAATATAATTTTTTTGACAGATTTAATTATTAGCAAATTGATAATGATAGTAAATAGAAAGTAATAAATGAAAATAATTGTGAGTTGCTGCTCTATTTAGAACCGATAGAAATCATGATGTTATGCATTAGAGAAATACATGTTTGACATAATGTAACAATAGGGCCAGTACGTCAAGTATTTGATGTTCTCATATTCCACTGACACATCTAGCTAATAGATGTATGGATCTGATATTGTATGATACCAGATGTTGCATAAATCTCTATGGCGTTCTGCATGCTCCCGGGGCGCCCTGCTTTCTTTGAGGTGATGAACGTGGGGCCCCCGGAGCAGGTCGTGGCCAAGCAGGTCGTGGCCAAGCTTTAAAAGACCAACAACAAACTGCAGCCTCAATGAGAGAGAAGCAGTTTCTAAAACACTTCAAGGATGGGAAAGTCTAAACATGCCAACAGCATTCAATTTATCTGAGACATTCAAAAGCAACATATAAACATACCCAAACATGTTGGAATAATGTGGATACTTTATTAAAAAACACGTCAGTTTAATGGCCAAACCAAATATTAAGACAGTTTTACTGAGAGGAAACAAAGATTTTTGCAGTGGACTCAGAGTTGCGAACCCAACATATACGATCTCAATGCAGTTTTTTTTTATGTATAAATCAAACCATACACTGTTATTTATTTCAAGTGATTGGTGTATTGTTTCTTAAGAATGTACTGTATTATATACATATATTACAATTAATTAAAATATAATGTATAAAGGGTTGCATAATGAAAAAAAATGTCACTTGTGAATTTGTGTTTTATTTGATTTGACAATCATGTATTACTTTTGTTAGGTAAATGAGGACACAAGTTACCTCCCATTGTGTGATGTTTTTATATTTCAGTGCTCATGGTTGTCAATAGTGGTCCCTTTTTATAGTTATGTTTCTTATGGTTAATAAGAAGTAGTGTTGTGTAGTACTTTCAACACCAACCACAGATTTAAAGCATATGAACGTGCATTGTATATAACAGTGGTGGAAAGCAACAAAGTACATTTAGTTTCCTATTCCTACACAGATTAATGAAACAAAATGCAATCAATTAATACATTTTGATTGATTGTTTCTTATATATTATAATAGTTTATATATTTCAGCTGGTTTGTGGACACAACAATATGTTCTTCCACCCCTGCTTTTAGAGCTGGGGGTCTTAAATGGAGCTAATATGTCATTTGCTGTGGTGGACTTGAGTTCAAAATCATGTTTACAGGTAATCTTCACAAACATAAAACAGATTGTGAAGTATGAAGGTGATAATGATAAAATCTGATAATGAAAAATGTTGTTGAGCTGTCAGAGGGCCATAACACCCTAGAACTGCAGGTGTACACATGTAGCTGCAGTTAGAGGTACGTATATACCTGTAGCTGCAGTTGGAGGTTTACACCTGTAGCTGCAGTTAGATGTTTACACCTGTAGCTGCAGTTAGATGTTTACACCTGTAGCTGCAGTTAGATGTTTACACCTGTAGCTGCAGTTGCGCACTTCCACCCCCAGGTGTCTCCTCGAATCCAACCACAAGTCGTCGTCAAGGCAACCAGACTGTCATAGCAACCTCGCTGACGCTTAACGAGCCACTTCCTGCGGAAACTGGATGAAAAGCGCACAAACATTTCCAGCATTTTAACTTGTAATTCCGTTTCAACGGGAGGACGCATCCATTCTTCCATTTTAGTGAAGCGGCTCATAAACATCAGGGTATGGTTGTCTTCGACTCTTATTGTGAAGGACTGAAGCCAAGAAACAACTGTGAATTTTCACTGACAGACTATTCTGAACTCTCCTTTTGCCGTCGATGCATTTAACAAGGCCAAAGTCCTCCAAAGGGAGAAGCAGGCTGGCTGGTAACGACTCTCCGTGTTCCGATGGCGCTGACGGCACACAGAGGCCTCCCGTGTCTCCAGACTGTCCCGGGGACAGCAGGCCGGACAACCTACGCTCCCAGCGCTCCCAGTCCCAACCCATAATGTGGCCGACCCGCCAGCTGAGCCAGGATGGGGCTCTGCAGACGTTGCAACTCGCAGCTCCACTGCAGTCCTTTAACAAGTACAAGGTTCTTCCTCCCATAGGTGGAAGGCAGTCAGCTGTGCGTCCCGGGAGAAGCCTCGACCAAAACATGTCCAGGCTCAGCCTGTTTGATGATGCCGTCCTGCAACAGAGGCACCGGCACGAGGAGCCAGATCTCCCCACAGTGAGGGATGCGACCCAGACCAGCAGCTCTGAGGTGGACAAGAGGGCTGGGCCCAAGCCCCCTGACCCAGGACCAATCATGACCAAAGAAGCTGGCAGTTTGCTCCTAGCTATCCGAGCCCCATGTGGGAGGAGGTTTCAGCAGCACTTTGAACCCACAGACACTCTGCTGATGGTGAGAGCCAGTGCAGAGCTCAGGTATGAGGCAGAGTACGGAGAAGCTTCCATTCAGACCATGGATGTGCCACGCAGGACCTTCACAGACATGGACATGAGCCTGGCCCAGTGTAGCATCTTGAACAGATCGGTGTTGTGCATCTCACAGAACTAAAGTGGAGGGAAGTCCTAGTAAGCCTAAATGATTTTTCAGTTTTGCAGATCTTTTTTTTTTGTGTGTGCAGATTTGTGGTGGTATTTAAAAATCCCCCTTCCACTTCTTCGCTTGGATGTTTGAGGCTCACCTTGCAGAATGGTGTATCCCGCAGAGTAATTTTGTGTCCAGCAGTTCAACATTTGAGATTTAAAATACTTATTCAGAGATTCTGGATTTGTGAGAGAAGCAGCAGAACCTATTTAGAATGGAATGGATACAGTATGTTGTGCAAAAGATACATATATCTTTCAGGACGTTTGTGGCTTCAGTAGATGTGCTATAAATGTGATTTTTGTATTAGGTAATCTAACTTTTTTGTGGAAAATCCATATTGGACTAAAATTACTCGTAGACCATTACCATTTATTTTTACAATTCTTTCCATTTTTGTTGGAAAACATGTCTCGAGAGAATCTTTTTGGAGCTTTTGACGACAGCAAATTCAGAACAATTAGGTCCACTAATGCATTACTTGGTAACTTGTTTTGCTGCACGATTGCTCAGAATACTCACGGTGTCCTGAGTGTCTGTATATAACCACAGTTATGGGGACATTTAAAAGTAGTTTGTTTCAGTCAAAACAGTAGGCGATTACTGAATTAAGAAATTATCTCCTGTCGGGTATTAATTTGTTTATCTGGCATTTAATATCAAAGCATAAGATAAGAAATGCTGCTGACAAATGCAGCAACAAAATGGGTTGTTGCAAATATTCACATCTTTTCTTTTTTGATTGACGTGCTTATATATGCCAAATATGCTTTAATTAGGATACAGATGCACAGTACAGCCAATATGTGGTGAATTTAGACTTTACTTTTATACTATAACTACTGCCCTGCTGTAGCAAACAAACACATAAATACATAATCCTGTGACTGGTTATTGATTTTACAAACTTGTTAAAAAGGTTTAGTGGCAATGCACCCTAACCAAGAAAACTGTAGGCCTTCCACAAAAGATATTTTGACATGCCACAGAAGAAAAAGCACAGGTGTAAATAAATGAACAATGCCATCCTTGTTATTAGTAACACCTGTGCTTTTCTTTCGTCAAAATGGTCGCTTTGAAAAAGGTAATCTTCAGATAACCCTCAATCTGTTCTGAGAAATAACTCCTTTTATATGTTCTCATGCCGTATGGATCCATCAAATAATTTCTGGATGGATGAAAGCTGTGTGTTCTGGATGTAGAGTGAAAATCAATCACACTAAAATGCAGAGAATTTGGAGGTTACACGCTTCCTATTTTTTGAACATATTGTATACTACCTGAAGAAATATATTTTCATTATATTATGTTTAATAAAAGGTTCTGAGCAACTGATTCATTCTTTTAGATGCACCTATACAATGGTCTTACTTGATGTAATGCCAACACCTCGTCTCTGTATGCTGTCAAGCATTTCAACAGCAAGAAACTGAACAAGTTTAATATGCAACGGCAGTTATTTATTTTTTGTCCACACAAAAAGAGCAACAGCTCTGGCTTCACAGTCCAACATCAAATTAACTTAACAGGAAAACTAAGCACCACTATGGTGGAAACAGGCATTTAAACCTTAAAACGCTTCAAGTCACTCAAGGATATATGAACTCAACCCTGGTTTTCAGATGACACACTCTAGTCTTCAGATAGTCAGCCTTTCCATTTCTTTGACATTATTAGTGTCAAGCTGGGTGATTTTCCTGTCTGTGGAAGAAAGATGGAGAAACAAAAGTCATGTTAGGAGCCTTGCAGTCGCTGTTCTACATGATTAAAACTGAAAGAAACAGGAACGTACTGAAATGCATCTCAATTTGGTTGATAATATCCATGCTGCATTTGCTGTCAACCATATTGACCGCAAATCCTCTTTTGCCGAAGCGTCCTGTGCGGCCAATCCGGTGAAGGTATGTCTCGTTGTCGGCCTTCCCTTCCAAATTCACAGGGAGGTCAAAGTTGACCACAAGCGACACTTGTTCCACATCGATACCTGTAATCAATATAACCACTCATGAGTTGGAGACCTCAGAACGTAACGATTTTTTAAAATGGTAAAATCTCTCCCTCACCTCTGGAGCACACGTTTGTAGTCACGAGTACTTTCTCCTGGCCGTTCTTAAAGCGTTCAATGACGGCAGCTCTCTGCTCCACTGTCATTTCCCCACTCAGTAACGCCACCTGGTGTTGCTCTTTGATCAGGTTCGCAGCCAGCCAAGAAGCCATCTTGCGTGTCTGAAGAAAAAAGTATCAGCTAAACATACTACATCCTGTCAGGGGACATTTTTCTTGGAATTGGAAATATTAATTTGTGATAAATACACATCTTATCTGTCAGTTTACCAACATTCAAGACCCCATTAACAGCTGGCATTAAAATGCCACCTGTATCTGGATATCCTACGAGAGGAAGAGGGAGTGAGACGGCGCCCGGACAAGAGATGTGAGCAGATCCTCTTAATGCAGTGACGTTACAGACATTTCATACACAAGACATTTGATACAGCATAGTATCGTGATATTTTGCGTAGCGATATTGTATCGATACACGGAAGCCAAGTATCGATCTTTTATTTAATCAATTATAAATCAATTGCTTATTCAGTCCACTAGATGGTGCTGTGTTGTTTTCTGGTGAGGTCAGCAGAGGTCCCGGATCAGCGTGATCCTGAGACATCGGAGAAAGAAATTAGAAATGCGCCGTCCGCGTTTAAATCAAACGTCTGGACTTCCTGTCACTCGTAGCGCCACTGCTCGCACAGCTGTTGCATGACACACAGGACAACATTCGCCACAGCGCTGGTCAAAGACGTTAAGACCAAAGCTGTTGCTCTGCCTTCAGCCTGCTGCATGGCGCGGCGCTGCAGCAGAGCAACAGAGTGCATGCTTGTTAAGGGTCTGCTCACAATCACATTTCACCTCTGTTTCTTTATGGAATCGAGAGCCGTTTAAACTATAAGCTGTTAAACAGCAGGCGTTACATTTAAAAAAAAAGGTTCCAATCCTCCAAAAATTTTAGCAAGCTACAAACCTCTGTAATAACGTTTACTTGCAAAAAAGTGATTTAAATTAATGCCTAAACCTTCCTCAGCAAGGAAAAATTGAGGTGTCCATTGCTCCTCTTAAAGTGAGATTCCGCCAGTCCTAAAATTATCATATTGAGATCCCAGCACAATGAAAGCAGAGATAATGGAGATAATGACCACAATTATGAATACCAGGTGATCATGCAATATTATCTGGGATAAAATCCAGATCTTTTTTTTAAACGTTAAACCATAATCAAGTGTGTACTTAGCAGGGTTCAGCTGACTTACTTTGCAGAAGATCATGGCCTGTGCAATGGTAAGGCTCCCATAAAGATTACAGAGCGATGTGAACTTGTCCTCTTCCTCCTTACAGATCACATAGAACTGCTTGATGGTGTCCAGCGTCTCCTCTTCACGCTTCAGCTTGATGATATTGGGATCCGGAACCACTTGCTCAGCAAACCTCCACACAGAGTCCTCGAAGGTTGCAGAGAAAAGGAGCATCTGGCATTCCTTTGTGAGCTGTCTGTGTTGATAGAAAGAAAAACAAGAAAACATTGCGACAAGAGAATCATGTTGACAGACAAAACTCTTTGGTTCTCATCATTGGTATGGTTCTCTGAAATAAACCCACCTATGGATCCGTATGCTCTGGTCCCGATGACCTTGTGTGCCGATCATCACATCAGCCTCGTCGAGCACAAACATGGTAATCTTCTTGGGGTCAATAAGCTTGTACTTGGTGCACCAGTCGAGGACTGTGCCTGGTGTTCCAATGACAATCTGTTCCTGCATCTTGATGCCTCGCGCCACTGAACAGAATGCAGAAATCCATATCGTGACATAACCAACTCTCGAAGGACTTCAAATAGCATTTTGCCGCAAATTTGAGCAGACGTAATTACAAGTATGGTCAAATTCTTACTTCTGTTTCCCCGAATGGCGTAGGCCAGTTTCACATCAGGGCAAAATGTCCCCATTTGCTCGATTACTTGACCAGTCTGCAGAGCCAGCTCATATGTTGGTGCGATGCAAAGGCACTGAAAGAACCAAAATTGTTTTTAAATGTTGCGTGTATTTCAACGTCTACAACTGAATGTCGACACTGGGTGGCTCTGCAGATTTTATGTTATGCTTACCTGAGTCCACTTATTTTCTGCGTTTACATGGCTGAGCATGGCCAGAGAAAAAGCAGCAGTTTTACCCGTGCCAGACTGTGACTGGGCGATCAGATTCTGAGGTCTGGAAGAGGAGGAAAAACATACATAAAGAAGGGGATATATCAGACAAACCTGACATAAGGGAAATTCTAATAGATTTGTATAACTACTGCAAGGACAATAGTTACAGTCCATTTGAGAGAGAACATTTATGTAAATAATATTTACATAATTATTGTATCACCCTGAAACATTTGAAGACATTTGATGACTTCACCTTGGGCACTAGGGTCTTTTTCAGTTCTGTAATATTTTATAGCCCAACAATTGAACAAGGAAATAATTTGTATTAATTGACAACATATATAATGATCAGTTAGAGCCCTAGTCCATTAATGTCATGCCGAATCAGCTTTTATGTGTTCTCATTATTGTTAGTACAACATTATAGTTCTAAATCTAGCTTACAATTAGTTGTCCAGAGTAGCAAAGTCATGGATATGATAATTGTATATAAAGCACTACGAATTTACGTTTTAGTTATTGGAATATGCTAAAACTGGCACAAAAAAGGTAATAAGTCTATCCACTGAAGTCAAATCCTGCACTGCATTTAATTGAATTAGTACTGATTGCCAGAACATTCAGCGACACTTTTAATTATTGATTAATCTTACAAGCAAAAAAATTAATAAAAATAGCTGGTGTCAGGTTCTCAGTAGTGAAGATTTGAGTTTTGGATTGATGGTTTTGAAAAGAGTCTGTGGGTTTTTTTATTTTCTGACTATTAATAGAGTTCAGGGACTTTTGTTTTTAAAGAGACTGATAAATAATTGTCTGACCATTGACTTATGAAGAAAGAGAACTTGTCTCCAAAAGAGTAAGAATGAACTCACGGCTGTGCCAACATCATGGGCAAAGCATTCTCCTGAATCTTTGATGGCCTGTTGAATCCCATGCTGTACACGCCCTTCAACAGTTCAGGTTTTCTATCGATCAAGGCAAGTTTATTTGTATAGCAACAACAAGGCGATTCAAAGTGCTTCACATAAAACAATTAAAAGCATCAAAACATAATGCAGAAGAAAACAAGATTAAAAAACAATTAAGAGCATTCATTAAAACATTAAAAAACTATTAAAAAGCAAAAAAACTATTAACAATGAATAAAAGTTGCACTGCAGTTTAAGAAATAAAATGCAGTAGTGAGATGCAGAAATTGATATCCTTGAATCTGGTTCAATTAAAGGCAACAGCAAACAAGTCAAAGTCACAAGAATTAGCTTAAGTGTCAGAGGGAGGGGAAACATACATAAATCTGTTTTAAAGTCAAATTACTGTCACACTTACAGTCTCAACTCCTCAAAAGTCTTCACGGAGTACAGAGGAGACGTGGGGTCCCGCTGCAGGACCTCCACCTGGTTTCTGTTCTTCACCAGAGAGCGGCGGATCAGTTTATTCAACAGGGACTGTTCAGCCTGGTCCACTGTGTCCCCTTCTCCCCCCACACCTCCATCTTTATCCTTCTCTGGCACAACGTTGCCTGGCACAGGTGGGAGAAAAAAACCGTTAAGCACCGACAACTAGGCGGTAAAATTAGGACTATTTATTAAGTTACCATTTATGTCTCCTCTTATGTTACGAGGGCCACACACTCGTTCAACTTTCTTTGAGAAGTCCATCTGGAGGGAGAAAATAAGTTATGAGCGAAAAAAGATGGGTAGCAGCTAGGTAGCAAATTAGCTTCTTTGCTAATGAACGATGAGCAAGTTAGCCCGTGTTTGATGTTACTTTTTGGAGGCACGCGTCTCCTCTAAAACTCACCTGTATGGATGGAGTTGTAGCTTCTTGAACATCGACAGCAACTGCCCACGAGTCTTTGGACATTTTCGAACATTAACTGTATGTTTCTATCGAAACAAAACAACACGTTTCTTTTTTTTAATCAAAAGTTTGATGTCAGCGTGAATGATGTGCGTCAAAGTGAAGTGACGAAGGACGTGCGGCTGCTCCTGACCTGGACCAACGGCAACCCGTTGGACCACACCACTGATGATGCCTTCAAGCACATCGGAAATATCGTTTTTTCAAAAAAATAGACCACCAGAACCAGCTATTCGAAGTGATACATAGCCGGGAAATAGGACGATACTGGTTATTTTAACGTCAAATAATGTTAACCATAATTCTGTGGTATATCTTGTGTTTTAAGAAGATGTTGAGCTTTTAATGACGATTACAAAATTGCAATTCTCAACAAGTCTCTATTTGTGTATGTTAACTATAAAATCTGTGTCTAATTATTGTATGCTATTCTTTATACAACTGTGAAACAAAATGGCTCTGTTCACTTGTTCAAACAACGTAAAAGAAATACTTGAATGCTTGTGCTATTTTATTTACGAAGTGTATAAGTACTACCTGAAAGCACCGTGGTATTCCCACCCTGTTTGTAGAGTGAACCTGCTGACACAACAATCAGATTATCGACAAAGAACTACGACGTAAAACGTTTGCGTTAACTATATTGAATTGAACTTGACTAATTATATTACATATAGTTAAAGCAGGTCCATTATCAATAATCAATAATAATAAAAAATAATTGCAATTAATTTGTCCCATTTAAAACTTCCTTTGTATGCAATACATCTTACTCCAGTAATGCTAATTGAAGTGTAGGGTGATGTAGGTTCTTCATAAAAGCATTTGTTGTAATCTTGATGTGTATCAATATGTATGAGTTTAAGTAAGTCTAGTTTACGTGTATGTTTAGGCCTCGTGTCATGTAGTGCCATTATTGATTATTCTGCATAGTTTTAAACTAATTGAATATTATTTTCTAACTTCAATTGAAATGTTTTTGATGTTTAGATTCTTTTTAATTAATCGATTTTTAACTGATTAATTAATTTAGAAAAATAGTATTACAAAAAGCATGAACAATTTAGCATCATTTAGCATCTTTTCACCACATATACCAACATGCTTGATTACCTTGTGTTTGAAGAGGGCACAGCCTCACTGTTCAATAGAGCTAAGACAATTAGTAGACTAATTGTTGAGTCAATCCTCTGATCTCTGGTTCTAGCTTATCTAATATGATGATTTGTTTGTTTTCTTTGTTTTATGTGATCGCAAACTGAATTTATTTGAACAATTTCATTACATGTCCTTGAGCTTTATGAATGCTTTACGGAAATTGTCACTATTTCCAACAATTTATAGATCAAATAATGAATCAAGAAAATAATACATATGAATAGAAAATGAAAATAATCTTTAGCTGTTGCCCCATTATGTTACTATTTGTTACACAATAAGCTTTTAGCCTTGAATTTGCCTTTAACTCTTCTACTATTTGGTTGTTATGAGACAGAGAGAAAGAGATAGCACTGTGTCATTTTGGTAGTTCTAAAAATTCAGATGGAGCCTGTGTGTGTGTGTGTGTGTGTGTGTGTGTGTGTGTGTGTGTGTGTGTGTGTGTGTGTGTGTGTGTGTGTGTGACTGTGTGAGACTGTGTTGGAGAGGTTGAGAAACAGATAGACAATGAGAGGGAAGAAGAGGGGGTGTGCAGACCTGGTTTTATTGGCTGCAAGTTAATTCAATTTGGAGGCGGATGCTGAGTTTCAGATAACCCACACTCACAAACACACAGACACCAGCTACGTTTTCAGGACTACGAAAATGACTATAAACACATATTAATTGTCATGGTAACCTCTCAAGAAAACAGATGGATACATCCAAGTAATCACAAAACATAGAGACAGCTAAGCACCCACGTTGGATTTGACACATTCAAGGCTTTTCCAATCACACCCAAGAGAGGAAGAGAAAGAGATTATAGGTAATGTGAGGGAGACATGTATTGCTCCCCACCCACCTCTCTGTCTCTCCATGCCTTTTTTCTCCTCTCTTTTAAAAAAAAAACTCTACTGGTGTTACGGTACATGTCAAATATTCTGATCCTCGGCTATTATAAAGGATACCTGAATGGTACCAGTTGTCATCGATTTCAGGGAGGGCTGCTCGAGTGAGTGGGTGGTGCTGATGCTTTGAATGGGAAGGGGGATGTTTATTGGAAGAACTGGACCCTCTGTCTCAGCCCCTCTCTCTCTCTCTCTCTCTCTCTCTCTCTCTCTCTCTCTCTCTCTCTCTCTCCCTCCCTCAAAGCCCTCAAAATCCAGCATCCATAGGGAGGAGGAGGATGAAGAGGAGGCGGAGAATAAAAGAAACTGTTTTTGTAACCACATGTTGCTGTGCTTGATTGAACTGCTGCAACAGCTCCTGGGTTACCTACCTTTCCTTTCTTTGCAGTGTACATCCAACTAACGATGTGGCCGCTGCATCTGTAGTTTCTACCACCTGTGGCAGCACTCCTATTCCCGCTTCGCCACAGAGAGAGAACAAAAAAGGGGAGCTGAGAGAGGTCGGAGAGGAGGGGGATATCTTTCATGATAAGTGGACTTCTGACAGAGAGAGATCCTCGCTGCATACCCAGTTGACACAAATGAAAGGTAAGATAATGAGTCTGATGCTGTGATCATATCAGATGCATTTTAATGTCACAGTGTGTCTCTGATGATGCATATATTAAACATCCCCGTCATTTATTTGAAAAGCAGAAACGGTTGACCAGTCAGATGATTCAAACTAACAGTGATGCATCTTGATTTATAATATAAACAGATATACAGACACTGCATTTCAACAGGTGGTTACTACAGCATCTGCTCTCTGTTTTGACACTAATGAGTGCGGAGAAGTGTGGCAACGCTGACAGGAAATGTTGAGAGTTGATGGTTTGGTGATCTTTTTGCAAACCCAGGAGGGTGGCAGGGTGATTCATGTGACTGAGCCAACCAGGAAGGAAGCATCCTGGGACTGCCAATTTCAACACAAATTATTATAAGCTAAAAGACCGTAAAGAAAGGGACACCTCTGAAAAACACCTGTCGTGCAGCTCATGGAAATGTTTTTTTTGTTAAAGCTTAATATTAACCTATTCGGAATTTGAACTCACATCACCTTTCGTATGAGCTAGATCTTAAATTTGACATTTATTATTGTTCAGTATCTGTATCTCATCACTAATGTTGTCATATTTTTAGCATTGGGAGAGTTTGCAGTGCAGCAACCTTTATGAAGAGAATGTTTTTATAGAGGGACAAAGGGATGTGTACCTGTTTGCTTCTCAATCAGTGGTTGACTGGACACATGGTGGCACTGTTGAGACAGACAACTAAATAGACTTACATCTATATGACCTTTTCCTGACCATAAATAACCATGTTGTGCCAAAAATGTTGGTTTGACTGGTTTGACAAAGACTGATTTCATTTTGATTGATTCTGAAGGGCCGCTTGTGTGGCAAGGGAGTGTGAAAGTTGGGTCTTTGGAGATTAGTTAAACCGGTTTGAATTTTACAAGAGAATGTGATTTTATGTGAAGAAAATATATGGCGTAGTATTTTAATTGCAGTCACTCACAGCATTATAAATGAAGGCAGTTAAACTGGTCAGTCTGCAGCCAAGCAAGCAAGCAGAGCTGTCTCTATGGAAATTGCTTTCGTCATAACACTTCCTATCAAGCCTGTGTGCCGGGGCTCTGGTCGTGCAGCAGACACAGACCCTTGACAGCACATAACCAAGATTGCTGGTGGAGGAGACGACATTAACAAGCACGGCCCAGAAGCAACAGATCTATTTACTGTGTAACTTACTTGTTCACCTCACATGGCACTGAATTTTTAATTTTTTTTTACATTGTTGGCGTGTTGTAATAATATTTTAACCCTAAATTAGTTGTATTGCCGTGACCTTAATCTCAAATGCTCACACATTTTAAAGGCTCTTTGGTTTTACATCATACCCTTGAAGATTAATGAGGTTATAATATCTATTTGCACCATCAGATGATCCTGCCCTGAATAGTCATCTCGAAAGCTGCTTTCATCTAGTTTTATAGTCTGTAATGAGGCCTTGCTGTGTGTTTGATGTACATACTTGGTAACAAGATCCTTGCTGACCCTTTATACAACCAAATTTCTCCCCTCTGGCATACAAAAACAACCAGACACAAGTACAGTTTCTTACAGGCCGTTACTCTGATTAACCCTGAAACACCGATAACATCCACATCTCCCATTATATATTGTCATTTTACAGTTTTTAAAACACATATTTTCTATACGTACATCCTGTCTATGTTTGTTCGGCTTTGTTGTCCTTGTTCCTGGCTGTTATGTCTATTTCTGTGTCGGTAAATTAAGACCAATGCAGTGCAAAAAAAGAGTCAAATTCCTTGTATATGCACATATACAGTAAGTTACTTGGCAAATAAAGGTGATTCTGAACAAAGTTTTTGTTTCATAATGATATTTTTGATGATCAATTTTTGATGACAGTGGTTTCATCACATCCCCTGCAGGCTCAACAAGTGCTATTTAGCTATTTCGCACATTTATGCTAAGCTTAGTAGTTAGCTAGACAACAACAATGCCAAAGTTATTCTGAATCGACTATTGGCTGTGTTTTGATTCTAAAGATGTTCCTCCGAGAACGACATAACTCTGAAGATCAGGATGGCAAACTTTGAGGTTGCGCAGGCCAACAGAAGCTAGCAGCTAGCAGCTGCTAGCTTCTGTTGGCCCTTTAGACTTTATTGACCCTTGGTAAAATGTACAATCTCCCTGGCAGTATACATAGGACAAAATAACAATAGACTAGGGTGACCAGACGTCCTCTTTTTCCCGGACATGTCCTCTTTTCGAGACCTAAAAAAAGCGTCCGGCAGGGATTCCAAAAACGTCCGGGATTTTGCTACGTGCGGGAAAATAGTTATTACCCCCTTATAAGTTTTGGAAATGGTACGTCCGGGATTTTGCTACGTGCGGGAAAATAGTTATTACCCCCTTACAAGTTTTGGAAATGGTATCTCCCTCACGTTCCACTTTCTTGCGCAAGCTCTGACTGTAGAGAGAACTGTCATTGGTCGACCAATCTCAACGTAAATGTAAGTTCACGGCATGCTACACACTACTGCTACCCCCCCCCCCCCCCTCCCCCCCCCCCCCCCCCCCCCCCCCCCCGGAGCGAAGTGTCCTCTTTTTCACAAACTCAAATCTGGTCACCCTAATTAGACATGACATTAAACACAAGAAGACACACACACACGCACGCACGCACGCGCACTCACACACACACACACACACACACACACACACACACACACACACACACACACACACACACACACACACACACACACACACACACACACACACACACACACATTAATGCATCAATAGCCTTCTTATAATTCAATGATATAATATGTATTCTTCAGAGATGGACCATTTTGCATCCGGAGTAGGTTTAAGTATTTGATGCCAATACGTTTCATAAAAATGTTAAATGCATGACATTTATTTCTACTAGAGTATTTCCTTACTGTGGTATTGCAACTCTTCCACTCCAGCTATCAGAAATGAACTGGTTTGCTTGAGAGGCAGGAGACATGTGATTGGCTGGAGAAATTATTTGATAATGAATGTCCAATACAACTCTGGTATTATTACAATAAGAATAATGAAATAACATTTCATAGTCATGAGTTACGTTTTAATAATTGCTTCAATTGTTGTTTCAACTATAAAGTATATTTTACACAATATATGTGCAATATACACAATATGTTTATTAATTTCATTATGACAGCTTTTGTCTCTGAAGTGTCATATAATTATCTGTGGATTTCTTTGGCCTTTGTTTGTAACAAACCAGAATCCTAAAACCAACACCATGCCTGGACTCATTAACAAGGAGAACCGCAGCGCTCTGCCCCTCAGTGTCTCTGATATCACTTCCTGTGTCATGGGTTATACTCTGGCCATGACAGCCTCTATGACCTATGAAAATATTGAGGATCATGCAATTGAGGGTGAGTGTGTACTCTACAGACAACTAATTTGTTTACTGTAGTGAACGCTAGCCACTTTTAACCAACCTTATGCTCTGAAACACACTGTTGTGAAATCATTGACTCGATGTATTTAATGATGCATCTTCTGGTTCATGCCCTTATTTCTGTTTTCCTCTTCAACTGCCTTTTAGGGATCTTCATTTATCCACTGGAGGAAAATTCTATTGTTGTGGGGTTTGAGTCCATGATATCGAGTCAGATAATAACTCTGCAAATTAAAGACAAGGCAAAAATTGACGACTGTTATGTGGATTGCTGCAACACATCTAATGGAGCCCTCCAGAGTGGCAGCGGTAAGATTGAAACTGTTCTAATCAATATTGTTATATTAGTAATGGATTCAATTACTGTGTAAAACCCTGTTTCTAGTCAGCTGTGAAAAACCTCTGATAACCCTACTGTACGCTACCTGCTCAGCACCAAACGACAGACAGACAAAGTTAGTGACGAGCTGGTGAACATAATGGAGTATTTAGCTGGGTGGGGTCCAAAACAAAACAGAGCGAAAAGAGAGTGACCTTTGAACTTACATTTGCCATGTCATCTGAAACATGACTTCCATATTTATGTTAACGTTGCTCTGTGTACGCTCGATGTGTAAATAAGCAACCATATCACCTAAAAGGTGTTCATAATTCAATGTGTTGCTTACAGCTCATTTTGCTGCTCATGTAGGTTTAAAGGGGCCCTGCTGTACTGTAATGTTATGACGCACGGTTATCTTGTGTCAGGATTGTGACTACGAATTTGAACAGAAAGCCTTCGTTACAAACTGAAAATGAATGCTTTGAAAGACATTAGACAGTTAAGGTCTAAGGGAATATTGCCATTTGGGAAGTGCAGGATCCAAGTTTTTGGGAGCTTAACTCATTCTAAACACTAAAAGCCAGGATATGGTCTGCCTGTGCTGCTTCAATTTTCATCATTCTTTTTTTTATAGTTAGACTCTAAAAATACCAAAACTTTATGTAAATGCAATACTAATTTGTTGGAGTACTACCCCTTTAAGTCTTCAGTAACATGGTTATGCAGGTGAACACATTTTCATCAGATGGTCAGTTTTTACAGACATAATTATGGGAAAGGTAGCTACAACAAAAGTAATACAGTACAATGGTTAATTTGGAGTGTAATTTAATTTGAATAACAATACCATAGTGTGGTAGTTCACCTAAACAAAGAAGCTCATTGTCACTCCTTATATTTAAAAATGAAGTTGTATTTCAGGCATAAAGGATAGCAGCTTAGCATTAGCTTGGGCGGCTATATAAATTGTGGTAAAATAAAATAATTGGTTGCTCATCCATTCTGGTTTTACAGGACATATAGTGATTGATGAGGATTTGGAGAGGACGGTGTTAGTGGTTAACCTCGGGATCATCCCTCCTATGGAGACGGTCCATATTCTGGTGAGCACCTCCTCTGAGCTGTCCACCCTGCCCAACGGAGGCATCATGGTCTCGTCCCCATCAGTGTGTACACCTCGGGTACAGAGGACCATCAACGAGGAGCAGGGACTATCCCCAAACTTCACCAGAACGTAAGAAAACAGATACATTAATAAAATATAAAAGTCTCTGTCTTGTTAATATTACACCATGTTCCATGTTCAAATTTGGTATATTTTGAAGTTGGATTTGACACCATTAACTGGATTTTACGGCCCCAAATGTTGTTATGTATGAATGGAAACTCACATTTCATATGTTCATTCAGGATGGCTCCATTTTAATGTAGTTATGCTTTGCTAATTTTAGGCGGGACAGGCACAGTTCTGCCTCAAGCCCTCACGATCAAACTCCTAACTTCCCTCAGCTGGGGTTGGCTTCACTGCTGGAGGAGGAAGCCATCAACTCCATGGACTATGAGTTTAACTTCCAGCTAGAGATACGGGCCCCCTATCTCCTCGCAGGTCAGAGGAATTACTCAATACTGATGATATATTTGATTGTTTAGCTGTCGAAACTTAGGGCAAATCTAGTTGGAAACCGTGGAATTGCACCCATAAGCTATTGAGAACTAATACATATTTTCTAATTTGGTGTGATTACTTAAGCTCTCCTGTAATCAAGTATTACATTTCAGTGCTCCTTGAAAGTTCTCATGTCTGCAATAAGAAGCTATAATTGTGATGCATCCAGCAGTTAAGTGCACTTTCCTTTTGTGTAAATACAGTTATATGTACGTGTGTTTCACTTTCACACATTGCTGAATACTCTTATATAGTAGCTGGGTATTGGGAACATTATCGGGCAACACTAATTCCTATTAAAGGAATGATTTGACTTTTTGGGAAGTATGCAAAGTCACTTTCTTGCTTGTGTGTGAGTCAGATGAGAAGGTTGATATCATTGTCATGTCTGACCATTCAATATGAAGCTACAGCCAGTAGACGGTTAGCTTAGCTTAGCATACAGACTGGAAATAGGGGGAAACGGGTAGCCCCCCTCTGTCCAAAGGTACCAGCACCTCTAAAACTCACCAATGATCATGTTTTTTCTGATTAGGTTAACATGTGGATGTCTTGTTGCCACAAAGAGGTTCTCAGGCAATTAGTAGAGCCAGCCAAGAAACAGTCAAATACTGTAACCCCACATGTTAGCAAGCTTTACAGGTGCTGGTAATTGGATTTTGTGAATCTGGGAAATATTTTCTTTATAATCTTTATGCTGCATAGTGTCAACTGGCTGTAGCTTCATATTTACCCTACAGATATTAGAGTAGTAATGATCTTTTCATCAAACTCTTAGCAAGAAAGTAATTTTTTTTGAGAAGCACATTTTTCAAAATGAGGGATTGCTTTACATTTGGTGATTTTAGCATCATGGGAATTCTCACATTGAAACTCATAATTGCCGGTTGTTTGCTCAAACTGCAACTGAAGGCATTAGAGCATACGTTGCTTTTAACATCTTTTAAGATGAGTGTTATGTATCAGTGGGACCTGCTGGTTTGTTATTTATTTTATTACTGGAGGTGAAGCCACTGGGTATTTGATCTGCTGTGTTTGTTGCACTGTGTAGGTGTAGAAAGCCCGTCTCACGCCATCCGAGCTGATGCAGACCCTCTGGCTCGCTCTGCCACAAGTGTTGTTATCACTCTGGCTGACAAGTACACTTATGACTGTCCTGTCAAAATCCTCATCTACCCCAGCGGTAGGTCCACAGTTTCAAAACTCACGAACAGCACCACCCTGCAATTGATTATTCTAACCTCCACTCACAATTACAATATTTTGAAATATTTTGTTCCGCTCTGTCAGGCTTATTAACCATTTTTGGTGTCAAGGTCACTGCTGTGTGATTTACGACCTCACTTTGTGTTTCTCCTGTTGTATGACATGCCAGTCAGACTGTGTTGTGTGGGTGGGTGTGCAATGTCAGGTCTGTTTTTTCTTTCCTTGTGTTTTCATTTCTCTCTGCAGTCTTGACCTACACTATGTGTGGGCCAGTTGTCTCCTAGAGGCAGGAATGAGCCCCAGCCTCGCAGATCCAATAGCCCTTTTATGAAGGTTTTGTTCACAAACAGACCTGCTGCCACTGCTGGGCAATTTAATTCAGCTCAGACCGGTGCTGCAGTTTCAATCACAACATGGATGCTCTGCTCGAGCAGAGATAGACAAAACTGAGTGACATTACAGGCATGCGTGTGTTATAATAAACAAAACTGAAAGGAGCGGTGTATTTTCATCATCAGCTAGGTTTATTAATGGACTGACACACACGCTTTGTCATATATATTACAACAAGGTTACTGCTGAGTTCACCAAGTTAAATATGAGATTTTAAAAGAAATTTTTTAATACCACATCAACAATCTGATACCTGTTTCATTATTCATTAAATCCATTAATCTATTGACATTTATATCACATTTTAGCAGTATTTCCCTGCAGTATATAACAATAATGACCAATAATAGAATTAAATAACCAACACACATGACCTAGGACGAGATAAGCAGCAGAAATGATGGATTAACTAATTAAAAGGTAACCTTTGAATTGTACATATGGTCTGGAACAATACTGGAGATTTTCCAGTTAGTGTTTGGCAAAAATCACATTTAAAAACATGTTGTAACTAATGTTCTTTGTAAATAAAATGTAATCCATTTAATTTAAGGCATTTTTTTTGTAGAAAAATGAAATGAATGCCTACAGATTTTTCAAAACCTGCAGACACCCTGTACTGAAGAAAAATAATATCCAAATCCCCCACTCAACCTTCTGAGCTAATTGTGTTGTCTTGAGACCCAGCTGTGATCTTTATAAACAACCACCTCCTCATTCTCACATCAATGTGTGGATAATTCTGCACCACAGATATGTCTGTAATATTTATAGTAATATCTATATTTTGACCAACTGTGTCACTTTAGAGCCTCATCTGCCACATGTGCTCATTGAGAATGGAGACATGACTCAGGAGGAGTACGATGAATATATTCACGGTCGGAGCGATTTCATCAAGGCTGCCAAGAAGGACTCCAGCAATGAGAGGAAAGTGAGTGTGTCATCGACATCCGCACCACGTACCTGAACTGATGACATTACCACACCACCAGGAGAGTGGTAAAGACTACAAAGTAGTGCAATGTCATGAATACTATATTTGGGAAGCTGAAACGATTATGTCATAATGTTTTGTTGTATCCAACAACATAATGCAATCCAGTGGTGGAGGAAGTATATTCAGTTAGTTTAAGCAAAAGTACTAATAACATACTGGGAAAATACTCCTCGCCAAGTTAATGTATTATAAGTAAAATATACTGAAAGTATCAAAAGTAAAAGTACTCATTCTGCATTAAACCGTTGTCTTTCAGTGTTTTTCTATTATATATGATGTTTTTGGATTAGAATTATTGGCGTATTACTGTGTTTAAAGCTGTTCAGACAAAAACACAGAATCCTCCAGTTTATAAGAAACATTTAAGTTTAAAGATCACCAAATTTGGAGATTCAAGGTTTTCACTGGACAGGAAGGGTAAAAATAACAATATTTGCAATGTTTTGGAGTAGAAATATAAAGTAGCGTCATATGAAAAAGACAACCAATTAATGTACAAGAAGTTTAAAATTGTACTTTAGTAAACGTAGTTATTTCCCATCTCACCAGTATTTGTTTACCTGCCTCGTGTCCATTCCATGTGCTACAAGCAGTAAAGTGACCAGTGGAGGTAAACAGAAGAAGAAAGAGTACTTAGCCATAAAATGTGTTTCTATGGAAACACTGCACGGAAGCTTCACATTCGGATTGGAATTTTCTGCACGTCTACAATAATAGATGTCCTCTGCCTATCAACCCGATCAAGTCCCATTTATTGCCTTCTTTAAGTGTTACAATTAAGCATGTCAATTCATAAGTCCAGTTATCTCACGGTGCCAAATCACCCATTTTCATTTATGCCTTTGATTTCTATTCCTCTGTCTTTATAGATAGATGTAATTCACAGGCGACTCCACAAGGACATCCTCCACAACCCTGTGGTCATGTTGAACTTTTGCCCCGACCTCAAGTCCATCAGCTCAGACCTGAGGAAGGTTCACGGCGAGTTTATCTTCCTCATTGACCGCAGCGGCAGCATGAGCGGGGTTAACATCAACTGTGTGAAGGTATTTTTTATTTCAGTGTGTGTATTAAATGGAAAGCTAATGCCTCAAAACACATGGTGAACATGAATGTCATTAGAGGCTGTATAATTGATTTCTTTGCTCATCTACGTTTTAGACAGAAATACTTCTCGCAGACATCATGTGACTTTTCTTCAATATATACAGAGCCAAGTCCTTCAAGGTTGATATGTTTTTCAATATGTTGGTAGATTATTTGGCTGCTTGTGCATTGGTGTGATGCTGACCGGCAGTGTTGATTTGGGACTCAAGACTTTTTTATTGGATGTGTCTGACACTATCCCCGGTAAAGGCCAGTGATATTATGACTATTTACCACTGACCTTCAAAAAATCCTGCAGAATGGCTTTAAAAATATGTCTTAAAACATTACATAGTAATCTTTTTTCTTGGTGAATGTATTTGAAGAGGTATTTTATGATTGATTGTCTGGTCTTTGTACTCCTTACCTGAATGAAGGTTGAGCTAAGTGGTATTCCTCTAGACACTGCCCTTCTGCCACAGAAGAAGCAGTGATGGATGAAAGGACACTGCGTGATGCCACTTTTCTTTTCTCCTCTCCTTGAGAAAATCTGCTGTGCAGGGACGACAGCTGTGCCGGTGCACCGTGCTTTCATTCAACCAGACATCAGCAGACATAGTTGTAATGCAGTGGAAATGTTCAACAGGATATTAGCACCCAATTGCCGCATGCTGAATGTGTTATAGAGCCTAATCTTAAAAGAGCATTGCCTTTTAAGATTTCCTTTGTTCTGTTCTACTTTCTGAACGTTAATTTAATCTGCTCTCGGTCTCTCCCTTTTTCTCAGGATGCCATGGTGGTGATTCTCAAGAGCCTCGTTCCAGGCTGCCTTTTTAACATCATAGGCTTCGGCTCCAAATTCAAATCACTATTCACAACCAGCCAGAACTACGAGGAGGTAAAGCATCTCTGGGATACAGTGATGCAGCTCTGTTGTGAAAATCAAGCCAAAACAATCGTAAAATGCTGTAACTCAAGAAATGCGTGTATTTTCTCTCCTCTTCATCTCAGGAAGCCCTGGCCCTGGCTTGTGATTATGTTCGGAAGATCAGAGCCGACATGGGGGGGACCAACGTCCTGGCACCGCTCAATTGGATCCTGAGGCAGCCGATGTTCAGTGGACACCCCCGCCTACTCTTCTTGCTCACCGATGGAGCCGCCAGCAACACAGGCAAAGTTATCGAGCTGGTCCGCAGCCATGCACGCCACATCAGGCAAGTATTACTGTTCAGGTTCACAACTGACCTCCATTCTGAATGTTAGAATAAAGGAAAAAGATCAATAATGAGTGACATTGTTGGGGATATTGTCATATTGTCTACAAGAAACTTGTTGTCAAAGCTGTTCTGGTTGAACACTTTGATTCGTTCTCGCAGACATTGCAGTACATGACCCACATTAACATGGATATGTGTTTGCGGTAGCTGCTGAGTTGAGAGTAAGTATGACAGTGGCTACTGTTGTAGTGACTGCACAGGCTGAGAAGCTACTGTATGTCAAAGCAAATAATAATAAAGTCATCTTTTGTTTAAGACAATTATGCAAATAGAAACAACACAGCTGACAGGTGCGATGATGTCACATCCAGGGATTGTCAGGGGCTTAAATGAACAACCGCTATGCAGCAGTAATCCCCTGAAATGAAATCCGGAAATCTGTATTGAATGTTATGTGAATGTCAAACATTATGTACTGTAGATCAACACAAATAATCTGTCCCAAGAGGAGAAGACGAGGACATTTGTGCAGCTTTTATTTCAGATGAGAAAAGAAAAACATTGTTTTAATGTTGCATCTGGAGGAAGGAAATATAAATGCTCTTTTAAAGATACACACACACAAACTGGCAACTGATAGGGAGCGCCGGTGGCACAATAGATCTGGAATACACTGGGAAATCATTTCATTTTGAAGCCTGCATCGAAGTCTCACACTGTGAATCCCTCTCCTGAGTCACTCTGGAAATAATTGACTTTTGTCTTCCCCCTTTTAATGGATGACCGCCCCCATTGGATTGCATTAGGTACACAGAGCCTGGCCAATTTATTGACACTGCCTGGGTCATTATCACACTATGCTTACAAATCAGCGCAGCCAGTGAGAGACAAGACCAAACAACAATGAATCTCTCTGTTAGGTGGTCTTCTACCAACAGCATGCAAGAGGTGACGTTTCTGTTTTAATCTAGACTCATTAAAATGCAAAAGGGACATAGGTGGTGCAATGAAGTCAGCCAGCTCATTCCTCTGTGAAAAATTTAATGAAAATGGTAAATTCTGCATCGACCAACCTCCCAGGAGCACTCTGAGAGGCAGCAGGCATGTCTCAACTTTCCACCGTGGAAGAGCATATCCTGTTTGGTGCTTTTCCCCAAAAAAATATATGTTTTACAACATGACAAAATAGATATATCTCCAAAGCAGCTCTTTTAATCTCTACAAAATATGTGACCATTTCGATCCGTCCATGGAGCCGCTGTGTTTAATGTGTTTGCGCAGATGTTTTACTTTCGGCATAGGACCGAACGCTTGCAGGAGGCTGGTGCAGGGACTGGCGAGAGTTTCCAAAGGAACATCAGAGTTCCTGGCTGAAGGAGAGAGGCTGCAGCCCAAGGTACTCATTTCCATCTTTGTGTATCACTCCCATGACTGCCAGCTAATCTGAGGGCCACTAGAGAGCAATTATATTTTAGCTTCTAAACACAGAGTGTCTTCCACTGATACCAATTGGGAAATCACATCTCAGATGCGCCTTAGCTGTATGTACTGGTCAGCGAGAAGCTGTGTGTGATGTCTGGAAGTCTATTTTAGTCGTCTTACTTTTGCTCCACAGATGATAAAGTCGCTGAAGAAAACCATGTCTCCGGTACTCAGTGACATTTCCATTGATTGGCTCTTTCCTGAGACGAAAGAAGTGCTGCTGTCCCCTGTGGGCAACACCTTCCTGTTTCCAGGGGACAGCCTGATTGGCTACAGTGTGGTTTGCGACGCCACCCGCTACCACGCCAACCCCAAATCTGTAAGTGCAAGACATTGATTGAAAGAAGACAAAAGGCTGCATGACCTTCTGTGTTGTGAATATTTCAGAAAAGGAAATTAATTGTGTAACTTAATACCCAGCTTGATAAATAATTTAGTTGTTTCATTTTAATGACCTGTCACCTCTGAAAGGTGTTTTCATGGAGACTAAAGAAGCCCTCAGGCCAACTGTGAAGGACATTTTTAATCAAACGTTGGATGTGTCACCAACTCCAAATCTGAACAGGATAAGAGGAGGCGGTACAGCATGATGCGCTCCATTGAGTCAGCCAGCTCCGTGTTTTACCAATCTCAAGAGGAGGACGCGGGGAAGACAGGCAGCGACTTTCCAGGGTCCTACAGAGAAGCACCATTGTCTGATTTCTACCAAGACTCCATGACAGACAGCCCTGTCACCACAGAGCCAGACACCGCGGGTAAGAACCTACAGTGCATGTAACCTATCACTATTTCACTAGTCTTTTGTAACACAGATGTCGGCTTGACTAATGAGCCGGCCATGACAATCAGCTGAAACTGTCTGTCAAGCTAGTTGGGCCAGCCAGTAGATTAGCTTAAGCACATCCAATGTATTGTAGATACAATTACTGATTTAGCTGCAAAGTATCTGCTCTTTTCTCGTATGAGGGGAGGATTCAAAAGCATGAAGCAAAATGTATGTCAAAGATTGCTATATTGACATGTTTTGTGTTGACAATTTCTGTTTTGCAACAAAACATCAGGGTCGGATTGTAAGATGTCTCCAAGAAGGCGTGCATACAGCACCAACCAGATAACAGACTACAATCCGGCAAAGAAGGTCTTCACTCCCAGTGATCCCAGCTCTGTGGTGGCAAAGAATCCACTGAGGAGAGCCAAAGTCCAGGAGCTGATCGGGCAGATGAGCCCTGAGCATGAGGCCCAGTGGAGGAACGACTACCAGGTGTGGTCTCTCGCCGCCGAGAATAACATTCGCGTGACTCAAACCAGTGCTGCAAAACTGAGCTTTCTTTAACAACGATAATACACAGGTTGTATGTTTAGGTGCACACATGCACATTAAAGACTACATCTGTTTTAACTGCAAAAGCAGGAGCATCTCATTGTGTGTCATGACTCAGTTTTCATATTGTCATTATATGGAACACAACAATATTTGTATTCGGCCTGTGTTGATAAATTAAACAGCCATCTGACCCTCTGGACTGGAGTGTAATGAAGAACAGACTAATGTGCTCTCCTCAATGATGAAGGGCAACATTTATGAATGGTAATTAGGTTTGAATATTGCTCGGGGAGCATCTCAGTATAACTAAACAGAGTTCACTGGGCTGTGGAGACATTATATTTTCTATTTGCAAATTAAGCTGATGATCCACTGCCCTTGTTCCATAATTCATTTATATACAATAATTATGAGTTAATTGAGTAACTTGCTATTTACTTGTTTGTCTATTTCCTGAAAAATTAAAGACATACAATTCAGATATTAATTTAATCTGCCGAATAGTCGTGAGAAGATGAAGGGTTTTACCCTTCTACAAAAACAGGCTTCTGTTAAATTTAAAAAATGTGTTTTATCACACTGCAGAAACCTTATGTGATAATAAAGTATATATCTTTTGGGTTTTAGTCACTCGGTAGGACAAAATGAACACTTGATCACATCAAATTGGGATTTAGAAAAATGTGTAGGTACTATTTTGTTAATTTCTGACATTTTATCAACCAAACAAGGAATTAAACATGAAATCACTGTGAAATACACATGAATAAACACACTAAATGACTAGGATTACAATTCGTACTGGTAGGTTCCATACCTTATTTAAACCTGGGTTTGAATATTATTTTCAGCCACAGTTGGCAAGCCTGTGTGCCACATCTTCCAGCGGGCGTCCAGCGAGCTGTCACAGGCCGCTCTCTCAACAGGAGCCCCTTCTGCAGCAGGAAGTGGACTCAGAGCTTCATTTGCAGCCTCAGGACAATCCTCAGCCCAGCAGCATCAGCGCGCCGCCTGCAGCTCGCAACTCCGCTGGGGAAGATGGATCCAGATCGTCCACCGACAGCCCTTCTGTTGGCAGCGTGGGAGATACGGGTGAGACCAGAAACACAACGAGTCGGTTTTACTGAAAATGCTAACAATTAATTCAAAATATCTGCAAGTGCATGATTTATGTTGGATTAAATCAGTAGTTCTCAAACTGTGGGGCGCGACCCTGTAGTGGGGTGTAGAGGTATTACAGGTGGGGTGCTGGGGGAGGAGATACAGATTCTTTAAAAAAATCCTGAGTAATTAAGGAGCAGTGTGCTGCTGTGAAGCACTGGGGCTCCAGTGTCTTGCTCAAGGACACTTCAACATGCAAACTATGGGGAGAGCAGGGATCAAACCGGCTACCTTGTGGTTTCAGGATGACCACTCTCCCCATGAACATGATAACTTTACATAGTACAAAAGTACAAAGTACACGGACATAAAACGTCATTAATGAATACATGGTGAAATGCCTGTACTTTCGTGGAAATGTTTACGTTTAGTCGTTAACGGGTTACGCTTGCGTGACTCGCCGATTCTTGGCGTTTTGCTAAAGGCCTCCGTGAGATCTCCGTGAGGTTGGCTTTTCTGCTGTTGCGTCTCTCAAAACAGAATACAGATCTAAGCTCAACATTGAGCATGAATTGAGAACAACCGTATCAAATCTACAACCCTGTTTTAAAAATATTTGTAGAGGAAAGCAGCTCACTGCAGCCACTGATACAACGTGATGGCTCACACATCTGCATTCATTTTGTTTTGCACAGGTTTAACGTTATTATCTTGAAAATAAATTCAGTGCAAAACAGGTTATTTGCAACCACAATAGGTAATTTGTTGGCCAAATATTAGTTTTTTTTTGCACAGATAGAACTGTATTTGCATTGTTCTAACAAAGTGATTGCACATGTTATTAGTTTTTGTCTGATGGAGCAATCTGGTTTACTTTCTATTCTATTATTTGAAAGGCACGGATGGAGGAGTCACAAAAAGTTGAACCATTTTGTTACAATTTTATTGGGGCGGTGGGGCACGAACAATTTTCTTCCTCCAAAGTGGGGCGTGACAGAAAAAGTTTGAGAACCACTGGATGAAATCAATGTGGTTTTGTTTGTTTTTCTTTTTGGTGAATCTTTTTTCATCTTTTATACTTATTATTTTATTTAGGTATTTTTTACAGTTTTACAAGAAAGACATCCTTCAAAAGTAAGAAAGAATAAAAGTATTATTAACCATGTATCTGGCCAAGAAGGGCCATAAAGAAACAAAAAATAAAGAAAAACAAATCTGTTTTTATGGCAGAATGAAACCAAACCAATCAACACATCTTTTAAGTGAATATTTTCTCATTTTTGGAAACGCATGTATTTTCTTTCATGCTGAAGAACAGATTCATATCACTCTCAATTATGTCCTAAAAGCTTTTTGTACAGAATAAACAAATCACGTATGCTATATGTTATTTAGTAAGCTTTAGAGGTGCTGGCTTGGCTAATGGTTTCCACCTGTTTCCAGTCACTATGCTATGCTAAGCTAAGCTAACTGGCTTCTGGCTGTAGCTTCAAATTGATCGTAAACACATGAGAGTATTATCAATCCTTCATCTAACTCTGTGCGATGAAACGATTAAGTTGATTATGTCAAAGTATTCTTTTAACTTCCTTTAATGATAAAAATATCAAATCCCTCATTTCAAACAACAACTGCTTTGAAAGTGACTATAATTCAAACCAAGACCACAGTGGACTTATTCAGTCTGATGTGACAAGTGTCTTAAAAACAGATTTAAATGAATTCATCGAAAATGAGAAAAGATGACTGATGATGACAGAGGTGACTCTTGAGAAGGACAGGAAATGGTTTTCCTAATTGGGAACAGAAGAGAAAATGTCTCAGGAACATAAAAGGTAGCATTTTATAAAACAATTATTTGAGCTCTATTCACAGAGAGCTTTGATAACACATTTCATGAATTAATTCAACATAAATTCAGTCAGTATAGCAGATGACAAGCTTCAGGTGGATTTGAATACATGACTAGTCACAAAAGAAAAATGCACATTCTGGAATTAAACATGTGATATTTTCAGATGGCTATGGACACCAGTTATGTCAAGCAGAAACCCCACAGGAGACCCAAACTTCAAATCTGGGTGCAGCCAACCAGCCCAAAGGTGACTGCAAAGCTGTGGTGTCCGGTCTGCTGTGTGGGAAACTAGTGAAGTGGGAGGTCGTCTTTGACATCGAGCCCTTCCTGAACGGCCGGGAACGTGAGGAAAAGGTTCACGAGGAGCTGTGGAACGAGACCTTCCACCACATGGCTGGACGCTCCATCATATGTGACTTTGAGCACATGGTGGATAAGGATGAGATTGAGCACGGTGAGCTCGACTGGGATTTAATTGTTCATGGGAAATGTTGAGGATTTTAAAACTCGATTTTAAAAATGGGGACCCTTTTTATATCAGGTCACAAGGTACAAATCAAGAAAAAACCATGGTATAAATTCCCCCTCCCCCCCCAAAAAAAAACATGTTGGGTATCAAATTAAATTTAAGAATCAGGGCTATAATAATATATAATCCCCATGTACAACCCCTAAACACAACTCAAACAATAAATAGGATTAGGGGTTAGGGTTAGGGTGAGGGTTTAAAGGGCTACGATAGTAATATTATGTAATCCTTTGATATGTTAATGGCTTGTGATGACTTTATTTTATAATTCACAGGCCCTGGCAGGAAGTACCAGCTATACGCTATTCATACCAGCAAGGCCTGCAATATACTGAGCAAATACACAGCGTTTGTTCCCATCGACCTGGACACTAATGAGTATTTGCAGACATGTATTGAATACATAAATGGTGGTAAGTCATAGAGATTTGCTGGTAATCTTTATAGCACCCATAGTTCCTCACATGTCTGAACAGAACATTGACCTCAAACAAAACCTGGAGCGACTTTTTTCAGTAGAACTTCTTTTGTTTGTAGTTTAGTTGTTATATCATTGTAAAGGCACCTTGTATGTTCACTTGTGTATGCTACTCTGTCACTAAAAGTATTCTCACTTTAAAGGACATTTTGGGAAATGTGCTTATTTGTTTGCTGAAAGTAAGAGGAAAAAAGTTGATACCCCTCTCAAATGTGAAGCTAGACAACCAGCAGAATGGTCAGCAGTAGCTTAGCATAGAGACTGGAAACTAGCTGGACTTTGTACAAAAGTCAAAAATGAAGAATTATGGAGTTAAGGAAATTAATTTGCAAAAGGTTTAATAAGGTAAAAGATATGCAGCTTCTCTGTGTTTAATAACATTCTAAAATAAATACTTTAAACTTTTGGAATGCTGGTCACTGGTTTGTTCAAGTAAACATTACATTTGTAGTTTTACAGGCGGTTGCTGGATTTTGGAATCACCTTGAGGTTTTCAAGCAAACATACGAAACTCCAGAAATTCATATTCACCTGTTTCCCCCAAATATTGAACTATTCCGTTCACTTTCAATGTGGCAAGCTGTAAATTTTCTCCCAACTTGCGGACTTGACACTTACCGGAGTCCACATACTGAGACTGAACTAGGTTTTCATTCAGTCTAAAGCTAGCCTAGATCCAAAAGCTAAATAAGCCCATTCAAATTATCCAGCTATAAAACTGTTTATGCATGCCTCCTTAAACCTCCTAAAACAATTTAATGTTGTTTTCAGGTGAAGGTCTGAAGCGGGGCTCACATTCAGGGTCTCGTTCAGGGAGCAGGAAGAACAAAGGGTACTCCATCGGACTGGGTCGCTCTCAGTCTGGGGGCATGTGTGAGGAACCTGAAGATGTCCTGCTGCCCAACAGTAGGCTTCTTTATATTTAGCTCACATTTCATTTCCAACTTCATTGAGATAGAAGTAGTACACAGTGGGGTAGGGGCCCGAGGCTCAGAATCTGGGAACTATTGCAGTAGAAAGATATCATATTTGGGGAGAAGGTAGAATTACATTTTTCCAGGTTTATGTTTATATATCTATTCAAATCAATTTGCATATAACATGGAAAGGTTGCAGTCTTACATTGCGTGTAGCTAGGAGACATTGAGCCCTCACAAAGCTGCGTGCTGCTTTACATTAAAAATAGTTCAACTTCAGCAAAAGGGCACGCCATTTTAAATTGGCTTGCAGTGGTGGCATAGCAACAGCAGGTGATCGAAACGAGCACACTGCTTGAGCATCTGCTTGGCACCGCCAGTTAAAAAGAAGAGGTGCACACACAGCGGGGGAACAGATGCACTTGAGCATTACCGGTAGTGTTGGTAATGCTGTCTTTTCTTTAAACGTCTAGTTATGTTTTGAGGAAAAAGAGGGATTTCGTAAATAAAGTAGTGAAATGAAATTTCAGCTGAGAGTTCATTTCAATCGTGCGACTGTGGCTCAGTGGTGAGCAGGGTCGTCCTGCAATCAGAGGATCGGCGGTTTGATCCCCGGCTCCGCTAGCCCATGTCGATGTGTCCTTGAGCAATACACTTAACCCTAAATTGCTCCTATAGCTGTGCCTACGGTGTATGAATGTTAGATAGTCCTGATGTGGCACCTTGCATGGTAGCTCCTCTCATCAGTGTGTGAATGATTCCTATGTAAAGCGTCTTTGAGTATTCAGAAAAGCGCTATATAAAATCAAAGTATTATTATCATTGTCTTAGATGGAGAGGATGGCGTCTCTCCATGTAGCACCCCCTCCTCCGCCGGCTGGGAGAGAAGTAACTTCACAGACGGTACGTGCCACACTTCAACCGGTCAGTGCATTTGTCAGTGCATCTCATCCGTTTTCCTCCAGAAAGACCTTTGACACAAACCGTCTGCCAGTCGAATGTCTTTTTCTGGGCAAACAAGTTGCATTGTTCCAAATGTGAAACATGAGATTATTGACATTTAAGTCCCTCTTCTTAGAAGTGACGACTGAAGTTGACACAATGTTGTGGCTTGTATGAAGAAATGCTATCCACATTTTCCCCAAAAAATAATTACAACAATAGAGTGAGCACATATTGAAAGCAAAAACACACAAGAAGAAGTGTTTGACCTCCTTCTGGGTTCACTTACATCTCATTGGATGTTTTACATCTCTAATAGAGAATAAAAATGCCACTGCTTCTTTCTCTCTCCTGCTCTTGTCTAATACTGCCTGCCTCTGTCTCTATGTCTCCAAGTCTTCCAAAGGAGTCCGTCTGTGACCTCTGACCAATCACAGAAATTGGTGGAGGGACTTTTTTCTGCCAGGTGGGTGATTGGAGACTTGCTGGCTACACACATGTTCTGTAGCTGTGGTACCACTGCATGAGCAAACACAGGAAATTCAGCCTGATACCTATTTATAACTGCTCTCTTTTTTAACATCTTTGTGTATCAGCTGATTCTGACTTTGAAGAGCGCTATCTTGAGGTTAATGCATCAGGATAATACTGGACTATTTGAGGACCAGTCGACAATGTAATGATGATTGACGATAGCTTCTCCTTTTAAAAAACAAGACCAGGGGTCTACAGCCATGCTAGCAGCTCTATGAGGCTTTACGTCTGGGTTATGCCAAGGAATACGTTTGTACTATGTGTTGTCCGACCTCTGGCGAGACGGAAGGCATTCATAGTGTTGCACTCGCTTGATTACATTCAAAGTGCTGCTTGTGGGAGAAAATCCCAATCAAGACGTTAGAAAGGAGCTATTTGACAGTCCTACAATCAAATCTCATAGAGTATACTGGCCCCTTTAGGCAGAGCGGTGATTTGAGCTAAGTACTGAATGTATAGTTGTTGAGACATTTCATACAAAGCCTCATGGTGACGCTGGTACAGTGAATGTACTGTATGTACTAAATTGCATGACAATCCATAGTTGAGATATTTTAGTCCGAAACAAAGTTACCTTGACTGCTCAACCCACATTGCCATGCCTAAAGACAGGCTGCTAGCATGGCTAAAAAGCGTCAATTTATTGGATTCCTTTAGCAAATCTACATGTACCAGAATAATCAATACCAGTTGCTTTCTCTGTCTTCATGAAAACAGTATGTGGTGTGTGCTTAGCATACTGTGATTCACATCCGCCTCTCCCTCTGCGCTATAAGGTTGGCCCTCAGCAGGACTCGTCTCCTGACTCGGGCTGCCAAAGGATTCATGGGTAGATCTCAAAGCAAGTCCGGTGATTCAATTGGAGAGAGCGACAACGAGAACAAAGACTACATTCCTCTGGTGAGCTGCAGATCTAGTATAACATGCGATGGCTCTTGTCAACCTGCATTTCTTCTGATGGACATTCATTTGGACTGACTTGACAGTAGATTTGTCTGAAGAGACAGACAGACAGACAGACAGACAGACAGTATAAGGAAAGTGTTTAGTTTAAAAAAATAATTAAATCATGAAAGTATGAATCTAAAAATGAGCATATGCTAGATTTGAGTTTGTGAAAAAGAGGACACTTCGCTCCGGGGGGGTGGGGTGGAGGAGAGAGAGAGAGAGAGAGAGAGGAGGAGGACACTTCGTCGCGGGGGGGGGGGGGGGGTAGCAGTAGTGTGTAGCATGCCGTGAACTTACATTTACGTTGAGATCGGTCGACCAATGACAGTTCTCTCTACAGTCAGAGATTGCGCAAGAAGGTGGAACGTGAGGGAGCTTTTTTTAGGTCTCGAAAAGAGGACATGTCCGGGAAAAAGAGGACGTCTGGTCACCCTAGCATATGCCCCCTTTAAAGGTTGGGAAAAAACCCATGACCTTTACTTTCTATCAAGCTGTAAACTATTTCCTTCTGCACAGGTGTTGTTGCAGTTGGCTAGTGGTGCATTTCCGCTGGACGCAGCTCTGTGTGAAGCCATTAGTGTGCCCATGGACAAGTTAAAGTGGACGTCCCCCTTCACCAGCCATCGCACCAGCCTGGGCCACCTGTCTCACTCCAGCAGCCGCCGTGCTGAGAGTGCCGATGACGGACACAGATCACCGTGTGAAACAGAAACAAGTCAGCAACCTGCAGAACACACTGTAGGCATCTACAGCCCTTCTCAACTGTCCAGGAGTTATTGGGCGGATGCTGGTCCTTCCACGGCGTCGGAGCCCCCCTTCTCCCCACACTCCCAGCTGGACAGTGGACGGGGCTCTGGATCAGGGGGCTTGGAAGCAGCATCGCCCAGCAGTGTGCCAAAGAGAATGCTGGATCCAGAGAGCATGGTGTGGGCCACAGCTGTGGCCCTCGCCTGGCTGGAGCACAGCTCTGCCAGTCATTTCATAGAGTGGGAACTTGTAGCCGCCAAGGCCAGCATGTGGCTAACCGCGCAGGAAATTCCAGAGGGCCGAGACTTAGCCTCCGTCAAGGCCACAGCCAACCAGCTCTTCATGATCCTCAGACACTGGGATGAAAACCTGCAACTAAACATGCTCTGTTACAACCCGAACAGTGTCTGAGGCCTGCTCATCCACAGATGAAACAGACGTCGGAAAGCACTCAATTCCATACTATGCTAACTGAGGCTGTAGTATTCTCTGTTTCAGATTTTGCCGTTGCAGTTGTGAACAATATGTATTTTCTTCTGTTATGTGCTGTATCTCCAAACATATCACAGGCCCTTCAGAGGCTCTATGTCCAAGCTTTTACCTCGCTGGTGCCACATACTGTAGCTGGATCTGTGTTAGCTAAAGGATCTAATCAGATTTGAGTTTTAATGGCAAAGAACATCAGTGTTAAATTAGTAGCATGCTAGACCACTGACTGTCACCATCTGAGAAAAGCGCTTATTGTCATCATATTGATGTTATGGGGTGAATGCTGCAAAATGATTGCAAGAGAAAAACTGTTAGACTGATTGACACATACTATTTTTTAATCTTTACAGCTTTTTCTGAATTGATTGTATTGTGGTAGAACATGTTACATGACACCATCTGGGTACTTGCCAGCATTACTGCCTGTCTTTTCTATTACCATTACAGTGTTCTTAATATTTGCCATTCTGCAAACACAGAAAAATATGCAAAAAGCTAAAGAAATATAAAATATTATATATGTTAAGATTTGTCTAAAGAATATGTGGCTTTGGTGGGAATCTATGAATGTGTATCTCGGTAGCATGTCATTTACTGTTTATTATTTATTGATACATATAGTTTATATGCTCTCACTTATCTGAGTTTTATTGATACATATAGTTTATATGTTCTCACTTATCTGAGTTTTATTGATACATATAGTTTATATGTTCTCACTTATCTGAGTACACCCGACGGTTTTGATCATGCATTAATTTTTTGATTCAAAGAGAGTCACACAGACCTGGATTCAGTAGCCCCAAACAGAGGGTGCAAAATCAGCCGCGTTATAACAAAATGTTTACTATGTAATATAAAAAGGGGTTGCACCACACAAACCAGATTTCATAACATGAGACATGTATACAACCCATAATTGGCTGGCAGAGAGAATGTCTTTTCCTAACCTCTGATGTCCCCCGAACCCTCTTTACCTAAGTCTGTATGAATTCTCTTTCCAGACATCATGACATTTTCCATCAAGGTCACGGAAAGACGGAACGGTGCTGAGAGAATCCGACTGCATTTACCACGGATTTAGTAAATAAGTAGTTTGAAACTAGCTAGTATTTAATCACAAATGACGTGCCAATACACGCACACTTAGCAATTCATTCTTTCACAGCTGGTGCAACCTACCGGTAATCCTGAGGAGTCGTGCTCTGGAAATCAGAGACGAAAGAGCCCTGCTAGTTTTGTCATGCTCATAGCTCATTTACCGCAAGTGCCTGACCCAGGTCTAAAGTTGGCAGAAAAGGTAGATCTGGTCATTGCAGTAGAAGCTGCGTAGGTAATGATTGACCCTTTCCCCCCAAATATACCCTTCTCTCTTTTTGATTTGTTTCTTGAATCTGTGTGTGGCCTCTATGGGCATCTTTCTCTATTGATTGCCTCTCTTATTCCATCACAGTGTTGCTTTACTCAGGTATTTCTTAATTTTTCCACTCCAAGGCTGAGTTGCATTAATTGTTCTGCATGAACACATGTGTTTATGTTATGATGTTTAAGGACTGAGTCAGTAATGCAGTATATGATAAATACAGTAGATGTCATATAGTACTATTTTTGTGCTGTAATTGCAGTAGTTAAGTACAGCTGTAAGTGTTATAAATTGTATTTTTTATGTACTGGGTCAGTTGTATAGTGCAGTATATTTCAACTTGCTGTGTGTGCCTTTATACATGATTGTTGACTGTTTGAGGGTGTTGAATGCTTAGTGTCTTATAAATGTTGATGCTATGATCAGCTCTGCAGGTGCATGTAATAAAATAACTACCACCAAAGTTACAGGTTTTATAGCTATTATTTTCATCAACAACAAGGATCAATCTTCTTTATATACCCACCCCAGTGGTCCTTTGTGTGAAATTCGAAACTGAGTGTTGTGGCACTTAATGTATTCTCAATGGCTTCTCCATTTACTGTGGTTTGGACTGTACTTAATATGTACGTCACTTCGAACACTTTTTGCTCCACACTTTACATAACAGTACATACCACATCTAGTTGTTGTAATTCACAATGAACATTGTGCTTCATACAAGCACATATCTGTGCTTAAACTGGGCATACAAGCGTTTTACACACAGATCTAGGCTTCATCTACTGTATAGATGGGCCATTCTACCGAATCCGTTCAAAGTGCTGTCCCCCAACAAGAAAAACTATTTAACAAAACAATTAAGTATTCGGACATAGATATTTACTAATAATGTGTTATGGTCTATTTAAACCCAAGGCATTAAATTAGAAAGTGATAAGCTAAATATATACAAAATCATCATTTATAGGGTACTTTCTATTGGGAAGTAGCTGTCCCCAACCCTGACATCTAAATTTCAATCTCTGTAAATAAAACTTAAAAACATTTTTTAGATTTTGTTCAATGGTGTAATTTCAAAGATCTTTATGATTAAGTTTAAACAGAAGTTGTAAGATTTAGATTTATTGTGGGTTTAATTTTTAAATTGAAAAACTATACCCAAAAAAATCATGTCCCCAGTTTTCATGTCACTACCGAAACACAAGAGTTTTAGTCCATTGGCTCAGTCGGATTTTTAGCCACACCCCTGCATTTTTGACCAGGCATTTCTCAGGCACATGTGACACGGACACATGCCTCATTAACAACAGAAGCTGCCATAATATGGCTCCTTGAAATCAAAGAGGGTACTAGCAATTAGGATGCCAAGCCATCATTTGAAAACTTCCTCCCTTTACAAGATAAAACATGCAAAGCATGATCGCACGCCATTTAAGAGGATGAGTGAAAACAGAAAACTGATTAATAGCCCCCCTCGCCCCTCCTTCACAGATCAAACAAGACTCAGCCCTGACAGTTAAGTGCTGTGAAGAGCACACATGCATACAGTAAACACACAGAGTTGTCTGAATCTAGCAATCTATTCAGGTGCATTGTGATATTACATATGGAAACAGCAAACACAGCGTTCATTTTCCAAATACACAATCAAAGGAAAATGACCAGATAGGGACCACATACTGTTGCTAAGCTACTGACTATTAGACAAGGCATGAGCATATTTATACTTGTTTAAATCATATAATTTCAATAGGTATATTCTCTACGTCATTATATTCCTTCGTGTTTCACAGAAGTCCAACAGGGCCAATTATTCTATTGCGGAGGCCGTTGTCTTATTTGATGTCGGCCTCGATATCACGACAGTTTAATGTGCACATAAATAGCGCACAGAACAAACACAAGTAATTACACTGTCTGGTTGAAAGCTAGTCTGCGGGCAGGTCGCAGGGTAAAATAAATTAAACTTGTCTCAACTTCGGGGGATGATGAGCAGTTCCCATGGAAACCATTGTTTTTTTCCCCCTCCCACTACGTGGTCCATCAGGAGTTCTGCATAGAAACTCAACGATGATATTTAGGTTGCTTTGGCACGATGGGGGGATACGATACCTTGAGCACCGTTCCCATCTTTGAAGAGCTAACAGAGAAATATGAGCAAACTAACAAACACTTTATGTATTTGCAACTGAAAAAAAAGTCTGGGTGAGCAAATTATATTACCTGGCCTGACAAAGGTGCTTCACAGTAACACATTTGGTGTGATTTATGTGAACATCTGGTACAAGCTAAATCATGGATACTCCAATCCCATTAGACAGAGCTCTGTCTCCTAGTAACACACTAATTACACTAAGTCAGAGTTCCAGAAAATGTATTGATATACTGTAGCTACACTCACCTAAAGGATTATTAGGAACACCTGTTCAATTTCTCATTAATGCAATTATCTAATCAACCAATCACATGGCAGTTGCTTCAATGCATTTAGGGGTGTGGTCCTGGTCAAGACAATCTCCTGAACTCCAAACTGAATGTCAGAATGGGAAAGAAAGGTGATTTAAGCAATTTTGAGCGTGGCATGGTTGTTGGTGCCAGACGGGCCGGTCTGAGTATTTCACAATCTGCTCAGTTACTGGGATTTTCACGCACAACCATTTCTAGGGTTTACAAAGAATGGTGTGAAAAGGGAAAAACATCCAGTATGCGGCAGTCCTGTGGGCGAAAATGCCTTGTTGATGCTAGAGGTCAGAGGAGAATGGGCCGACTGATTCAAGCTGATAGAAGAGCAACTTTGACTGAAATAACCACTCGTTACAACCGAGGTATGCAGCAAAGCATTTCTGAAGCCACAACACGCACAACCTTGAGGCGGATGGGCTACAACAGCAGAAGACCCCACCGGGTACCACTCATCTCCACTACAAATAGGAAAAAGAGGCTACAATTTGCAAGAGCTCACCAAAATTGGACAGTTGAAGACTGGAAAAATGTTGCCTGGTCTGATGAGTCTCGATTTCTGTTGAGACATTCAGATGGTAGAGTCAGAATTTGGCGTAAACAGAATGAGAACATGGATCCATCATGCCTTGTTACCACTGTGCAGGCTGCTGGTGGTGGTGTAATGGTGTGGGGGATGTTTTCTTGGCACACTTTAGGCCCCTTAGTGCCAATTGGGCATCGTTTAAATGCCACGGCCTACCTGAGCATTGTTTCTGATCATGTCCATCCCTTTATGGCCACCATGTACCCATCCTCTGATGGCTACTTCCAGCAGGATAATGCACCATGTCACAAAGCTCGAATCATTTCAAATTGGTTTCTTGAACATGACAATGAGTTCACTGTACTAAAATGGCCCCCACAGTCACCAGATCTCAACCCAATAGAGCATCTTTGGGATGTGGTGGAACGGGAGCTTCGTGCCCTGGATGTGCATCCCACAAATCTCCATCAACTGCAAGATGCTATCCTATCAATATGGGCCAACATTTCTAAAGAATGCTTTCAGCACCTTGTTGAATCAATGCCACGTAGAATTAAGGCACTTCTGAAGGCGAAAGGGGGTCAAACACAGTAGTATTATGGTGTTCCTAATAATCCTTTAGGTGAGTGTATATCCAAATAGATATCGCAAATGAATAACTGTATGCTGTTAAAGATAATCACGTATGTCCTGAAAATAACGTATGAAGTATTTAATTAATGCATGGAAACATTATACTTGCGGTTAGCTTTGAACTGGCTCCAATGTAAGTCGATACAAACCTTAATGGTCGAGGTAGCTCAGTGACAATTAGGCAGTCAACAGAAAATAATTGTGGAATCTTTTTTAATCATTGATGTTATTATAATTATTTATTGAATTTGTTTATATTTGTACCTTTTAAATTATCTTTGAAATAAAATATTCCACATTCTCGTTCTCTCTCCCTCTCTCTCTTTCTCTATATATACATACATACATAAAACATGAAGTCTATACTTGCACACTTCATGAGCCATTACCTTATGATGTCAACCAGAAATGTGTGATTTAGCGGATGAGCAGCCTGTAATATACTGTAACTCACTCATACTTTGGATGAACCTCATGTATGAGCGTTTTTGAGAGAAAGGAACATTGTTATAACTGTGACTGGCTGATTTAATGATTGCATATGCATTTCACAATGTACTTGCAATCAGGAGAGAAAGAAACACGTCTTATTAAACGGGGAAAGAATCAATGAAAGACCAAAACCTTTTAGTCATGGTGATACATTATTCCTAAAAAATAAAGTACTCATTAGCCAAGCTCACACTTGTCAATTTGAGTGACACTTCTACTCAAGTTGATGCCCAAGTATGTACTGGAACATTTGATGGTATTTCTACTTCACTACATTTCAGAGGAAAATATTGCACTCACAGTTACTTTACACTAAATTATTTGACAGCTATTTTGCAAACAAATCATATAAAATGTTACATTGTTATACATTAAGCCACCCAAACGTTTATTTAATAGCTATATTTGATCCACCTCAAACAGCTACAACAGTCAAGTGCTTTTTACCCTTAAATACATTAGTGATATATCAATAATATAACACGTAAAGGGGCCATTGTACATAATACGTGCTGTTACTTTTGTTGATAATACTAAGACTTTGAATGCAGGGCTGGTGATAAAGTACTTTTACACTGCGATATTGCAGTTCATATTGCATTTTCATGTAAGATTTGAATATTTCTGCATGTGCGCCTTCAGCTAAAACGGAATCCTACAGTCAGATGCATAGACTGTGTTAAGGTTCCTGTGGTATCAGCTTCATCTTGAAAACAATTACATTGGAAGTATTAAAGAAAAAATAATGATAGGACTCAAAAAGCTTTAATTAAGTTTAATTAATCAACAATGTGGCATTGAAAGTACCCTTTTACCCATTGCAAAATATCCGTGTACTGCATATAAAATAACTTCAATGAGCTTTAAGTGCAGTGAAAAACATTTAAAATACAAAAAAATTATACAATATGAACAAATGAGTCAATATTAAGACTTTGATCTGTACATACTGCCCTCTGATTCCAGTTATATGTAAATAAAATAAAATAAATATATCTAACCTGTTGACTGCCGTTTTAATTCTGAGGATTTGTATCAGGGCTGTGCAGGAAGATGTGATCTCTTTCAAATTGCAAATGGTGTTAATCAGAAAAGAAATGCTGTGATCGCGTAAACAGCCTGCGTATAGCTCTCATCATGCAGTTCTTGCACACTCATGTGGTACTGAAATTCATAATCTCATGTGGGGATTAATAGAGTAAACGTCTTTGACAGTTTTCTCACTGTTTACGTGGGTTGAGGAGGGTCACCGTCTCCTCATTGGTCCAAACAGATTGGATGTTTTCGTCTCTCCAGCAGACATTTAAGTCCCATGCTTCATGCAGGTCATGGTTTATTTGACTATTTATTCCACTCAGTTTTTTAATGAGCAAATTGAAAATGCGCATAAAACAGGTTGATGGGGATGTACTCATTACCAGCCCCGTAGAGGCACACTGCTAGCAGAGCAAAAAATATATAATAAATAAAAGAAATCCAAGAAACATTGGAATGGAAATCAAGAGATGGAGTGACATGAACATTTGTAAGTATAGTTCTGGGTTAGATATGGACCTGATAGTTAAGTGGCCATGATGGCTTTTAGTGCCATCAATACAGTACAAGAGGGAGTAAATAATGCTCTTCCTGCTTCATTACACTGTACATGACATTTAGCTCAGGTTCCCTCAGAGACCAACCGGCATCAGCTCACTCCAAGAAAATAGATATCCGTGGAAAAGCTGCTGAATACTAATAATGCCAAGGCCCCCCAATGTAATGCACAATAAAATATTCATGGCATAACGTGGAATGATAGAATGGATTTTTTTTTTTATAATACAGAATCATTTGAAAGTAAAAAAGGGACTATTCTGTGCAAACTGCCTTAATATGGCTTTCTCTAGAGCCAGATAGGGATCCCTGCTGGCCTCAAATTGAATCGAGTTGAAGCTTATTCTCCTCTCTCTAGTCTGTCTCCCTTTTTGCTTTTGAATTGTCTGGCTAAAAATGAGCTTGAAAAACAAAAAAGAATAAAGATGTTTAAGATGTGGCTGGATCACAGTGAAACACACTTTCAATCATTGATTGATGTATGTTAATGTCACAAAGCCATACATGACGCAGCCCTTAAACATTGCCTTTGGATAAATAGCTCTGTTCCAATGTACAGCCAGAAGCAAAAATTATAATAAAAATAGCAAAATAATAAAAAAAAAACAGCAGGAGGTGAAAACAGCTGCTTACATATGTAGCATCACAATGTTGTGTTTCATGCTCCCTGGATTCCAAATCCTGAATCTGTGATTTCCCTCACAGGCAGACATCCCCCCCTACTGGCAGACATCTACATTTTCGTCAAACGGCTTTCTCCTTGTGTCTTTATCCTATACAATGATTGAGTAACAATGAGTATTTGGTCTGCATTGTATCTTTCTTTAATACGATTTTACGTTGCAAGCAGACAGTTTTTTGCCCAAGAAAAGTCCAACAATCAATGTCTGTGAAGGTACAGAGGTTGCTCTTGTACAATACCCTTTAACAACATCGGTGTCTAGGAGTAAAAGAAAAAAAGAAAAAAAACAGGACAGGGTCAGCCTTTTCCCTTTCTCCAAAACATCGAATCAACCCGAGAGAAGCTTGAGATTATTGCAGATAATTTGATTGTGTAAACTACAACCTTTTGGTCTGAGCTACACAAAGCACAACATTTAATAAACCAATGATTTACCAAAGCAAAATCCCCAAATTAAAAGATTTATTTTGAATATATAGCACCGCTTACTAACAGTTAGATATGCCTTTAAACTGAAGGGCTTAACGGTGCACTCGCTCTTAAGAGCTGCTTTGGACACGTGTAAAAATGCAAGTAAATGTTCTTCTCTTCTAAGATCGACCAATATTAGCCAGGAGTATGAAGAATACTAATCTTCTCTCCAGGGAGGAAAGAAATAATTTACTCTATTTTTACAGGTTTCACAATTTATTTGAACATTTTAATGAAGAACATGATTCGGCACAGACACCAGTCAGTATGTAAAAAGGGAAACAAAATGTACCATTAAGATATTTGTCAAGCCAGCTTTTGAATGACACATTTCCAGTGTTATGACTGTTGAATGAAAAGTAGACTTCTGATGTGATGCATTACACATTTCGGTATTACTACATTAGCTGTTGTAAAGAGGCACCACCCTGTCTATCGTTGCCCTGCAGATGGGGCATTTCTTTGGCTCTGGCAGGACGTTGAAGCATTGGGTACAGGCACACACATGGCCACACTCAAGAAACACGCAGGACCGCTCCCGGCTCAGGCAGACAGTACAGCTGGTGGGCGACACGCTGCTTTCCTCTATGTTGAGTTCACGCATACGTTTCTTCTGCTGCTCTTTGAACTCCTCCAGCATGCTCCTCTCCTTCTTGCTCTCTCTGTGGTGGAAGTATCGCTTCCACAGGATGAAGAGGAGTGTGGAACAAGCAGTGACGCCAAAGACAACGGTCAGAATCCTCCACAGTCGGACGCTATTCCCCTGCTTCTTGAGAAGAGACTCGTAATCCAGTCGTGTGAGAAAATAACGAAAGCCCTGTTTGGGAGGTTGGAGCTTGATCAGGTTGTTATCCAGGACCAGCTCTCCAACACCTGTGACGCTGTCTCCCAGCCGCAGCATCTCCTCTGTTTCATGGATGCCCTTGGGTCGTTCCCCGCTGATGAAGTGGCCAATAACGTTGGACAAGGACTGGACGGTGGGGTGGAAGTTCTCGTATGTGGTCTCCAGGTCCAACTCTGCAGCGTCTAGTGGACGTACAACCCGAACTGCGGCAGCGATACTGTCGTCATGAGACCCGAGAGAAAATGGAACTGTGTTGGTGCGCTGGTGGATGATTTTTTCTGTGTTGTTCCTGTTCACAAATATCACAGTTATTAATGTATTTATTGGGGCAACTAACGGTTATTTTCATTCTCGATTATTCTGTATTCAGCAAAGGAATTCCCCTAAGTCAAAGAAAACATTTTACAAATGTCTTCTTTTGTCCAACCAACCCAAAGATATTCAATTTGTTATGACATTTTATTAGCATTTTTGTGTGTTTAAAAATTGCTCATAGGATAAATAGTATTAAAAGAGTCGCAGATACAATTTCTGCAGATCGACTTATTGTTTTAGTTTTGTTAGATTATGTCGGTCACAATTAAATCCCAATGAATATTTAGTCCTTCCATAAAAAGAATGCAAACACATTTTTAAATATAGTATAATTAATAGTTTTTTTTATATAATAAAAAGGGGGGGAGGTTTACTACCACTACCTTCCCCATAGTGGCTGGAGGGGTGTGAGTGCTGTGATAAGAGTATCGGACACACCAAATGGACTAAATTGGACCAAAGTGACATTTACAGAGAACTTTGCATGCTGTTTATTGTGCTGCAGCAGCTAATTAACCTTCTAGCCTGCAGAATGACATCAGTGAACTTTGCTCTGTGAATGTTTGTTTGTTTGGTCGCTCAGGAAGCTAAGGATCTGTACAAGAATTGTGTTCAAGTTTTTAAGTGAGATAAGAAGGAAACTTTAGTAGAAAAGCTAATGTGGTTTGCCGATAAAGAACAGTGTTGTTATGCTTTATGTAATATTTGATTGGCTGTAGGAAAAAAAGTAATATCATTCACGCATACTGAGAACAATCAGTATTCTGACAAATTAATGCAGACAATAAGAAACCATGATGAAACATAATAATAATAATAATAATGTTTTTTCCCTTTCAGTTTCTGACTTCCTTTCTCAGAAGAACATGTGATTTACAGAGCAGTATTGATTGGCTGTATTGACAATGGTTCAAAAATGCTATTCGAGTTGGACTTAATTACAATAGGCCATAGAAGCTTCATTAAGCCTTCTGCCTGTATGTATTTGCATTCACTTACCAGAGATGAGTGGTGCGATTCCACACCATCTTTTCCTCCTTCAAGGTCAGTCTTTCAATCACGCCTTTGCAGTTATCAACAAACTGGCTGCTTAGAGTTTCCTTCACAGACCTCACTACGCCTGCAGTGTGCAATAAACAGGACAGTAATAATTATGCATGGTAACTTTTAGTCTTAGGTTTAAATGAACATGTTATTAGCACTAGGCGTATGAGGTGGCCTAACAAACCTTCTATGACAGCATATGGGAGACATCTTCCAGGAGTTTCAGATAGGAGGTTTTTCAAATCCTGATCGATGGATATTTTCTTGGCTTCCTGTAGAATCAAACATTGACAGATTAACAAATAGAACATACTAGGCAATTCATTAACACACTGCTGACATTGACCAAAACAGAGTGCTCAGAAATGTGGCTGACCTTTAATCTGGCAACTGTTGTAGCTCGGCTCTTGTAAATAGAATAGAAGAGTCCAGTCAGGGCTGAGCTGGTGGCTAAAACCACGATCTGTACAGTTGAGGGTTTCCCACTGGAGTCCATCCTGTGATTTGCAGCATTCAGTGCTGTTGTGACAGAGATGACAGATTAATCACAGGTATGTTTGTTGTTGTTACAAGAAACCAGAGGTGGAAAATACGTATAATTTCGTACTACTTGTACTGAGTATTGTCATTTTCTTCTTAGTTCCTCCTCTATTCGAGATCTGAAACAATTAATAATCATGTTCTTTCTCAATTTCCCACAGTCCAAGGTATTAAAGTCTTATTTGTTAAACAAAAACACAAAGACAATCAGTTTACAAAAGGTACACAATGGAAAAGCCACAAATCATCACCCAGAAAATGTTTGGGATTTCTTTCACTGTTTTTGCTTGAAAAATGACTGAAACAATTAATCAATTATCAAAAGACTGTAGTTGCGTTTCAGAGGTAAACAGTGCACCTTTTACTCTGATATATTAATTTGTCAGCTAGTTACTTTATAAATTCAGATTTGACATATGATCATCTTATAAATGCATTGTTCAGGATAAGTAACTATGGACCAGCTGAGCTAATACAATACTAATCCTATTATAAATACAGATAATATGGTCCTCTCAAAGTATCATTTTTGAATGAGTAATTTTACTTTTGATGCATTAAATATATATGACGAATAGCTTTCTGCTTTTAACTACGTTAACATTCGAACCCTGGATTTTCAACTTGTAACGGAGTGTTTTTACAGAGTGATTTTACAACTTTTACTTAAGTAAATTTGTGAATATTTCTTCCACCACTGAACAAAACATGTATGACAACACAGACAGTAGACATACTGTAAATAAGCCCAAAGGGGACTGAACTAGCTGTTAGATTGAACTCAATTTAGTGCGAAGCCTAGCTTGATAATAGTCAACAACGAGGACCATCAGAAGACGCTGTGGCTTCTTAAACGACAGCCATAACGTACTTCCCTTTGATTATTGACGTCCAGTGGTGTTAACGTTACGTCATCAATCACGAACGTTAACGCTAGCTGAAGTTAACGCAAGATAACTTAATGCTAACGTCAACTAAACCGGGACCTTTTGTAATGATATTGTCCTTGGTTAAATAACCAGCCTGGAAAACCTTACAATTTAGCGTTAAGTTAGTTAACTGACAAACGAGCTAAACGCTAACTAACCCACATGTTAGCCAAACACTTCCTTAGCGTTAACTGAGCTCACTAGCTCACGCTAACTGTTACATTAGCAGTTTGTTTGCTACTGTAGCTCGCGACGCCTCACAATTAACACAGTATGACCGTCCGTTTAAAGTCTATCGTAGCTGTCATGTTACACCGTATTTTAATAAGCGATAACTTATTTGAAGCGCTGTAAAAAGGGGTTTTCTAACCTGTATTCACACGCGTCCCACTGTCAACAGAGGTTTAACAACAGCTGTGGGACTCGACGCTTCAAAATAAAAGCTTCTGAAATGTAATATTCCTCCCTGCCAGCAGAGGGCAGTGGCGAATAAGTCATATCATAACTTAAGTAAATAGTAACTGTACGTGTCAAATCAATATAGTGATTACAGTACACTAATTATCTCTGAATTGTAGTTTAGTAGAAGTATAAAGTAGCATAAAATGGGAGTATCTGAAGTATTGTAAGTATTGCAGTACTTGAGTAAATGTACTCCTTCATTATTGGCTTTTTTTGCTATGATAAAGTCAAAATGTCCTTCCCCACACTAGACCCATAACTGTGTCCTAATAACATAATGCACCCAAATTCAAAGCAGGTTTTGAGTTGTAGTTTATTCACACCAAAAAAAGCACAATAGACTTAATACGGAGATCAGAGTTGTGTGAAAGACAAACTTCCCAGAAACAATGCAAACAAAGGTGATTGGACAGCTATGCACACAATTTACAATTTACAAGAGTACATTTACAACCATGGATTTAGATTTAAAATCTCAGTCCATTTACAGTATACAGTATAACTCTAAAATAATAAAACACCAAATATCAGATGATAGTTTCAGCTAATCAATTGTAATTAGTAAAACCTTTATTGAGTAAGGTCTTCTCAGATTAAGATCTGATTTGCAAGAAAGACTTGCTTGAAATAAGAACAGATGTTGATATAGGGCCCATTTATTACCATTTCCTGTTTGTACAAGGCTTTTTTTTGTTAAAAACATACTGTATGCATGTAGGGATTGGGATGCCGTGTTACTTGTGTTGTTGCAGGACAAACACAGATGCAACAACTAACATTAATGATGGTTCTGCTCCTTTTTGGCAAGCTTTTCATCCGTGCAACTACAGTATTATTAATGGTATGCAAATCACTTATTTGCTTCTCTGCACCCAAATACATAGAGTTGCAGTAATTGGTCCAATGTTCATGATTTCATTAATTTAATATCACAAAGCGATAAATACAAGTCTAATATGATTAAAAACAGCTTGTCTCTCTGTTACTCTCTTGGTGTTGGTGTTCCATCTCACATTCCATATGTCTCTTGCACCTTCTTACACATTCTTCTTGTGCCACTGCAGAGGACATACAGTCAGTGCGATAGGGAAATTAATTCAGATTCCAATTTATAAAAATGTGAGGGGGCACCGGCACCCACAGGCCACCTGGAGGGTATCAACACTTTCAGCTATAGATCATCTCTGCAGGCTGCATAAGTAATGCTTTCTGCACTAGTATTATCGGCACACTCCAACCTTAACCACGACTTTAGGTATATATTCATTATTATTATTAGCATTATGTCAATTGTATTCCTCTGGTTTAAACACATAGTAAAACTGTATAAATATGGATGAATGACACAAATGATGATGACTTGTAATGTAAATACCTGAAATCAAGTATAAACAACAACAACAACAACAACAACATGACTTTGAGTCTATACTTTAAAGTAAAACAATTGCACTCAGTTACTTTTGGATAAAAACAAAAAAATCCCAGGAAAATTGGATGTTGTCAGACAAAAGATTGTTAGTAGATTTATAACAATATGTGCAGTAAGCCTTTTGTTATGATGAATTGCGCCCCAACTCTGACAAGCACAATATTTCAACTGGAATAACTGAATTTGCCTTTTTATATATATCTTTTTTGCACATTGTCATTGCATCATGTGTGCAGTGTACTTCTTCAGAGTTGTTAGGACTTGAACAAAGCTGTTTTTTTACTTGAAAATTCATGCCCTGCTAACCAGTAGTGCCAGTTAGTAAAGACGCACACACAAAGTAAGTAAGTAATAAGTCAAGTTTATTTCTATCACACTTTTCACAGACAGAGGTCACATAGTGCTTGACAGGAGTAGAACAATAAGAATGAACACAAAGTGACCATACAAGGGGTCAATACATTACAAGAGGTTTTGAACACAAGACACGTATTTAAGAAGGCACACAATAGAAGAAGGCACAATAAAATACACAATAAATCCAATAAAGAAAATAAATAAATAACTATTATCAGATTACGGTAAAATAGACCATGCATTTTACCCAAACGCCAGTGTAAAAGAAAATATGAAAATGTTCATTTAATTTAATTATTTTTTCACGGTTTTTTATACTCCATGTAGAATAAGCATATACCTGTATATAATAATATATTTTTTATATTGCTTCTGACTGTTTTACACCTCAAGAAAAGAAAACATTGATGGAAATGGGTAAGCCATCTCAAGGGTGTATTTACCAAATGGCACCACCACAAGTACAATATGAGTTTATAATTAAACACAGGTGTATTTCTGAGGTGGAAAACAAGGATATTATTTGATGGGCTGATCTCTCTAGTCCCCCCGAACCTGCTTCAATGCACCCACACTGCCAGCACTGTCTATATTTACACAGTGCTGGCAGTGTGGGTGCTATATAGCACTGACTGAAAGTGTTCATAATGCCGGGTAAAGCAAACATTTGCAAAGAAAAATAAATCATAATTTGGAATGCACACATTTTTGGAGTTCGAATCAAGAGCACTATAGAAACAATATGCTACTTCAGTGACTTAATAGTTTTTGATAAATTAATATATTTTGGTGGAGTGTTGCTGTCCATAGCCTGTTGAAGCCTGGACTGATTGGAGTAGGATCAGTATTTATGCTTTTAGTACTTGCATAGGGCCATACTGTATATTGCATTGCTCCGGTGACATTTTCAGCCTCTACATAAAAAAAACAATCATCAAACGAAGAATTACGATTCCCACCATCTTCACTGTATATTTTTGTATCATATGAATTTCCGCTATTTTACACTGTAAACATTGTACTTTGACAGGCACACAGCGGTTCAGAATTCAAAAAGTATTTTAAAGAGACTTGATAGAGCTAAATAATATTTTACAAAAGCAACGTGTGCAAAATGTGGTGAATCACTAAAGAATAGTTATCAATTGATCATCTGTATCAGCCAATCTAAAACCTTATTGCATCCACTTAGGGACCTTTAAGCCTCTCTGCTTTTTTTTCCATCAATTGATCATATATTTTAAATAAACAAAAATATAACGCATTTGCCACATCAATGGCTTCTTCTCTGAACTACTGTCTAGAAACTTTAAATAATAACAAGAATAGCTGCCACACAAAACTCCTCTGGCTGAATCAGTCTGACATAATCCGTCTGACATGTGAATGATTGCCCTACAAGGATTTTGTGGCTTGCCTCAGAAGGGAAAAAGGTGCAACAATGTTTTCAACCCCACAAAAGAACATAAATGTCCTCTGGGCTTCTATTCCACATTAGTCACCTAGTGTTGTGGACAAAGTCTACCTTGCTGATCCAGTGCCCCCTCTGCCTACGTAAAAAAAAAAAATACAAACTCCCGCTTCCTCTGTGTATGTGTGTGTGTCACATAATGATTTCCATTCAAATGCCAGCCTAACACGCATTCATGTGGATTTCAGACGGACAGAAATAGCGACAGCAGATGGAGGCAGCAGCTTAATGGGAGGATAGGCGAAAAGAACATCATATGTGTCCTCTTGAGCTGGTGTGTTAAACGGATGACAGGTGGGATTTGATGTGACTCGTTCTGTACGACATCCTCCAGACAAACTCTGCTTCTTTTAGAGTCTATCCAATTATACACTAAGAACCAAAACACACAATAGTCGGATTTACAGCTCAGATGTTGAAGCACTTTTTTAAAATGTTAAAGTAATTCAATGCAGATCAGAAGAAATTAGACATTTTTTTATTGTTATTATGCAGCCCAAAAATGCACTTTTGAAATGCCAGATTTGACCACTTAACTGCAAAATAGGACACAGTTGGCCCTTACTGACTCAAAGTTTCAGCAAACTCAAAACTTTTAATGTCATTCTGACTTGACTAATAGCATTGTTCTCATTTGACTTCAGTCAGGTGCCTTTGATGGACTCAAACATATGATATCAAGGATGCGATCAAACGTTTTGTGGCATTTGGACAAAAAACTTCAGAATCGGAGTCTTATGAAAAACCCATTTGAAATAATTTGCAGATTTTTCTTTTGTTGTCCTCTCACCCTATCGCACGGCTTTTAGCTCTACCCTGGCACGCAATCTGCTCATTCTCCCACTGAAAAGCACATTATTTGGAAAAGTCTCAGTTCCTCGAGATATTGAAATTAGCTGGCATTCTGTGCCTGGAGGATTGCCTCAGAGGATTACGCAACAAGAGGACTGAATGTATAATAAAGCTACAGTATTTGGCATAGACTTTATTGTGGCATGCCTAATATTCTGTCCCTCAAACCTTCAAACGTATAACACATTTGTTTACCTGCAACACATGATGAAACACTGATGGCGCTAATGATACTGAATATGGGGATATCAGTGATCACATTGTGAATAAGCAATGATAGAAAATGCTGGATTTCTAGCAAAGGGGAGACTCAAGGTTTATTACATTTATTGGGAGATTGATATCAGTCTTCTTAACTAACTCTTGCAACCCATTAAATACGGACGCTTGGTCAGCGACCCTCAGCATCTGATACCGACACACAAGGTATTTAGCATCTTATTTTGTCTCATCAGCCACGTGACTTGTTAGGCACTCGTTTGTCAAGTGAGCCGTTAGTCAGTCAGGTTAGCATCAACCCCAATCTTCACCCTAAGTGGTTTTATTGTCTAAAATGAACTTCAATATGTGACTTTTTTTAGTCCAGGACTTCTCTGGCCTGACAAAGGAATGGAACCAGCAATATTTTTACACTTCTGTTTTTGTAAAGATTATATTAATTATATATAGTGTGTTAATTTGTGAGTGTTAGAGGTGCTGGTAGGCGGATTATTTTATGTAATAACGGTAGTTTACCACTGGACTGAGCAAGGCTTTCTGTTTCTACCCATTTGTGCCTTTGTGTTAAGCTAAGCTGTAGCGTCATATTAACTGTGCAAGCATGAGAGTTGCACCAATCTTCTCCATATAACTCTTAGCAAGCGAGGGAATAAACATATTTCTCCAAACGAATAACTATTCCTTCAAGTGCCTCAAATCCAGATCAAATACGGAATATATGTATAGTTTTAATATGCACCGATTGGCTCTCATTTCTAATTTAATTTGGCTAAATATAAAAAAGAAGTAATTGACCTAACATGCAAACTGATGAATGGCTTACTGTCGTGCAGCACTTTCCCTGTGATGCAGGAGTAAATGAGGGGGAGTGGACCTGCAGGTCTCCTGTGACTGTATCGTGCCGCTGATTAAAGGTGGGAATGAGCCTCCTGTATCTAATGTCTTGCACACTCCCTGTTCATTAAACCACGACTGACTTGAACTGCATTATGTATTCATCCGAGCCAAAGGAAATCTATAGTGTCGGAATGAGATGATATCGATTTCAATCCTTTGAGGCTTGTATACTTCCTCCTTTTGTAAACAAAGGAATCCCCTCAGCCCTAATGTTCATGTGGCTCCCTTATCATATTTGTGAGTATCTTTCTTTTTTTTGACTGGGCGTAGGGGTGTTATTTATGGCAGTGGTCTGATATATTGAAGTATCCCTTTCTGTCATTATTCCCCTTTTCTCATTCTTCACGCCATCACGTACAGTCATAAATCCGCCATCTATAAGAGCGGGGACCCTCTCTGCCAGGCCCCTCTAATTGATTACACCACGCTGAGTAAGTGTGGCGTGATGAATAGAGAGACCAATTCAATTAGGCTGCCTTTGCTGGACAGAAATATGGAGCATATGCTGCCCTGGATAGAAGGATGTCTTCAAGAGCAATGAAAAGGGTACTGAGGGTAAGGAAGGGGAGGACAAAGTAGGTGAGGGAGTAGTATCACTCTGATAAAAGTAATTGGATTGCGATGATAACATTCTGCTCCCTGGGTTGCTTGTGTGAGTTCATAATGGATGTGTATATTCAACCGAAGGAGAGTGAGAGAGGAAGGCAGAGTTACAGGGAATGAGGATGCCTTAGGAGGCAGGGCTGATCTGGGGATCGAATGCGTAGCTCGACTAAACAAAAACAGTTTTTAGCCTAAAATATCTCAACAACTATTGGATGGATTGAAGTAAAATGTTGTACAAATATTCATGGTCTCCAGAGAATGAAGCCTACTGACTCTGGTGGTGATTGCCTGTTTTTTTCCTCGATATTTGTTTTTGATGGAAACTTATATAGCAATTCTCCTTAACTATTGGATGGATTCAAATTCAATTCATGGTTTGGAGTGCAGGACAGGCAGGAAGCACCCAAATGCAGACTCAGAAATGGGAAAACATCAGGCTCGTTTGATACAATTTCCTTCATCACCTTTACCTCACTACTCAAAAATACAGATATGATGTATTTTTGTAGGCTAATCGTAATGTTCATGTACAATGGTCGAGGCATCTCAGAGATAAGCATGTCATAAGGTTGTATGCATTTATAAATGTAGTTCTCTCTCTCTCTCTCTCTCTCTCTCTCTCTCTCTCTCTCTCTCAGGTACATTTAATAAAAAACACAATTGTATCCACAAAACAACAAACTATACAAAATACAATACGTAAGGACATCAAAACTCACAAATAAAAAAAGAAGGGATCAGGAGAGGGAAAGGAACACCATTATGCCATACGCCTAAGGTTCGTTATTACCCATAATCTGTGAACAATTATGAGTAAAAACAGTAAATGGCCAACTTTGAAGTTAAAGGGACCAGGGGAAATCGCTCATGAACACAGAAATAATTCACAACATTAGACTGTATGATGAGTATGTTTGTTACCATGCAAAAGAAACATGTGTATATATATATATATATATATATATATATATACATATATATATATATATATTTATATATATATATATATATGTATATATATATACATATATATATATATGTATATATATATATATATATATATATATATATGTATATATATATATATATATATATATATATATATATATATATATATATATATATATATATATATATACATATATATTTATGATATTAAGTGCATATTTAAGAAACATTTTCACCTTTGAAAAAACCTTGAATACAGAGATTTATTGAAATACGTCCCATTCTCTTTGAGAAGAAATATATTCATATTCCTCAGTCCTCACTGTTCCCAGCAGTATGCACTCACATTGCATGCCACAGATGATTGTATTATAATGCTTTTAACCACAGTTACAACATTTCCCACATGTTCAGAGACATTGACATAAAGACACTGGCCATGTAAGAGCAGAGAGTCGAGACATTTCCTAATTTCATCAGACAAACCCACTCTTTCAGGATAGTAACTCGGATGGCAGATAAGTCAATACTGAATACACTTATCCATTTCTGTGAAGGCCAAAACATGATGAATTATTTTCAATTTAGTATATCAAGGTCTGCGTTTATCTGCTGTGGTTAGAGATGAGCTATCTCACGCCACAGAGACGAGTAATGGGACTACAGCTGTTTGCATGAGGCCTCCTCAATCTCACTGCACTTTGGGGGCTTAAGAAGACCCCGGCTCATCCTGGATATATATATATATATATATATATATATATATATATATATATACAGTACATACATCAAAGGCAGACAAAGAGACATTCTTCTGTATAGCCACAGTAACTACCCTCTCAGCAAAGCAGAGAACTTCATCCACCATCCGCACTTGACAATTCAGTCCGTGCTGCAAGGACCAGCTCAGTGGCAGACACAGATTATACTTCTTTTGAATTATTGCACAAGAATCCTCCTCACAGAGAGCAGCCGCCTCCTATCTGCCCTCGTTACACTGTGTCGGCCAGCCTGACGTTCATACCATGTTCTCCAACTCATGTTCACTCCAATCTCCTGGAAATTACATATTTATACTACTAATTTGCAACAACAGGTATATATATATTTATATATAAACAAAATGTAAGGACACATCTAGAGTGTATCATTAGCATAATAAGGCCAAGATATTTAATGAATGTATCGGCAAAATTGCTAAATGTTAACACAGAATGTTTTTGAAGACGTCCTACTCACACATTTTCACTCAAGGCACTTGTTTGCATTTGAAGAAAGATGGTAGTCACATTGGACAAGACACAAGTCGACAGCAAGGGCTCCCAGCTCTGTGAGGTAACATCAGCATGCTCACAACCACAATGTTATCATGCTGGTACAATGTTTACCTTGTTCGACATCTTAGATAAGATCTGGGGTCGACAACCTTTTTGAGATGAAGTGTCATTTTTTAATTTTCAGTTTTATCAGTGTCAGTTTATCAGTGTGCCATATCAATGTTAAGGTTAATGCTAAGTTTAGTGTCTGTGATCTCATTCCGTCCATAGGCAACATACATAGCACTTAATAAAACATGTGTCTGCCATAATCAGGACATTGTGATTATATATTAAGAGCACTACACGAGAAGGTTGTCATACTTGAAATCTGAGTATGCTGACACAAAGTGCAGCTGAGGCTAATAGGAATGTCTTTAGTTTTGCGGGTATTTTGTCTAACTGAAGTATTGGAGAGATTCAAGTCTGACCTCATGATAGCACTAGATGATAAATCAGAGGATTACCAATGTCCAGAGGATACATCCTACAGGAACCATGAATAGCTGTCCAAAATGTTGTGCAATTCAATTGGTTAGAAGTTGAGCTATTTCCCCAATTAAGTGTACTATTTGACCTGCTGGTGGCACTGTAGGAAAAGACAGAGGATCATCAAAGATAGTGGAATTCAGCCTCTAGAACATGAACGTCTGTACAGTTTCATAGCAATCCATTTAATAGTTGTTGAGGTATGTCAGTCTAGACTGAAATGGTGGACCGAGGCACCGACTGTGATTTCCATCCCTACACTGATGCTGTCAGCCTGGCTATAAGGTCAATAGACACATCAAGCAAGACCGGATGTCCTTACTTTATTAACACTTAACTAAATGTTTTATCCTTCCCTAATCTGACCGCTACACCCAGTACAGGAACCCCAGTCTGGGATGGCAAAGTCCTGCTCTTTGACCACCCATTAATTCAAAATGTAATTGGCAAAACATCATGGAAGTTGGGAGTATACTGTATATTATATTATTTTTGCTTCAGGGCTTTACTTTCAAGAGATGCCATGCAATTTGTGACAAATTGCACTGTGTAGAATGTAAATCATATTTAATAAATTACAAATGAGACTCCTTATTTCAAATGCATAATTAATGTTTCATCCTCTGAATCTTTAGATGCAAGAGCTTGCAAGCTATTTTTTATTAGTAACATCACTCTAATGGAAGTTATAAGACTAGTAGTCCATACATACATATTCATAGAAGATAGAAATTCAGTGTATTTCTCAAATAATTGTACTTTAAAGCTGCTGATGTAAAAACACGTTTTATAGCATGTAGTGGAATAGTACTTAGAACTTAGAGGAAGTTGTTTTACGCAATGTTAATCTATGTTTTAAAAGACTGACCGATTGATTAAAGAGGCATACCTGGTTGTGATTTTGGTTCCACACTTCTTTTATCCTCATGCTAATGAGACAAACGTATTTAAACCTCACGCTAAACATAAATAATTAATAAGACTATGGACTCGACTGACTTTTACAGCAGAATTAACAAGTCACATAAGCCAGAGAGAGAGAGAGAGAGAGGTGTGTGTGTCCTCTTCCTCAGGTTTACAATAAACATGTACAGTGATACCTCAGTGCAAAGCTGGGAGGATAAATAATGCTTTGGTAGGGAGCCATTTGGAAGCAAAACATTGAAGCAGGGAGGGGGTTGAGGGTGCTTGAGCACCGGCTGAGGCTCCTGCACTGATCCGCGCTGCATGATGCAGACAACAGAGGAGAAAGAAGAGGAAGAGGAGGAGGGAGAGAGGAAGGAGGAGCGAACGGGGGAACCGGCTGGTTGAGGCTCGCAGCTCTCAGTCTCTCCTCTGTGCTTAGTGAAGTAGCTTCTCTCTGCTTTTGCTCTCTTCCTCGCACACACTTTCTTGGTTTCCTATTCTTTTGCCTGAGCTGACAAGAGCCAGCGCAGCGACAGAGGGCCACCTCGCTCCAACTACTCCCGCACCATGCTGCCCTGGAGAAGGAATAAGTTTGTTCTGGTGGAGGATGAGGCCAAGAGTAAACCCAAGAGCCTGGGGACTGGGCTGACCTACCACTCCATCATCTCCTCTCTTCTGCGCTCCTGTCCGGACCTGCTGCCCGACTGCCCCTTCGACTGGGTGGGCAACATCTTCCATACCAAACGGCAAAAGGTGGAACTGAACAAAGAGGAGCCTGTTTACAATGTGCGCTACCTGGGGAGCGTGGTCACTATCACGGCAAAGGGAGACGGCTGCACCCAGGAGGCCGTGGCCAAGATCTGGGAGAGGAGCAGCTACGGGGAGCAGAGCGTCAAGATGAGGTTAACAGTTGGACCGCAAGGCATCCGGATGAGTGCTGACAAATCTGGGAAAAAGAAACCCATCCATCTTTACTCTCTGAACAGAATCACCCATTGCGGCACTGACCCGTCACGGCCCAAGATCCTGGCTTGGATTTACAGGCACCAGGTCAAGAACATGGCCGTGGTGCTCCGGTGTCACGCCGTCCTGGTCAGCAGGTCGGAGAAGGCCCAGGCCATCGGCAACCGCCTTTACCAGAACGCCACCTCCGCCTTCAGCGAGTTCAAGCGGCTGAAGCGTCAGAGCGATTTCCGGCACTGCCAGCAGCAGCTGCTGGGCGAGGAAGCGGTTCCCCTAATGCCGCTGAGGAGGCTGCTGAACGGGCAGTGCCACTACAGACCGTCTGCCGACAATCCCGGGAGCGCCACCCGCCTCTGCTCCATCACGGAGGAAGAAGAAGAAGAGGAGGAGGAGGACGATGAGGACAGCAAATATGACGTGCAGGAAATGGAGAAACCAGTGGAGGATGTAGAGGTGCAGCATGGGAAACAGGTTTTCACAACAAAAACAGACCCGACTCAGTTATTATCAGAGTTGGACATTGTGGATATTGCCAGACTGGAGCAGTGCCAAATCAACTTTGTCAGTGACAGCAACAACAACACGTTTACATTTATAACCTCTCTGGTGTGACAGTTTAAGGAACGCAACAGTAACACATTCCTCTCACTGGTACCCCACTCAGGCTCACCCCTGCCCTGTCCATGTTATGTGAAGTGTTTACCAGGAACTTCTCCTACTACCGGGTGCTGGTGAAAAGGCAGACGGTCGTTCTGTGGGAGTCATTTCTGTTCAGACCAGATGGCTAAACTGCTGGTTTGACTGTTGCAGTTTGGGAAACTGCGTGTTTACAAAGAGGGCCGGTGATGCACGGACGAACGATGTAGCACAATGACGAACGAGGACAACGGTTTCAGAAAAAAAACAGGCGAGCACTGACGCTGAGATCACTGGGTCACACATTGATCACGGCACCAAGCGGGATGCTTTTCGTTGGTCTTGTATCGTTATATTTTTGTGAGTATGACTAAAGCTGTGTTTGCCAGCAGGGACATTTTTCAGATGGACTTGTCATATTTTTTCAGGGACGTTCTTTGTAAATGTATTTAGTTTTTCTAGTATGACAATCCTCACTAAAATTGTTAGCAGACTGACCTTTCTGCTTAGAATTGCAAGAAGTTTATTACGGATTTACTAATGATGACGGCCAACTAATGAATACGGCTATAATTTAGGAAGCAAGCCATTGAGTTGACGTGTTTATTGCTGTCATTTGTTACAGACCTTATCATGTATGCATGCCGTGTCAGCAGTAACCTTTTCGTGCTGAGCTTTTGTCTTATTCATGTGACACCTTTGATCCTTCGGCTTTTTAAATTGACACTGTGATAAATTTGTGGCCGGGGATAAAATACACAACTGTTCATATAGCAGTGTCTCATTTATATATTGCATTTCTTTCCATATACCTATTGCAGTATTACAACAACAACAACAACAACAACAACAACAACAACAACAACAACAAAAACAACAACAACAAAAACAGATCTCATTGCTTTGCTCTTTTTAGCCACGTTTTGCTAATGCACATTTTTCACATAAGCCCTGATGGACCCTTACAATTTAACACAAACTGTTTTGAATATGACTTTAGCTAATTTCTTGTTGATAATATCTGTACGACCGTCTAACGATGCATTGTGATTATTATGAGATGAAACTATTTATTTTCCAAATATGATGAATAAAAATGCCCCTCATTTGTGTTTTCTTCTTGAATCACAGAGGGAGAGTCTTTCTAGATGTTTTCAAAGAGATTATTCAAATGAATCCAACAACTTTGTATTCCACTAGTGAGCATTTGCACATTTCCTGATGTGAAAATATGTCTGACCTACACTTCAAAGAGAAAAAAAAAAACACCAGCATAATCTGCATCGTGAGTTATAAAACTGAATTAAAAAAAAGTATTTTTGCCACAAGAAAAGACACAATTTAAAACTGCCAGTCAGTCCCATTACTTGCTAATGTGGTTTGAGAAATGCCTGCAGGCCTTCTCAGCCTTTTTACTCTGAGGGGAGCAATTAATCAGCGCATTGAATTGTTCAGGAAATGAACATAAAGCACCTGGCTCGGCAGGACTGCTGTCAGGCTCTGACGGAAGCAAGTGATCCAAAACGAGGACCAGGAAGTTGACTCACCCATCAACCATTTTACTGCAAACATCAGCCATTTTAGTGACGACTGAGTCTTTAAGACCTTCTCACAAACATCGGCGAGTGACGACAATGAAACATTTATAACTGAAGCATGTGTGAGCTCTGGTGTTTTAAAATCATCCCTGTCTTTTAACAAATGTATTTGTTTAATATATTCAACATTATTTTATCACAATATCACATTGTAGTGCAATAAATATAATAATACCCTGTGAAACTATTGGAAATAATTATTGTCCATGCATTCAGTTTAATTGTCTTACATAACAACATTGAAAGCTTCTTGATTTGACAGTGGAGAGTCCCTGTTAAGAATCCTTCTTTTGGAGAAGTGCCGCTCTGCTGATGTATCAGTAAACAGAATCCTTTTGAAATGGTTTGAATTACTGAGATGGATTGTTCTGAAGGGATACTTTCAGCTGGAACCTTTAAAATCAATATTTTTCTTTTCCAGGACTAAGCCACCTCTGAACAACAACAGGATCTAATGTCAGAAGATAGATAATAAAGGATTCCCGTGTCCTTGCAACAAATCATCTCGTAGCAAGGACAACTACACATTGTGAATACTAAGGGAACCATTTCTTTTGTGCCATATTTTTTTTCTTCCTGCATTTTAATCTAAAGCCAGTTTGACAGACCCCTGTTCTGCTTATATAAAACCAAAACAGTATCCAAGGTGATAAACTCAGTCATGTATGCTCACTGACGTTCATGCAGAAATGCATTGTGTCCAAAATGCTGCCAATGTTCACGTGGATTGGTTAGAAGAGGAACCATAGTGCTTCTGTGTTAACGTAACTTTTGTCAAGCAAGCAGAATTAGAGGGAGCAGATGGCAGCAGCAAGGTGCACGCTGGGCTTTATCACAGTCATCTTCCAGAATAATAAGGACTCAGCTCTGATCCAAAGCTTGTTGTTGTTTTGTCACATCATTCAGCGACAGGAGACGCTCCTAAAGAACACGAGATCTAATCAAACATGGCACACACTGGCCTGTCAAGTATCACATATAATCGTGCTGTGCCATTTTACAGCAGGGTGTCTTTGGAGAGCCAACAAGCTGCTTCTGCCTGCACACAGCTGTTCAAAGGCTTCCTCATCCTCATGCAGTGTCTGTGAAGCAAACACAGGCAGAGTGACAGCGCCATGGGGCCGGCTCGTCTCCCATCACGACAGGGAGGAGCGGAGGAACAAAATGTTGTGCCCGAGAGCAGCTGGCAGCAGGTGGCAGTCCGTTTTGTTCCAGTGATAATTGTAACAAAAATAAATTTAAAAAAAGGTGTTGAGCAGCTTCTGTGTGAGGATGGCAGAGAGGAGCGACACTGTGGATCAATGAGACTGCTCAGTACAGAGAGAAATGAACCGTAATGAGTTGTCTCAAAAAGTCCAATTAAACGACAAAATACGTGCTTTGTCCCTGTCCTCTAGAACGACACATGGAAATGTTTAATGTTGTGACATCCATATTCCAAGGACAATACTGTTTGTCTGAGCCTTCCAAAGTTGCCATTGAAACATATGGCATGTGACATCACTATGATGTTTGGTTAGATGTAGGCACAAACATGAAAAGATTATTGTTTGATTTAGAATATGTATTTCTTCATCCAATATATATATGGAAATATATATATATATATATATATATATATATATATATATATATATATATATATATATATATATATATATATATTGGAAATGGGAAACAAATGAAGGTCTCTGTCCGATATTTTGATACTTTGTCACTCTAATAACTAGCCAAGGTATTTGAGAAGTATGATTGTAGAGGAGTCTATGAGAAAATGACCTTCCTTCTCACTGGATTTATTACCTCATAAACATTGTAAACATGAGTTCATGGTCTCAGTCTTCAATCTTTAATTCAGCATACATCAAACATTTAATTTGGTTTTTGAAGCTGTTCTGACAAAAAATGAGTAAATACATTATTTGAAATGACCTCTCTTGTGAGGAATGTCTAGTTATGTTCAGCATCTCCATGAAAGAGCAGCACACAGCTTCTTCCCTTTGAACCGCGGACCCCTTTTCTACAGGAGCTTCTGGGACGGTATTGAACAGGACAATAAAAGAACATTGCCTGATATTACCATTTTGGGGCTTTTGCTGAAACGGCCTTATTCTTCTTGAGACAACAGTGTTCTTACATTATTTGATCCTCCTATCATTTTACAGTCGAAGGAGAAAACTTGAGTTAGAGTTACAAGTTCAAATGATCCGTCTATCAAAGCAAACAAGCATCGTTTTCTATCTCATACATATCTGATAACATATTCTGAGAAAAGGAGCGGCGCACCTGGCAATTTGCAAATGAGACGCCCTGCGTTATGCTGCTCAGCAACAATGTCAAAATCTGAGCTGGAGGATGATCTCTGTGTTGGAACAAACAACACAACTGCACTCTAAATGTAAGATGCACATTCATGTTTTTTTTTTTTTAGATTGACTAAGATATCGTATGACTTATTTATTCTGAAAGTGAAGATAACTCATTAGACTACTAGGTTGTCAAATTAGTTCCTGAGGCCAAAGCTGTTCCTGTTAAGTGAGAAGAATCCAGTAGGAAAAAATCTTGAGTGCTAGTGAGCATAACTATAGAGCTAACTAATTCATGAGAATCAGGTATGTGTACTGCCATAAAGCATTTATGGTTGCATCTCATAAAAACATAATAAGCAACACGTACATTGTCAGGGAGAAATTCTGCAACGATAAATCATGCATATGGAGATGCATTTTGCTTATTAATAATTGTGTCCGGGAAAGTAAACGATATCTCCGTGTCGTCTCTTTTCTAGAACAGTGCAGGTGTGTCAGTCAGCTTCCCTGCTCATCCCTGCACTCATTTTTGCTGCCGAGTTTATTGAAAATGAGCTACATTAGATACCCCCTGCCCTCCCCACCATGCTTTCACTCTTAAGCCTGTTTAAATTACTCTTGTAAAATTGGAAAAATATTCTTTAAACACCTTCGCGAATAAGGATACGCAAATGAGAGCAGATTATTTTATAAAACCTACAAGAGGAAATGTAATAACCCTTGTCACACAGCACCTGATGTCTTCCTACCTCAGGCTACAGAATGGGAGGATTGCAGGAAGGTTGCACATATCTTTCGTCCCCTGACACCATTAAACAGACTGATTAGGAAATCAATAACCTGGGAGCACCGTAGTGTGTTCTTTTATGGCACCCGATTGGAGACGGTGCAGCTAGTATCCTTGCAGGTCTGCTTTAATTGTTTTGTGTTTGTTGTGCGTCAGCCGCATCGCTGGCTGTAATGGTGAGATCTGGTTACACGCTGCATCGACCTTGTGCGACACGACGACCGCTGTAACTACATACTGACATCAGCAGTGCTCACAGAAAAACACATAATTGGATAGAAAGAGCAGCATTTTTTATGATTACAGTACATTTTGAAGGAGTACTTTTTGAAAAATACGCTAATCTGCTTCCCCGACTCACCAGATGTAGACTAGAGATGGGCAAATCAATACTGGGGTATTAATAGTTTGATAAACACAAGCTACTCATCGTCGCCATCTCTCTCAGCAGGATGCAGAGTCATCTTACCCCCCACTTTACGTAGCTGCGGGGGTCATTAGGGCAGGTTTTCTCTCAATAGTGGCTGGAATAGATCTTCGGCACGATGGTGCATCGGACGTTGGAGCTGCACGGGATGGCCGTAGTTGATGGGTCAGGGGCAAAAGGCCAGAGAAGAGGCGGGACCATCAGAGCCGCGAGGGAGAGATCGGCCGTGCAGATGGGGTCATAAAACAAGCTAGACTCCGCCTTAGTGGTTTGAGTGGTGAGTCTTATCTGCTCTGAGTCGGTCCAGGCACAAGGTAAATTGAGACTTCAACCATTGAGGGACCTATGTGGGCTCCTGAGAGCAGTTCCTGATTCTGAAAGAAGTATTAGTTATTGTTTTGTCATCTTTCCATGGATGTTTGCTACGGATGTTACCAATAGAACAACATGTATCAATCAATCTTCTCATCTAATTTTCAGTAATTAAGCTTATTTAAATGAGTGTCACGAGCAACTCCTTCAAGAAATGTGAGACACAAGTGCAATGAAATCCGTGCCAGAGTGGATCAAGTCTTTCAAATATGGCAAAAAAAAAAATGCCTTTCCGTTAACCTTCTCCCTCACTATTAGAAGCTATCTTAGATTAATAACATCCCCTGGGTTGCAATAAAGATAATGTCCCCTTTAGATGTCTTCTTTGTCTTTGTTTCAAACCACTGCTGCAGATGGAGACAGGCATTTTATTACAGTCATGTCATCTACCTCCTCGCTAAAGGCATCGTATATTTAGTTCTTTCAAAACACCAGGGGCCAACAGGAGTAATTGGCTGCAATTATCACCACATTTGTCGCTATTTGCAGTAACAGTGGAGGTGTTGTCATTATACCTGTGGCTCTCTGGGCTCAGTCTGACGCAGCATTGCTCTCCAATGTCTTAGTAAAAGGCACGACTGATTTCATGATGAAAGTTCTGTAAAGTAGAAGAAAATAAGGCTCCATCGCAAAGAGGAAAATGTTCCTATTTACCCCTGAAGCATTTTTTTGAACAGCACAGAGGCAATCATTCCAGCATCCGTTTGTCTCCAAGTTTCCTATTACCTGAGGAGCAGCGAAACAAGGTAGAAGAGCAACCACTTAGGCACACACACACACACACACACACACACACACACACACACACACACACACACACACACACACACACAAAAGAAACTGGGCCAGGACACAGGAACGCAAAGCCAGGGGCATTTCATTTAGGTAGACAGTTTTCAAGAATAAGATAAGGCTTTTTTTCTGCCTTTGATGAGCTACAGAGAGTGGCAGGTGGATAAAGTGGGCAGTGGAGTGGATGGACTTGGCCGGCATGCCACAGAGGAGGCCGTGTGTGGACATGAGCCATGGCCACGGTACCTGAATAAACGAGGATGCACCAAAACAAACAGGATGGACCTCAGCAGCCTATTAGAGGACACGCCACGGTACATTTAAAGCTGCAGTAGCTTTATTTTACCATCACTTTATATGCACTGCTGACCATCAGTGTCAGTGACTGATGGCTGATTTAAACTTCCCCAGAAAGTGAATTTTTCTTTTGTTGTTTTTTAATTCTCTCCCTTTATTACATTTAAATAAAACAGTATTATAAGACAGCAACAACAATAGTGAAATAAATACATAAACAATTGCAGACTTTACATATTTATTGTATATTGCCAGCCTTATTGTGCATTTCAATGCCAGAATAAATCATTTTGCATTAGACCCTTATTTAGGGTGTAGGAGTATATTGCAAATGATTCAAGGATCACGACATATACATGTATAAAATAAATTGTAGGCACACACAGTAGAAAGATATAAAAATATTTGTTATGACAATATAAAAATCAACTTGCTGGAAAGGACAATATTCCATTATATTTTTTACTTGAGCCACTTAAACTTAACCTTGGTTCCTCAATTTGAAGGCACACCATATTATTTTTAATACTGAATAAAAGAGACAGGGCCGGCAGGCAGCCTTCCGACTTTTGAGGATTAATTGTTGTCTCCATGTTTTGCGAATATTGTCACAATATTGTGACATCTGGCAGCATATTTTGATTTTTGATGAGTGAATGCAATCAATGGCGAGATCTCTGAACTCGTCATAGTAAGTATTTGTTTTCCTTTACAAGTATTTGCTGTGTTAAATAATGCCTTGTCATATATACAACCTACATGAAAAGTTAAGAGATTGTCGGAAGTTATTGCAATTCATCCATATTTGTTGAGACTTTTTCACCATATCACAAATAGGTTTATATTTGTTTATTTCTCATGGTGGCACGAGAGAAATAGCCAGGTGATCACCAAAGTCAGTAGGCTTCATCTCCTGGGCATCACCGATGTCTGGACAAATATTTAATAATTGAGATCCATCAAATAGTTGCTGAGATATTTTAGTGTGGACCAAAGTGGCGGACTGACGATGATGACCACAATCTCTCGTGCAACCCTGCTATCTCTAGCAAAAAGTAAATTAAGGGTTAATCATAACTTTGGATTCTCAAAGTACGTCTAGCCTTCTTTTTTCTAAATCTGTGTTGCACTTTAAACCCATTTGACGATTTACATGCATGACAAATCCCTCTTGGTCTCTCAGACACCAAGAGAGGTCAGCGGGAAGTCATTATGAAACCTGCCAATCTCCACAGGTTGCGACCTTGAGGTTAAGGGTAGGAGGGGCTTCATCATACGAGGCGTGTTTCAATAAAATATAAGAGATTAAAGATGTAACACGTTACATCACATGGAGGCTTATTTCAGGCCGAAAAAGACATATAACATTAGCTTTATTTATGTTTTAACAGCATTGCGTGACACATGCAACTGCTTGAACATTCAAGCATCCATAAATTGTCTGCATGAATAGCTGGAGGGGAATATTGATGTGGTCCCTCAAAACATCACACGTACACACATATACACACACTGTGATGCTAATTCATTTTCAAACTCATCATCTCCTGTGAGTTAGAAAAACAGACAGCCATCATCACAGATCATTCAAATAATGTCCCCTGAATATCCGTCTGCCTGCTGCTCATGCTGTGCTTGATTTCTTTCATCAAGAGTCTTCATTAGATAGACTGAACGTGTGGCTTGATAAGTATCCAACTTAAAGTTCAACTGTAACTCAAACTCCCCTGACTTTTTGTGCATGATTGTTATGATGACATCGAAAACACTTATTTGTTGAGCATTTTTCTCCATTTTTCAAAAGAGGCTTTAACTTTTTTGGGATGCAATTTTGTGTTCAGACAGAACGCTGCATCAATGGAAAGAGGCGATTACGTGTCCTTGCAAGTTCACTATGTTTAAACGTTTTCAAAATATGGATCTATAAATGTACAAAGATGAGTAGAAGAAGGAGAGAGACTGGAGGGAAATAACTAAACTGAAGAATTTCAGTCAGTGAGTTTGAGTTTACACAAATACACACAGTTCAATGCTACCTAATTTACAGTTAACGTATGGCTAACACCAATATGCGTTATTTTTTTCCTCAGACTGGCTTCACCTGATGTCTTACTCTAACCCTACCCAATTTCACTCCTCATGCCGAAATATAACCAATGACAACAGTGAGTACGAGCCAATCAGAGGCAGAGTATGGCGGGTTATGACTCCTAGGAAAAGGAATTGGCCTAGTAGTGTGTACAGTCTGCAATGTGCAGTTGGCTGGCTATAAAAGACTCCACACAGTCTCAAAATAATCTACACAAGCAGGTGGAGATTCACAAATATATTTCCATTGAAAGTAGAAATGAGGTAGAAATGAAAATATACAAGTTCTCAATTAGAGGCACATATTTATAAACAGATTTACAAATACAACTAACTCTGCATTTACTGTTTTTGTGCATTCTGTCATATAAATTATGTAACTTGAACATTTGTCTATGAATACTTATGAGACTGTTTCAACACCACAGAACACGCTCAATGACTGGGGGAAAAAACCTGTTATACCCGCTGTGTTGGAGTTCCTGAGATGTATGAATGTATAAATGTAGCTGTCATTTTGTGAGAAGACTCAGACTGCATAAGTGGTGCCTCCAAATGACATCGGTAAAGTTGTTTCATCTTCTTAAAAGATAAAGTAGCATTCATAGAAATAACAACTCAAAAGGCCAGGCTCGAGGTCTGCTTTGAAAAATTATAATCCTCAATAATGAATATGTCTTGGGTCTGCTTCTCACGTTTTAAAGTTAGGGGTCAAATGAATATCTTATTATGTCGCCAGGTGTGAAAAATACTATTCGACTAGAATCAACGTGTGAAATAGCAATGTTCTTTTGGGTTTCCCCTTGTTTACCACAGCTCTGACACACATTGTCTGATGCGTTTTTGTTGTTTTCTCAAAGTAAATATCCCGTTGATGTGGATTTTGCACAATATATTGTCTGATAAACAGTTAAAAGTACACACACTGCAATCAAATGACTGTCATTTCAAATTTGTGGCTTGCAATTTATAGTTTTTTTCTTCTTCCAAGCTTCTCAATTTTTCTTTGGGCTTCTCAGTCTTCTGTGCTTGGTCAGGCTGCAGATTATTTATTTGAGCACACATTAATGTTCGTATCTCATTTAAATTACATTTCTGTTTAATTCAACGCCCACTCGGTTCTCCCCAGATGTCAGAGTTGGTCCTCAGGCTAAGTGCTTTCTCTCTAGCACATAGTTCTGGCCTTTGATCTGCAAGTGCTACACTACTGTACATGCACACTGTCACATGGCTCTGCTGTATCAGCTCTGTCCCCGCATGGTAAATACACTGATGAAGGTCATTTTATGGTGATTTATCACAGCTAATCATATCAAAAGAAATAGCCAGGTCACTTATGTAACATTCATCAGGAGCAAAAGTTAACCTGGCGCTCATGTGGAGTGTATGAATGTGTGTATTATGCACAAGGACTACAATTACAGTTAATGGAGCTGAACAAGAAGATCACCTTGTATGGAATTGTATATATATATATATATATATATATATATATATATATATATATATATATATATATATATATATATATATATATATAATATTTTGTAGAGAAATGCTTGTGAGAAATGTGAGAACAAAATTGTTGAAAGAACAATGACTTAAATACAAATTGAAGATATGAACAGGTAAAAAAGCAGATTGTGCATGACGCTAACACAACCACTAACTTTCCGATGCCATCTGTAGATATGCCGCCAACAGGACACCTTGAAGGCCAGGCAGATCTGTGAGGATGTTTAGCATTGAGCCATGAACCAAGCTTTGCTCTGCAGGATACTTTGTAGCTTCCCAAGGACTCCTCAGACCGGGAAGAACTGTGACCCTGAGCACCACAAAAGAGCCCACCACCTCACAGCCTGAAATATCGTTATTGTTATAGACAGAACGGCACATTGAGGGTCTCACTGAAAGGGAGAACAGATCACAGCCATGCTTGGAGCTCTGTGAGACTGTACTTAGAATATTGGTGCATATTCACAATGCTAACATGCAGATAATTAGGCTAACAGGTGTTAGTATCTGGGTTATGCTAGAAAAAAGGGATTTCAAAAGTGTTTTTGTTATCAGTGGAAGGAAAATGTGGTGAGATTTGGGTATCAATTCAGATTTTCCTCCAGGCAAAACGCTACTAAATATGGCATGCACAGATGTTACTACGAACAGTTTTCTTGCAAATGAGAAGTCTAGGTTTGCATTTGCAGGTTGAGGTCACATGGCGGGTTTCTCATTACAAGGTTTCACAACCTTTTCCAAGAAAACTGTCTGTTAAACCACTCTATTTTCTACATATTCAGAGTCAGAAAATATTTTAATCTATTTCAAATGGTGCTAAAAAGTGATGTCCATGCATGGGGTCAAGCGGGACCTTCTGTCAGAAGTAGGAACTTTTCCAAAGAACCGCACTAATTATCAGGAATAACAAATGTGACAGAGAGAGAGAGATAGGCTGAGACGCCAGTTTCTCCACTGTTGTGCTGCTGTGTTTGTCTGGCAGAGCCTTACTTTTTGGGACTATTTCAATGATGCATACCGAAGACAATTACCTCCAATCATGCTTGGGAGAGAAAGAGAGCGAGAGAGTAATAGCATGGGATGCTAACAAGACATTTAACAGCAGAAAATGAATACTGCAGTGCACACAGCAAGCCACCTAGTCTTCATTACTCATTCATGTACACTATTTCCCGAAAAATGGAGGAGCTTGCACTTTTTGGTACATCCTCCGTAATGACCAGAGAGGAGCCACCTATCAAGACTGCTGAAGAGAAAGTGTGAGCTGTGCTCATGACACAGATACATATATTAGCATGTATATATTTTGCCTATGGTCATGAACACAGTCTCAATATTTCCTCAAATCTTATTTGAATCTAAAAATGCAGGAAACCAAAGAGCCAAAGCCTCCATCTGTGCAATCACGAAGAGACGAAACTTGGAGCTGTTCCACAAATATTTAATGGTGAGAAATATTTTTTAGGGACTTCATTTGGGTGTCTTACATCCAAATTCGTATACTTTTTTTTTTTTTACTGTATTGCTGGAGGCTTTGAACTCAGGGAAACACATTGTTACGAGCCATTCAGATTCATTCAATGTCAGTGAAGCAGCTGTAGGATTTGAGTGTTTTGTTGTATCATCAAGACAGGCTGGGATCCCTTTTCTCTCTAGAACTTTTCATATTAAAAAATCACAAATCCTTACCCTCAGGAAAAGTCCAACATCCACATAAACAAGAATCAGAAATAAAATACTTGCCCTGAATTCCACTGTACATTGATCTTTCTTCTCAATATTTAGCTTTTGTCTCTACTAACAAAAACGTTAAGGCTTACTCATCAGAAAAATGGCTCTGAGCCTCCATGCCATATGCTGAGCTCTCCAAACTTATGCTGTGAGATTTTGAGGGCTCCTGTAGTTAAAGTTTGTGAGATTAGTTTCCAATCTGAGTTAGAGGAATTGGCAGCTAAGGCAGTGCTTCCTTGAATTTGATGGCTTTAAAATATGTAAAAAGAAGCCGGAGGGAGCCGCACATATCAAATGAATAAACGTCCCTCAGCTTTTTCATTAGTCTCAACACTCAATTACATCACTAATGTCATATACATTACATTTCATTTAATTTTTACATAGAAACAGGGAGAGGGCCAAACACTATAATGCTAGATGTAAATTTACTGACTAAAACTGATAATTTAAATTGAGTTGCATGCTGTACAAAAGTACAAATTGTAGGCACTTGTACCATTTTTGGGACTTTATACTTCTTCTCCACAACATTTCAGCAGTGACATACAACACAAACATTAATGCAGCAGTAATATTAATAAAGAAATCCAATCCCAAATGTTTCTGCACAATGAGTACTTTTACTTTTATGGTATGGTTTTGAATGCAGAACTTTTTACCTAAACGTAGTAACATTTTTGAAAATGTGATGTTAGTGTTTCTACTTAAGTTTTTTTTTTAAATACTTCTTCAAAAACAGTTTAAAACACAAAATAAGACATGATCTGGTGCTTTAAGAAGATGTGAGAAATGAATGAACTGTCCAGATAATAAACATGACACAAAGTTTGCATTATTTAATTTGATTAGCAATACCTTCCCCTTGTCCGTTGGTGTAATCAGTGGAGTGAGTTCTAGTCTGAGGTTGGACGTCCTGTAGAGCTGTATTAGTTGGTATGGAGGCTCGGTGTCAGCCGACTCCAGAATAAATTGGATCCGAAAGGATTTACGGCATACCTGATTGCAGCGACTTGGGGGTAATGAGAACCTTTTAAAATGAGATTGCTTTTGGTTGGGGGCATCGCCGGAGGGCCTTGACCTCCGACCTCACCCCCCACACAGCTCTAACAACACTGCAGACATTTTCCTGCTCCCACTCTTCAGCTGGAATAAGCACACCTGCCTGTCAGGGCCACACAGAGAGCCAGACCCAGACCCGACTTCCATTCAGCAAGCCTGCTGTGAATTCGGCAGCAGTCATATCAGCGTCTGGCAGCGGCTGTGGCTCAGCTAATCTCCTGAAGCTTTAAACAATGTGGCTGTCAGTGGCATGGCCCGCCAAGCCCCTCAGCTAAGCTGACTCTCAGAGTGGCAAATGATCCCCAGCAACACACTGTCTCTGATCTGCTGCAGCCAGATGTGCAGTGCAGAAATGTGCATCGGAGTGCTTGAAGCAAGTCCACTGCTGCAAAGGAACCTCATTCTTTAATTTTTTAGCCACGCTGGCTGTATGGATCGAGGGATGGCCCGTCCGACGGTTCATGGCTTTGATCCAGACTGATTTGGTCCTGACTTATTTCCACAACTATTGATGGATTGCATTTGAACAGACATTCATGGTTCCCAGGGGATGTGTCCTTATGACTTTGGTGATCCCCTGATTTTTTTCTTTAGCGCCACTATGAGGTTGACATTTATGGTTTTGAGTGAAGTATCTCCATACATATTGAGTGAATTGCCATGACATTTAGTACAGTTATTCATGTTACCCAGTGGAGGTCTCCTGAATAAATCCATTGACATTTAATCTAATATCATCATCAGGTCAAGGTTCTCACTTATCTAGTGATAAATCTAAACAGTTGCTTGAAAGATTGGCAGAACATTTAGTGGATATACATTCATGATTCTAAGACGATGACATTTGGGTTCCTAGTGGCACATCCCAACATTGGGATGTATGAAATTTGGTTCGGACATTCATGTTTTTCTCAGGGTGAATTGTAATAACTTTAATGATCCATTTCATCTAGTGCCATCCAGGGGCCAAAATGTCCAACATTCTATTATGTTGGACATAATGATGATATTCAGCCTCTGCTGTACTGTGGATTTTGTACTAAATAGCAGATATTATGCTGACACTAAATTAAGATTGTGCTATACATCAGCGGGTTAGCATTGTCATTGTGAGCTTGTGATGACGCTGATGTTAGCAGCCTCACAGAGCTGCGAGCATGGCTGTAGACTCTTGTTTCAATACACGTGTTTACCTTGAATATGAAGCATATGTTTCATTCCCCCTCCTTCTTCCTCTATTTTATATGAACCCAGTGAAGGGCACCAGGGAGGCAGGCTGAGATACCAAAGCCATTAGATAAATCACATGGACAGGATCAGTAGAGAGGAAGGATAGGGTGTAATTTTTCCCAGTGTGAAAGCATTGCCTCCCACACTTGACACAGTTAATCATGAAGCTCTCACTGACGTCCATAAATAGCCCCACATTAGTCAGTTCACAACGCCTCAGCGTTCTGCGTGAGACGCGTGGATAACACTATGTGTCTCCATAATAAAACGTGGTAATGAAATGAAAGTTAGGCTCTGAATAGTGTTGGGGAGATTAGCAGGGGCAAATATTTGGAGCTGAATAAGATCTTGACACTGTTTTTGTTCAACAACATCTGACGTCCACTCACAGTGAGGCACAGACCAGTGTGGGAGTTATCTTGACGTCATCACAGTGGTGTGTGCAGTTATTTCTAATTCCTTATATACATTGGTTGGTCATGTGACACACAATAGATATCCAAAATAACGTCATCTTTTTACGATACTTGTAAAAAAAACGCAACACAATACCATATTTACTCCTAGCAGAAATACAAAACACAATATTATAACATATTAAAAAATTCAAAAACATTGAAAAGAGCACCATTTGCTGCAGCGAAACCATCCTGTTTCACCTTTATCTGTTTGGAAAACGTGCTGTATCACTGTTGAATAATCTGTCGTGAGCAAGACTATAATGTCAGTGAGTTTACACAGGGCATTAAGGTGATTCACATCTTTTGGAGCTGAGGTACGGTTTGCACCGGAGATAGGACGATGGCTGTGCAAATGTCAATTAGATATTGCCTGTCAGAGCTGAGAATGAAAATTCTCCTCACAGACGAGTTCTCATGGGGCAGTCTTGAAAATAATAAGTAAGCAAAGCTCTAATTGTTTCATACACAGTCAGGATTTATGAACCCTTCCTGCCTTCGAGGCGAGGAAACCCCAAAATGCACTGTTCATTAAAAATCTGCCTTTACAAAATGCATCTTAAACCTCTATCTGAGTTGAGAGCAGACACACAGCTGCAGTCCAGGCAAGGATGCAGTGTTTCACATCCACGAGAACACCAAGGCTTTGAATAATGTATGGCAGAATGTGTCTTGACTTGATGTATTATCATAAAGCTAGTACAATTTAGAACTTTAACGTTAAGATACTGCCTCTGCAGTACTTTAAGAAAATGTCTGTATTGGTTTTCTCTATTTCCCCTGAATTGAGGGTGTTAGACTTATATAACACTTTAATCTATTTTTAATTGAGATAATTTATGGTTACAGTTTTACATTTTCAGGTATTGTTACCCATTGAAATGCACCCAACTTTAAACCATACAGATGACTCATTAAAAAGCCTTGACAAGGCTGTATAATATGTAACATGCAGACAAATGCCACATGATCAGCTCTTCTATCACCTGCAGAGTCAGTTGAACAGGCTGCAGACTAAAACACGATAATGTAAAGTGATTAAAAAAAAAAAAAGCAGACAAAATGCCCGTCAAGCTAGCTGCTTTGCTTAGACCCCTGGGTTCACTTTGACTTATGTCTTCTCTGTTTTGTCCTCATTGGTCGATGCTGGAAATACGGAAATTCGCAAATGAGATCTACGTGGAACCTTTTTTGGAATAGTTGCGAGTGTCCTTATCCACTGGACAATCACTGAGGCTGCAAAACTTCCTCTTCTTCAACCTGGAGAGAAACACAATTGACATACTCAAGAACAGAAAACTGAATCAGACTCACACTGGAAGTTTCATGAAACACATGTACACTAAAACAGATTCACACTAACAAACTCTAATTCTTCTCTGTGTGAGACTCACTTTACTTCTCAGAGTCTTGACAGCAAAGAGAAAGAGCTTAAAGTCTTAAGGTTGTGTGTTCAAACCCTACTTGTTTTGCTTACGTCTTTTTCCTCTTATGCCTCAGAGAGCTGTTTCTCTTATTGTGAAAATGATGTATTTACTGAACTTCACAAACTGACCCAGGATCAGTCTGTTTCATTAAGACAGTGACATACATTTAGTTCTTCTTTTCGATTGTGGTGTAAACATATTTGATCATATTTCCCAACATGTGAAGGAACTCATATCTCAGATGAAATGTATCAGAGCTGCTGATGGAGCTCACATTGATGACATTGACTTATTCAAAGCTATCTTGGACAAAAAGCAACCATAATTTCTTCATTCTTAAACTTAATTTTGGGATGAAATCCTCAAGACACAGTCCTGATGGCTCAGCTGTTAGAGAAAGATATTTGAGGTTATGAGTTCAAATCCCACGTGGGCTGTTTATCTTTTCCTTCTATAAAACATCAAAGGACTATTTCTTAAAGGTTCCTTTAGGATATTTTTACCTCTTAAAAAACCTTTAAAACATCCAGATAATTCATTAAAATACAGTTAATAAGAAATTGATTGGCTCAAATTAAAAGCCAGAAAAATGAAGACATCAATGGAGGAGATAACCAATTAAAACACTTTAATATATTGTTTTTTTTCTCATTGTGATGGCCCAAGTACAGCAGAGCAGCTGTTCTGCACCTGAGGAGTGAGTGGCCTGAGGTACAAAAAGAGTCTCTCTCTCTCTCTCTCTCTCTCTCTCTCTCTCTCTCTCTCTCTCTCTCTCTCTCTCTCTCTCTCTTGCTGGGAAGCAACGTTCAACCACATGTGGTGTCCCAAACTGTTCTTTTCCCCGTTATCAAGATTCAAGATATTTTATTGTCATATGCACAGATAACAGACAGTTACTCTGTACAATGAAAAGCTTATTTTGCTAGATCATCCTTACTCACAGGAGTACAATAAACTTAAGGTAAAATATAGTAACAGTATTGCACAGTATTGTGGGGGGGAGAGCTGTTCACCAGCCTGATGGCCTGCGGGTAGAAACTGTTTGTCAGTCTCGTGGTTCTGGACTTCAGACTCCTGTAGCGTCTGCCTTATGGCAAGAGTGAGAAGAGTCAGTGGGTGCATCCCAAGTCTCTAAATTGTCGTTTCCTCGCTCCTCGCTCCTCGATTGAACCGGAAGTGGTTCTGCGCCGCCATCTTGACGGCCGTCCCAAAGCTCTTATTCGGCTCGGAGGAGCGAGGATCGAGGAGCGAAATCGGAGGAGCCATGATCGAGGAGCCCCGAGAGCAGGCTTCCAGGAAGTGTTTTAACGCTGGACACGCCCCCTCACTGTTCATCTGTTATTTGATTGGACGCTGCAGCTGAGCGGACTGATGCTGGAGTTTAATACCAGAGTGAAGACGATCACAGATTAAACTCAAGCTATATATTAAATCTGTTTTCTTATTCACAATCTGGTTAAAATATGTTCATAGTAGGTCTGAACAACAAAAGGACCACAAACAACTGTCTTCAAAGATTTGATCTGTTGTTTCCCTCAATAACTTTTATTATGTATGTAATTAAAATCAGAGAGAGCTGGAGAGAGGAAACACTTGTTTACAACACGTAATGAAGAGAAACCATATTTATATTGGGGGTTATTTTATAATGATGTCACAATCAGAATTTCAAAACATACCGACGTAAATAATAAATAAATAAATAAATAAATAAATAAGACGCATTCCGCCGGTAGAAATGGATCTTGCGCGTATAAGCATCACAGTATATAAATACTCAATGCAGTTTATTAAACGGTAACAGACGACAGAGAAAACATCTCCACTCTGACACTCATGATAACTCTGTCTTTATTAATATAAGTAGTAGTTTAACACCATTAAATCAACTGAAAACATACGATCATTTTTATCAATATTTTGCGTCTCTCTATGCATCCCTGGTGGGAGGGACTAAGACGCAAGGAAAAGACGCAAGTGAGGGAAACGGGGATGCAATTTAGAGACTTGGGATGTACCCTGTGTGTTGTGTCCCTGATGATGTGGTGTGCTCTCCTGGTTACCCTGGTGGAGTAAATGTCTTGAAGAGAGGGGAAGGCTGCTCCTGAGATGTACTCTGCAGTTTTTATTACACACTGGAGTGCCTTCCTGTCCTGGGCAGTGCAGCTTCCATACCACACTGTGATGGAGCTGGTAAGGACTCTCTCGGCCGTACATCTGTAGAAGTTGCTGAGAATTTTGGGTGGCCAGCCAAATTTCCTCAGCCTTCTTAGGAAATACAGTCGCTGCTGGGCCTTTTTAATGTTCTGCAGGGTGTTATGAGACCAAGTGAGGTCCTCGCTCATGTACGTTCCGAGGAATTGAAAGGTTTTCACCCTTTTCCACCTATGTGAAGTGGTGTGTGCTGCACCCTCTTCCTCCTTGGGTCGATAATCATCTCCTTGGTCTTGTCTGTGTTCAGGGAGAGATTATTATCCCGACACCAGGCCGCAAGTTCCTCCATCTCTCTTCTGTACGCCGTCTCAGCCCCACCAGTGATAATTCCAATGACCGTAGTATCATCCGCAAACTTGATGATGCTGGTGTTTTCCTGGGGAAATGACTGTGTGACTCATGACTAATTAAAAGACTGAAGTTTTTCATTAGATTTTTAATTTTAGCGGAAATGTTTTATCGTTGCCATGTATAGTAACCGCTCACGGTGAAAAGCCTCTCTGAAAATGACAGAATGAAATCTCCCTGCGGAAAACTCAGCTGACTTGACTTTTTATTTAATAAAGAATGGCAATTTGAACCACCAAATATTTATCCAACTACTATGCATGAATCCCAGATCTCTGCAGAGAGGCTCCCCTTATGGAAAAGCAGATAATCAAAGAGTAGAACATTTGAATAAGCTTCCTTTCCTCTATATTTTTGACTGAATGGGGTCTAAATCGTACTGATGGTATGAAGGAAACAATAATAGCACAGATCTGCAGATTAATGGCAGTGGAGGAAAGGACAGGAGGAAACAGACAAAGCAAGAGCAGATTTGGAAAAAGGGCTGGAACAGCCACAGTGGGACCGAGAAAAGAAACTCATTTTGCGGGAAAAGCAAAATGATTAGTGGGAATCCCTCCTCTGAGCATGCATACAGAAATATCAAAAAGAAGACTCCCAGAGCAGAATTATGAATTTATGAACCTCATGGTTGTTTTGAAGAAACAGAGCAGAGGAACTGACTGAAATATTCTGCATATAACTCACACCACATTCACAGGTAATAACTGTGAGCAGGAACACAGCCAGAAGCACAGAGCACACCTTTAATTGCATTAAATATTCAAATGTTGTTGCATTAGCTTTCTTCAGCCAAAACAACGAGCATTCTGCAGCCCCAAACACGTATGTCTCATTGTCGATGAATACAGTCATCTTGTTATATTGCTGATTTAAAGTATTGCTTTGTGTCCTGCATCACATGTGGCTGTGCTCTGAAAGTATAAGTACACCCTTGAAGTTTGTGAAAGCACCCCTCTTTCTTTTGTGCTTGCACTGCAAACTGTTAAAGTGAACTGCCTCAGTGGGAAGAAGAAAGAGCACATTTACATTTCAATTTAGCAGCTGGTAGTTAAAGCTACACGGGAAAGCTCCTCCGTAAAGCCTGACTCAAGTTAATAGTCAGAATAAAAGCGTTTCACATTAATGGACCCCAAAACTCCCCCTTTGAGTCCTTATGCCAAAAAGGGAAAAGTTAATGATCAAATATTGATTCCAGCAGTGATTTTGCATTCAGAAAGCATCATCCTCTGCTTTTGTTTTCAGTTTAGTTGCTGCAACCCTGAAGTCAAGAAGTAACATGATGAGGGCAAGTTTGAGAAAGTGAATACAATCACCGTTGGTTACTGTGATGAATCCTGCAGATCCAATCATTTATCTTGATGAATACTGCACTTCATGCTGGTTGATGATTTATTTATTTATATGGCTCATAATGGGAAAGTGATGGCTTATTAAACTATTTTTTTATAATAAGTTGTCCTCCAAACACAGTGTTACATGCAGTGGTGTACTCAGGCTGTCTGAAGGGCTGAAAGAAAGGAACACCAGCGCACAGAAACCTTTCTAGAAAGTACAAGGCAGTCTTTACGGCACCGAGTTTCTCCAGTGGAAGGACAAACTAGATTGCACTTTATTACATCATATATCAAAGGTGCATCCAAAAGGGCACTTTTGCTGTCGCTTGAAAATCTCTTTCTCCGGTCAGTGTTCTTTACCACTGAACCATCTCTGATGCCGATCAACACAAAGAACCAGAAATCTGACTGAAGCTGCAGAAACTCCATCTTAATCCACCTGCAGAGAAAAGTTTACAGATTTATAGACTTCATACTAAGTCTCACACGGAGGAGAATTATACCTTGTTGGTGGGAAGATGTTTCATTGTGAAATCCATAATCTTTGATCTTCATTCTCTCTCTGGTTTTTGCAACACATCCCCACCATCTCAGCCCCTGGCATCGTCTTAACATCAGGCTGGTTATGTCTTCTTCTAATCCTTTCCAGAACCACAATATAGAAAATAGTTTGAAAGAAGATTACCAATCCTGCCTTAAAACAATTTTATTTGATATTAACTTTATATGATATAGATGGTTTAATCCCACAATAGTGTGTAAAAAAGGAACTTTATGTATGTCACACTCTTTCACTTTCATGATGTACAAGCCCAAATGGAGCACTGGTACTGTTGTTAAATGACCCTCTTGTGGATTTCCACCAATTGTCCAGTTTCACAGGATAGATTTCCCATTAAAAAGCAGCAGCTGGAAAATGAGCAATCTGAGTGAGGGAACCCAAGTGAGACATTAATGTGGAGGGTGGGGAAGAGAAATGGCTTGCAATTTACTTCTCCCACCTAATACATGCACACACACACACACACACACACACACACACACACACACACACACACACATACACTCTACAGCAGTTGAACCATAGAGACACCACATAAATACAACAAGAAGATATTCAGCTTCCAGTGGGTGCAAGAAAAAGCAACTTCACAAACATTTTGCCATGCTGTTTTTATTTGTTATATCACTGTAGATAAGTCAGACATATTGACACAGACTCCCGAACTCTCCTCTCCAACAACATTCCCTATTCAACAGGCCCCTTCATTGCCATTTTCCATCCATCTGTCAGATACCGTCAAACTTTACTTCCATTCCACGTCACCTGACTGCCCCACCCATCTACACACCTGTTTCTACTTTCCTCGTCAGGCCTGCAGTTACCTAACCTTCTGTCCACCTGCATCTCCTTCCCTCATCAGCACTCATTTACGGCCCACGTCAAAGTCAAAGTCAAAGTCAGTTTTATTTGTCACTTCTTCCATATTGTGCAAACATACAGAGGACCTGAAATTATGTTTCTCTACTGTCTGAAAAAAAGTGAATAGTGCAACATTTAAAAAAGTAAAAAATAGACAACATATAACATATAAACATATAAACAACATCTAAACTAGACAACATATAAACAACATATAAACATATAAACAACATATAAACATATAAACATAGTGCAAGACATATAAACATAGTGCAAAAACATATAACATATAGTGCAAAAACAGATTAGGAAACTATTGAAGTGTGCGTTAATAGCAGCGGTCAGACAGTTTAGCAGCAGAGTCTAGATGTGGGAGTGGTGAGGTAGAGAGTTCAGCTTCCTGACAGCTTGGTGGATGAAGCTGGTTGACAGCCTAGTGGTGCGAGCCCGGAGGCTCCGGTATCTCCTCCCAGAGGGCAGGAGACTGAAGAGACCGTGTGAGGGGTGGCAGGAGTCGCTCACAATCGTGGTCGCTTTGCGGGTGAGGCGGGTGTTGTATATGTCCTGCAGGGAGGTGAGGGGGGGGAGTGAGGCACCAATGATTCTTCCAGCTGCATTCACTATGCGCTGCAGGGCTTTCCTGCTGTAGTCTGTGCAGCTTCCGCCCCACACAGTGATGCAGTTGGTCAGGATGCTCTCGATGGTGCCACGGTAGAAGGTGCACATGGTCCATTCATTCCCTGCCATCTGTGCCTTCGATTCAACAATAAACCATTGAAATCATCCTGCTGCTCATCCGTTCTGCCCTTGTTGCCACTTTTCCTCACACTTTTACACAGTTTTTATGACAGTTCTATAAAATGTAAATATACAATAACATCTTAAACCCTAGGCCTCTGGCACAGGCCTCTGCTCGAAAATTGACAAAATGAAAAGATCATTATATGTTACTGGGTTACAGTACATGGAACATAGCATAAATTAAAGATTGTAATTTCCAAAACTGTACACTTTAAGAGTGATTATGCCATTGGAATGATGCAGTTGCAGCCCAACACCTCTCACAAACCATATCACAACATCTGAGCATTACCTGTGCACAGACTGATGATAATAAAGTGAAGCAGAGAAAAGTTGTCGAGGTTTTAGCATTGACATGTTAAGGTGGCATCTCCAAATGTGGGTACATTGGGGTGCCATCTGATCTTTTTGAAAATTTCTCAGATGACAGTACAACTCATTTTATTTAATTTCAATGTCACTGTAGGAATTCATTGGATCTAAATACAAACTGATTTGGGGTTTGATTTGAAAAATCTACCAGAGCACTATACATTTTCCTACTCAAAGAAACCATAATCCATTGGTTTATTTGACGAGCTACTTCCTGTATTGAATGCCTTTAGGATGAGCGCAGTACCATGATTCATCCACCAGATGGACACAACGACTGGTGTTTTCATGCAAGGTTGAGGATAGGCTTTTTGATGTCGGAGGAAGGCAAATGCTTCTCCATGCCACGCAAACTATTTAAGACAGCTGGAACCGACTCATTAATGACCATGAGACATTTCTACAGCATTGATATGCTCTCGAACTAAACTTTTGATCACAACACAGAAAAGGTAAGATATCATTTCTGGTTATGGCTGTATAAAGAGAAGTTCATTTTTATTTATTTTCTTATTTTGCTGCTTGTTCAGTGAGTTTTAGTCATAGAGGGCTGAGGCCTATACCGTTCTAATATGTGGAGGGACATACTGTTTGTACAGTTAGCATGAAGTATCAACATTGTTAACCTCAGCACCACTTTGGCTGTGTGCTGATTTAGTTGGTCGGTGTTAGAATTGAGTTTCCTTTTGGTAAAATGGTCTCCTGAGCTTTTAGCCGAGCTTCTTCCCGTTATTTGGATGTGCATAATAGCTTTGCTTCATGTTTAACATGTCCTTTTCAAATAAGGCTTATCTGGTGTTTGTTGTTATGTAGAAAGAGGCACACAACTTTGTTTAAACAGGACGTTATTTTAACAGTGTATTAATATTTAATGGTGCACTCAGTGGAGCAGCTGTCAGTGTGTATCTCATCCATATCAGGCTGTAGATATATTCTGATATATTTTATATTTATTTTGATTATTTTAAATCTGGTGGTGGGGCCCGAGTCCATCAGCACCCAATGACATATAATGTATTCAGTACCAATTACTGTACTGTACTGTTACAATATAGTTCAGTATATAATGTACACAGCCAGTATTGGGACACAGCTAGTATTTATTCTTAGAAGAAAGGGACACATTTGACACCCTGACAATCATGCAATCATGCAAGAAACAACTGTGTAAGTGCATAACTTACAGTAAAATAAATTGTAAAAAAAACAATTTACCATTGTGCCTTTTAATAGACTTATGGTTACAGTGATGATGTATATTCTCTCTGACCCAAATCATGAAGAATTATTATAATGGAGAATGGGAGCATGGCCAGACGAAAGACGACTAGCTCATTCTTTCTGAGGGTAATATTTCTGTGGATTTGTCTGAAAAGCGAGGAAGGTCGTGCAGACAAAAAGAAAAACTTTGAAAAAGAATGAAGGAGAGAGAGAGAGAGAGAGAGAGAGAGAGAGAGAGAGAGAGAGAGAGAGAGAGAAGGTTAGGGGAAAACTAACCATCTTCGGTGCTGAGGACATGGACTGTTGTTACGGGCAAAATACATCCATTTGATGAAATGAATCATCGATCTGGGAGTTTTGGACAACAGACTAATTTTGAGCTGGCACAACAGACCTTATTTTCATGAATATAAATCAGTGTAAATGTCCAGGTAGTGAATACTCTGTGTAGAAACCAAGTTTCTGTAGGAGATCTGCTGACAAAAGGAATCACTGTCTATCTCACTAAAGACGGTATATTCTGAAACAGTAAGCATTTTATTTTATTTACACTCAATCCATACCCTTTGTTCTGTTTCAGCACATTTATACCACAGCAGATTAAGAGAGTATCAAGCTTTCAAGCTCATTCACTGGGGACTTTAAGCTGAACCAGCAATATTCCACCAACTTCATATATCAGCACAGTGTGCAGCATTTAAAAAGACCACTGTAGCTCTGGCCTATCAGACAGCATTTCAAAATAAAAAGACTGAGACCAGCGTGAGTCGGTTTTCTTGGGGCTTGGATAAATTAAGTTGTCAGTGGTCACTGCGTGTGATTCATAGGGTTTACAGGCCGTTTGTAGTAACAGATGCTGCTTCTCTCTCAGGGCTCTCACGAAACACATGCCATGAGAATAAAGGCCTTATAGCAAACACAGCATCTTCACAGCTTTCACGGGGCATGATGAAAGGATATGATAGATTTGTGGATGCTTCCCGAGGGGGGCACAGTTTCCCACTTAATGATGACATTACAGCAGCTGGTGGTAAAGCCTTGGCATGAAGTTACAGCATCCACAGCAGATAAAACCGAGCCTGCATTTTACCCAGAGCAGTGTTCCCTCTAAGCTGCGCGCGTGCGCGGCCGCGCAGGCCAGTCGAAGTGGCCGCGCAATAGATTTTTCAGACCGCGCAATAGATTTTTTTTCAGGGGTTAAAAATCTTTTTTGCGCCAGTGTTTCTGAGATAGGAGTGAGCCATCTCCACAATAGAAGATCTTTGATGTGACGTGTCGAGTCTTCTTGGCCAATCAGCGTCCCGTTTCTCGACATGCGCTCTCTGTACCTCTGCTAGCGCTCTGCCTCCGTTAGCACCCCCCACCCCCGCTGTCCTCCTCCGGGCGCCAGGAGTGAAGCTCGCCTAGGGGTCGTTCACACCGGACGCGACTCTCAAAAACGCGTCGCTAGCAAAACCATTGTTTTCCTATGGTACGGCGCGCCTTTCATGCGCGCTTTTTAAATGCCGCGCGACGCGTTTTTCGAGCGTTTTTTCGGCGCGCTTAAAAGTTTAAATATTCTCAACTTTTAAACGCCTTGCGCGGAGTCGCACAGCTCATCAATGTCACACTCGGCCAAGGCAGCCAATCGGATCAAGCAAGAGGCGGGCTTTATTACTTTACCACTTCTTTCCTGTTTCCGTGTGGTATGAACAGCGGGAATTTCAAAAGAAAATGGCAACCGCCGACGAAGGATTCATATTAGCGGTCTTCAACTACGAAGAACTTTATAATTCAAGATCGAAAAACTACTGCAATAGCATACGGCGCTCGTCATCGAGACACAATTCCTGGAATAGATGGTGGTATTCGCCGTACTCTTTCCTTTTTTTTTTTTTTATATCGTGAACCCAAAATCTCCGCTTTTTTGGGGCTTTTTCCTCCTCCTCATCCCACAACACAGCAAGGGCAAGAGCGCGACGTCTGCTTGAATCCATTTTGAAGTTTTATCGCCCGGGTGCGCACGCAGGCCCGCTCCACAGGCGCAGCGGGCTGTTTTTATTTTTTTTCCCTGGCGCGTTTTTGCCAAGGCGTTTTTGAAGCGGCTGCGCTTTTAAAAGTCGCGTCCGGTGTGAACGGCCCCTTAGAGCGCCACATGAGCTAGGGCCGGCGCTGTTTAGGCTACTCTTGGTGGGCCCTGCTCCAGCAGTTATAGATACCATGGTGAAAAGAAAGGCAGAGCAGGTGCCCCACAAAAAGGTCTGCCTAACATTTAAACACGAGTGGCTAGATGAAATAGTCCAAACTGACACAGGTAGGATGAAACTTTCAGACATATTTAAATATGAAGAAAGCAAATTCTGCTCGGAGGCAAAAGCGAAAGGAGAGTTCGCTCGTGGGAAAACGTGTTTCTCTTTTGGTTAACCTGTTTTTCAGATGCTGTTCTTCAGAGACATGTGTCTTCCATAGGCCTGCAGACAAGATGAGCCACATAGCCAGATAGGCCTATCTCCCTCAATGACATTCAAATTACATGTTTTGTAGCCTAGTTTGTTGCAAACCACTCCAGTTATTAAATTGTTTATATAGGCTACCTTTAGGAAAAATGACACCATGTCAATTTAATAGGCCTATAATTATTGTTAAGCACTGCATTAGCATTTTTCTTTCAATGAAGTTCCACTTAAATGTTGTACCTGCTGAGAAATGACTAAACACCTTTGATACTTTTATTTTTTATATATATCATTATCAGTCATAACCAGTGAACCAGTCATAACCTCCCCTTATTGAAGTTCAACAAAGATCCTTTAAGTTCAACTAAACTGACTTGGTAAAACACCATCATTAAAATGTTCCCAAAGTCCAGCCATTATAAAGGATATTGAATAAATATCAACCTTGTATACATATTGATGCATTTGCTGTCATCTCTTTGAATCCCCTATGGCTAACGCAGGCTTGTGGTCATTTTCGGCAGGTCGCGTGGTTGCGAATTGCTCACAGTGCTGAAATGTGCGCTCAGAAATAAAAGAAATTGCTCAGTGCCGGAAAAAATTAGAGGGAACATTGACCCAGAGTCACACTGAGCTCATGTTGCACATGTTATCACGTGTTTTAGTTATTTCATTGATATGCTAACATAGATGCTATCAAATAACATTTAAATACAAATAATACAATTTAATTTTAAAAAGTCCAGACAATACTTCCAACATGTAACTCCTCGTATAACCACAATTATTTGTTGATACATTTCATTAAACAAATTAGATATAATATGTTAATTAGTTAGCTTTAGAGTTGGTGGAAGGTGAATTATTTTTGTTTTACTTTTGGATAGAACCAGGCGAGCTGTCTCCTTATGTTTCTCATCTTAATGCTAAACTAAGCTTATTGGCTGCTTCATATTTCATATTCATTCATTCATATATTTCCCAAAATATACCACAAAAAAAAAAACATTTCTTTCAATGACTAAACTCAATCACCTTGCTTGAACATACTTTATGAAATTTGATTGAATTGACTGAATTTACCTGAATTCTACTTCAACCAAATCTGAACTTAAATAGATCAGAATTTACTCCAGTTAAATGTATCGGCCGTCGCCACGAAGGAAACCATTTGACGTCCACCTCAAAGAATAATTATAGTGAACTTAGCTGAAGTTGACACAGATGGAAGTTTATGTTCAGGGATGTCCGCTTGTTGCGGTAAAGGCTCGTTAATCCTAATTAGCGTCCTTCGCTAATGAAGCCATTAGCCCTGTTGTACAGCCAAAGGGCCATGCTGCTCCTGCTGCTGCTGCTGCTGCTACAGATGCACTTGTTTTCCTCTTGTTTTATTTTACCTTCACAAGTGGTCTCTAATAGACAATAAATCTTCCTACCATGCATTTTGTAAGGCTTGTATAATAACTGTTCTGGAAAATATTTGCACTTCACTGCATTTACTTTGCATTTTTGCAATTTTTTTTATTGTTTAATTTTCCTAAATTAATAGGAATAGTGCTGTTTTGTTGTATATATTGACTTTTGTTGTATATATTGAGTATTTTTCATTCCTGATATTTTGTGTCTATAATCTATCTATCTATCTATCTATCTATCTATCTATCTATCTATCTATCTATCTATTAAAACAATATGTTGTCACACGGACTGAGCCTCATTACACTACAACACTTCAACTGATCGAATTTCACATATACGTGATGGTACAGTACTTTTAAAACTGCATACCAAAGCCACAAATTCTTTCTTGAATTACCGGTAGGCGATACCTCTTAAAAGCAACGTTTGTAGCTGCGGTATGCAAGGACGTTTGTTTGTACTTGTGAGGACGGGCGACAGTTGGCCTGAAGGCTGAATACTTATTATTCTACGGGGAGCTGAAAATGCTAATGAATAAAGGACTATCTTGGCAGTGGATCTGCCCATGCTGCATGTAGTCAGAAAGTCACTGCATTAATTATTTGTTAATCAAACATCATCAAGAAGTGTCAAAGAGAGCTGGTGAATCAAACCAATGCCACGGCACAAGAACAAAGTCAAATAATCCATCAGTAAATTATTAAATATTCTTTATATATTCTTTTCCCACTGCTCTACAAAAAAGCTTTTCAAAATAGTTGTGTGTTGCAAAAGAAGGATCTCTGTTATCCACTACTGCAACTGAACTTGGGAAGAAACTACTGCTGAAACTACGGAAAAAAATGTGCCGCAAATACAGAAAACAAGCAAGTTGCACAGAACTTCACAGAATGGAGTTATCAAACTAAAGAAGTTTCCTGGAAACTCTCCATTTTAAAAAGGTGTTGAAGGCATGTGTCGCAAATATCTACAATAATATCTGAATCATGCAATCAGAATGTAACAATAAACATACCTCTTTTTCCAACACCACCGACCGGTTGTCGACTTCAGTAACTCAATGAGCCACAAACCATGGCGACAACTCATGTATCCTGGCAAGGTCGTGCATTTTTTTCTGTCACCCTTGAAATTTCTCTCGTGTTGCTCAATTCCATTTTGTTCTGTGCAAATTGCAGCCTTTTTGCTGGGGTGTGTGATATAACAATATTAGATCATGAACAATTAAACTGTCTCAACAATCTGTCTTTACAGAAAGACTGCTCGTATCGTACGACTGTACACATTCTGTCAGTTGCGGTTCTATCGCCCCAGTGTCTCCCATATAGCGGAAAAGTTACTGCTAAATAATTAAAGAGACCTGAAACAAACAAGCGTTGTTTAAGAGCCTAATTTAGTCTGGTATTTTGTCCCTTGTAGGGCTATATCTTTTTTAAATAAGGAAACTTGTTTGTTTTGTACAGTTCAGTAACTTGAAAAATAGTCTTAAAATCAACATGAGAAAGAATTGAGGTCGTGGATTGTTATCCTGCCTGAAAAAACATGGTGATATTATATTATATATTTTTTTTATTTGTTTATGTTTCCTGTATTTGGTGTGTTTTTTCTCTGTATTTGATGGGCCTTTTTGTGATTGGTTGTGTTTACTGTAATTGCAGCAATTTTCAATACGTATTCAGTCTCATCATAATGGTGAAAATGTTTTCTTCAGTTGCCTGTTTTTTGTTTATTAGACGAAGCGGATCACCCCTAACTCCAGCTTGACAACTCCTCTCAACTGTTTTGATGCTCAGGTCTCACAAGGAGTATCGTGACTTTAGTTGCTGTCTTGCAGAGATTGCTCTCTTCCTGCTCCACCGCTCATAGAAATTCCATCAAATAAGAGCTTGTTCATCTCGCCCGGGAGCTCTGTAGCCTCATAGCACCTGTCTCTGCTTGGATCGGCCTGGCAGTAAAGTAGATCTCTTTAGATTAGGCTGGTGTACACCGATATCCCATAAGTCTCTCTTTCCCCATATTGATCGCCACCCCTCCTTCTTCTTTGCGAGTAATCTCTGGCTGGCAGCGAAGGGGGGAATGACAGCACTTCTTCCATTCTGCATACGTATGAGATCTAATCTGTCTGCCGTCTCCAGATGGAAGTCCTATCTAGCAGCCGCGGGGCACAGGAGCGGAAATGGCTCTGTTCTGTTCAATCATTGTTCTCTCTTGAACGGGGGTGTCTTGGACATAGCTGAGAGCTGAAAGATTTATCTTTCACACATAAACGCACACACACACACACACACACACACACACACACACACACACACACACACACACACACACAGGGCTGTCCCTTTATAAGCATATAGTTTCAAGGCGACAGTGTACGCGACCGCTGACCTCTTGGTGTCCATCTCTGGTCCTGCTTTGTTTTCTCAAGTGACAGAGATAATTTTCTAAGTTTCGAGTCGCTGGATCACCCCTGACATTGCAGTTCTGCAGAGAGCAAGCGTGACATCCTCTCCCAGATTGGTAATCTGCAGAGAGTCGCATGATGAAAGCGGCTCGGACTCTTACGCGACATCGTGTGTGTGCTCTCTGACACAAGATTGGAAGTATTTCTTTCCAGTGAGCCTAAAGAAAGCTTGTTAAAGGAGTTTTCCTTGGGGGGATCCATTGACGATTCAGACTGTTTGCCAAGTACATTTAGGATTCTGTCTGAGTGGTTCAACTTCAAAAACAAATTCAGAGCCAATCCACAGCACACACACCAATCACTGTCAAAGCCTCCCTTGCTCCTCTTTGCGCGACAGCTTTGGAGATCTCTTCTCGGTCTCTCTGCTAGATTTGGATGGAAGTGTGATTACACTCTCTTCTGAGTGGCAGCATCATTTTTACACAGCAGAGCTTCAAAGCACATGAAGATGAATTGCTCCACTTTGTCCTCTTGCTACCTTTTGCCTTTCATATGTCGGTTTCACATGTCAAAACAAAAGTCTCTTGGCATTGATAGCACAGGATTTATCTCTCTTTTCTTTCTCCACAGTTGGTTGGTTTAATCACTGCTGTCTCGTCAAAACATTTCAGTAGCTTATCTGCGTTGCATTATTCAGTGTGGACAGGTGTTCTGTGCAATGTGGCATGTACACAGAAGGCATGCAAAGAACACGCCAAGAGCAAGATGTACAACAATGCTGTTGCCTCTGTAGTTTGTTGTTGTATAATAACTCAACCGTACTACAAGATTAAACATGAGACAGTGGATGTGTATTATAAAAGTAAAGTGCGTGAGTTATTCACATCAATACACAACACGCCTCACGGCTAGTGTGAAACATGCTGTCAACTCTGATGGGATCACATTTAGTTTAATCCCCTCACGTCGTCCCCTCTGTCCCTAACTCGCTTATTCTTCCTCACAAATTCTCCGTTGGCACCCCAAATGTTCTCTTTCCCACCATCTGGCAGTGACACATAATACAAGCAAGACATGAGTGTCACTTCTGCTTCGTCAAGTTTTCAATCAGCACAGCTTGCTTACTTATAATTGTCTTTCACTGTCTGGACCAAAAATCAGATTAACTGCACATTAGTTTCAACACAGTTACGCAAGAAGGAAGTAGTCCGACCCTTTACTGAAGCAAAAGTATCAATACCACAGTGTAAATATGCTCTGTGAAAGTCCTGCATTCATAATGTTACTTCTAAGATACGTGTGTAGCCTTCAGGTGATCTATTAGCAGTGTTTTCTATGAAGGTTTGCATATTTGCCTTTGGTTGCATGTCTATATTAGAAGTGTACATTTACATAAAATGTAAGTAGCAAGTACCTGAAAACTGCACTCAATTACAGTACTTGAGTATATTTACTACATAATTTTCCTCCTGAAGGTACTTTAGAAAACATTTGCACTTGAAAAAAACATGACAGCAAACACATGTTGAGATGTTTTCACAAGTGAGTCTTGTTATTAAAGAGGTGGGGAATCATGTCAGTGGGCTCTGATGTGAGGCTTCGAGGGGGTTATCAGCAATATCTTTGCAACTGAACAAAGCACTGCCTCCCTTTGATGGCAGCCCCTAAGTTAGGAAACATGATTAAAGTGCTCTACTTTCTGCTAATCCTCTGAGGGGAAACTTGATAAATCTACTGAGCAGCAAAAAGAAAGCAAGCAAAGGCAAAAAGGGATGGGGGGTGGGGATGGAAGCAGTATTTCAAAACGTGTCCTGTCATTTAGTCTTTACATGCTAGAGACCAACACCAAAGATACCTTTTCTTACCTGCATCTAGCAATTAAGGAACAAATAGGTTCAGTAAAATGTTTTCATCTTTGCATTAAAGAATTTCCTTCCAGACCTTCTGGAGAGAGATGACACACTTCAAATCTCTCTCACACTCTGTACTAGATATCTTTTTAACGAAATGTGAAGTGCTATTATTTGCAATTTGCATCCCTCGTCCTGCTTCTCAAGACGAATCAAATCAAATGCCTCAAATCCTTGTTTTCTTCTTCAAAAAATAGAAGTAGTCTTTCAGGGCCAGATGAAAATTCAAAATATAAAAAGATTATGGAATATAATGCAGTACGGCTCTCCCTTATTGTCCTGGAGATCAACAATTATCATTTAATGTTATCTCAGTCAACACACAACCCACCTCTTTTGTGTCTGTTGTTTTTCCTTTTGGAGATATAACCTCGTTTAATGCAACCTATTCACATTAATTAATTTGAATAATGTATAAACCCCCTGAACGTGTTCAAAACTGCTGAACTGTGCACATGAAACACATTTTGTATTATCTGAGAAGACATAACATTTTGATGAAAACGTAATAAATGTGCTATTTAATGAGAAAAAAGTAATAATATCGACCTACCCTATAGTTTGCTCTGCACTCTGCTGGTGCATTATCCCCTTCAGACTGGTATGTGTGCTGCAGAGGAAAGGGACCGGGTTCGGAGAGGAAGCAGGGTGATGTGCAGCTGTTCAGACCAGAAGCACATTTCTCCATGCCAGTCAACATGCTCCTTTCTCACTCTCTCTGTGTCTGTTCACTCCAAAGATAATGTGAACAATTTTGCTCAAATATTGGTCATATAGGACAATTCGGTCCTCCCAACATGTTGGTATATAGAGGGACACCTCCCAAACGCCCTTGAGAGGATGTACTTCCTGCTCCTGTCATCCAGCGCAATATTGCTGACTCCATAAACGTCCATGGTTTTTTAACATTCAGCTGTGCTCTCCCAGGTGTGTTCTGCCAAAACTGTCGGGGCGTAACATTTGAACCATTCATCTCCATTTAGCCACAAACTCTTCTCATTGAACAGGGGAAACAAATGGCCCCGTTTTAGACATTAATGGATTTTAGCGCTGACTGGTTGTAAAACCTCACAGGGTGTCAGCCGAATGATGAGATAAGATAAGTATTACATTGAGGATCCCATCTTCTACAACTGGGATTGATGACTTATTTCCCATACTATCTAATGGTTCACTTTATCTAAGGTTTGAGACTCTCCATGACAACTGACTCTTTCTGTGTTTTGTCAAATGGAAGTAGTCTGAACTCGAGCGCCTGATTCAGTCAGTCAGGCTCATTATCCCGTGAAACTGTCCTCCCGTTGGAAATCAGCATCTATTTTAAGGGTGTCTAATAAAGCCACCAATGGAAATAAAAAATAAAGCTTGACTGCACAGTGACAATTCTACATTAGACTTTCCTGTCATCCCATTAGCCCATTTGTCATTCTCTTTTTTTTAAAGAAGAAAAGAAAGTGCAAAGTGTAGTAATGGTTATTTGTTCTAATTCTGAAAGAAGAAGAAAAATACGTATTTCAGCCTTTGCCTTTGAGCCAATAATTCCATCTTCTGAATATTTAACTCATGCCTGTTGCCCCAGATTCACGAAGAAGCCTTCTGGCTGTAGCCATGTCAAAAAATTAAAAAGAAATTGTAAAAAAAGAAAAGAAAATACCAACAAAAAAAAAAAGATTAAGTGCATCTGCAGGGCCAGAAGAAAATGAATGGAAAGGGAGAGGAGAAAAAGCTCAAAGTGTCTGTTTGTGAAGTTAAAGAGAAGACAGCACAATAATCCGGTCACGTTTTCATCTCAGCTTCTGTCGTGCCACGCAGCTTCATGGCATCCCGTTGAACTTGAACAGTTGTCTGGCCTCCAAAACTCTTCACCTCGGCTATAGCAAGCGTAAGAGGACCCGGCACATTCAGGCTTCTCTTACTTTGCCTCTACTGAAGCCTCTCCAGCAGATTAAAAACAATCTCATGACTGTGTTATATTTCTGCACATTCATAATCATTGTAATTCAAAAAGCATAATGTTACGTTTTCATGTGCAGCCACAACACTTCAGGGGAAGTGCTTATTATAATCAAAGAGGAGGTAAAGAGGAGGAAGCGCCAGCAGGGCCTCACCTCATCTGCTGTTTTTCTGATCCTCGTGCTTTAATGATCAAATGCCCCCTGGTGGTTCAAATAAGTTATGTGCATTTTCATCTTCTTTAAACACCTCTTTAATGTCACTACTTTGTGTTGTGACATTCTTGGAACTGTTATTGTTTTTCTATGTATCTATTAATAAGTAAGCTATCATCTTCAAAAAGTTGCTTGGCTGAAAAATCTTCATGGTACTGTTATTTTTGTGGTACTTTTACTTTATTTGACTACCCTTTTACTTCACTGCCTTTCCAAAAGGGACATTTGTATATACTTTTTTCTCTACATTTATCTCACAGTTGTAGCTAGTTTAGATTGTATATAAAACCACACATGATACACCTATAAAATGCAATTCAATGTTAATTAATAAGTGGTTCTGTGTGTGCCCATTTGAATGCCGTTATGGGTTCTTCTGACACCTGTATGGGGAATTTGGGGAAGAGCCTTTGCCTAAAATCTATAATGTTTTCTTGTGTTTTAGATGTCTTCAGCTGGATGGTGTTATCAAGGAACTGCTCACACTATTGGTCTTCATTATTGTTGGTTATGAGTCCAACATGTGTTTGCGTCATCTCCATATTTAAAAATGATAACTGAGCTGTGGTGGGATATGAAGGGCGATGAAAGGCTATTCATCTCAACCCTCTCCACAGGAAAGCTCCCGATCCAGTGGCATATGCAGGGGTCAACGTTTATCTCTAACAGTGTATTGAAGCGATTGCGGGCGTAGGTGTGTGGTGACTCTAAGTGGTGTAGTGGGCTATGTTAACGGCATCCTCCACAGACCTGTTAGCTCAGCAAGCAAACTGACAAATAAATATCTATCAGAGGGATGGGGATGGATTTCAGGATGATGCGCTCAAACGCCTTCATGACCACGGATGCTATATCACAATTGGTCTGAAGTCATTGAGGCTAGGGGGTCTTAGTTAATTGTGGCACAGGGATTATGGTTAAGTCCTTGAAACACTGTGGTACATTGTTAGAGGGAGTTGTTGAAGACCTTAATGAACATTGGAGCTAGTTGAGCTGGACTGATCCTGTCTGCCTGCTGCTTCGTTTTCCTGAATGTGAAGTACAATTGGTATTTATAATTAAGTACAGAAAGGATATGAGTACTTTTTCCACCACTGTCTAAATGTCTATTAATACTCAAAATCTCTGCCCGAGACATTAAAGGAAACTTTGTTATTTGAATGAATAACACATATTGGAAAATAATAGATGCTGGTGGCCTAGTTTGGGGAAAATAATCTGTTATCATTGTAAAACATGTTTTGTCTTCCCAGCTGCTACAAAGCAGAGTCCGTTGGGAGAAGCTGTTAGGGGACCGGTCACAGTCTGTATCCCTCAAATCAATACTTTTCCACACGAAACGCATAAATCCAGAGAGGGAATGTTCCCTTTGTGAGCCAGTGAGCATATAGGGAACTCTGGATCAACCATGTCAGGCGATATACTCTAACACTCCCCAGAGAGGCATTCTCATGCCAGAACAAAAGGAATCTGCTTTTATGTAACCAAGCCTGTAAAATCAGAGGTATAAAGGCCCTGAAATCCATCAATCACATGGGTCACTGACACACCCGCCATCACAGAAGCAAACAGGGGCAAGCAGTGAAACCAGAGATGCGTCTAAAGTAGGCCATCAACTATTCATTCTGATGTGATACGCCTACACCTATCAGGTGTGATGCAGTCTTTAGCCTCTGCCCATCTTTACAGGAATCCCTGCTGACCGAGGCAGCAACGCCTCGGTCAGCAGGGATTACACAGATTGGGAAGACATGGCCCCATGCATAATTCATGACGGTAGTCCACTTTTGGGATAGTTTATCAGCTGTTTTAGAGATTCTGGTGACAGGCAACCAAGACGTACACTCTATATACAACAATTGATTAGTGTAGTGACTTATTATGTGTTCTCCTCTAGGCGTTACTGTCACGCCGTATAAGTAACACAGCATGAAGAGGACATCCATCCAGACAAACTAGTGTAATCCTTTATTTAAAGTCTCCACTAAAGAAGCAAATAGTATTTGCTTCTGAGCTGTGATTTCAGCATTGAGTTTACAAATAAAGAAGTCTGCCAGAGAGTGGGATGATCAGTCATTTATTAAAGTGTATAAAACAAGAAAACACTACAGTGCATGCCAGTGTGTTATGACACACTCACAGTTTCTCAAATTTTTCACCTACTTCCATGTATTTACTCAACTTTCACATTTAATGGTGCTTTATGCATAGTGCCAATTTCAAACCACATGAAATTGGCAGTAATCATTGAATCCCTAATTAAAGTTTAGAAAAGACAGTTGCTTTGTCACACACACACACACACACACACACACACACACACACACACACACACACACACACACACACACACACACAAAACACACACATACAGTAAATAGATTCTTAACCATTGTAACTGAGTTAGTTCACATTCAGATCGAATTATGTATGCAGTAATTGTCTTATAATGATTAAATGCGTCTTAAAGGTCTGCGTCTTTATTATTATTATTATTATTATTATTATTATTATTTCTGCATTCTTTCAATACTTAATAGTTGAACAGAGGCATTCATTTTTCCATATAATGTTTGTTTTTTTCAATCAAAGTAAAACAAACCCACAAATGACATGGGTGTGAAAATGTAGCCCATTGAATCAACAATTTCCTGCGACTTTATTATTTTCATAATCAAACAATCTTATAATTATTTTCTTAATTGAATAATTGGTACACATCAAAATGTCTTCAAATTGCTTTGAAGTGAAATTAAGTTTTATAATGAAACACAGGGAAAATCACCCAATCCTCATTTTTCCGAAGCTGTAATCAGCAAAAGTTTCTGCTTGAAAATTTTCTAATTGTGAGTTTGAGTCTTAACAAAACTAAACGTTGCTTCACAAATATCGTGTTGTTTTGCACAGCTCCTGTATTGGAGTGCATTATACTGTACAGATGTTATTGTGTGAATTACCTGTGAGTGAGCATTAAATGCTCTTTGATGTTGCAGTGGTAGCACCGGTTGACCTGGTTACATTATTCATGCACTTACTTTGAGAATGTAGTATAGTGTCGTTCTCCAAGAGCACTGCTTTTAAACAATTTAAGCAATGATATTGGCACCTCATTCTTGATGTTGTGGAGATGTGGTCAATATCTTTTTCTTTTTTTACCAGAGAGGTTATTGTGGATTGTCCATCACTTGTTTTTTTTGTTATTCTTTAAACAGATCAACAACAGACATGATTCAAATTCAAGCTTAAATTTAAGGGAATAGTTTTATATTTTGTGAAATCCATATTTCTCTGATTTCTTGAAGCGAGTTAGATCAATACTGCTTATGTGATCAATATGAAGCTGGAGCATAGTTATCTTAATTTAGCACCAACAAATAACCGGCACGTAACTAACCTCCATAAAACCACAACTTTACACTTTGTTTTTTCCTGCAGATTAAATAAACAAGAGGTACCGATATTCACATTTGGTTACCTTTGGATAGAGTTATTCCCCCCCATTTTCCTCCTGTGTCTTTATGCTAAGCTAAGCTAACCAGCGGCTAGCTTTTCATATTTAGTGTTCAAATATGACACTGGTATCAATCTTCTGTTCCATAGGCAAGAAAACGAAAGCGTGTATTTTCCAAAAATGTGGACAAATTTGTAAAAACACAACATCTTAAATCAAAGAACTGCATTTGAAATGAAGAAGTTTAAGTCTTCTTTTTTTTCTCTCTCAGTACCATTCTATTTTAATCCTTGTTGCACCTGTAGTAGCTAAATATGGTGTTGTCTATCCACCTGCGGAACTTGGACACAGCAGTGTAGACTCCAGGAAACTGGGCCTCAGCACATCCTTTCCCCCAGGACACCAAGCCATAGACCCGGCCCTCACATACAAGTGGACCCCCAGAGTCCCCCTGAAACAGCAGCAAAGAAGGGGACTTTAGGGATTACTGATATTTTCCTGAACAAGAAACCTAAAGGATAGGTCTGCTGATATTCTATATTTTTCTTAATGATAAAAGATCTGTGGAGAGACTAAAACCAACACTGAGTTGATCCTACTTGCAAGTATTGTCTGTGTAGCAACAAGTATAAATAGCTTATTCTACGTGCCATAGAGCTCCATTGTTGTCCAATTGATGCATTGGGTGACATGTTCTTTCATTTCCATGAACGGGTACTGTAGTTTATTTTGACTCAACACACGTACACCATCCTGCTGCCGTAAACATTCAATATATTTATAACATTTCACCACAGCTGAAAATAGTCCACAACATATGCCCAATTGTCTCCTGTTGAGTCACGTCTGCCAAAAATGACAGTTCCCAGGTATTTAAGGTTTTTAAAATAGTGTTGAAAGAAATAATCAGACCATTTAGACTTCAGTGAAAGTAAAAATGACACAGTGTTAAAATACTCCAATACAAGTAGAAGTTGTGCATTCAAAATGTTCCAAAAGTAAAAGTATATGAGTATTAGTAGTGAAATATTTTTGAAGTATTAAAAGTGCTCACTATGCAGACAAATTATTGCCTGGTCTCTTAAAATACATTTTCCCATATAACGAAACTGCATTGTTGATTACGTTTCGAGGGAAATGTAATTGGATTACATTTGTTATTGATATTTTGTAAAACAAATACCATTCTGATTAAAGCCCTTGGAGAGGTGGTTGGGGTGGATGGATGGGCCAAACAAGGACACGAGTCCTTGTCAATGTTGACCTATTTCAACGTTACTTCTAACATTATGTACGTAGGTCACCGAATTATGATAACAAACCTACTTATTTTAAGCCAAACCATGATCTTTTACTAAACATTTTTGTTTCATTATTGTATTTTTTTGTTCAAATTCACAATGTTAACCACGTGTTTAATACCATGACTCTAATACAGAAGAAAATATGTTTCCCTCGAAAAGAAATTGAGAATGCAGTGACGTTGTATGAGAATTTAATTTCTTAGTTGAAGGGGTTAGTTAATGTTGTGCTACATTATTGGATTATTATTAGCAATGCATTAATGTAAAGCAGCCTCTTATGCTGCAGCTGGTTGACTTCTTCATTCATTATATGCTGAGGGGAAGATGTAGTGTAGTAAACTGCAATCTCAAAATGGTGCCCTATCCACACACTGAGTAAAACTATGCCCTCTTACCTGACAGGCATCCTTTCCACCAGTACTGAAACCAGCACACAGCATGTTTTCTGTGATGCTGCCGTCAAAAGACTCACTGCTGTTGCACTGTTCTGTGGAGATGATGGGCAGCAAGACGGTGCGGAGGGTGGAGGGGATCTGGCCTCCACTGGCGCTGGTGTATCCCCATCCTGACACTCGACACATTCTGCCCACTGGTACGGAGGCCCCGTGCCGGGGCAGCAGAGCGATGGAAACATATCTGTTCAGATAGACCGGGGCCCTCAGCTGGAGAGATGAACAACAGTTTGATCAGTAAACAGACAGAGTAACACACTTTAAGAATACACGGATATTTTGCACCTTTATAAGCATGATGTCATTGTTGGTGGTGATGGTGTTGAACTCAGGGTGGGGAAACAAAAATTGAGGAAGCATTTCTTGCTCCGTGCCCTCATAGATGGTTCGAGAGTAGTCTCCTGCTACTATCATCATTTGGTTTACTCTGCAGAAATAAAAAGCTGTAACGGTTAAACGGTTATTCAAGGAATAGTTTAACATTTTGAGATCTATCTACAATACAGAGCCTTTCTCAACAGTATGTCTCACTTCATATGTTTAGGGTCCCCATTTTTTCTTTTCTTTTTTATATCTAAAGTTGTTGTTTATTCAACACTTATGTGTTAACAGTTTGAAAACAAACTTGCTTATGCAAATTAGTAATGAATAAATGTATTTTTTAAGAGACAGAGAGACTTGCTCCTTGTCATGTCATTCCACATATGTACATACTGTTTGTGTATATACTGTATATATGTATGTATATATATATATATATATATATATATATATATATATACATTTATGATATATATGTATGAAATGGTGTCTCAGAAATGGTGTCTCAGCACTACTAGGGTTTTTGTGGAAAGAAAGAGGCCAACATTGATAATCCACTTATCTGTCATTTAACAAAAAGCCGATGTCAGTGTGCTGTTACTGTTGTAACCCTAGAGTCCGGCTTAAACACCAAACATTGTCTTAATGATTGCCTCCTCACAAGCCAAACTCTTTGTAAATGGAAGAGGGCCTTGAGGCCGTCATATGCTTGCATCAGATTCCCGTACCACAGACCTCCATTGTTACTGGTGTGCTCGTATCACTTTCATGAACTTTCTCTCAGTCTCGATAACTTGCTGAATTGCCTATTTGATATGACTCGAAATAACTGGATTATCTAATGAAACCTTGAATACACACATTGACACACAGAGAAGTCAAGTTGAGGTCATCATATGTAAGTAAGCCTATTATTGTTGCGTACAACTTTCTTACAAAATCCGAGCACACGGTTTTACCACAATATTATCCTATGGGTTACATAGCTTTTATATTCAGCAGATGTAGATAAAAAGAAGAAAGATTAGCTCACCCAATGTTACAGTGTGCTGCTGTGATTACCCAGAACTTATTTATCAAGGAGCCCCCACATAAGTGCTGACCTTGTGTTGTCTGTATCGACACAATGTACTTGATTGCATGTGGAACTGGTGAATATCCTCCCACTATGCGTCCCCGTATCGCCTGTTCACCTGCAACACACGCAGAGTGGGAAATAAATAACTGCTTAGATGGGATTTAGAGAGAAACACAGAAACAGTCCAGAGGGAGCGAACAGAGTTGAAACATTATTACTGCAGCTGCAGCATCAGCAAGAACAATAAAGAGAACACCGGCTGACTTCAGTGCACAGATGCTCCTGGCTTAGCAGATCAATGAAAAACAATCTCAGCTCTGTGGTGCATTGATTCACAGTAAAGGATTTGTCTGACCATCATTATCTATCGGTTGTTAACACAGTGGTTTGGATCCTTCTGTAAAAAGCAGTGTTGTAAAGCAGCTAAGTACATTTACTCAAGTCAAGTGCTGTACATATCAGAGGTACAGATGATTTACTCTAGTATTTTTTTTTCATTCGGAGGATATTGCTGTACTTTTAACACTTATTTACGGATTAGGATTGTACATACAAATGATATGATGATCTTGTAAAATTATGTATTATTACATAATAATTTAAAAAAATCTTCAAATAAGATTTTACTGAATTATGAGTATCTTTACTTTTGTTAATAAGTCTTACATACTTTTACTTGAGTGGCATTTTCAATGTAGGACTTTTACTTGTACAAAGGTAATTTTATATCCCAGTATGGTGACTTTTTTGTATGCGTCTTCCACCTCTGCTAAATAGAGATTCTTATTCTTTTACAGTCTTGCAATCCTACAATCTTAAAATGTATGTCTCTCATCCTTCAAAGTTCCCACAGCTGTACCTGAGGATATTGAGGTCACCTTTTTTTTTTTTTTTTATTACCCGAGGAGCACTTTCTAAAATAAAAATATATGAATATATGAAGAATATATGTTCAGTATTTTACAAACTGATTCCAGTACTTTTAGTCTCAATGGTTACATTTGACTCTTTTTAGGCCAAGGATTCACTATTATTACGCAATCAGAATTTAAAGCCTGGCATTAAAGAGCAGGTTTGGACACAACGGACCTTAACTGAATAATTTAAACATGAACAGTCCAAACTTTTGAGACTTGGCACGGTAAAGTCCAGTGCCCTGAGAGTAAACTGTAAACATCTGAAACTTTCTGTCAAAAGCTCAAAGTGTACATCACAGCGACTGAGAGTCATCTCAGACACAGAAATGCCATCAGCAATGAAACAATTCCCTCTCATTAGAGACATTGACTCCAAGCTATAATTAGCAGCAGTGGTACGTGTCAAGAGAAAAATGGTAACTCTATCTATTTAGTATACATGGCATGGATTGGGTGTGAGATACACATATATACTTGAACATTGGAAAGCGTTATGTAATGACTTTGAAACTGAACCTTGAACAATGTGTCTCCTAATGTGTGTAATGTGAGCTGAATCAAATAGATTTTTGGTTGCTGCACACATTGCTAAACTGCGTTGTTGCAAGTCAACTGTATTTAGTTCACTGCTTACTGATTATGGTTCGCTGCCATTAGTCCAGATAAATCTTCTTTTTTCCATCCTCAGCCAGTATTGTCTGTTGTGAAATTGCTCGGTTATTCTGCAGACCCATTCAAGATGTTTTTCAGGTGTTTCCTTTCACATTTTATCTTTGTGACGTAAATGCCAGGCACAAAAGGAGGTCGTGGCCACAATGACTTATTGTTGTTGTGCTGTTCACCTTCATCTGCTGTTCCTGAGGTTTCAAATTATATTGGTGAATAAGTACACTTTAAGTGACCTTTTGATTTCGAAAGATCTTTATCTAAAAAGGTTTCTTTGATGCACCAAATAACATTGTGCATGTTCCAGGAAGTTTTTGGGGAGCATATCTGCTCTTTAGTAGATTGTGTGGAGCTTGGAGATAGAGGAAATTAAATGCACCAAGAAACTGGGCCGCTGCAGCAATGACTCAACATTGATACAGGCTGAGTCACCAGATGAGCAGCCACAGACAATGTATATGTTACAGGAATTTTAACTTTGACTGATAATACTTTAGAAGTTTGAACTGAAACTTTAAAAATTAAAAAGGAAGATGAGCAATTTCTGCAATCAGGCTTATGGACAGTTTATATATGTTAATCAGTGTTATTACTAAAGACTTCACAAAGGCGAGCCTAACTGGATCTCCTAAATAATATCACAAAGGAAATGATGCTGTGTCCATTTTGGAACTGAAATATTCTTTTCAATTATTATAATTATAATTTCATAGTACAATTGACGTCAATTCAGCTGTCCTCCGGTTACTCTGTCAGGGGGTCGGGGCAGATGCCCAGATCAAAAAGTCACACTTTTTTTGTCAAAAGAGGGAGCATCAGGACTGCCAATGTCACAGCTTTCTTCGTTTATTTTGCAGGGACAATGCACACCAATCAACAGTAAAACGGTAAGTGAGCCAGAGAGGCTCATTTTCATCTGCTGTCCCTGGCCAGATTTTTTTAAGGCAGCTCACTCGTTGGTGTAAAAGGCAACTTTGAAAACATTGATACAAGGGATGCCAATAACTTATTAGAAACACATTCAGCCCATTTACAGTAAATGCAGATTTAGTATATGAACCCAAACTGTCATCTTTTTGTATAAATCCCAACGTTCCTGTCGCTGTAACCCAGAGGCTGTAAATTTGAGATAAAGAAGCGTACTTACAGTTTACAGCCAGGACTTCAAACAGGATACAAAGCACCAAAGATGACACGTCCATGGTGAGACAATGGAGAGAGCGGTCGACTCTCAGAGTGAGGAATCACCTGTGTATTGCTGGTCTAATCTTAACGCGAGGCCACACACCTGCACTCTCGGGTTTCTTAGAGTTCCTTAGTTCCTATTTCCGTTTCCATGGTCACCTCCCTTGTCCTCGACCGATTTATAATTGAAGATACCACAGTGTCTCAACTCTTCCATGACTTACTCAAGCTGCCCTAAACTTCTTCATCATTGTTTATTTAATCAGCCAGTTGACTGAAGGCCCATTTAAGGTCACACAAAAGGCAGTAGGAGCAAGCTCAAATCGCGGCACCGGCACATGCCGCGCCGGTACCGGCACATGCCGCGCCGGTACCGGCACATGCCACGCCTGCTGTGGCATCTCTGGACATGCCGCGGCTCTCTGGACATGCCGCGGCAGTTCGGGACCTGCCGCGAGCCGCGAGCCGCACCTGCTGTGGCTCTCTGGACATGCCGCGGCAGTTCGGGACCTGCCGGGACCCGCGAGCTGCCGTGCCGGAAGCTGCCACTACTTTAGAGGCAGCATTTCCGATGGCACGTCTCAGGTGGCGGGGCACTTACGAGTTGCCACTCATGTGCCACTAGTTTTTGAGGCAGCTGCCTGTGTTTGAGAGAGTGTTGCCGCAACTTGCTTAAGGTCCTGGAAGGTATATATAATATGTGACAACACATTAAGGCAGGGGTAGCCAACACGGTGCCTGCGGGCCCACAGGGACCACGTGAGTCACCCGCGAGGTAAAGTAAAAGTAAAAAAATAAATCACATTTTTTATCAAAAACTCTTCCATTAAAGATTTGAAAATGACAATATTTAATATAACATTTAAAAACAAAACAAAAATTCGGTATATATGAACTCTGACCATTTCTGAAGTCAATGTTCAATATTGCGCGCATGTCAAACCACTGACTAAACAAACTAAACGGCCATATGTTATTGATCGGCGATCACTTGTAAAGCCAAACAGTTGTCTGCAGGGTCAGCGGAGCACTTTCTCCAAGAGATTCCTCACGCTCCGCTGCAACAAGGACCGTTACAGGAAAACATTCCTGCCTATGGCAATACGACTTTACAACAAGTCACCGCTTGTTAGATCCTCTGTGTATTAATTCATCACTATACATACTTTGCACTTTGCATTTTGCACTACCTATTGTTTACATTTAATTTGTGTAATTAACGAATACACTCTGTGGCTGTAAATATATTTCATTCCAGTTAGTTGTATTCTATTCTTTTGTGTATGTAAGAGCCACAAGTATGTTTTTTGTTGAATTAATATTTCAAGAGTGTTTATAATTTAATATTTCAGAATTAGGCTCGCAGTTTAGGAACTACATATAAAATATATTGAAAGATGTTTATATTAACAATGGACGCTCGAGCCAAGGGATATAATGACGTCATGATGGCAGCAGGTGTAAGCAAGAGTTGCATTAGGCATGAGAGCACACAGTTCTTTTACCGTATGACCGCATGTCCGTATGACCGTATGATCGTTTGTTAGTTTGTGTGTATAATGTTAGTGTTTTTTGCTGCACAAAATAAAACGAAGAAAAAGGAAAAGAACGGTCATTCGCGTGAGAAGACTCAATGTGTCGCAGCTCTTTAGCGGCTTAACAAAAACACGTGGTTGTCATTAAAACTAAATATTAGTTATTTTTTGAACGGATATAACTTTATTTTCATTTTTCTAACAAAGTGAGAACACTTTTTTTGGGGGGGCAGTGGTTCTGAACTGCTTAAGCTAATATTAAATAAATTAAAAAGTCGGGAATGATGCGAACTATCACAAATAGTCCGGCGTGTAAACTCACGCAAGTAAAGCGTGTTGTGAACGCAGTATTGAGGAGTGTGAGTACGGCACTATGCTGCATTAAAAATTCCCTTCAAAATAAAAGACCCGTGACTCACTGAAAACGGGTCTGACACAAGTGCTCTACGAGGTGCGCCACGATTTCAAAACTAGTGGCAACTGCTCCGGCACGGCAGCTCGCGGCTCCCGGCAGGTCCCGAACTGCCGCGGCATGTCCAGAGAGCCACAGCAGGTGCGGCTCGCGGCTCCCGGCAGGTCCCAAACTGCCGCGGCATGTCCAGAGAGCCACAGCAGGTGCGGCTCGCGGCTCCCGGCAGGTCCCAAACTGCCGCGGCATGTCCAGAGAGCCACAGCAGGTGCGGCTCGCGGCTCCCGGCAGGTCCCGAACTGCCGCGGCATGTCCAGAGAGCCGCGGCATGTCCCGAACTGCCGCGGCATGTCCAGAGATGCCACAGCAGGCGCGGCATGTGCCGGTACCGCTGCGGCATGTCCAGAGATGCCACAGCAGGTAAGCGGCAGGTGCCGGTGCCGCGATTTGAGCTTGCCCTCTCTCACAAAAGGTGAAGCTTAAACTGTGTTTCTTGTGTTGCCAGATGTGTCATGCAGCACAGCTACTCTGTCAGCTATGTCCAATATTTGACAGATTGCAGTTTGTGACTGAAGTTCAGGACATGGATCAAACGGGCTGCTATCCCCCTATGAAAGGGGATACAGTACGGGTCTCTGCAGCTCTTCATTTCTGCACCGTTTCCTCTCGCTTATTTCTTCAGGAAGGATTAATGAGGGTTTTGACAAATGAAAAGCAGCAACGGCTCCACAGCTATTCTAGGGCTGGCTGTCATTAAAAATCGAGCAGAGCTCAGGCAGGTATTGTCACGGCTACAATCCCTCTGTGGAGTTCCTGACCTCAGCTGGCTAATAGCCCTCTCTGTCGGCCTCTGTGCTACTGATGTCTGTGCGCTCACATCGCCAGAGTGCTGACCACTGCCTTTTTCCCGGCAAGATCCCTTCTTCCGTCCAAGTGCTGTCATCATAGCACATGGCTGCCAGCGTTCTCACATTCATCCGGCAGTCTATCTTAGATTGTATTACATCTGTTAGACTCGACAGAGGTTGTAAAGAAAGCTCATCATAAATGATTTTAAATGAGCGCGAAGATGGCAGTTAGTCTGTGTAGTTTTGAATTACTAAAAAAGACAACGAGAAAAATAACTTATAAAAGATAACTAATTCAGGACTCTGACTAAATGTTTCACTGGCAAGGAGACATATAGATCCAGAGATACTCTTGGTTTACAGTCTTGAATGGGGTGACGCTGATGTGGTATCAGTCAGTGGTGTAGAAAGTACCCAAAAGCCGTACTTGAGTAAAAGTAAAGATACCTTACTGGAAAATTACTCCAGTAAAATTAAAAGTCACCTAATAAAATACTACTTGAGTAAAAGTCTTAAAGTATCTGATATTTTCTGTACTTAAGTATCAAAAGTATTTTTCTGATATAAAATGTACTTAACTAAGTACATGCTTTTAATAAAAAAGCAAAGGGTCAGAATTTTGAGAATTATGAAGTTTATTCTTTTAAGTGCTGTGGCCACCATGACCAAGGACAAGGAGTTGTGTTGAAAATAATTGGGTTGGCTGTGATCCATCCATATATATTATGTTCAACATAATATATTGTACCTACGTATACTCTTGCATCTACTATGAACTTATCATCATAATTCTCCAAAAAGCAATATGACACTAAGGAGTTGTAACAGTGTGGTTATAAGTATGCTCATTCCGCCCGGTACCGGTCTGTGGGTCCCTTGGTACCGGGTCGTGGGTCCCTTGGTACCGGGCTGTGGGTCCCTTGGTACCGGGCCGCACAGAAAGAATGAATGAAAAATAAAAATAAAATTTAAAAAATAAAGGCCGGAACGATGTTTTATTGTGAAAAAAGACCGCATACATCCGTCTGTGGTAACCTCAGACGGAACTTCTTGACACATGTCAAGAGGTTCCGTTACTCTAAAAATGAAACTTAAAAGTCTGTTTAACTTTGCCGGTGTTCTGGATTCAAACCAAGGCAGAGTATCCTGAGATCGCCAAAAAAGCAGGAGAACCTGCTTCCATTCCAACATCCTGTCTTTGTGCAGCGGGTTATAAATTAAGCAGTAGACTGGACTAAAGGTTTAGTTAGCAGTAGAGTCAGTAGACTGGACATAACGAACACACACGTCAGGTGTCGTTGTCTCCCGTCTCCCCGAGGTCGGACCCGGTCCGTGAAAATATTGTCTTCACGTAACCGGTCTGTGGCACATAAAGGTTTGGGAGTGCTGGACGAGAGGATGTAGAGGGCTAATGCATAATATTGTGATTCGCAAAACCTGCTTGGTGGAGTCTGTGTTCTGTGTTTTTTCTTCTTCTAAAGATAGATTTGATTTTGTAGCGAGTAACGAAGGTTTCAGGAGAAATGTATCGGAGTAAAAGTACCAGTTTTCTTTGCAAAATGTAGTGAAGTAAAAGTAAAAGTAAACAGAAATATAAATAGTAAAGTAGAGTACAGATATCCCAAAAAACTACTTAAGTACAGTAACGAAGTATTTCTACTTCGTTACTATACACTACTGGTATCAGTGTACCACTGTCATCACTTCTCATCAGCACCAATACCTGCTGGCTTCCTGTTGCATTTCCTCCTTAGAGAAAATGTTTTGAGTAAAAAATATATTTGGCTAGTCAAAGGAGAATTCCTATTAAGATATATATATATAATGTTGCTCATTCTCTAAATACTGGGTGTTATACAGTAATACAGTAAACACTAATTTAATAAACAAAAAAGCATTTAAACTACTTTGATCATTTTGGGGACTTCTTTATCGTCTTTCAAGGGAATCCTCATGCATTGAAAACATATATCGAGAAAATGTGAGACACAATTACTAAATTGACAATAACAAGCACATACTAATAACACAGCTTTGTCAGCGCTCCTTGGTGTTTGACAGCAACACAACTGACATAATATAAAGTGTGAGATAGTCCACACAGAGTAGGCGGGAGGGGTGCTCCTTTAAAACTTAAGACATGTATTAGCTAGTTGACCTAAAATCTATAGAACTAGAAGACTTTTATTGAGTAAATTGGTTGCTTGAAAACATCTATAGTTCTGTTCAATCCAAAGCCCTCGACTAGGTAAACAGGAAATCACTGTCACATCACAAGCTATAATATAACATCTAAAAATGTTTTTTTTCTTCTTTTTTTACTATTATTTTATTCTATCCGATCATTACCTTAGAAATACTCCCTCATTTGAATACTAATAATTTATAAAGACAAAGGAAACGTGTTGTTGTCTTACATAACTCAGTGGAATGTGTTATGGATATTGTCGATGGACTGTATGCCTCTCTTCTTCCATTTCCGTTGTCTTGGTTTTATGTATTATATGTGTCCTAACGTGTGATATTGTTTTTATGTGGAACTGCTTGTGCTGCCGTATTGACTCCCCGGAAGAAGAGAACTTGTATCTCAACGTGACCTTACTGGCTAAATAAAGAATAAATACGTTCTATGTAGAATTCTTAGATATAATAAAGGGACTAACTAGAAAGAACTATACTAGGTTTTTGGCTTGTTTTGGTTCCTGGTAAAAACTATAATTTCAACCTGGAACCATTACAGAGGGTTCTACCTAGAACCCAATATAAAGGTTTATACGTAGAATAATTTGCGAAAGTTTTCACCCAGAGACCCCAGTGGGATGCACTACTGGATAACCCTTCTATGATGGACTGGTTTCACCCAGAAACTCTTCACTCACTAAGGAAGCTAACAAGAAGCCCCTCAAGGGATTCTACCAAGAACACCATTTTATTTTATTTCACATCCCACTGATCTTTCTCCACCCTAGCCATGTTTTTTGTCTAACAGGTTATGGGAGTGACAGACAACATACTTCAACCTCATGAGTCACGTAAAGGGCGCGGGGAAACCCACAACAATCGCGGTTCACACATTGTTTGGGATCATTATTAAACAGGATCATCGTCAGGTCAGATATATCAGCCATACCTTCACCGATCATATATTGGCTACGTAAAAAGACCTAGCTGAGGGGGATGCCTCCTGATATGGCATGTGTCTGTCACCTCCCTTTGGAGGCCCTCTGGCAGGAGGAGGAGGCTGACACGGAGCACACCAGAAGGATTACATATCCCACCTTCTCACCTGGGATTTCCTCTAGATCTAGTGTCCACATAGAACATTGTTCTATGTGGACACTATCCTTATCACAGCCAATCTTAAATTGAGATGTTGTGTGTTGATTTGTAAATGAGACACATGTTTGTATATTAACATACAATTAATTACAAAACCTAAAGTGTACTGCTGTTCAGGTTTCTAAGTTCATCGATACATTTAATTGTGTCACTGTGATTTTTAATAAAACAATTACATCCACTACATCAATCAAATTAATACAAGCAAAGGTCAACAAGGTCATAACATTTATTCTGTTCATAATATGGTGATGATGCGTTCCCATCTCAAATACCTTCATATCCCAAGGTGCAAGCAAAAAAACTAGAGCTTCAGAGTCATAATACAGCTTTGTCACATTGTAGGTCACTTTCATTGTTGCAGCGTGAGATGGTAACAGTACAAAACAAGACGAATAGATAATTTCAACAAAAGAGTTGGACAAGGATACAAATCCTCTATAAAAGGCAACTGGAGAGCACTGAGGAGTTAGACATCCTCTGAAGGTTGCTGTGTTTGGGCTCACAGGTACGTAGAAGTTGATTCTAATCTTTAATAGTTACTCTATTACCAATTTATTTTGTGGAATAAATGTTAAAATTGTATTACCATTTATATCTAGTCCAGTGGTTCTTAAATTGGGGGTACGGGGAGGCACTCCAGGAGATAAAAAAAAAAAAAATCTATTTAAAATTAGCATCCATTCAAAAATCCTTTAAAAACAGTAATTTTATAAATATTCAATAAAATATAAGTGTAAATTCATGAACTGAATTTGAGATATTATATATTCAATCCGACCCTGATGGTACAGTGCTATGTATTACATCTTTTTTTCAACCCAAAATTACATCTTTTTTTCAACCCAAAATGTTTTTTTGCTCATTTTCATCTACAAAATGCCTTAAGTGTCATACATAGTCTAAGGAGCAGTCAACTGGGAGGGGAAAAGAAAGCAAAGTTGTACATGTGTATAGCCTAACCCTACAAACAACTTGTTTCTTTTATTTAACACAATTTATATTTGCTCTGGATTGTCAAAGTACTTACATTAATTGGCTCTCATACACTGTGTATAATGTGCTTGTAAAAATGTTTCAGCATTACAGATGATAAGTAACAACATGGCTCTGCTGCGAAGCTCTACTGTGCTGTTGTTTTTGGTAGTCTCTGTGTCAGGTAAGTTGCTCAATCACAACATGTTTATCCTTGAGTGTATAATAAAAGGAATGAAAACCTACTCAAGATGTAGAACCTTATGTTAAAAGTGGCATTTACAGAACACTGGCTGGCGTCAGGGTGAAAAAAAGAAATGTTGGCCTGTATCAAGAGTAATGGAAATACCGAAACAAAATAAAAACTCACAGGGAACCTGTTCTCACTGTCTTCAGAGACATTTGCACTGAGGATCATTGGGGGGCATGAGGTCATGGCCTACTCTATCAAATATCAGGTCTCCTTGCAGACCAAGGATGGACAACACTACTGTGGAGGAACCCTGGTGCACCTTCAATGGGTGCTCTCTGCTGCCCACTGCTGGAGACCGTGAGTACTGACACCAGGCAGTTACAGGGACACACTCTGATGTTTTGAAATCTTGACGTGAAGTGAAATTGGCATTTTACTGTATTTTACATTTAAAGGGTCGGTACTGAATTTACCTTACATCTGTTTTTGGACATTAGGAGCAGTCAGATGAAGGTGGTGCTAAGTGAACACAACCTGGATGTGAAAGAAGGATTTGAACAGGTCTTTGATGTATCACGGATATATTTCAACAACTTTCAGTACAAGACATTCAACAACGACATCATGCTCATCAAGGCAAGCATAGAAGAGCCAGTCTGAAACACTGGGGCTCTTGACACATGCATACAGTCTTCACTCTTGCTTGTAACTTGAGGAACAATGGCATTGCTTGGTCAGCATATTTAAGCCTAAACTTTGATTTGTGTTACAGCTGGATAGACCAGCAGTGGAGAATCAAAATATCCAGCCAGCTGATCTGCCAGATGTTAACACTCATCTAGGTCCCAATGACTTCTGCACAGTCAGCGGCTGGGGTGTGACACAGCTTTACAATAACTACCTCTCACCTGTGCTACGTTCTGTGGACGTGCAACTAATGCCTCTCTGCTATTATTATTACTGGGGGATGATCACCCCAAACATGTTGTGTGCTGGATCTCAAAGGGGTGGCAAAGATTCCTGCCAGGTATAGCATTTTCTTTCTGTTGCATGGTCTGTGCATTGGGCTTTTGTCTTAAATGCTTTCACTATTGCCGAATAATGTTGGATAATGTTGTCTTGCATACTAAATATTATTTCATTATAATTATTTATTAGATGATGAGGATTTCAAATGTATTGCTGTTGAGTTTGAGAAAGTCAGCTTGCATCCAGGTCTTCATATCTGTGAGGCAGTTGGTGATGGTGGAGTGGGTGGTGGTGATGGATTTGGTGGAGATGTAGAGCTGGGTGTCATCAGCGTAGCAGTGGAAATGGATTCAATCAGTCATTTATTTATTTATTTCACTACATTTATTTGACAGATTTAATTACTTTGCAGATTCACATTATTTACACACAATATAATCAACACATGCATTTTTAAACATTACGCTTCATATAAATAAATCCCCATGTGGAGGGTGGGTGCTACACTGTTGTCAGCGGTAACCGCCGTATGAGCGCAGTGCAGTGCGACGGCCATTAGCTAACCAGTGGGACTCACAAACAGGGACTCGGCTTAACTGGCTACATACACAAAGCTCAGAGAAGATCAGATTACAACACAAACAGATACAATGGGACTTCATTCCCTGCTAAGTACGCTATTACTCCACTATATCGTCACATTGCAAATACGTGTTTGCCGCTATATTAATGTTCTGATTGTTGTATAGAGAACCTTTAAGTAAAATATTTCTACCACCACTGCTGTGTAGTGCATGCTATCACTACTACCATCATCCCCTTTTTCATTATTGCTTGTATCCTATTTCAATAACTATTTCAGTTTAATTTTAGTTTGTTCATCATCTCTAATTAGTTTTTGTGATCCACAGGGGGACTCTGGTGGTCCTCTTATTTGCAATGGCAAATTGGAGGGCATCGTTTCGTGGGGTATCAGCTGCGCAAACCCATACTTCCCTGGAGTCTACACCAAAGTGAGGAACTACGTCAGTTGGATCAAGTGGATTATCAATTAAACCTAATGAACAGTTGCCACAGTCAATTTTAAAACAAACAGCTGATTCGCAACATTTTGTCAATGGCCTATTTTGTCACAAATGACTCTCTTTGTGTTTAGTACTAATTGTCAATTTTACACACTTAGTTTAATTGAAATTCATAATGTTAGGATATGCTATATAGAGCCATAGTTATCAGTCATCTCTAGATTTTTGATAATTCATTGATTTTCATTCGTCCATTGTTCTGATAGAGAAATAAGATACAGAAATGAACCCATTGTTATTATTATCATTATCATTATTGTTATTAGTATTAGTATTATTATTATTATTATTATTATTATTATTATTATTATTATTATTATTATTATTGTAGAAGTTGTAGTACATATGTTAAAGCAGTATAGAGCTGTGCAATATGGTTCAAATTAAAGATAATATTGAATTAACACCCAGCCTAATTTATTAAAATATATACAATACATACCAAAGTCCTTGGTTATTTATTTTATAAGTACTGAATAAATGAGTAAAGCCTCCAAAGTGACATTAAAGACGAGTTGTTTCTCTTAGTTGTTAGTCACATGAGTCATTTTAGTCACTTGGTAGTGATGTGAGTCGCTAATAAATCAACATCAACCCCATTTTTTCCCTAAACCCTAAAAACATTGTGGTTTTGTTGCCTAAACCTAATGTCATGGGAATATAGAAGTATATTTTGAAAGGACAATATGCACATTGTCATGTCATCCCGACACGTTTAAAACTAATGCAAGAGGGGCAAGGGTACCTAGAACGTCGATCTCCGATGCCAAGGGGCATTGACCAACTGTCTGCAAGAGGTAGGTGTGAGAATGTGTTGACCCCAATGACATCACCTCTTTTAGTTAATAATTCTCAGTCGGTATCCCTGACTTTTAACCCAAAATGTGTCCCAGTGTTGTTATTATGAATCCTACTAATTTTTAAGACCAGCCCTGTAACTTTCAAGTGCTAGGATTGGCAGTGCATCTGGTTGGAAAACATGGACGCCCGTAGGAAACTGATGTTTGTATGGCAAGGCCCAATCCCAATCTACACACTCACGGTTTAGGGCTGTTTCACTGTCCAATTGTCGAATGTTTGAGGGCAGACATTTTAAACCCTTTATGAACACTTCCCTCAAGTCTGCATTTCTGCAGACTTTGCGTAATTTACCCACAACTCATAGCATTCATGACATTACCAGTGGAAGTTGGAGATGGGTGGTCAGCCTGGCCTATTCAATTTTCACAGAAACATTAAGGATTAAAGATGGTAAATGAAAACACATGAAAACAGAGAATTGCAAGCAGAGACTATATTACACAACTGCTTTATTCATCAACCATTTATTATTTACAAAGAAGCATAAATCAAATGAATGTAAATAACAAATGTCAGCTATAACGTTGGTAATGCACATCAAACAACAGAAACACTATATAAAATACTACACAAAGTTAAAACACATATATATATATATATATATATATATATATATATATATATATATATATATATATATATATATATATATATATATATATATATATATAATTCATCGCCGTGTAACGTTAAGTGTGTTTGTCACGTTTGGCAAAACGAACATTAAATTGCAGTTTTCCGTGTCGGGTTTCGTTTCTTCCCAATTGACCTACAAAAATACGTCATCCCTGCACCACTCTATTTACGTCGCCTGTCATTCTCGCGCATGCTCAGTAACAGCTGTCTTGTTTACCATAACACTGTCCTTGCATGAAGGTACCCGAGGAGACGACTGCCTGATACAAGCGGGTGGACAGCTTTTTGTTGTGTAAATTATGTCTGTGAAACACGCTATCAGCCGGGGGCTCGAGTTGGGCCGCTCGGTCTTTCAGCTGGGTCTCCTCAAGTCGGGCGGCCGATTGGCAGCAAAGTTCCGAGCGGACCGTTTCCGTGTCGGGCCGTCGGGCCGCGCCGTTCAGCCTCAGGCTTTCCTGCCGTCCCGGTACCGCTACTACCGCACCTCTCTGAGGGGCCTGGCCGCGCAGCTCCAGTCCGCCGGCTTCAGGAGGAGGTTTGGCGGCGGGTCCCCGCGGAACAGGGCCGTGTTTCTGGCTTTCGGTCTCGGTGTGGGGCTTATCGAGCAACAGCTTGAGGACGACAGAAAGAGTGCGGCGACATGTGACGAGATCCAGGTATGGTGTTTCCTTAAAGTGTGGTTATTAAGTAACTCTAACGTAGTTGTTGGGTACTTGTAACGTTTATTTAGTATTTTCTACTACTACTAATCTACTTCTAATCTACTACATTAAACTGACAACTACCATATTTACTATTTATTTTCTTGCTGATTGAGATTGTACATACACAACACAAGTTCAAATGTAACATAGTATACATTGTTATACATTACATTTCTCAACAAAGAAGATAAATTTCAGCGTTGTGGGGATAATAATACAACAATATAATGTGTAATAAGACATTCTATATCCTTAAGAATATTCTCTACAGACATTTTAGTATAATTACATGCGTTTACACTGTTGTATTACTAGTTACTTTAGTGAAGGATTAGAGTAGTTTTCCCACAAGTTTTATATTGTGACTTATCAAAGGTTTTATTGAGACTTAATACTCGATCGAAGTTGCCCACCTGCTCTGCAGTAACTACGGTTTTTACTACTATTACTGCAACTACTATTACTACTACTAGTGTGATGCTTTTTAAGTCATTGCCAGTTGATGTGGTTAAGTTTGTAAAAGCCTACAGCTTATTATGCGTTAAGAAATATCTAGGTTAAGATCCAAACACTTTATTGGACTGAAAAAATAAAATGTTTCCTCCTTACTTGGTCTTTGGGCAATGTTTCAAAACTTAATTATATATACATATGAATTATTACAAAATATTTATCCCCATTTGCAGGCGGTGTTCAGGAAGAAAAGATTCCAGAGGCCATTCGAACCATTCACCTCTGGATATAAACTGGAGGATTACATTATAGGGAATCAGATTGGAAAGGGCTCCAATGCTGCCGTGTACGAGGCTGCAGCTCGGTTTGCACCTCAGGAGAGTAACAGCAAGTGCTCCATGATTCAGCTGGAGGAAGAGGAAGAGGAAGAGACGGCTCGATCTCTGACATGCTGCTCGCTTAGAAAGTTCCCTATGGCTGTCAAGATGATGTGGAACTTTGGGGTCAGTATTCTAAAATATTCCACTCTTTCCCCCACAATGTTAGATGTTCGTCCAGTCACTCGGTTGACGGGAACAAATCAATACTGATAGGTATTTTTGATGTCATTTGTTTGCAGGCAGGGTCGTCAAGTGAGGCGATATTAAAATCCATGTCGCAGGAGCTGGTGCCTGCAGGCCCCCTGGCCCTAAAGCAGGAGAAAGAAGAAATCACTCTGGATGGGTACGTGTTACACTTTCAGTGCTTTTATCAGCCATTCCTAGTCCTGCAGTCCTGAACAGGGTGTCGGAACGATGCTGAACTGCTGTGATATCTCTACATGCAGACATTTTGGGGAAATCCTGCCCAAACGAGTGTCGGCACACCCTAATGTGATCAGAGTGTACCGGGCTTTCACAGCGGACGTCCCATTGCTACCAGGTGCCCAAGAAGAGTATCCAGATGTGCTGCCAGCCAGGCTTAACCCTGATGGTCTGGGCAACAATCGCACTCTTTTCCTCATCATGAAGAAGTAAGACATGCCGTCTTTCACCTTTCTTACAATGATTTCAAAACAATCAGTCAATCATGCCGTGAGCAGTCGTGATCTAATGTCATGCTGCACATGGTGCGAGTAGTTTTCCACACAAAAGCAGGGCACAATAAATAGTTTTACCTTGCTGAGAAGTTGTTGGTGACGTCCGTCACCTGCAACTCCTCGTCCGACAGCTCTCTGTGGCTGCTCCAAATCTTAAGAATTACAACTGTAGGAGGTGTATACAAGAAAACTTGAGGCATCCAGTTCAGTAGGACTAATATGCTGTCTTCTTCTGTGCTATAGCTATCCCTTCACACTGCGACAGTACCTGGAAGTGTCCACACCAGGCCGCAGGCAGGGCTCTCTGATGGTGCTGCAGCTCCTCGAGGGCGTTGACCACCTGTGCAGACAGGGTGTTGCTCACAGGGATCTCAAATCAGACAACGTGCTGTTGGAGTTTGACTCAGGTTAGATCGATATTAATTCAGTAAGAGAACAATCCAGACATCAATTAAAGATCTGATTCCATCAGTTCTATGTAAAAATGTCAATTGATTTTGCATTTATGCAGACGGATGCCCTCGCTTAGTGATTACTGACTTTGGCTGCTGCCTGGCCCAGAGTGACTCTAATCTACAGCTGCCATTCAACAGCATATGGGTCAACAGAGGAGGGAATGCCTCCCTAATGGCCCCTGAGGTAGGCATATGTAGTTATTGATAGACCCTTTTACAGTTTGCAAACAATGGTGATGCACATAAGTGTTCACATGCCGTTTGGCAACGGACGTGAGCAATAGCTTGTCGAGCTATGCAAGGGCATTAACCACCAAATGGTTTTAATGAGATGGTTAAAGCTTTCTTACTCATCTGTATGGTTCGGGGGAAAACCCCAACATGCGCACTCATATTTTTGATGATACGTCTGAAAAAGGTTCTATTTTGATTCAGTAAAATAAGAATCGCCAACAGTTGCCGAGTGGTCTCATATTTATTCCTTTACAACTTAAACTTGTTCAAATTGTAATAAAGAAAAGGAGCATTATCAGTTGTAGATGATAACAAGCAACACATATCTAAACATGCATGTCTAAACGCACAAATGTATAATATTTTTTTAAACAAACAAAAGGAACATACATACGACAAGTTTGACACACCAAGAAAAACAACCACTTGTACAATATTACAATGCATTACAGTTGATCGTAATATTACGATCATGATGTGTCTGCCCAAAGGTGGTCACTGCAGTTCCAGGGTGTGGTGTGGTGATTGACTACAGCAAGGCGGATGCCTGGGCAGTGGGTGCCATCTCCTATGAGATATTCGGCCAGCCTAACCCATTCTATCGAGCAGTGAGACTGGAGAGCAGGAACTACCAGGAGGAGCAGCTTCCTCCTCTGCCCTCCGATGTTCCAGCTGATGTGCAGTTAATCATCCGATTCCTCCTCAGGAGGAGCCCAAGCAAGGTAATATGTTATATATATATATATATATATATATATATATACACACATACACACACACACACACACACACAGGCCTCTTTTGACTGTCAATGTGGTTGAAATCCCCTCTGTAACTCATGCCAATTAATTTTTAAGTTTGCTGGAAAGTCTGTATGAAAAAAAGGAATGAAAATCTTCATATTTAACAACCAAATCCTATTCAAATAGTTAATGTACAGCCCTGCTACAATACTTATGTATGTTAATTATCACTCTGCAGCGCCCCAGTGCCCGTGTGGCAGCTAACATGCTACATCTTAGCCTCTGGGGACGGAAGGTCCTAGCCAACCAGGACAGCGTTGGCATGAGGAAGCTGGCTGATTGGCTGCTGTGCCAGTCGGCTGTTGTTCTCCTGAAGGGCTGCAGTGGACCGAGTGGTAACATGGTGGAGGCGCAGCTTCAGAGGAGCTTCCTGTCCAACCTGGACCTGGAGGACCTGCGCACCGCTGTAGGTTTCCTCCTGTATGGGCGAGAGCAGCATCAGGCCTGCGTTCTGTCAGCATAGATCCACTCCCACTCATTCAGACACACAGTTTAGGAGACATTGATATGAATTGACCGGGAGCCTCAAGTTAAAACTTGCTTTGATTTTTCACTTCCACATCCTTGTTTGTGATATTTATAGTCTTGGCCTTTTAGATCTAATGTCTGTTATGGCAAACTCCACTGACAATGTACTCTTTACACTGTTGCACGTCATCTATGACTGTCAGTGTATTCCAGCAGTTATTGTGAATTTTCAAATGGTTAATTCACCCCTTAAATTGTGTTGTCTATAGCTGCTCAAATTTCTCCTCTTCATTTCCTAGAATTGTTTTGGAGAAAGGACTTTTATCTCCTGTATCTTTTCTACGATTATTTTGAGCACCAAACAACTACATTGGCACAGGGATGCAAGGTACCAATGACTGCTAGTATTTCTTTTATGAGAGTGAATATTTTCTTTTACAAGCACAAATGCACTTTAGATATTTGCTCGGAAAGACCCTAAGCTACAGTTGTTGTTCCCTGTGTGTTTGATTACAATTGGTCTCTGTAGAGGTTTCGGACTAAGAAATGCATGAAAGATCACCCCAACATGTTGCTACATATTTATTGCAATGATAATGGTAGTGGGCATGGATCGTGCAGATTATTGACCGACTTCAAGGATGCAATTTTGTTTTGTTTTTGTTCCTGTGTATTGTACTTTATGTCCATGTTTGCTCTTGCTCAAAGCCATTATTATGGTTTGCTGGTGATTTGTTTGTTGCCAGCGTATTACTGTGTATATTCCAGTAAATTATATACAAATAATGATGGTTTGAATAATGTTTTAACCCTTTACACTTAACAATGATCTGTTCTCAAAACAAGTCACAGCAAGCCGACACACTTGGCATCATACCAGGCATAATAACGATCATTATCATGTTGGCAATATGCGCACTTCTAAAATGTGTGTACATTTTCCTAAAGAGAGATTGTGAAAAATATTTTAGATACATGTAGATTTTTCAGATGTTTCAGAATAAAAGACATATGAATGGATTGTGCAAATATTTGTTCTTGTTTCTTCATCTCTGCGACTCACTTGACTTTAGATACATTTATTAATTGTGGCTAAACAATAAAATGTTTTAGCAACAGATAAGGGGGGACACCGGCCATCTGGCAAAGGGAAGCAATAGCTAAAATATGTTGACGTGTTTTTAAACTACAAATATAGCACATATAATGTTGAGATTAAATGTAATTTCCAGAGTATCTAGTTTCCGTATCGTTAAGTATTTCCAAGTGAAACGGGATCGGCAGGCGGATTATAACATTGGGGAGAATTTGATTTAATCATACTATACTGTTGTGAGCTCGCTAACATATTGTCTTGGCTCTGTCAAGTCTCCAGCTCTGTGCCAATAAAAGTTGCAGATTGATGGAAGCATGTCATATTATTTGTTGAACTTGGTTGGTAGTTTACGTGAGCACACATACAGCTGTTCATATTGTTTTATAGGTGGGAAAGGTGATTATAGTGTTAAATGGGTGCACGAAATGACGGGATGCAATTTGAAAAGGCATTAATCTTCACTAAAAGTAGAACTCAAACACTGTACTGCAAAAAAAAACTTGGCATGCAATATACTACAGTGATTATTTTGCAGCACAGATATTTCTAAAATTTAAATCTACAATTTTTCTCATTGGATGACATCCAAAATTATAGAATTAAGTATTTTAAGATTATGAAGGACAAATAATCTACAACTAATCTTTTTTTTTGTCAGTATTCACACAAATATTAAGTAAAAAGACGGTTTAAAAAAACAAACACAAAACAACTTTACTTTCCAGAAACTTTATTTAGGACAGAGCCAAACTGACATTGTAATTAATAGCCTATAACTCTGAACATACACATGCTGGTAATGAATAGACACTTTGGAATGTGCTTAAGAACAAATTAAATAATTTGTTTAATGTTTAACTGGTGCTTATATATATATATATATATATATATATATATATATATATATATATATATATATATATATCCCTTTTAATATTCCTCTCCCTCTTCCTCTCCCTCTCCCTCAACAGAGTCGACTCCAACTTCCTCATAATCCTTCTCCAGAGCTGCCATGTCCTCTCTGGCCTCAGAGAACTCTCCCTCCTCCATACCCTCACCCACATACCAGTGCACAAACGCACGCTTAGCGTACATCAGATCAAACTTGTGGTCAAGCCGAGCCCAGGCCTCTGCAATAGCAGTGGTGTTGCTCAGCATGCACACAGCCCTCTGGACCTTGGCCAGGTCTCCACCAGGAACTACAGTGGGTGGCTGGTAGTTGATGCCAACCTTGAAACCAGTGGGGCACCAGTCCACAAACTGGATGGAGCGCTTGGTTTTGATGGTGGCAATGGCAGCATTCACATCTTTGGGCACCACATCACCACGATACAAAAGGCAGCAAGCCATGTATTTACCGTGGCGAGGGTCACATTTCACCATCTGATTGGCTGGTTCAAAGCAAGCGTTAGTGATTTCTGACACTGAGAGCTGCTCATGGTAAGCTTTCTCAGCAGAAATGACGGGGGCATAGGTGGCCAGAGGGAAGTGGATACGGGGATATGGCACCAAGTTGGTCTGGAACTCTGTCAGATCAACATTGAGGGCGCCATCAAAACGAAGGGAAGCAGTGATGGAGGACACAATCTGACTGATCAACCTGTTCAGGTTGGTGTAAGTGGGACGCTCAATATCGAGGTTCCTGCGGCAGATATCGTAGATGGCCTCGTTATCGACCATGAAGGCACAGTCAGAGTGCTCCAGGGTGGTGTGCGTGGTCAGGATGGCGTTGTAGGGCTCCACCACAGCGGTGGACACCTGGGGAGCTGGGTAGATGGAGAACTCCAGCTTGGACTTCTTGCCGTAGTCGACAGACAGACGCTCCATCAGCAGAGAGGTGAAACCAGAGCCGGTGCCACCTCCAAAGCTGTGGAAAACCAGGAAGCCCTGAAGGCCGGTGCACTGGTCCGACTGAGGGAAGAGAGGGAGAGAGAGAGATTATGTAAGAGATACAGTCATGTCATTAAATTAAATATCTGAAATCAAAATTAGCAATGGATCCCTCCTGACATCATGTTACCCACCAGTTTGCGGATCCTGTCCAGCACTATGTCGATGATCTCTTTGCCGATGGTGTAGTGTCCACGGGCGTAATTGTTGGCAGCATCCTCCTTACCAGTGATCAGCTGCTCAGGGTGGAACAGCTGGCGGTAAGTCCCAGTACGCACCTCATCTAGGGAGACAGATCCAATAAAAAAATTATTCAGGGTTTGACTAAATTAAATCACGACGCAACTGTTTTCTATGAGTGTTTACCGATGACAGTGGGCTCCAGGTCCACAAAAACTGCTCTGGGGACGTGCTTTCCGGCTCCAGTCTCACTGAAGAAGGTGTTGTAGGAATCATCTCCCCCTCCGATGGCTTTGTCACTGGGCATCGTTCCGTCTGGCTGGATCCCATGTTCCAGGCAGTAAAGCTCCCAGCAGGCATTGCCAATCTGGACGCCAGCCTGACCAACATGGATGGAGATACACTCACGCTGGGGTGGGAAGAAAGAAGATCTGGATTAATTAATTAATTAATTATAATCCACAATAATATTACATCTTGCAGTGCTGACAAAAGAAACCACAACCATTGCTGCTAATTAAAATGAAGGATTGTCTTTGAGAGAATCTTTAAATGGACGCTACAGATCAGCAAAAAAAATGCGTTGAATAATTCTTCCCTTACTGCATGAAAGTCTTTTATTGTTACACCATTATATTATTTATGTTATCATGTCTGACTGGGGTTCAGTCTATCGTTTGTTTTACACGCGCACATCCATTTTCTGCTGCGACATGAGGCCACCGAGGATTACTGCGAAGAGGATTATCTAGGTCAGACACGATGCAGAGCTGTCTCTTTAAAAAGCCACATTGCCAGTGTCATTTTACATTTCTATTTTATTATAGAATAAACATCAACTAGATACAAAGATAATAAAGGTTACTTCGTTGTATGTGACACACAAGGACAGCCAAAGGGATTTATCATTTCACATACGACTACCTTCCGAACAAGGACAGGTGAATTGATGGAACATATATTTATATAATAGCTGTTATAATAATAATAATAATAATAATAATAATAATAATAATAATAATAATAATAATAATACTTCAATCTTATACTTCAAGCTTTTCTAAATACCCAAAGACGCTTTATATACAAACTGGTACGTTACTGTGAAACCCATGGTATCTAAACAGATTTAGACGAGTTATGTGGGAAGAGGATTAGGAGTTTGTCGTGCAGGAAAGCATACTTGAAAACCTCCGGGGGCTACGTCGTCATATAGAAAGAATATGGACAATGAAACAATTTATTGTCCTTATGGGCTGCACAATATGTCGAGACAATATTTGAAAAAATATCGTAGGCGACCAATATTCAATACATCTGGGAATACACTGTTCTAAATTATATTTTAAATCGCACTTACCATGATGGCTTGTCGCTATTATGCAATGTAATGAGACAAGTCTGAGGAGTGTTTGCGTCTGAGGTGCGCGGGGTCTGAAGCGGATCTGCTGATGCTGACGCACACTCTGCCTCTGGAGGAGAGCAGAAGAAGTGCGCAAGTGAACCCTCACCCCTCCTGTCGCAGTAACTGTTTCACGTCCACAACCAGAACAACCAAAGATGCTGTAGGTGAGAAACGACGTTGACCCCAAAACCCTAATTTGGAGGATATGCATGTTGAGGATTCGTCCAGCTGCTGGCTACACGTTCGTGCAACAGATTCAAACATTACAAAAATAGGAGAACTAGAATATTTTATGCATATGCTATCTAATATGTTATCAACCGTATTTACAGGATTTGACATGACGTGACTTTAATAGTTCACAATAAACATTATTCAGATTTTTACTGTGAAATGAATGGCTATTACAGCCTGAGCTGTCATCACTGACTGGAGTTACGTTAAATTGAGTGATGTCAAACATTTTCAACTATATTTCTGGGGTTTTTCGACATGATAGTTTGTATTATGTAATAGTTTGAACCAGATAGCGTTAGTTAGTTGTAGGTCCGGTTGTCATTTGTGTGTTTTTGTAACCCAAGTCTGGATTTAAAGTAAATTTAGAAAGATTACAAAAATGTACACGTTGCAGTTACTCACGGTAGATTTGAGCGTGCTATTGTTTTAATTAAACACGTTCATAACATACGTTGGTTGTAGTGTTTGGACTAGTAATTTGAGACATTAATTACCCCGTCAGAATGTTTTGTTTTGGTCATTAACATTATCTTTTATAACTGCTAACAGTGATCTCAGTATTTGCATTTACCCAAGTGCTTTGCTAAGTGGAGCCAATTTGGAAGTGTCCCAAAACTTGCATTCTCTCGACTGACCAAAAGGGCGCGACAACCATATCTGGTTGTCGCGCCCTTTTGTCAACAACACAAATATATGTAGTTACTATGACTAAATCAAATAAAAAATATTCACATTTGAGATTATTTTTTTAAAAGCATGACTCAAAACGATTAATCCAAGAAATTAATTGGTGATAAATGTTGTCGTTGGCAACTAAGCAATTAGTTTCAACTAGGAGTCCATTCTAGGAGTGGTGTACTGCAGGCTTTAGATTATCACATCACAGTTGTTGTGTCAGTTTTTATACTGGATAGTTTCCCTGTCCTGAAAAGTTTATTTTAAACTACGAAATAAATGTGTAAAATGTATCATGTTTTTGTGTTCCATGAATTCTAAAGCAACATGCTGCTAAATTACAGTATTGTGGTAGACATGTAAAGTGAAGTTACAGTTAATTACAGTCATTATATAGCAACATACTTCTAAATCACCGTACTAAACTGGTTTAGTTATTGTGAAGTCAAAGTAAACAGCTGTCATTTCACAATAATTTACTGTGAAAATGATGCAATACTTTGCTGGGAAAGTAATGCAGCTAGTATTTAAACTATGCATGTATAATTTACTCGTAAAGTGTTGCTTGGCCTCATGGTTACTGCACATTTGTCCTGTCTCTATGGACTGTTCACTGTTCATCAGAGGGACGGCCTGCTGCGTGTAGTGTTCTGTGATGCCCACCAGGTGGGGGACGTGTGCACACGTTGTTTTCCGTGTGTGAAGGGTCTGCAGGCATCTTTCATTTTTCTATATCTCAATTTGGCTAACTCTGACTTGATAACTCATAATTCTGACTTGCTATATTGTAAGTGTTGCTTTGAATCTCAAAATCTTCACTTACTTTATCATCATATTGAGCATGAGTGTTGTTTTCATTATGCATAAGTTAGTCTAAATGTTGACTTCTCTCATTATTTATCTTAGCATCGTTACCGTTCTTCGTTTAGTAACTCTAAGAAAAATTAGATTCATATTTTTTTGCACAGGCTGACACTCTAACCCAGGGGTGGGCAAACTTTTTGGCTCAGGGGCCACATTGAATTAAAAAATTTGACAGACGGGCCGGGCCAGTATCAGATGGATGGAGAGTGTTTGACAAAGGGGGCGTGGCTTATCGCCGTCGGGTCTCTCCGTGAAAAAGAGCTGTCTTTTCCGGTATAGATTATGGAATAAATAACCACCAGTTCTGCTTTATACTTGTTGTGTAAACTCCACATACGTCGGAACATCAAACTCCGTGGTGTCTGGGTTCATAATATTATCCTTAGTCCCACAACAGCGTCTGAATGACAGCCGCTGCACACACGAAAAGCCTAAAAGAGCGCTGTGCAATAAATAAGCATGAAGAAACATCAACGCTGGTCTGTTGTGGTCATCGTGCTTCGGGAAACTCAACTTGGGAACGGAGAAGCGCTACAGCGGTCTTTACTATAACTTATAATTATTTAAAATAAAAAACTTTTTTTTAATATATTTTTTCAATAACTTTTTTTTAATATATTTTTTTAATGTTATAATAATTATAATACTCGGCGGGCCGTATATTAATACTCGGCGGGCCGTATCCGGCCCGCGGGCCGTAGTTTGCCCACCTCTGCTCTAACCGCTACGTGACCATTTGGCCTAGCTATTTATGGACTCATGCTGCCTTCACGCACACAACCATTTCGTAATTTTGAAACGCACAAACAGATGAATGAACGACGTGAAAAGTAGCTCAATGTATTTCTCTCCTGAGGTGATGTGATATCTGTAGCATGTGTGTGATGATCACAGATGACACGTTCAACACAGCAGCGTGTGGTCATTTAAGTAGACGTGTAATAGCATCGTGGGGTACTTTTGGTCCTTTCCTCTGCGGTTGAAACAGAATGTTCCGAGGCAACTCATTAGCAGTCGAAGTCCAATCATATAACACCACTCGCACAGCTGCATGTCACACTCGTCACTTGCGGCAAGTATGCTTTCGTTTGGGAGAAACCTTCATGTAGCTCGCGCTATTACGCACAGTGGGACTGCTGCGGACTTCTTTCTGCGGACACGTCCAACTTTGACTCTCTGCAGCGACAGACGAGTTCTGGGCTCAAGTCCCAAGAGGACGTGCTCAGGGAAACGTTACAATGTGCCACCGAGCGCCGAGTTTGTTGCAAGAGTGTCGGGGATCTCCACCATGGCCAGGTTACCGTACCAGGAGACGGCGGACGGGCTCGATGCGGCGTTTATCGGTGTCCCAATCGATACCGGGACCTCCAACCGACCTGGAGCAAGGTGTGTGTGGGGGGGCATGTTGGCTTCATGTGTGTTGGCTGCATGTTGGCTATGATTAGCCTACACCTCATTGGGCCATTTAGTTTATTAGGAAGTTAAAAACTACATAACACTCTTTCACATAAAGTATGACAGATTTAAAACAAATCAGCAAATTGCATCAATCTAAGACGTGTGCATTCAGAGCTTAAATTATATTAATGTCTGCATGACAGGAGGTTTCAGCTACAGGTGGTGTGTGCTTCAGTATAAGGAAGAGGTTTGTGTAATGGCCGTACACTGTGCCAGTGTTCCATATGGTTGTACAAGGTGGACAAACCAACGTTCAACTGCAATGATTTGTGGAGACAAAGTGCAACATATTGCTGTCAGATGAATGCAGTTTAGTAGGTACACCATTCCCTTGTAAGGTACAACATTCCCCTTGTAAAACAATTGTAAAATTACCTCAAAACTGCACTTTAAGTACTGTGTTTGATTGAGTACATATCATTTGTTAATAACAAACTGGGTCTCACTCCCTCAGGGTTTTAATGAACAGGGTCTACTCGGAGGTCTTGTTTTTGTCAAGCTGGTCAACTAGGCTGATGATATGGCCCTTGGTCTTCTCCCGAAAGACAGTAACTTTAGCCAGGCAGCACATTGAGTGCAATATTGCTAGTATTGCAGAGAAGGTGAGGTGCAAGTCACAGAACCAACAAAATCAACACAAAATGAAAGTTCCTTAGTAGCTTTAAGTATATTTAATATAATCTTAATGGTATCTCCAAATAGTAGTCAAGTTAATTTAGTTGTGTTTTGTGTTTATGTTAATTTCATTTACCTTAGGTGATCCACTGAGGTAGACATAACTCAACTCTATCTCATATAATAACGGTCCAGTTGGCTTCACAGCATTGACGTTAAAACCAGATCCTTCCTCCACCGCTGCAGGTTCGGTCCGAGGCAGATCAGAGCGGAATCTGCCATGTTGAGATCTTACAACAGTGGCACTAGGGCAGCACCTTACGAGTCCCTCATGGTGGCGGATATTGGGGACGTCAATGTGAATATGTATGACCTGAAGGACACCTGCAAACGCATCAGGCACGCCTACAGAAAGATCCTGGCTACCGGCTGTATTCCTCTGACTATGGGTGAGAGCGGCTAGAGGAAAAGAAGAACGTGTAATGTTTTCACTGTCAAGCCAGTCAACAATGGCTCAGTAAATAGTTTAAAGTGATTAAAACAAGCTCTGCAAGTAGTTATTTCAATATCCTCATAAACTGTAGTTAATTTTCGTTGTTTGTGTCTATAGGTGGCGATCACACAATTGCATATCCAATCCTACAAGCGGTTGCTGAGCAGTAAGTAGGCTATGCTTCATTGTCTTACACATGATATATTTAATCAGATTACCATTACATTGCCTGGACAAGTTTGAACATGAGGTTTTCATGGGGAACACACATTTTAAAAGGCCTTTGTGTTTTAGGGCAGCAACTAACAATTATTTTCCTTGTTAATTAATCTGCTGTTTTATTTTTTTAGAATAATAATGAAGATTCATCTTTTAGTCTGTATGAAAAGAAAAATAATAGTGCAAAAAATCATGAGAACTAGGAACAAGTTGAGATCTTCAGATGTCTGACCAACAGTCCAACAAAACCCAAACATATTACATCTAAAATGATTAGCTTTGAAAGTGTTCAATTACTTTAAAAACATAGTTTTTTTTAAATGTATTTCCTGTCAAAATAACGGTATTGATCATGGCATACCAAATAGAAATCTGAACTCTTGACATTAACTACCATTTCGTACACGATGTTCTCCTGGCCTCACTCAGTCTGTAATCATTTGTCAGGCATGGCCCCGTGGGTCTGATCCACGTTGATGCTCATGCTGACACCAGTGACGTGGTCTTGGGGGAGAAGATTGGACATGGGACTCCATTCAGACGTTGTGTGGAGGAAGGGCTACTGGACTGCAATAGAGTGGTGCAGATCGGCCTGCGTGGTACAGGATACTCTCCAGATTCCTATGAATGGAGCCGGGCACAGGTACCGCTGCTAGAATACTGGAGGTCTTGCAGAAAACATAAAGCAATGCCTCATTCTGGTTGTACTGCATAGACAAAGTAATAGTAAGCAGTTCATCAGTGGCATAATGTGTCATCACTATGATGGTGAATAATACATGAAGCATCTTGTTGTCATGGTAAAAGAAACGCAAACTTGGACTAGGACTGTAGAATAATATAGGGCTGTGCCAAATGATTGTTCTGTTGCTTGTTATGTCAATTAATTATTTTAGTCAATGAATTGTAAAAAGAAAAAAAAACATCCACATCCCAGTTTCCAAGATAATGTCTTTAAATGTATTAATTTGACAAATCCAAGATATTACATTTACTAAAATATTGTTTATCAATATAGTTGTTAAAATGGTTAAATTTGCTTTCGATTACGTAATGGATGAAACGACTTAAGCGTGTAGCTTAATGTGCTGCATTAATATGATTTTTTTTTTTTTCTTCTGCATCTGTACCATATGAGCAGACTAGTATGTTGATCTAATAATTGACGTTTATTTAACACGAGATTAAAGACAGGCCTCATAAGCACATCTGGTTATGTTTAATAGACAGTATATGATCGGCAGACATTTTGACTTGACTTGTACAACCAGCTGCTGTGAAGGGGCCGTGTGTTGCAAATTGCCATAAAAATGCATATTCTGAAGGCGCTGTATGAAAAAACGATGTCCAAATAATGCTCTTAAAACCTGAATAATATCGGCATATCTCACAGGTTTTAATCAGAAAAGGCTTCATTTAGACTAAAGCCTATTTCAAAATATCTCAATGGAATATATACGTTTTACAGTGTTGGCCTACATGACCCGTATCAAATTTGTAATATTGTAATATTTGGGTATAATAGTGAAATATTATGTGGATGTCTTCTTTGTGTTCTGTGCAGGGTTTCCGTGTGGTCCAAGTGGAAGAGTGTTGGTTCAAATCGCTTGCACCTCTGATGGCTGAGGTCAGGGCTCAGATGGGCAGCGGCCCAGTTTACCTCAGTTTCGACATCGACGCTCTCGACCCGGGCTTTGCCCCTGGAACAGGCACACCCGAGATAGCAGGGCTTACTCCCATACAGGTAACCATGGAGAAACAGACTTTAATCCCTCTGAACGCTCTTTATTGGTCTGATGATGCAACTGTGTCATATTACAATTTACTCCAGTAGTTCAAAACAAGTACTGTAACTCATTTACAGATAGAAAGTTTTGTTTTTAACACAATTGAATGTTCTGTGCCTATTTATCTTCTCTGCTGTATGAATATTGATATATTGTTGTTGTCGTGGTTGGATTTAGGGAGTTGAGATTATCCGGGGCTGCCGTGGTTTAAACCTTGTTGGATGTGATCTTGTGGAGGTCTCTCCCCAGTACGACACGACGGGTACTAAATATTTCTTATCAAATTGGAGTATTTCATTAGTATGACCGTTATTTACAGTTGTTGTTTTTCTCAACAGGGAACACTGCACTGACTGGTGCCAACCTCCTTTTTGAAATGCTGTGCGTCCTCCCAAAAATTAAATACTTCTGATCAATAAAGACATCACAGAACAGGTAGTTTGTTAATAATGATTATACAGATACCAATGTCAAATGAGCAGCTGAATTAATCGTTGTAATCATTATTTTTTTTTTATTATAATCATCATGATGATGAATGCACTATTGACAACCAATTCAAACTCTTTACTGTTGGCAGACATTGTGTACACTAACTTGTATAAAGCTTCATATTCTCTTTATGTACATACAATAAATAAATAAAAAATACTCAGGACCTATAGATGACATGATTAGGCCATGTACAACTGTAAGGTTTTTAGAGTTTAGTTAGCAACACAATTATATTATATTTATTGCTCATGTTGACAAAACAAATACATACATGAATGAAGCGCACACAAAGTGTGTGTGTGTGTGTGTGTGTGTGTGTGTGTGTGTGTGTGTGTGTGTGTGTGTGTGTGTGTGGGGATAGATAGATAGTGTGTGGAGATAGATAGATAGATAGATAGATAGATAGATAGTATGTGTGTATTACCTAATTTTGAAAGGTAGAGAATGGATAAATAAGCACTAGCGACTTACTGGATTCATTTTTGAGAGATGCGTGAGGAAAAGGACATGTAGATGCCTTACGGAACGCGGCATATCATATTTTTCTTCTCAGATGTGTAATGGACACAAAGTAGTCCCTGTCCTTGAAGTAGAATGTAAACCAGTTTAGTGCTTAGTTCCAGAAACCCCAGTCCATTGTCTTTCTTAACGCATTATGACCTGACAAATATCCAGCAGGGAATGAAACGTTCTCTACTTCAACAATGTTATGGTTTTGAGTGAGTGTGCGTGCAGAGCCTCGCACCTGTGATGTTTACAACACTTTCAAATGCAATGTTTTAATCATCCTTCATGTAAGGCACTGCCTATACAATGTTTATCGGCATTAATACTAACAAGACGGACGGATATTCCACCAAGGGGAAGAGGGTTTTCTACAAACTGCATGCGGGCCTTTTTTGCTACATCGTCATGAAAAAATGTCATTTTACCGTTGATGACTTAATTAAAGTATAGATGGGGTACCATCGGCAGGTTACTGGCTACCCATCTCTCATTTCCAAGACAGGATATTCACAAACACACACACATCAACCTTTTCAACTTCCATAAAGGGCAACTTTGAATAATTCTGGATAATTTACTGAGTCTCCAGTTCCTGCACTACCTCTTTCCAGACAGGCCCAATGTGGATGAATGCAGCTGAAGTAGAAGTCATTAATCTTTATCAGGTTTGGCCTCTTGTAGCTGTCAGGCAGGACGTTGTTGATATACTGGCTAAAGTTCAACGTGTGCTTGCTGTTACCGAAGTCCCTCTGGTACTTGCATGTCGAAAGGAACGTTTAAGAAGGACTCAAAGTAAAAGTCAAATCTGGCATGTCATCAGCCTGCACGTAAACATCAGCAATTGACACGTTTGTCCTTACTGAATAGGACCCAGATGTTTGGTTAAAGAAATATCAATATGAAGACATCTTCCCACATAAAAATAAACATCACAAGACCTTGATGAACATGTCATATATTGTGTTTATCTGGATGCCTTGAAAATAAGATTAATTAAGTTAATTTGGTGTAAATCTACCCGAAGTAGCCACTCTGAATATTTTATTGGCTCCAAGAATTGAAAGTAATTAAGAATGGATTCTCAGCAAATAGCATGCTAAATAAGCAGGGTAGGTACAAACATATAGTGTCCATGATTTCACTAATGTAGCGACAGCCAAACACTTTGATGTCGTTTTTTTTTAGGACTAACGGCGAATTGTGTTGCGTTTGGGGAGTGTCAGCGGCGCAAAGTAAACTGAATCAAACGTACCCTGATTCTCTTTTCGTCCGCGTGCGCTCCTTCGTGGACCAATCACAGCAGAGGGCGATGTAAACAAGGACATGGCTCGTTCAGGCGTGCACCATAACTGCACAGACACGAGACATTCAACAACAAAAATCTACACAAACTAGATTTGTTTTTATTTTCACAAAAGAACATTGTAGGGCACCGACACGGTAAACGTTGATTATCTTCTGTTTGTGGGTTGACAATGCTCGGAGCTACACACACTCATTCAATGTGCTGCTGTGTTACACACCTGTTGCAATGGCCTCCTATACTATGGTATATTTATAAGCATTAATGTCATAGCTGTCTATAAAGTTGGTCTTTGTATACAGTCTATAGTTAGCTTACGTTAAATATATGAAATATGTTTGGCAAAGGACACCTGACCGAAATATCCCAGTGCAAATGTTTACATGTAATAACTTTGTTTAGTTATTTATGTTATGTAAGTAGCCTAAATAAAACCACCAGGTGTTCCTCTCCGCATGAAATGACATATTAGTCCACTGACACTTTAAATAATCAAATAAGCCTTTTTAGGTTTATGTCAGAATCCTATCAAAACAAGTCAGCATTTTGGCCTGCATAAGAAACTAGCATACCAAATTGTGGACAAATACTTCTAACATTTTGCCTATAAACATTGTGTCTTTTTATTCAACAACACCAGGGTAAAGAGCACATTTGGCTTGCCCCAAAAACATATTTTTTTTAAACATGAACACTGGGATTTGTTGCTCGTCAATGTGATTTTATGTAATCTCCAAAGTTGATAATACACTTTGTTTCTGTTAGGTATGCGTTTAATTCACGTTTTGGTCAAGGTCCCGTTAGTTTTATAAGCAATTTATCCATGCTTTTGTATCCATTTATTTTGCATGCACTTACAACCGACAGAAAGACTAAAGAGCTGTTGTAGAAGCAAATTGCCAGATCTGAATATTGCAGCACAAGAATACATAGTATCTTTTAATTCTGCTTTGTTTAATTTCAAATGATTTATTTCCTTTTCTGTATATTTGTACATCCAAACTTTAAAATATAGATAACAATCTTTGTGGAGCAGTGTCCTCATCATCAAGCTGGAGTAAGCACTCTACTTTATTATGGAAGTCAAGACCAAGTGTAAGCATCATTTTGTCTTCTTCAGTGTCTGAAAACACATCATAAACTCTATAGGAGCTATTCACTGAGACAAAACCAGAATGAATACAATAAAGTGAGCCATTCACAATGATAGCTGTTGCAACACCTGGAGTGTCATCATCTTGGCTTGAGCTTGGAGACCACAGATTTATAACAAAAAGCCAAACTGTTGGTAATGGACCGTTTATAAGACATTATTTAGGGAAGGTAAAACTATAAACAATATTAATTTAATGAAGGGAAGTGTAGGATTTGTTTTCTGGCTTGACACATTCAGTGTATTTAGGACTAAACGTCAGGGTATTGCTCTCTCATTGGGAACATTTGTTGAGGAATTTGTGTTTGTCTTCGGAATAAAAGAGACCAACGTTTTGAGGTGAGGCATGATTTGCTCAAACTCTCCATTTCAGCAACACAGGACAAGTAATTGTGTTTTTATTTGTACCATATGCTAAAGTTGGTCCATTGTATCCAGTGTATGTATGGATAAGTAATGTTATTATTCAGTGTAATGCCTCTTCTAACTCCAGTAGAGGGCACCTAATGCTCAAGTTTACTGTATTTAGCTTGAGAGAGTCCAAAAGTCCCGAGCTTTTAATAAAGTCTGCAACAGCACCTAAATGACCAGGATAGTTCTATAAAACAGTAATTGCCTTGCATTTATTAAGTAATACGTTGAGTGGAACTACGTTTCAGGCATGCCAGAAAGGACTTTGTGTCTTTGTGATGTGTGTCTTTAGTGCATGATAAATACACCATAGGCTCGTTTATTGCCCAATGAAAGGAAAATGACGAGGATTAGCTCTCTGCAGCGTTGATTTCAATCTATATGGTTCTCTGGCAAGTCCCCTAGGCCCTTCCCCCTTCTAAAGCACTGTAGCACCCCTTTGATTACATATCAGTTTTTGTGTGCAGGGAGGCTGCAGTAATACAGTGTATTCCTTCCACTGGCGCATAATAGAATCCGATGAGCTCTCTCTCTCTCTCTCTCTCTCTCTCTCTCTCTCTCTCTCTGACCTTCAAGTTGAGATCCAGATGAGTTGTAAGACCTAACGTACTGTAGTCACTTCCCTGGTACTGTGGACGATGTGGACGAACAGCATGTCCTAGTTCAGCACATCACAAAATAACTCTAACTCAGCTGTGTTTATTTTGGTTAATGGTAGCCCAGTCTTTCTGATGCAAGTCACAGCTATAGATAGATATGTCTTCCTAATGCCTCTTTGACCATGTGACAAACACAGGCTACGTGTCTTGGAGAGGAACCCATTTAGGCTCCCTATTTGTCCAGATACTTGACTGTATATTTGAGGAACTAATGATGTGTTCATGATAGTGAGCCTCTCTCATTATTTGCTGGGGCCCTATTTAATTGTCTTGACCATTTTGCGCTTTTTATTTTACACACACACACACACATGCGTGTAGGCTGTACATGACACACACCTTCAAGCTCCTCTGCAAATGTTCAGACCTACACCATAAGGGCAGAGATTAGCGTGACAGTACAACGATCTATATTTTCCTAATATTTATTATATGGAAATTATCCCTTGAGTGCCTACACTGCCTAACACATTGTTATTTTGTGGTTGTGTTTTAGATATACTATAATTTAAGATAATTCCGTTCTCTTGGCCAGGTATTAGTATATTTTACATTTGATTTTACATTTAAACAGAGAAACATAATACAAATATATAAATGAATAATACAATAGTTCTTCACATCATATTCAGCAACCATTGTTTCACTTTAACCTATTATTTATGGCTTTAAATTTATATTTTATCTGGTTGCACTACCTGAGGTTTATCAGTTGTGCCACCTGAAGATGTTAGCAATCACAGGAAATATGCAGATTTTATTTAAAATGCAACAAAAATGTTTTTTAAGTTAAAGCAGAAAAGAGCCATTCTACATCATGGAGCCATGCGTGCCGTGAATTTAGAAGCTCTGGCTCTGAGATCACATGGAGCACCTAAGTTGCGTGATAGAAAATGATGTCAGCAGGATGAGGGAGGATCCATCTCTTCTTTTATTTTGTGCATTTTACACATGTTTACCTTCTTTATCTCTTTGCCATTTCCGCTAGTCTCTGTTGCTCCGGGTCGCTGCTCCACACTGACAATATTCTCAATCTAAATGTTGGGAGGGTCAGGTTGACGTTCTGCTTTGACTTCAATGGGAGTTATATCAAAAGACTTCCTCAAGATTTCCTCCATAGCCCTTTTCCTTTCCCTGTGCTTACTCTGGTATTGCTTCCACGGCTGCCTCCATTTTTGCTTTTCTCTTCTGGACAGCTGGCTGATGTGGGTTTTTACCCTGTCTCTTCCTCCTCTGATAAAAAAAATATATATATCATATTCCCATTTAAAATCCTGAATGGTCTGACTGATGTGTGTTTTCACCCTGTCTCTTCCTCCTCTGATAATATATATATATATATATATATATATATTATATCATATTCCCATTTAAAATCCTGAATGGTCTGACTGCTGTTTTAACAGTAAGAACTGCAACATAAACTATGAATAAATGACTTTGGTTTCATTATAGTTTGATCAAGATGTATTACCTCTCTTTTCTTTTGGCAAGATATGCTTCTCTTGCAGCCGGATCATTATTAATGTGCTCCCTGTGTCGTGCTGATTTCACTTGACTTGACAGTGGCATCTTAAATAGTTAAAAAATATTCAATATTATCATGAAAATGGTTTGAAAGTATACAATATATTTCACTTAAAACTGTTAAACATTTGAAAAAGACATTTGTAAATACAATCAAGAGTTTTATGATAAAATAAAATGTTTCTAGTTTTACATTGGTTGTACTACATGACATGACAAGTGTACCAGCCTACCTGTAAGTTAAAAGTACCTATTTTTATCAATATTTCAGAGAGATCTACAAACCTTTTCACTCAGCCACAAAGGTCAATTGGGGTCTTCTTGATGATGCAATATCCTGTTAACTGCTCTACACTCCACTTCCAAATAAAAGTCCCATTTTTGAGGTTGTGGCACCCTGACATTTGAGAACATAAACATTTCTGAACAAAAGTTTTCAAATGATTTCAACAGCTTACAACTATTGGTATTCAAAGGTTTATTTGAAATGTTTCAACAATAAAAGCATGCCATAGTATTTTAGTTTGAATTTATTATCTTTAAAATACCTTATTTATAGTTTTCTTAGTCTGATAATTTTCTCGGATGGTTGTGCCACCTAACATTTTCAGGGTTTGAGGTGCCAAAACATAAAATAATACATATTATTTGAATGTACTGAAACATTTTTTTAAAGTAAATAATGGACTCGGACACAACAATATGCATGTCATTGACCTTTTAACAGAGTTGCAGATGTATGCATTTGCTCAACTAGTGCAGTGCCCATTCGGAGCGGGCCGATCGCTTGGCTCCAGGTATTACTGCTTGACGCCTTGTCGAGAAAGCTCATCACTTATTGACGCTAGGAAAGTGAAGAGGGTTGTACTGTGGGTGTAACCAGCATCTAAAGCCGACAGTAAGGCACCATAAAACCTCCCAAGGAAGCCCCGCCCCTGCTGCTCCACAGAGCAATGTCCGTTGTTTATTAAAATGTTATTAATATTGAACCTTTCGTTGGTCCAAATTGACCAACATCGGCAAAGCGCTCCCTTGGGTCCTGAGCAATGAACCCGCCATGTGTGATTTAGATCAAATAAATGTGTTTTTTTAGATATACAAAGGACACACACACATACAGACACACACATATTCCTTATTTACCAACTATGAAAATTTGGTTCAGGTTAGTTTTTTATTTTCTTGGAGTGTGACACATGGTCACCATCAATTTTTAAAGAGTAGATCATCAACAAAATCTTCATTTTGTACTCTCTTATGCTGAGTGATTTAAAAGAAAAAAATCCTTTGCTGATGCATATTTTAAGTTGCTGCACTGCTCTATTTACCAAAAATGGGATTTTGTTGATTTCATTTGGTACAGATTAGGGTGGCTGCAAGGTAAGATATGATCCATATAAGAGTTCAATAAAAGGAAGAGGGGGAAAAGAGTTATGTGTGTCTTCTTCCAATATATCTATGTATCACAGTCCAAGGGCGTAGACCCGCACAGAGAGCGGAAGCATTTTATATTATTTGGCTGATCTGCAGCTCATTGTCGCAGCTGTTTCGTACAGCTGCAGCTCCAGACGACAAGTCGCAAAGCGCTGCAGACACTCTGATGCAACACACATGGTGAAGACCGTGTTCTTCACCATCTCATGGCTGAGTCTTATAATGTATACAGAGTGAAAAGCACAGCAACCAAACTGGGAGTCAATCAGATTTGACTCGAGCTTGCAGACCACTCTTAAACGTATTGATATGAAGGATTGTCCCAGCTGGATAACCTTGTCTGTTGGCAGTGACATAAAGCTGTTTTATAACTCAACTTTAATATCTGTATTTGGTTGTTTGCTTCTGTAGTTTACTCAGCTCCCTACCCCAGCAGAAATCCCAGATCACCAGCTGTGTTATCACTTAAGCCTATCTGAAAGCCAGATACAAACAGACATACAACCTTTTCATTCATTATGTTGTTTTGTTTTTAATTAAGATTCTCTGGGCAATTGATACCGCCACTTTAATAGACTCTCACCTCCCAAACACCAAAAGATGGTGTCTGTGAGTCACAGGGGACTGGGCCTGGAGTCGGAGAAGAAGCTGAAGTATCCTTAACATTTCCTTGAATGGTACATTGGTTTTGGGACCTATAATAATGGGTTGAGACAGTTTTGACTAAACATGTTTGACACAACTTTTCCAGTGCCTTTCTGCTGACGAGAGACAAGGGAGGAGGCCCGAAATCAAACCACTGTGGTCAGTGAGATGCTTCGAGTATGCATTCACAGTCAAAGACTAGAAATGATCTCTCTTGTGTATTCAACAAGAATCTAGAGGGCACAGGAATAAATGTTTGCTCTGAGGCCTCCTGTTTACTTTGTGATTCATCTGAGATGAAGCGTGCTGTTTCTTTCTTTCTTCAATGTTGTATCAGAAAAGAGGCTCAAAATGAAGATATTAAATATTGTGCATGGCTTTAACTCTTCATGTCTAGTCTGAGTGTTGCCCATGCCTTCCTCATTTATCCCTCATGTTTAAGTTTCCATCCACATAGCTAATAATATTTGGATGTGACATCACTAGTTTGGATGGCAATCATGGTACAAATGCGTCCGAAACAGCTGCGATGTGAAAACCTTCAGTGCACATCATAGACTGTATATAAGTGGAAGTAGTCACCGCGGTGTCCACATTGGTTTGTGGACTAAGGTTTTGAAGCTTCTAGTTTCTTGTAATTTGTGATTGGGGCTGTACAAAATACATTTAATTCAATTGAACAGTTCAGCATTTTGGCCCTCTGTTTTTTTGGCTTTCGCCATCTTGTTATTTTTGCAACCAGAAGGGACACAAGAGGGTGGAGGTAAGTACCACCGAATACTGAATAAGACATTTCTAAGTGACCAACATTTTCCAATTACTTTCATGAACTGAAAACACATTGTGAAAGTGGTAGCAACGTGGTAGCGACCTGTCAATCACAAGGGCGCCAAGCTCTAAAGCGTACTCTGCTTTATTGTTTGTTTTACTCTGAATGGAATAATTTACTAGATGAACACTAGTGTTTTTCTCTTCTCATAAACGTCTATACGATCAGACTTCTTTTTTTGCAACCAGAGGAGTTGCCCCCTGATGGCCTTTAGAAAGAAAGCAGGTTCAAGGAACTTTTTTCAGAACCTTATTGCACATACATAGAGAATGGACTTTTCTGTGAAGCAGAAACCTTTCTCTGAAACAAAACATATCTGCATTTTCATAGGTTATGGACTTTTCAATGAGGCAGAGGGAGCAGCTGCAATTTTCTGTGGAAAAAAAACACATCAGACACAAATTGTCATTCAAAGCATAGTCATTTTATACATCTTAAAACAAGTCTGGAATGCATTTATTCAAATTAGATTGTAAAAATACAATCTCACAAGTGGTACATTCATAACATACCAACCAACTTGATAAGCCCATCCTGTTCATCTCCCTTTTAGTTTATTTTGGTGCACATATGAGAACAGGTCCTTGCCAATTCCATCCAGGGTTCAGCTTTTAATTGGCAACAGCTGTCTCTGAGTGTTACAGTGTGCTCTTTACAGCAGTGACATTAATGGACACAAACATACAGTCCTCCACAAAGCTCCTGACTTCAGTCCTGACAAGTACGTTGCCACTTATGTCTGTGTGGGACTTATATTTAGGATGTGTCTCTGATGGGACAGCAACAAAGGACAGTTCATTTAGTTTCTATTTTGACTTGATGCTTGAGTTGGTTCTTTGTATCCACTGCATGGAGAAGTCTTCGGTGTAATGCCCTTCTAACACCAGTAGAGGGCACTTAATGCTCAAGTTTACTCTGTACAGCTAATAAGTCTGCAACAGCAGTTCTATTTTTTGGTGAGCGGATTGGAACTATGTTTCAGGAATGCCCGGAAGTAATTTGAAAAATATATGTCTTGAGGGCATGAAAGGTCCACTACACGTGTAGAGCAGGTTTATTGCCCAATCGAAGAAAAAAGAAAATTCTCTGAGGATTAGCCAATTCTTCTTTAAGTATTTTTATGTCACTTTTATGTGAGTGTTTCAAGTATATGCTGCTTCATACCTGTACACAACAATTCAATGCAAAATATTGCATATCGACGGATGTATTTGGTACCCGGAGTTAACTCCGGGTACCAAATACATCCGTCTCAATATGCGAAGTAATTACTTCGCATATTGAGATTGAACATATGGTGAGCATTGATATACAGTAAATTAAACCACCCAACATTATATAAGTAGCTGTAGCCAGCTATTACATGCATATTATATATTACTGCATCAATAATAATAATCCACTATATATAATGAAGGTTAACCACCACCGAGTTCCTTTCTGCTGTGTAGTGTGGATTTACCTTGATACGTTAAAGTACATTTTCTTAATAATACTTAGTTTAACTTGAGTAATATTTCGAATGCCGACGTTTTACTTGCAACAGAGTAGCTATTATTCAAATATCCCCATCACCACTGTCATAAACTCCATATGTATTGCACATACAGACGTTATGCCGCTATGAATACCACCATAGCATTTCCCTCAGGAGCCCACACACGTGAGGAGTGTGTACGGTCATGTGAAGAACTAGCGTGGCGTCTCCCCACACTGGGATTAGCTATCTTCTCTTTCAGCACTCCCCGAATTCCATTCCGCCTCTTACTTTTTCGGCAGCTCTCTCTCTCTCTCTCTCTCTCTCTCTCTCTCTCTCTCTCTCTCTCTCCCTCTCTCTCCCTCTCTCTTTTTTCCAGCATAGGACTTTTGCAAGACTGCATTTAGCCGCACTACAAGTCCCAAGTTTCGGAGTGCAATTTTGGAGCTTCTCCGCGCCGATATTTTACGTCTCCTCCACTAGGAAAAAACAACAACAACAACAACAAAAACAACTAGCGCGATAAAGGGTCGCTTTTACCTGTTGATGAAGTCCCACCGGGTGTGGGGCGCAGAGGAGCAGTCGGGTTTCTTCACACAGAAGGTGCAGGCAACACACCGCTCCATTGGCCAGGAGGAGTGAGGGACTACGGGCTTTTCCTTTTCCTCCAGCATTTGCAGCCTGTGCTGGGTTGGTGGAAAAATGGGCACTCCGACCACTTCGATCTGTGGACTTATCCTGTGTTTGATACTCACATGCCAGCTGGTTACTGTAAGTGCAGCACACACTTTCTTCCTCTTTACTTTTCACCTTTCAACTCTGTGGATTTTACGTTTCATTCATCCACACGATTGACTTATAACACGATTGGTTCTCCCCAGAGGTCAAGTCAAAGGTACACATCTGTGCTTTTATGTCCTATTAAAGGCAACAACAAAATGAGTCTCAGGCATGTGTTGATGTTACTATTTATGTTCAGTAAATAGTGTGGTCTGCTCATACGCATGTGGTCTGTAGAACAGATTCCGGTCCACACCACACAGTCATATCAGCATGTACAGTAAAGGGGCTTTTCAAAGTAATGTGACAAACTAGAAGCTGCGGCTAAGTTTGTCCATAGAAACAAGCTATTCATAGTCCCCCCCTCGACTCCCAAACCTTCTCAAACTTAGTCAGGCTACACTTTGCACTGCTTCCACTGCATGTTTAATATCACATATGGAGTTGGCTTTATATTGTGACATTGTGAACCAAACATATATGAACACGTTCATTGGTAGTCTTGTTAGTCCTTATTATCCACTTACTTAGTTGTCGGCATTATTTTTTTTCCTTCAGAAAATTATTTGGTGTTCATTCACAAATAAAAGGACTTTGTGAAAACCTATTAAAAAAAAACATGAATCCATATCTCAGGGTTCATTCTCCTCCATCCAAGAGCTACTACATTTGGGAGAATGCACCATATTGGGAATTCCCCACTTAGTTACAAAGGTTTTATTCATCCAGCTTTCACTATTATGCAGTAGCCTGTACACCAGACTGCATCTAATTATCTTTAAACATATGCAGACGTTTTTTTTGCGGCCAATATTATTTCTTCAATTTGATACATTACTCAGACCAGTAGCCCAAAACCCAAATATATTTCATTTACAATGTTATGCAACAGAGAAAAGCAGAACATCCTCACTTTTGAGAGCCTGGAAACAGAATGTTCTGCATTTTTGCTTGATAAATGACTTTAACGATGAATCCGTTATCAATATGTCAGTCTGAAATAAGATGTTTTGCTCTGCTATATCTGTGGTATGAATCATATAGAGGAGGACTATTGCTTTGCTGCTGAGAATAGACACCCCCCCCCACCCTCGATAAATCCTGTCTGGTCTCTCACATTTATGCCCTCCAATAAACAGAGCTGTCATGGTTGAGATATCTGTGACTTCTCTGTGTTGATTTGATATGAAGGAAAGCCTGTTTGAATGATGGGACATAGTTGCGGTGGCCAGCAGACTTTCACCTGCTGGATATAGAGTGCATGAGCAGTAATATCCAAGGCGTTTGGAAAGCTAAAGTGTCGACGACTTCAAGGTATATTTAACACCCGATGTGACATGCTATCGAGCGCCGAGCCTTTCCCGTGAATGGACATGATCTATCACTCTGTGAGCTGACACAACGTGACACAGAAGGTGCATTACCTGCATTCTCAAAGGCAACACACGTTCTGTATCTTTTAATTCCATCGATCCACAGAAGCTATGCAGTCCCCCAGAGGGCCATCATCATCCGTTGTGTCCTGACACTGGAAGGTAATAGGAGATGGCCTGTACGCTGTTACCGCAGCCTTGATTGACTACTAGGTCAACAATACCATCGTAATTTAATTATCTGGAACCACAAGCATCTGTTTCTTGCATTATGACATTGAACTACAGCAGGCGGACTACCTCTTGATTCAATTAGGCACACACACTGGTGTTACTACGGGCCCTCCTTTCTCCTCACTGGAATGTCAGGGTCATGCGCATCAAGTCAGACAATCAAAGTCAATAAAAACTCTGTGTGGGTACGAGTTCACAAATGAGTGCCCGTATCCTGCTGTGCGCCACCAGCAGTGCTGGTGTGAGGAATTATCTGAGTCAAGTATTTTTCCAGCTTAAAATTCTATTAAAAAGAAACCTGCAAAAACCGCAAATCTGTTTTCACTCATATAGGAGTTCTACAAATGGCAATGGATTTATAAGGCCAGTGGTCTTTGCCTCTGGTCTTACTTAATCATGTAAAACAAGTTTCACTTTGTTTTCTGATGTATGACATCAGCCCAACTGTGAGCACCGCTGCTGACAATTTTGGCTCCAAAGATCTCTCCCAGTATAGACTGTCACAAGTGTCCCTTGACTTCATTGGGGGTTGGACCGGGGTTGGGGGAAGGGCGGCCTGGATTCCTATGACTATAAAGTCTGAAGTGCGTGTGCCGTTGGCGTAAATTGTTATCTTTTGCTCCTGTGTGTAACTCAACCCCTTCATTCGCTGCTAAATGTGATGCAGGTGCCGTCTGAACCGGTGACTTATTTAGTCTATGCTGGGTAGCGTATCGACCAGGCGAGCTGGTGGGTCTTTCTTTGTGGAGCCTTTTTGTTTCAGACCCTGCTACCTGGTGCTTAATTCCCATACAGAGTCAATGAAGACTCTATGGAGTTGCAAAGCTCAGCAGTGCAAACACCAACTCCACTCCATAGTTTAACCAGTAGGGAAGGTCGGTCCCCTCCAGACCCATTCACATAATTGCTTGAAGACTGGGTTCAGTAAACATTGCATTGTTGAATTATAGCCCCAGGGGAGAGGCCATCTTGGCTGATGGGACAGTGCTGCACTGAAGTGGCTCGCCCCCTCCTCAAGCACATTGGCACATATGGAGTGCAGGCCAGCAGGCTGTCATGTGTTGATTCTGCAGTGAGGTGTGACTTGGGCCGGTAGAGAGGTCAGAGAGGTTCGGACTCTGAACCTGACTTTTTCCTCAGTTCAGCGGGGGTTCCTCAAGATTGTTTCACAGCCATGATTGACTTCCACTGCACAGCAAGTTTTCACTTTCAATTTGTGTACGCAGTTGCACAAGTCACATTGGTCGCCATTTGACTTTGAACCTTTTGCAATTTGAACTCCTTTGTGTGATGAAGTCAATACGATGGGTTTGCTACGCTTCAAGATCAGCATTTGTTCAGCATTTGGTTTGTCTAACAGTTTTCTTTGTTCTTTCTGAGTATAGTCTTCTACTGTTACATTAGCTTTATTGGATACAGACGCTGGAAATATTCCTTTTTAGTGTGTAGTTCTTAGCCCCCCTGTAGTGAAGTGGTTGGTAGATGCAGCCTGTAGCTCGTAAAGGTAGAGGAGCACACCTTCCTGTGCCCGACTTAAAGGAATGCAGCCGAGGGTTACTAACTAGACGGGGTCACGGAGTGTGCAGAACATATAAATAAAATAGGGATAGAACTAACATTCCCATTCAAATCAATGTAGCTGAATTGTCAAGAGTGGCATCCATTTGTATGTGTTGCGTTGTAATTGCAGTTGTTGTAGCAGGCTTACTTTTCTATAAACTAAACCGAGGTGAGGTTTTGCAGTAACGACTCAAATGAACCCGGAGTAGTGTTATGAAGTCCATTTGCTTCCACCGAAAATCAAACGCACCATTTGCAGAATGACAACAAAAAAAACGTTTTCCCTTCTGGGGTCAAACACCTGACAACAACAGTGATCTCAGTACCTACAGACCTGAACCCAGGATATTAGCACAGCGCCAACCAATGTATACACAGAATGTAACAATTATGTTTCTGGATACTTCCAACACCATATTTGGCTCTTACAACAATCAGTGCAGGCATTGATCAGAACCATATTTTTCTTTTACCTCAGAGATCTGTGTGATACGTGCTGTGATGCAAATTAGGAATTAAGAAGGCAGAGATGCATCAAGGCCGAAAGGATCAAATGTATTTACCCCACCCTCGCCTTGGACACACCCTCACACACCCTCACACACATGAACTACTGTCTCCTCACAATACGCAGCGCTCTGTGGCTGCAGCAGCGTGGCACTTTCATGACCGTTCATGATCGGACAGAAGAGCCGACTCCAAACACAGCTGCACCTCAGCTGGTACAGCAGCAACGCTGTGCATGTGCTGACATGAGCGCACATACTCTTGAGTACCGCTTGTTGTAACTAGAGTCTCACTCTTTCCAATCACACCTCTTCGCACATTTATGTTTTCTCTCCGAAGCATACGTTTCTGGATCATATGTTTCTACATCCATCATCAGCTGCAGAGATAAAAACGATGTATCATTCGGGATAGTGATCTGCTAGATTTACTACCCTGATGTGTCAAAAATACCTTTTTAAAAAATGAAGTAGAATATGCTGAAAGTATAAATCGCTCTCCACTCCTGTGTTTTGGAGCCACAGGTGCAATAAACCCAACAGAGGTCACGTTGAGGTCACAGGATGTCTTGAGGGCACGCAGCACAGGCCACGCCACACGCAATAAAACAACAGCTAATGGTCAGAAACTATTTGTGGTATAGCACATCACAGTGGCACAGTTTTCTTTCTCCCTATACTTGTTCAGTCTGCTTGCATGAAGATTATTAGGATTTTAATAATATGCTGAGAATTAAAAACAAATATATATTTGTTCAGTTTGGGAAATGGTTGGAATTCACTATTTGTTATTTGTTTGTTTGGCTACATCTTTGCACTATTGTTTTGTTTGCTTTGTTAGTTAATTTAATTGAATATGATTCTATTCAATTTTTTTTATATATTGTGCATTTTTTATATTTGATTGCTTACCTGCATGTATAAATGCTGCTGTAGCGAAACAATTCTATCTATCCATCTATCTATCTATCTATCTATCTATCTATCTATCTATCTATCTATCTATCTATCTATCTATCTATCTATCTAATTGATAAGAAGAACAAAAGACTGTAATAGATTGTTACAGACTCTTGACTTGTTTCCCCATCTGAAACTGCCTTCTTAAATCTCTTCACATTGTCTCACCAGGTTTTATCCCAGGCTGAACTCAGGCTAGCACTTATTGGAGTTTCATTGAAATGCTAAGTTAACTGTATTGCACCTTCCCTTTGAAGGTACTCTATAGTTGTCAGTGCCCTTTTGGATCTGCCATTGTCTTTGCTAGCGGCATTGATGTGAAGTCACTTGGGCATTATCCTTTTTCCTCAAGGGAGCTGCTGCATTGTCTTGTATGGTTCCTCCCAGCGTATACAGCTCCTCTGATGGGGGTTGGTGGCCTTTTCACCAAAGACATTTTTTTGTGCTGTGAACAGAGTGGTTTTTTTTCCAGGGTACTTAAGTTTGCTGAAGGAATGCTATCATTCTTTTTTCTTCTTCTCCATTGTCTCTTAAAACCAGGTATGACCCCGACATCCTGTGAAGTGTTTATAAAAAATCCCCCTCTGGTGTCTTATCAGAGCTGATGATGTCTCGCTCCCTGAGACTAGCACCCCCGCCTCCACTTCCTATTACTGTACGACAAGTCTCGACCTGCGAAACCAGAAAGGCTGATATCTTTCCAAGACTTTATTGTAACCTGAAAAAGATTCACCCAAGTCGTTGTTAAACTGTTAATGCTCACAAAGGGAGTTCGGCAAGTAGAACTGTGCAGACTTCAAGGTGTATTGGCTCAGTGAAAAGTAAATGCTGACACCTGCTTTTCTTCTCTTCTCACTTTTGTTAAATTCAGGAGCTTGTTAGTATAGGCAGCCATACATGTCCGAGGCTCTTCAGGAACCTAATTAGCAAATGATTTACCAAAAGTATGAATTTGTATCTTTTGAACACCAGAGCGGATAATAGCTGAATAACTGAATGGCTTTTTGCCTGAGTCTTGCAGCTTTAGCCTCAGTCGTTTAGCATAGTATCACGTTTGTAGCAACCAAGTGCATATCCAAGCATCTTTTTTTGTTTTTTTACACAATTCTCGTTTTAAAGCGGGAAACATTACAAAGTCCTCGTGACTGTGACAGACATAGCAACACATAAATTGTCTTGAAAAGGCATTCGAAGCAACTGTTCAAATTCTAATTGATGGAAGAGTCCCGCTGCCGTGCACTCAGTTCCCTCGCTGTCTGCAGAGAGCTGCACCAGTCTGGTCTGTGTTATCATGTCAGTGAGACATAACAACTCTTTTTCTTTGCTATACACACATCCACACACTTCGTGTTCCCATAGGAACATGTCGTTTTCATTACTCCTTCTGCTCACAGTTGTTTTTACAATCGGTGAATCCTTGCACTTTGCAAATAAGCAGTAAATCACTTTTTATATCGTAGTTGCTGTAAATAACTAATTTCTAGTTTCAGTTTGGACAAGTGATTTTCTCCATGATGAGATATCTGTCGAGCTGAAAAGCAAAATGGGTTTGTGGTTAAGAGGTTGTCGGTAGTCCATTGTTTTGGTGCAGTGGCTTGTGATGGTCTAAAACATTTGTCTCTTGCTGAGTCACCATCCTGTTGGGGAAATGAAACCTGGAATAATCTGCAGGACAAGAGGACCCCACTTCCCCTTAAGCAAAGTTTATTCAGGCTTTCCTGTGCGCATGTCAGATCTGCAGCTCTATCTATATATGCTGAAAGAAACAACCCGCTGTATTTGTTGTTGTTCCAACCCCGATTTCCCCCCCTACTTAAATCTTCTTCCTCTGAAGTATGTTTATATTTACAAATCCCCATAATCTGTTGTAATTCTCATTTTTCTGCATTCATATCTCAACAAGCAAGTTTTATTTAAACATCTCCCCTGCGTCTCCAGTCTTTTTTTACATGCGGTAAAGATAAAAAATGTGTCCCAGGTTTTTTTCTTCTTATACACAGCGAGATCTACTTCATTTGGAGGGCCTGTCAGCTGGTGTGTGGTACTAAAACTGTACACAAGTTTTGTATAATTTGGCAAGTAACAAACTGGAACTAAGGATTAATGAATTCCTGTGGACCTAATTACGCAAAAGTACAAGCCCTTGTTGTTTTTATTTTCTCTCTCAGCGAGGATGTGAAATTAGAATTTTCTTCATAGTGTGTTTTAGCTGAGCAAAGCTTCTTGGTTGGAAATATTTTCCATTCAGGTTTACCGCTTTTTGAAGATGCATGTTCCATGAGCCAAACTGTGTTGTAATGGAAAGCCTTTGATACACACACACACACACACACACACACACACACACACACACACACACACACACACACACACACACACACACACACACACACACACACACACACACACACACACTCATTCACCGACTATGTTTTTTATGAAAAGTAAAATTATTGCTTAACAAATCCTAAATGCACATATTTGTTTGTATCAGAAGTGATGTGATAATGCATCCTGATTGTTTATTTTAATAAATCTAAATATGACTTGTTTGATTGTTTTGATAAGCCCCGCCCCCTTTGTTGACTGTCAAGCAGTCCATTCAATAGTGCTGCATGGGGATGACGTATTTCCAGCCTTGGCAGTTTTTCCAGTCGATTTTTTGGATTATTGCAGACAATAAGCTCTGTGGCAAACAAACGTTTATGATACTTACACGTGTATTCCAGCAAGATGATCGTCACAAATGAACACCACTTTTAGGATCTTTGAAGCGTGAACTCAATCGACAGAAGAAACAAGATAACATTAGGCTAGTGCAAACGACACGGTGGGATGACCGAGTATAGACGACCAAGCTGTCAAGACTGGGTCTGTTTTATGGTCTTCAAGACCAGGAGATGCTTGTTATTTGTGAACCAGAGAGGTGTAACAGCAATATACAGTACAAGACAGTTATTTGTGAGACGTAGGAATGAAAGCCATTAATAAGAAGCAAATTCCGCCCGGTCGGTGGTAGAGCGTTTCACTAGATTAAAATCAGAGCTTCTTGTGTGCTGCTGGAAACCATCACCATTGAGCCTTCTGGTCATTTTGAAATAGAATTCTCTAGAAGCCGTTCCAGATAACCATCAAGGAGAAGCCGAGAGAAGGATTTCAGATCCTATCTTTATTCATGTTGAGCATTGCCAACTAAATACAAAGAAATACAGAGATTCCTTAACCACCCCGCTGACTAAAGTAGCTTAGCATCCATCATGTGCCCGGAGGCTTGACAGTATACAAGTCTACTCAGTACCTGGCAGGCCGAGTGAAGCTGAAGGTTGACCTTGTAGCACAGTTGGTAAGGCAATGGGAATTTCTGTGGTTTTAGACTAAAGTGGCCGTATATAATTTTCTCTCCACCAAACCATCTGTTGATCCAGTGGAATGAGGAGCCACATAAATACTTATCTTAAAGGCTTGTATATATGCCTCTGAAAGTTTCATTTTGATTAGAGATGGCATAGATGGAGACGCCAACGGATGGTGAGATCTGTTGGGTAACACCAAAACAATAAAAACAACCCTAAGTTCATCACTGTGCATGTGTTATTTGTCTGACGTAGCAATATTTAACTTCTGTGGAAGCATTAGTCAGCCAGTGTTCTCAGTTGAGGTGCACCGTTTACAGTAAGTACAGTGGCTTAACAACACCACATCACTCAAGAGAGTTCTGGGAATAGCAGCTGTTTAATTTATCAGATTTTATTAAAAAAACTACACATCAATGCACAGTTGTTAAATGTTGACACTCATAACTACACTTCAAATATCTTTTCTTGATCTAATTTAATAACCATGTGATGTACATATATTTGATTTGCTAATCTCAATTACAGATCTCGGTTGCCCTTAATGTTTTTCCGTCATCATCAGAGACAGTGAAGGCCTCACTTTTCTGTTTCTTCATGCAGGCAGGACCTCCAGTCAGGCTTTTATTGCTTTAAAAGGGGTAATTAAATGGTTCTTCCTCTGAACTGAGAGCCTGTGTGATTTATGTGGACTATGAGCACATAGAGGAGGCTCTTTCAGCTGTGCCAGCACGAAGAGGCCCTGTCTTCTCTACCGGGCTCCACCTGCTGAGGGGTGTAGATGGGGGCACACACACATACAAATCTGGCACTAGACTGCAGTCAGATTCTCTGAGTCAGATCTTGCCTGTGGGCACATGGTTCACCTCTGTCTGTTTTTTCACTGGGGTTCGTCTGGTGCAGGAATAATGCAAAACAAGATTTTAGGGAGATAATAGAAGAATGAGTGCAAAGATATTTTTTCATGCCCATTTGCTTTTTAGAATGGGCCAACCAGACAGGCAGAGATTAGGGTCTGATCAGCCCTGGGTGCTTTGTCTGTGAGGGCAAGTCAGCACTATTGCTGCAGCCCAGAGGTGGAGCTTGTCCTTATCATGTCATAAACCCATAATGTAGGCCTCATCTACATACACGTATAAATATACCTATTGTAAATGTCCTGCTGAAGACCTGCTCTTTCTCTTTTTAGGTCAAAGGTAATCCATAAAAATCCATAAAAAAAGTTTTTAAAAAGTATCCGTTGCACTGTCTTTTGAATGTCACCCCTGCATCTTCGGTGCTTATGCTCAATGTAAAAGTGTATGGAAGTGGGCGTGACTTCAAAATGTAATGCATGGATCCGTAGAAACTGAATTTTCCACTGAATGGTTGAATGGGAAGCGACAATAAAACATAACAAACATGTATTGTACTCTAAGGCATCAATAGCATGTGTTGTCAATCATGGCTCATCCTGCTCCCATACAGCCCTCTGGGCGGGAATACCTGGACTTATGTTGAGGAATGAGTGTTGGCTGACATGAATACCATAAGATTTACTTGAAAGTATACAAAGAAATTATAGTACATTTGATTGCTAACAGCTGTATTCATGTGAAAAAAAAAAAAAAGCTGTTGTATTTGTGTGTATTGTCTAAGACAGCAACATTTTACTGTGAAGAACTGTCTGCAGAGTGAGTGATGTGACCTCACTGGTGAAAGCCGAGTCTTAAACTATCCCTTTCTGCACTTTTTTCCCCTTGGAAGGTCATGAACTGGCTTGTGCTGGCTTGCCCATTAGCACCGTGATGAGTCACACCTATGGAGGAGACTGCAGTTAGTTTCACTGCTGTCTCTCATATACCTGACTGGGTTGCTCTGCTGATTAGCCACCGGAGCTCGTCGCATTTTCACACGGACACACGGGGCCCCTTGCCTATAATTACCTCTTATTATAGTAGGAAATGGATCCCTCACATCTGCTTCCAATGAATGGCCAGGATAGACCTCCTGCTTTCTTGTATTATTGCATAAACTCTTGGCAAACAGATGTCTTTGTAGGTGTGAGTACACCTACAAATTAAGGCCTGTTGTTGAAATATGAGGACAGGTGAAATTTGTCTGTCAACTGTTGAGAGGAAGATCCTCCCAGACTTTGTTTATGCTTGTCAGATGTCATGCCCCTGGGTTGACTTTAATGTAGAGTGTTATTAAAGGGAATTATCTAGTCAAGTTTTGTTTCCCCTGCAGCTTCTATGTAAATGCTAAAATAAATGATGGTCCTGATTGCAACTACAGCCCATTTTTAATAAAATCATCCCGTGTATAGTTAGCAAGATGGTTTGCAATGTAGACGTGAACTTGACGCAGAGAAATGCCATGTATTTACTTTTTTACTGAGATTTGAGTTTGACTTTTGGCATTACGTGTTCTTAATTTCACGTAAAGTTACATATCCTTTTGTTTTATTCCATAGTAATATTCAGAGATGTATCATATTTGCTGACATGCTGTAAACTCACAATCATTCATTGTGATCCAGTCTGTTTTTGTCTTGTTTACATTGCAGTGAAGGCTTTGCATGTTGGTATTGTTGGGCTCTGGACATGCAGGAAGTTTATTCTTGGGACTATCTTGTCGAGGAAGGGTATGTGGAGTAAAGGAAGTGTTTGATTTAGCTCAGAGACTTTATCTGGCTCTCAAAGCGTAAGATCCGGCAGGCGTGGTCCTGTCTGGGGGAATTCCTTCCACAGACCTCATCAAGGCTGCTTTCAGGCATACTGAAATGCTCTTTCATCACACATATCACCCAGATATGCATACGACTATAAGCTTGATATAATGTTGATATTTATTCACTCATTTTATGGATCTTGTTTCGGCGGGGATCGTTTAATTTGGTATCAATCTGTGAATCATTACAGCTGAAAAAAAGTCACAGCCTGCTATTCAGTTTGTGATCCCCTGCAGGGAAATAGTCTAGACAGGAAGATTCACAGACTAGGTGACTACACTGTAGGTCGTTTTGCTGATACATTCGGTAACTTAAAAACAAAATGACATCGGTTTTATGCATGACTCATAGTGAGGGTTTTATCTTAAGTTAAACAGGATAAGTAGTGTTGAAATAGGAAAAGACATTAAAAGCAATGGCAGTGTACCACATTTACTCTTTCAGCATGTGTTTGATGGGAAAATATGGATAAAGGTGTAAATGTATTAATAATAAAATGTTGAAGCATGTTTGACTGTGTATGTTAAGACACTGTCAGGCCTGCAATACTATAATTGATGCAGAAAAGTTGGAGTCTTCTCAAGAGGCTCTTGTTGAGCCCCTTGTTGACCTTGGACAAGTAATGACAGGACTTAGGTTTATCTTCCATCCAACAGCTTTTCCTCTGGCCCTTGTTCATAACCATATCTTCATCCTGCACTCTCAGTTTGCTTATCCAAAGTCTGCTCTGAGACTGACTTAGGTTTTGGCTGGCTTATATTTCCATATTTGTGTCTAAAGTTGGAGGCATTGCAGCAGTATAAGGAACTTTTTGTGCAAGTGTTCAACTGTTATAACAACAGCTGCCAAAACGTCTTTAAAAGTTTTAGCCAAGTGGTTTTTCTCATGAGTGCTTCCTGTTGTCAAGGGAGTGACCTACTGCTTCTGTCTGATATAGAAACATGAGCCTACAGGAGTAGAACAGGTAAACTAATCCTATTTATAGGGTTAGGGGTTTTCTGGCCTACTAAAACCAATGCGCTTTACACCTGGAGAAAGCCAACCTTCACATCACTGGGATTCCCCAGAGCCTTCTCCTTGACCCAGCCTCCACAACATAATCCGGTTCTTTGCAAGTGTCCTGCTCCTTGATCCTTTGTCAGGGGGTGACAGAGGGAGTTTGAACCAAGGGTTTAAAATTGTGCATGGAGAAAGTGAGAGCCAATCAGAATGGAGGCATTTTATGCCGGCAAAGTGTGCACCTGATCCCCTCTCACATGCCGAACCTAATAATTGGCTTTAGGAATGTTCACATTTATCTGCTGTAGGGTATCGTTAAAGAAGTAAAGCTCACTGGCTTTTGGGAGGGTGGTTAAGATTTGCCTTGATCCTTGGGTTTGAGGAAATAAATGACTTCCTTCACCAAACATAGAAGACAACATGCAGGAAAGTCCCTTGTTAGGGTGAAGCTTCAGGTCACAGCTCTGCTAGCCAGAGTGTGGCCAGATTTGCTTCTAAACATGTCTATTTTTGGTCATAAAAAATTGGACGCTGTCGAAACAAAATTGTTTAATCGCTCTATGCTGGAAGACGACGATGAAGCAAAGTGAAATGAAGTATAAACAGAAGACTGTGTTCTGTGTGTAATGACGTCTAACTGAGGTGCACACTCTTACTGTCAGGAGCGTACCAATTTGAGGAGTCTTGAGTCGAGTGTTGTGCAGATGTGGGTGTGCCGGTATGCCGAGCAACAGTTGGCTGTGCCTGCCACCACTCTGAGCGTTTTCTGAAACATGGCTTTCTTCAGTGTTTATTGCTTCTTGTCCAGGCCTAACCTCAAACGGGGAGTTGAGGGGGTTGCCAACCACAGCAGCAGACGGCCTACTGTACAGAACCTCTCTGACGATATATCTGGAAAAAAATGCATGTGTGGAGTTTTACATTGAGGAGAGACTTGCACAAAAGCATCTTTGACTGCTACTGTAATAGCTAGAAGTTCCTGGGAATTTGCAGGCACTAGTAGAAATCCCTGGACGTCTTTTAAATACTGTTTTATTTTACGGTAATAAGTTACAAATTGAAATGGTAAGGCATTAGTAAACAACTTTTGTGAAACGGCCCAGACGTCTCCTTACCGGACCTCACCCCTGTTCTGTCCTGCACCCACTCTGGCTACAGGGCCTCTAACGGAGGGTGTAATAACACCTGAGGTATTTTTATCTCCCCCTGGAATTCCACCTCTGTTCTCTTCAGAGATCTCCTGGCTAAATGCAAGGGAGCTCAGTCGGTGCAAGTTGCCTGCCTCACTCCATTTTATTAATTCTTTTGGACCTTTTGCCACATTAAATCATAGTTGGACTCGGTGCACACTACGGGTCAAAAACCTGCAGCACGCTGTCGGGGGCTGCTGCCGTCAGTGACCAGAGAGATTAACGACACCGCTCTGTCTGCGCTCGGCGTCTCCTCTCCTCATTCCTCTGTGTCTGCCAGTTTAAATGTATCCCTCTCCTCATAAACGCCATCATTTTGAAGCTGATGTCTCCACGCATTAGGATGCGGCCTCTGGAGGCCCCCCATGGGTTGCATCGGAGAATGCTCCGACACAAGCAAGGGCTCGCCTCAATGACATGAGTCCGGTGTGTCCTCTCGGCTGAGATGCTGCAACACACGTCTTTCAGTTTAATAAAAGGCAATAACTATTAAGGATTCTGTTATTCAAACACAATATTCATAGTTTTTGAGTGTTTTATGCATTGAATACAAAGGGCTTGAAAAAAAAAAAAGAATATCTAAATCCTATAACCCAAATCTGTCTCTTTGAATATTGGCATCAAGCCCTAAAATACATACATGTCTCTATTTGTTGCTGTGGAGTTGTCTTTATTTGTCAGAACATGTTGGCTGTAAAGTGATATGGACATTTAACAAAAGAATCATTTACTTGACTCTTTGATCTAACAGATCAGGTTCACTATTAGTGACTTTACGAATAATCAGAGAGAAGGAGCTCCCTCCAAAGCCTTATTAGAACAAAACATTGAAACTACAGCAGCAGTCGATGCTGTTTTTGCCTGAAGACAAAAATTAGTTCATCTTTTTCTTACTATAGTAACAGATGACCAACCATTGTGAATGGCTCTGTGTAGCATCACTGTTTCAAACATACATGTAGCCCATGATGGTCACATGTATGTTTTTTTATCTAAGATTTGATGTTGAGGTTTAGAGAATCCTTTTCATATTTGTCTGTGTGGGCTGTGATGAAAGCCGACCTTTTCTTCTTTCTCCTATTTTGTGCTGTTCTGCAAGTGAGGTCATTTCTCTGTTCTCTTGTCTACTCCCACTTTCGTCTTTCCCATGGTGCATGGTGGCAAAACCAGCTATCAGGACATTTCCAATGGGGAGGAGGGGATTCTTGAAAAATGAGGATAACCTCAGAATACCTTCTCTGCTTCCTCCCTTTGATGGTTTTGTCAACATCAGACTGCAGTGTCTTGTTTGCTCTGCAAAGCAGAACATCTGGAGAGGAGCACAGACATCTGTTCTGCTACGGCCCGATTATGTTTAGATTAATGGCATAAACAGCTGAGAAAGAATATTTTTGTTCTCACAGTCCATCACTTCTGTGGCCTTTTTTTTTTGTCTTGGCAGAGCTAACAAAGAGTATTATTGAGAATAATAAAGTGTTGTGGGAAAAAAAAGAAAAAAAGACTTTGATATGCAGGTGGTGCCCAACAAAGAGTTTTGTTCAGTTAACAGCAGGTTTTGTGGTGATGTTATAAGCTCAAAGTGCGTCTTGGGTTACCAAACAAAGACTGTTCAAAACTCATGGTTTGAGATGCTCAATATGTTGGAGCTGCTTTGCGTTCCCAAAGCTTCACCATGGTACCCTGCCAAATCCCAGTTAATTATGAGATCGCCATCCCAAATAGCATGACCTTGGGAACCGGGGGAAAATGGCTTTACCAACATGAAATCATTCCCTCCGGACAGGACGCCTGGAGGGTATTCTCTCCCTGGATACATTGCTGTTCTCACAAAGTCAACTCGTCATGAGCAATCTATTATTGTAAAAATGCTAATTATTCATTTCTGCACCTCAGTGGAAAGCTTTTCATTTGTTGGTACTCCAAGGATCCAATTTGTTCCAGAAACGCTTGCATAAGCTGCGTACTTAGAAAGATTTTGTCTGCTTATCCTCATTTTCCCACACAGTGTAACCATGAACTAATCGAGTATGATACACAGTGTGTGTTGGGGTTGGGGGGGTTGACAGACTGAGCTAGCTCTGGCTTGTGATTATTTGGGACATTGTGTGTGTGGCGAAGTCAACAGGTGGTGTCAGATTAGTTGGTCCTGAGGCGAGAATGAGCAAGAGCGAAAGAGGGGAAGCTAAATCTAACACTGCCGAAGCCGGTAATGTAGGGAAACCAGAGCTTAATCAAAGAGCCATCACACAGTGGCGGCTGTCATTGTGTTTAAAAAAGAAAAAAAGAGATTGGTACATTGCATTTCAGACACACATTATATTTCAGCCACGCTGCTTTAGCATGTGTTGGTCCACCTCTTCTTTCCAGAATAACACATCTCAATAACTGTGAGACGGATTCCGAATAACTTTGGTGATTCTCACACTTTACATCGAGAACTTTACATCTGTAGCAAGTGACAACCTCACAGTGTCACTCTGATTTAGTCTTGCTACAATGTGGTTAAATGTAATTGTATTTTAGATCATATTCATTTAAAATATACTGTAGTTAGTGCAGAACAGTTCTGGACAAACGTTCTGATACTTGTGTGATATGTTTTAACATGAAGTAAAGTCATTGCATATACAAATACGTTTTCGCCTTTATTTAGTATATTTGGAAAACATTTTAGTACAATTGAGAATGAAGGGTTGTTCTTCATTGTTGCGAGCTCTGTACTGTAACTACTTTACTGCATCATTGGAGCCCTGAAATAAAAAAAAGAGACCAGCTCAATTTTGATTAGTATTGCGTCACGACTCGTAGCGTGTTGCTGTGTCGCTCACAGTGCGAATACAGCAGAAGCCACGCTCTCTGTACTCCAACCGACTCCAACACAACAAACTCTGACAGCACTGGCACTCCTCTCTCCGACTCTCACTCACGTTTCTACCGTTGTCTTCTGGCGACAAGTCACGTGACGACACAATACCAAACAGAAAAAAACATTTCATCTCTTCTTAGGGTCCTTTTCCACAATGTGTTCAGACATTTATAATAACAATCCGTGCCTGTCAGTGGCAAAAACAAGCACTTTTAGTGGATGTGCATTGGCGGTGAGGAGTTACCCTGTGTTTACTTTTTAGCAGGTTTAGCGGCTGCCGTCTGCAGCTCTCTCGCTCAATAGTGACCCACTTTCAGAAATTGTTGTCCCCCCATTTGTCACTAAGACACAAAAACACAGGACAATGGAGTCCAGGTTAAAAACTACAGAAGTCCCCCTTTAACGGCAGTGCACCTCACAGATCCCTGATCCCTCTGAGTTCTCCAGTGGGAAGACAAGCAGGCATCTTAAGTGACACAGGAGCTCTTTCAAAGGGTCCCTTTCTGTTATAAATAAACAGGCCTCGGCTGCTCTTCCCCTCCGAGCTGCCACCAGTCTCAGCACCTCGCCTGGCAGCTGTCGTCTGGGGGAACTGGAGCTGGCCCCTCGGTCCCCTCCTCCCGGGGACACTACCGGAAACACACTGGCTATTTATAGACCGACGAATTACTCTCATAGTGTTTATGTTCGATGTGACAGTTCAGGTGAGACAGGATTTGATCTTATTTGGTCAGCTTTTTTTCATTCTTTTCATTCTATTCTATTTTATCCTTGCTGTATGTTGATAATTTTAGCTCTGCCTTCGTTTACCAATAAACAGTATAAACATTAATTGGGATATTTTTCTCACAGTAAGTGTACCAGTAGTTTTAAGAGCTAAACCTCAAATCCAATAAATTGGCCTTTCCCACAAACCACAGAGCCCCATTAAAACTGAATAGCTTCATTCCTGGCTGAAACAGTCGGTTGATAACTATGTCCCCGTTAACAAGGTGTGTTTCCTGTGTGTGTGTGTGTTCAGGTGTGCAGCCTTTCGTGTGCATGTGTGCATTTCTTAATACCTGCATATGTAAAAAGGGGGGTGGTTTCAGGGCTTTTGTTCAGTGATGGTGGGGGCCTTCAGGTTCCGCCGCTGGGCGGTCTGTGGCCACCATTCCAGGTGGTCTGTTGACGCAGGGTCCTGCTGGGGCCCCTGCTGGGGCGATAATTGAAAAGATGGGGTCCCTGAGGGTGTCAACTGGACCTTCACGCCTCGAGACGTTTGGGTGGAATGTGGTCACACTCTATTTCCCCACCCACAGTGAAAAAGTAATACAGTATAGCTTTTAAAAACACGTTCAGCTACCTGTAAAGAAGCCAGAAGGATATTTGTTTGGCGGGGAAAAACATTCTCAGCGGGGGAAAAAGGCGTACTTTTGGCAGTTTTACTGTGTCTTTCTTTCAAACCTCTAAAATTACCAAATTATTATTAAAAGACTTGTGAGGTTTTGCTCTACAGCTGTTTAAAAATATCCCAAGCCTTGTGATTCTGGTATCACTGAGGCTGAAAAAAGCTCATCAGAGATAGCGTTTCAGTTAGTGTTGGGCTGGGGTGTCTGGTTTCACTGCCCGCTTGCGACCTCTGCTCTCTGTCTGGTCGTTGTGTCGCCAGGCTGTGACCTTTGGCCTAAGATACATCATGGTGACTCATCCCCAGTTTGACTCAGACAAGGGCAGAGATGTCACGCATAAAGTAAAGTACAGATTAAATGACTCCCAGCCTTTGTTTTATTCATGTGGGATATCTGACAAAAGTTAGGAAAATTCATTCATCAGTGTCAGTCACAGAAATGTGTTAAATTGACTTGCAAATGCTTTTCTGTGACAGTTTCAACTTGTTGGAAATATAATTGTATGGAAAATACATTTGATACTACAAGCATGCAAAAGTAAAAGCTCAGACTTGTTATTATTAGGCGTGGTATTAACTCAAATTGGTTTTTGAAGCAATTACAGCTGTGCACATGCATACATAGTAGAGGTTTATCAGTTCATCCTCCTGCGCCTTTGATCTCAGCAGCAGAGCAAAAAAGAAAAAGCTCAAGACAATTTTTCTTCTTCTTTGAATTCAATTGATGGTCTGTAGACATCCTTTCTGCACCTTATCCACAAGTCTGCACAGGCTGGATGCTTATTTTGACATGCCTCCCTAAACAGTTGGTTTAAAGGGCGAGGAGTGTGTGAGGTTGTGTAGCAGATGCTGACATGCTGGAGGCACTGCTTGCTTTACCACAGAGGATTGTTGTCCCTCAGAGAGGGCAGACACAACATACTATCTTATAGCTTTTTGCTGGATTTGTTTGATCATATCAAGGTGGAATGGGTATGCCTTTCCATGTGATGTGACGTGCATCTTTTAACTTCACCATTTAAAAGGAAACCTTTCTGATTTTGGTGGAGTTAGAAAGGAGCGAGTTTACCAGACCTCTGCAGCTCGCCCTTATCTCTGTTTGAGGCAACATTAATCAATAAGAGCATAACATATCTGAATCTCCGACTGAACAGTGGGCCGTCGAATTGCTCTGCTGCATCGCCTCACGATACCAGAATATATCTAAAAAGGCCTCATGCGAGTCCAGAAAGTGCAGGTCCTCCTGTCTATTTCCAGTGGGAGACCGAGCTTATTGTAAAATGCGTGGCCTGGCCGTTGTGTGGGAGAGAGAATGAATGACCTGGGGGAAGCCTAGGCAGGCACTCCAAGCATGTGTTTAAAAATGCAGACTTCTCCTTCACTTTTTGCTCCCTGGCCCCCTTCATTCCTCCCTACAAACCCCTTTTTCTGAGAAACTCTGACGTGTTTTTTGCTCCTACAGTATTAGTCATGGAACACTCTTGAGAAGACAATCCCTGCACCTTGTCAAAGAGTGTTTGTCCATTGAATGAAGAGCCTCCTTCCACTTCCTCCCCTTCCAATCACCTTGGATTAAACCATGTAGAAATGCCAAAGAGCTGCCGAGAGCAGAAGGGCCTCACTCATAGGGCCCTTTAGGCAGGAGGGGCCCAGGCAGATTTTGTGTCAGAGGTGGCAGTTCGTCAATTCACCAGCACTCCAAGAAGGGGTTAAACACAGAGGAGCTCTTTCTCTCTCACACAAACATAGACAAAGCATCCCTGTTGTTTAAAACCTTGAGACATCTGTGTGTCCTGTTCCTGCAAGTGTGTGGAAAAGAAACATTTCTCCGGGGCTTATCCTTTTGCCTCCTTTATCTTCCGTCGTCCTTTCAAAAACACGAGGCCAAGGACACCACAAACAACATGCACACATAGTGTATTTGTTCACTATCAAGGTGCTGTTATGGACCTGATTTAATGCAACCCTGCTAATACTCCTGCAGCTACTCCACTGACAGCAGCGGTGGCAAGTAAAGGGAGTGCCAGGGTTCTCAGTCCTCGTTGGTGCCTGGTGGTGCTTGGCGAGCTCCTTCTTTTCAGCCTACTCTACCTAAAGAGAAGAGAGTATGTGTCAAGCTTTCATCCACTTAATGCTCTCCGACGTTTAAATTCCATTCCCGTTTAGTACACGCCGCAACTTCAAGTCTAAGCAGATATTGTTAGTCTTTAAGAGGGAGAGGGTAAAAGAGAGCGGAGAGTGGCTAGGGAGGGATGGAGGGTCAGAGAGGTTGGGAATTCATCTTGTGAAGCGTTTCTAGCGCACTGCTTGCTTGAAAGGTCACAACTTGGTGTTTGAATCGATTGATAGGAATGAGCAATGCGCCATGATGCCTCTTTCAGCTTTCACCTCTCTGTTTGCCGATCGCAAACACAAGCAGAAACATGGCCTGAGCTCAGAAGATGCTTTAAATGCTCAACCTTTGCTGCTTCTATCAGAAAAAACAGCATTGCATATTTTCACGAGGGAGCGTCGCGTCTCTGTGGGACTCTTGTCTAGTATCAGCAGCTTCATGTTCTCTGTAACACATTGGTTATGTCTGTTAAGATGTTTCTCACAGACTGTCCTGCAGCTGCAGCAGTGGGTTTGTTAGCTGAGGGGGCGAATCAAGTCCCATGAAGAATTCTTCTCACACTGCCACCGACAGGCTTTGGCTGTCACAGAGATGTAACCAGGATGGGAATGCAGGAGTGTGGGTTCATAATAGTGTGTGCATGAGAGTGTGGGTGTGTGTTTGCATGGACTGCCATATGCCAGTGTGTGTTTGTGGATACTTTCATTTATGTATTTGTATATTTGAGGGGCCATTCCAGTGGTTTGTATGTTTTTCTGTAAATATTTGTCTCTATAACTGCTTCTGGACACTTTTATGCCCCCGTACCGGCAACATCCGAGGCTGGAGGCATTATTTTTAGGTTGGCCGTCCGCATGTCTGTACGTACGTTATTCATTCGTGTGAACGCAATATCTTAGGGATGCCTGTAGCAAAAAAATGTCAACTTCGACATAAATGTCCAATTGGACTCAAGGATGAGCTGATTAGAATTTGGTGGCCAAAGGTCACTGTGACCACACAAAACACGTTTTTGACCTTAAGTCACAAATTAATATAGTCATTATGACCATATTCCACAAGTATCTAATCGGAAAAAATGATGAAGTGATCACATTTTGGACAGACTGGTTGTTGGAGGCATACTACTGTGAGGCGGTAATTCTACTGCAGTGTTTAAACTCACTTTAAGACAACAGGTATATACATCACAGTAAACATGAAGTCACTGTTTTGTGTTAGAAACATTATTGTGTCATTTAGTGGTAATGTAGATGCAACATTTGCAAATCTTATTTGTTGGAGCATTACAGGAAACTTTTCAAAATGTGACATGGCATGACATGTGTTGACATTCTCTAATATCTGAGAAAAGTTGGCAGTGGAATAGCAAGAAACCCACGCATGCTCATTTCTTGTGTTACGGGTTTAATTTTCTGAAGATGTTGCATGTGAATGCTATTCCAGAGCTGAATCTAACGTTTCTGACGGGAGGGCTTAAAGTATACGTCTGGTGATATTCTGAATATTTGGTATTGGCAAAAAAAAAAGACCAAAACCAACAGTGAATAGCTTCTACTCACAAGTGTTGCCTAAAATAGCTTAACCCTCAGTGCCATAAGCTTTGTTTTTATTCAGTAAGGCTCACATGACCTGCCATAGTTTTGTGCACGTCATCTCAACAGTAACTCAACACACAATCGGTTGCAAGTAAGCACCAGTTAGGGAGTGTTAAAGTAAAGCAGCTGTGGTTAATATGGAAAAGTAAATTGAAGTGAATTCGCTACTACAACATTATCCCAGTATTGATGTTATGATACTAAAAGTCCCACGATAAAACATTTCACTTAGTTTTATCCCACCAGGTGAGATAAGAGGAAAATGAACAATGGAGACAGTTATTCTTTGGAATCATTTATGAGACATTTGTTCCGTGGAGAATTGTGAATCTTTGGATGGCTGTTATCAGTTCCTTTTTTTGTTTCCATTTCAGGAAACAAAGAAGCATGCAAATTGGTTGGCTGTTAACGACCAGTGACTGTGAAATGAAATAAACGGGGTTGCAGTACAAATGTGCATGTTGAGGAGCCAGCATTTGTTTGGATGACAGAAGGTCTCCAGCTGCAAGATTTAACAACAGCTGATGGAAGAAAGGATCTTGGCTTCAATTTTACATTCACCAGTTTTTTCCCCAGGCAGTTCTGCTTCTTTCCCATTGATTATCAATTGTTCACAGATCGGAATGCAAATGTTTGCCCCTTGGTCCCGCTAACCTCTGGATGAACTTAATGCCCGTCCTCAGGCTTCTGTAATGCCTCACCTGTCATTATTCATGATCTGTTGTTCCCTTTTTCTAGAGCTACAACTACTTCGTCCCGCAAAGCAAACATTGTGCATTGTGGGCAGAGTATTTCATGAGTAAACAGTGGAATTCCTTTTGGCTGGAATGTGTGTGCTCGTCTGCGCGTCACATGTGTGTATGATATGTGTGTCTGTGTGTGTGTGTGTGTGTGTGTGTGTGTGTGTGTGTGTGTGTGTGTGTGTGTGTGTGTGTGTGTGTGTGCGTGTGTGTGTGTGTGTGTGTGTGTGTGCATGTTCATGTGTATTCAGAGCAGCTACCTGGTTGCCATATGTCCCTCAGGAAATGCAACAATCTACTAGAGCAGGCGGGTTCTCTGAGGCCTGTGTCCTCTGGGTGGGATGGAGTTCAAAGAACTACAGAGTCGGTAAAGACCTCAAACAAGTGTGGCTTAACATGTTAGCTTTAAAATCAGGTGCAACGGTGGACTCGCTCAGCAAAGGCTGAACGTGTGAGGTGTTTTTTGCCGAGATGGCATCCAACGTGTCCAGATGATAACCCGTCCCAAGGGAGTGGGAAGCAGGAGATGATCACACTGATGGGTGGCTGGTCGGCACCACTGAAAAGAATTTGGCTAGTCAGCGGTTTTCTTTTGAAAATGTCCCGGGATTGTTGTTGTAAGGGTGTTAAGTTAGGGGAGAGAGGATTTAGGGGGATATATCTAGTTATTTATTAGCTGGAGCCATTTAAATGGGAAAACCACCATGACAGAGTCAGGTGGAAATACAAACTGGCGGGCCATGCCAACTGGAAACGCCACGGGTGGCATCCTGCCAGGGTCGTATCCAAACTCCGGAGTCTGGGCAGACTGGAGGCTGAGATGGTGAGAGCAGAGATAATAAACCCACACAGTGCTGCTCCACTTGGGCTGGCACAGAGAACATTATCAAGATGATCAGATATGAGAGTGGCTGTCCAAGCTTTGTGTTTCCTCATTGAGAGTGTGTCTGTGCCTATCAGGTGTACTGGAGGCAGCGGTCTTTTTTATGAATGTGACTTGTCAATAATTGTCTTTTTGTGAGAGAAATATATACTAGAATAATCCTACTTTGTTTCTAAAACAACACTTTTCTGCTTGTTTTCAGCATACATATACTGTGTTTTTTATTTAATTAACCTCACTCGCAGAGCTGTGATGAAGTACAGCTTCACATGGCTGTACTGTAGACTCTGCTTTATTTCACAAAAGAAGCCACACATCTCAAAAGTACAAAAACGGTCCAAATAAAACAGTTTAAAAAGTCTAAATTAAACCAGAAACTGGCTGATCGAAGAATACATATTGGGATTTGATTTCGGGCCCCAGCGCCATGTATGCTCCACCACAGCTATTCTTCCATTCATATAAAATGCTTCAGGGCATGATGATCACATATTTTGAAGGGATTTGTCCTCTGAGGTGCTGCATTTAGTGAACCACTAAATGCTCCTGGAGGTGACCTCATATACTCCTTCCTAATTCCAGAGCAACAAGCTGGTTGTGTGTGTTTTTTTTTAAACCAGGGGGAGTTAAAGGCATACTTCAACAGATTTATGTCATCCAGTCATTCGGATCTCAACCTCAGCTGCTTTCCTTGGCTTTCACAGTTTTGCGTGCGTGTTCATGTGTGATTGTTTCCTTGCACATGTGTGTTTATTCATATGTGGGTCACTGCAGTCAGCTGTGAACATCTGTAGCCAGCTTCCACCATTCATACTAGAAATACATACAACAGCAAATTGGTCTTTGTGTAGTAAGAAAACTTAAATCCTTTAATGAGCTTTGTTCATTCCAGCATTATTTGCATAGGAACTCTTGAGAAGGCCTCTGGGAGATAATAAATGGTAAAAGTAAACACATCACAATGCCCCGTTTCCTGTCTCAGCTTTTGTTTTCCCTCCACCCTTCCTGGGTCCATGTCTAGCAGTGGGTGTAACCTTTCTCTGCGGAGACTTCAACCCCTATAAATCTCTCTGTGTTTCCTGCAGGTGAGCCAGGCGTCCAAGGTGTGGGGAGAGGTCCCTCTGCCAGAAGACTTGGAGGCGGAGAAAGATGTCCAGGCGTCTCACAGCTTACTGGACGACGACGAGGACTTTGCTGCTGATGAAGCTTCAGGAGGTGGGCTTGATGGGGGCTGGATGACCACAAACCACAGCTGCCCTTAATTCATGGGCGATGTTTTGCATTACGCATTCCTTAGATTGTTAACCCGTCCCAAAACTGAAAACGAGGGAATGTAGCTCAGAGATATTTAATGAATTATTGACTTTGATTATTTAATCAGAGAATATGAACACTGACGTGGAGGATTTACACTTTTCAGGAGGAATTTAGAGCAAATTTGATGTAGCATTTGATAGCACTCGCTTTGAACCGGCACATTGACCATTCCCCCCAAAACTTTCTGTCTTCAAAGATCTGCCCAGTGGAGAGGATGATGGAAGCACACCGTGGACTGAGACCGGCTCTGAGACCACAAGTAAGGGACTAGAAAATCTAGTGAATGCAACAATCTTTCTTTTGCAGTAGATCACTCAGCTCTCTAAAGCTTCCCTACCTGTGACTCCAACTTCAGTGGCTGCATGCATTGTGTGTGTGTGTGTGTGTGTGTGTGTGTGTGTGTGTGTGTGTGTGTGTGTGTGTGTGTGTGTGTGTGTGTGTGTGTGTGTGTGTGTGCGTGTGCGTGTGTAGTCGTGCGTGTTTGCACATGATGTCTGTCGGTGCCTGAATGATGCTGCCTTCACATCCTGCTACACCCTCTCCCCCCGTCCCTGCCAGCTTGCCAGAGCCTGGTCATAACACACACGTTCAGCTTTGTGTTTGAGACGAAAACATCCCCTCTCCTCTTTCATCTTTTTAACCGGCGGCAGAGGTGACAGCACAGTAAGATACATGAAAGCACCACGAACAATAAAAAGTTGCAGCAGAGCACCTCTGTTTGCCTCACACTCAAACTTCTTCGCTTTTTTCAGCCCTCTTATTTCTTGCAAACTTTTATATTTATATGCAGGTACCCCACTATATCACATTGCACAGTAGCAGGGAATGATTTATTTATTAATGCCTATTCATCGTTGCATTACGGGTCTAACTGCCTGTCCCGCTGACCAATCAGAGCACAATATGCTTTTTCGGGATGGGGGATTAAAAAGACAGGCGTTAAAACGAGGTGTTTCAGACAGAGTATAGGTGTATACAGGTTGGTATATTCAGACAGAGAAAAATGTTATGTTTTTGTTATAGAATGTAAACATGTTCGAGTAGAAACCCAAAGTACAAGTATCAACCTGAAACTACTGATACTACTGATACTCAAAGTATCAATGGTAATTTGGATACCAATGCTGATACTCTACTGTCGCTGGATTTTACCCACCGTGGCAACATATTCAACAAAGTTGTGCATCTATCTAGTCTATGGGTTTTCAAGCCAATTATTTCTGAGCAATATTATTAAGTCTCAACATTTACTGTATATTATTATACTATGATTTCCCCCTGCAAGAAATTCCTTTATCAAAGCACATACATGTTATCACGCCGACAGGTCAGATCATATTCCTATTGAAAACAGAGGCCTGGTAATAGCTGCTGCCTCTCATTTTGTCCTTGGTGCCAGACACTGGCACTCGACAGGTTAGTGGAGCTGATGACATCATGGCAGAATAACTGTTTTGGTAGCTGCATTGCGAGCTGACATCATAGCTGGGGCGCATAGCATCACGTGCCTCGTTCACAGAAATAGCACCGCTGTGAGGCCTCGCTGAATTTGGGTGGTTAAAGAAGCCAGAGGAGGTTTTAACACAGTTTACATTCATTTGTATGGCGTTAAAAGCATGTGACTGTAACAGTTTATGCTAGTAAATGAAGGTTAAGAACCGTTAAATACTTAGCTATTATTGAGAGAAATTGAAAACACGGCTTCACAGATCATTTCAGTAGAAGAAAGTAGAAGTTGAAAGTTTTATTTCAACCTCCTGCATCAAAGTTGAGGTTGTTTTTGAAGTGTGTGTTGTGTGTCTCCTGGTGATCCTCTTACCCTCAGGTCAGAGTCAGTTTGGACCATACAGATGTACAGAAGGAATATGAAAGTCACAGAATAAAAGAGCCTGTTGTGCTTTGGTGACAATATAAGATGGGGATATATTTCCTGTTAATGTGCTCACCTACAAACATTCCCCATTACTTTGGTTTATTGCATCTGTTTCCATAAACTTCCCGGCTTTTGTAACCACATAAAGGTCAGTGTTGCTTTAATGTGGCAATTAAATGGAAAGCTGAGATTACGCAGTGTTAATATATTATATCATGTCAAAGGTGGCAAGACATTTGCATTCTGCTCAGTATGATCACGGTGCTGTGATGAGGGAGACGGACTATTTCCAGATATAGTTTTGAGCACAACAGCAATAGGAAGGAAATTTGGTTTCCTGTGCATATGGCTGAATACTTTTCTGAGTGTCTCTGTCCTGTCGGCCGTCCAGGCTGTTCACGCACGCCTCTGCCTTCCTTCCCCCTCCACTACTTTGAAGTAGGAGACGTATTTTCCGCAGTTGCCCCCATTATGGCTTATTTCCTGTTGTGCCACTATTTGCCAATGGCTAATGAATTCCCATTTCCCTACTGTCTCAGCCTCGTGAATTGAAGATTTGAAAAAACACCTGGAGCCTAAACTGTTGTTGAGATGAGGTTATTTTTTAACCTCTTCATCATGTTCTTTATCGGCCCTAATCATAGTCTGGAATCTTCTCCAGAGATACAAAGGTTGCGTCCCATTTCCTCCCAACCTCTCGTTTTGACCTACACACTTAGATCCCCGAAGAGATTTCTGGGGGACAAAATACAACTTATCTCATCTGCGAAAGCATTTCCTTTATAGACACTCCCATTGCACCAAGGATATTGGCCACTTTGTGGAGAAACCAAAGAAACAAATGTTCCCATGTCCACTTACTAATGGGAATAGTGGTTGGTGAAGGTCTGCTGGGGTTACATTCTTCCCTGTGCTAATTTTGAATGAAAAGCTTGAGAATTCATATCCACCTCTTAGTGTTTCCCAAAGAGAGTGCCACTTATCAAAGTCACGGTTTTAAAAGTCCTGTTAAATATACAGTTATGCTCCAGGTGACAATGTGACGCAATACCCTTGGCAGTCTTCAACACGTCAAGGTCTGAGACTTTTCTTTTTACAGAATAATTAAACATTGCATATTTGGTCAGAACACGACTTAGAATAAATGTTTAAATTGTGATCACATGTAGGAGAGAAAATAATATTAACTGTATTTATTGTAGTCAAATAAACTACATTTGATTTACGCAGTGCTCTGTGATTTGAGATCAAAGGTGTAGCTTTAGGCTGTCAGTTGATTCAAGGGGCGGCTGAGCAGAGAGATTTGTACTTCCACAGAAAAATTAATAACAGCTGGAGATAAGAACAACAAAGCAAGAAAGATAAAGGTAAAGAATAGACAGGACTTATTAGTGAACTTTCAAAAAAATCTATAAATCTATATATAAAACAATAAAATAAGAAATAAAACGTCTTTGTAAACAATACAAATAGAGCAAATAAATGGATACACATACTGGATGAGTATGTACAGTCTGTACGTTAACATGTCTATATACTGTATATACAGGGATTTTTAAGTGTCGCCGCAGCTGGTTCTACATCAATAACTATAGGACACTTGCTGTAAACATACAATCCAGTTCCAATTCATATTAGGGCTGGGATATATAACGATATATCATCAAAACGATATATTTTTTTGTATCGTTTGTTGCGTGATTCCGATAACACAAATAAACCAAACATAAACAAAGGAGGCCTAAAACCAGTTTAAAAACCTTCTCTTTACAGCTTACCTTGGTTATAACCAGGGATATAATATCCAGTGAGCTAATGGATGTTATACACCATTCAGACCACCATGTTACATGATGATTGTGGGCCTTAACGGCTGCCTGCTGTCCTGTAAATAACATTTATCGGCATTTATGTGTTCATTTTGCACTTGAATTCTCAATTAAATGAGAAAATACTCAGTACTTTCATTTGCCATGTATTTAATTCTCACAGACTTTTACCATGCCGTTATGTCGTAAAAACTATTTTATTATTTAATTACACAAAAACATTCTGTATCATAATCTTCTGTTATCTCTAGAGGAGAACAGATGTTGCGGCATAAGTGGACAATACATCAGGGTAATGTCGCCTGTCTGTACCTTTGGCCTGGGCAGTGGACCGGCTGCGGCTGCGGCTGTGGCTGCGGCTGCTGTGGCCACCCACATATTCCTTCATGGGCAGTTTGTGAGATGTGCGTGTTTCATTGGCACTGCCTCGGCGCGTGTTTGTGTGGTTCACATACTGGAAGACTCCTGGGCAGTTACACAAGGGGGACGAGTGCTGGCAGCTGCAACTATTTTGGTGAGGGCTTTGTTGTTGCACAGCAGGGGGCCCTCAAGGTGGTCACAAATTGACCCAAGAGTGCAGTAGAAACTTGTTCCACATTATAATCGGACGGCTCGCCCCCTTTTGCAGACAAGGCAGGCAAAACACGAGGGCTGTGTTGTTGCAGGACGTGTTTGCTTGAACTTTTATCTGAGTTGTCTGACGCTGATAAAAGCCATTCACAAACAGTTAATTGTGGGCGTGACTGTGTTTAATGTACATTGTTCTGAGAGACTGCTGCTGATTGGACTTGGGCCTTATTACTGCACCTTGCCACGTGATGCTTCGCTCTGTTGTGCCAATAACAAATGCGTTGCCTTGGAGAACTTGCCTGCACTGCTCCTCTTTAGGAAAGAGATGTTGAGGGTTACATTGAAAGAGAGCGCGTGCAGCTGTTTGAAGGACTTCTCTTTCCTCAAGGACGGGCTTGTGGCTGATACATCAGTTTATTTTGTTGACCTTCATGATGATGTATGCTGCGGCAGAAGAGAAAACCTTAAATTGGAGAAAAGAAAATGGTTTGTTGTGTCACAAAACAAATGCATAATTGGAACTTGTGGTTATTGGCAGAGTTTCTAGTTGTCCTGTAGTTTTCCCAGATTTGAGAGTTTATTTGGATAAAGCCCCACAGTTGATCAGCAGCTTCCTGGTTGTACACTAGAGAATATCCAAATAAAATCCTCTCCTGGGATTTGTAATACTGTTAACTAATTTTCTTCCGCATGATGAGACATTCAGTCCATGTGTTTGCTTACTCAAGATATCACTTTTAATTTCCCTCCCGATTAGTAAGAGGGGTATATTTGCAGGGTTCCTTTGTGCTCATGCTCTTGTTTCAGTCAGTGATCATCATAAAAGAGTGGAGAGTAATCATGGAGCCGTTACCCCCTTCTGCCTGCATGGCTCTCACTCCCATTCTGACTCTGACAAGGATCACAACATATCTGCAGCCTTTGATGTAGCAGATATTTCATTAGCTTTGATAGCCAAGGTCTCTATATTTGGGGGGAGACCTCAGATTTTTTGAGTTGGGCAAGTTTTCTTTCCACTGTCCTCTTATTGGACTTTGCAGACTTTAAATTGTTTTGCCTCGCTGGCAGCGTTCTGTTGACCTGTCTGTAGCACCGGGCAGCAGCAGTTGCAGTGAATCGAAAAGCAAAAGTTTACAACGACTTTTCCTCAATCTTCCTCTCTGCTGAAAGACATGCCACAGCTGCAGTAATGATGCATCAGGAGCCATGTGTTTTTTTCTTTTCTTCTGTATGTGTACAGCTGTAAAACAGCTGGATCCAGCACACCCACTTGATTATGAAGGAGCTGTTGTTTACTGCTGTCTGTCGAGGTTTAAGGAGTTGACTCATTCAGAATCTGTGAATATCTGTCAGCACAGTGCCAGTATTCCCCTTTTCTTTTCTTTTTAAGAAAGTGAACAGACACTTTAGAAGACTTTGCACAAGGCTCCCTCTCTTAAAACCAATCTTCGTTTCAGAGCGACTGAGAGGCCTCCTCAGCTGACATTTCAGAGCATGTCCCACGGTGTAATAGCATCCAAAGCAGTGGAAGAATGAATGAATCACCACAAAACAGAACATGGTCATTGTTGCCCGTGCCAGTGCAGAGGGCTTAACTTTTGGTAAAAAAACGGTTATAATGGTGCTCAGTTCTTTCCATTTAGGAGGGAAAACAGGAAGCAGCTCCTCCCTGCATCTCTGCAAAGCCCCAGGGTGTGTGTGTGTGTGAAGCAGACCGCAGACGGGGTAAAGATCGGCGTATGGAAGCGGGTGTTCGCAGGATATCCTCTCTGTTCTGTTGGACCGAAGAGGAGTCATTTCGAAAGGGATGCCCTCTGATCTCTTCCAATGGTGCAGGCGGACGTGTGTTTCCAGACAGACAGTGGTTGAACTCATTAGTCAACACAAACCACAGGATCCATTATCCCCCTGAGCACCATGAGCCGCAACATGTGGATGGTAATGATTAGTGGGACAGTTTATAGCAAGAAATAGCTTCTGACATCACAAGCTTCTCATAGAATTGTGATGACAACTTTATATTCCTCTCCTGCTGATGTCTTGCCTGTTTTTATTTTGTATATTTCACATAGTTTCATGCAGATCGGTATTCTCCATTAGCTGTCTCATGCCAACTATCTTTGATCATCTCAGTGACTTTTCTCTTCTAGCGATTCACTTTCTGATTGTCACTTTCTATTTTCTCTCCTTGCTTCCAATCATTTCCTTTCTAACGTTCCTGATTTTAACCTCTCTGCAACCGCCTGGCTTACTTGATCCTTCACCTTGGTCATTGTGTCACTTTTCTTGTTTGATCCTTGACCTTTGGCTCTTGGCCCCCTGTGTCTTGCTCTTATCTCCTCGCCCCTCATTGCCTGCCATAGCACGCAGGTTGGAGTCTTTCTATCTGGAAACTACAGTAAGTCCTCAAGCACTTCTTTCTTTTTTTATGCTTTGGTTCCTCCCCTCTCTTGTCTTTGGCACACTCGTCTGTCACCTGCTCCGCTCAGTTATGCGCTCTCATTTCTAAACACACTCTCAGATAACATTCCAAGGAAGACTCAGCTTGGGCATGCAGTGTTTGAGTCCAGTGAGTCTGTTTTTCCAAGTGTCTTGCAGGCGTCTCTGATGCCAGTGGAAAATGATAGAGTTGTTCCATTGAGTAATAAGAGTTCATCACCCTCGAGTGACAACACTTGCGTTTCCAGGCGAGAGCATCTTTGTAAAGATATGTTTGTAATACATAACTGTGCATCTCTGTGGACCGCCAACACTTGCGAAAATGTGTTCCAACAATTTAATTTGAAACGTGCTTTTTGTAATTTCAACCTCATGCAGATGGCTCGTCCCAATGATGCGAGCCAGCTGTCTCTGAGAATCACTACAACAGTGTATGAAAACGGGCTTTGTTGTACACAACAGTGTTTTTTTGTGTGTTGCTTACATTGCAAGCCGTGGGAGAGCACAACGGGGCAAGCTTAATAGTGATTCCACAAGTTATTCCCAAGAGCTCCCCAGAGGGCAATGAGTGGAGACTTGGAGACAGAGTGGGTTAAGTAGCAGGGGTTCTTGTCAACAGTTAAACTGAGACAGAGGCAGCTGGCATATGAATGTATTACACTAAGGTAGAGTTACATATTTTGAATTAAATGGAGATTAAAGAGACACAGAGGAAAACCCTATGGAAGGCGATAACATGTATTATATAGATTCTCTCTAAATGGCTCGGGTGGTGGCGGTCCGATGCCGTGGGCGCAGCCTTGGGGGTTGAAGGTCAAGTCCAATGCGGCTGGGCTCCCTGCTCAATCAAGTCTTTGTCTTCTGCAAAGGCCTCTATGTGTTCAGAGGGGCCCATTGCACAAAGCCGCCACAGTTCTACTGAATGGCTTTAATAGCTAAATACGTTTGTGAATTAAGAGTATGGAATGCTATTTTTCCACTCATATTCTTTTTTTCATCTCACCCGTCATGTCTGCACTCTGACAGTTTCATCACTCTTGATGGTGGTGGTGCTGGACGAGGGGATTCCCTCCCCCGCTGGAAACTGCGAGTGATGCACACGAGAATGGGTCTCAGAGTAAAAGAGCCACTCGTTAGCAGCAGGGCACAACCCGGGCACTCTAATCAAAGGATCTCGGGCGGCGGCAGTTCCACACTCGCCAGTCGGTAACGTCAAAGCGGCGAGCTCAGAGAGAGTTGGGGCTACGAGCTGCTGTTGACCTCGCGGCGAATACCCACTCAAGGGATTAGATTATATGCGGGTCAAATGAGGCGCTTTGATGACTAACTTTGATGTTTCCTGTCTTCTGGGTCCACATTCAGGCCGAACAATTAATCCTATTAGTCTGACAGTAACAAGCTGCAAAGCAAGCACTCAGGCACCCTGCCAGGCCGAGCGAAAGCCTGCCGTTCTGTTGTTACATGTTCACTTTACTGTGTGTTTTCATCGGCATTGCTCAGTGTACTTTGTCATGAATGTGGCTTTTCCTCACCAGGAATGGGATGTCTTGTAGTGCCAATGCTGTGCGTAAGGAAAGAGAATTTAGCAGCGTTTAGAGAGGACAGCTGTTTATCAGCCAAAGCTCAAGCAGTGGCGCAAAAGGATTCTCCACAGGCCTTTAATGCAGATAACGCACGGCCTGAATGTGAGACACAAACTCTTTGACTTTTAATTCAGTCGCTCCTGGTAAGCATAATAAATGTCTGATGTCACGTGTCCACATGTCAAGTGATTAACCAAGGAGAAAGGAAGAAAGTATTTTCTCTGCATGCTGTGTGCGCGTGTGTGTATATTTATTGCTAGTTGGGCATGCATGTTTGTACTAGAGGCTCAGGAGATGCCTACATGACTCTCGGTTTTTGGCATGGCAAGTAGCATCTGACTGCAAGAAATAGTTCAAATATCGACTTCCTCCCTAAACCCACTGCCAGTCTGAAATCAGAGGCTGGCTGGCCCGTCCTAACAAAGTGTTGGCAGGCACGTGAAAGCTGGGCACCCTGTGGGCCTCGGCTATTTTAAGTTTCATGGGCAAAGCCCATGGCATTGGAATTATAATAATACAGCCCACATTGTTGTTGCTCATAATACAGCTCAACAAGAAGTTTTTTTGTAAAGGTTTTGGAATGTAATAATATTTAAAAAGTCTATAACTGGGGTGATGATTAATTATTGATTTAATTAATATATTTTTTTCTTTTGGGATATAAAAATAATAATGCTCAAATAAATGTCAACACAACTTTGGAAAGAGTTGAACCTATATAATGTCAAGCTGTTGAGATGTGGTATTGAAACTGGCGCTGAAGTGTGATAAGATGTGTGCGATAGAAAGTGTTGGTAGTACTAATATTAATATAGGTGTTATTGTACAAAACTGGTTGCTTACAAATGTGTTTTAATACAAATCAGCAAGACTTCATGATACATTGCTGTTCACATATCTGGTAGATGGGTGCCGTTTTTTTTGTGTGAAGAGAAGAAGCATTTTACTTTCAAAAAACAACTGCCACAAAGAAATAAAATAATAAATTACGAAATTACCTTCGACAATCATTCACAGAGGATTTTTGTCTTCTTCCTGTGCAGCTGCTGGCACAGTAGTGACACTCACTCAAACTCCCAAATACCTTTGAACTCTCTGACATCATCTGCGTTCAATCAGAAGATCTGGTGCAAACTCGTGGCCATGCTATTTGGGCTGGTACCCACATACTGTGTGTTTGAATGTTTGCATTGAGTAGGTTTCAGATAGCACTTCTGGGACTTTATCAGCAGCTGTCTGCAACTTGTTATGAGTGTGTCTCCGTGTCCCACAAAAAGACAAGAGAAGAAGACCAGCCTTGATACTTTAATTTCATGCTTATATTTGAGTACTTGGGAGCAGCGTGGGCCTGTGTCAACGTGTCCTCTTTTTGCGGCCGATGTGTGGTGCATGCTGCAGTTGTCGATTTTATGGCAGACCTGACCACAACTGAGATATGGAAATAGATGCCATAATTTGTATGTGGCTCTAAATTAAATCAGTAACGCTCTTCAGTTTTGACTTTCTGAAACGTTTAACCAAAGCCTTTCCTAAGGAAAATAATTCCCAAACAGTATCCCGTATCCCATTGTCTTTGATAAACTTAACCACTTAATCTTGGTTCTGGCTTATAGAATCTAAACTATGCAACAGATGGACATGAATGTTGAGCCTGTGCTCATTGTGTGCTATTGTGTGGTTTAGCTAACGGAATCTCTGTGTTTCTAGTTTATTACAGAGCTCTTGTCAACTTCACTGACTCCCTGGTTTACGGCCCCGAGCTCGAGGACATCTTCTCTTCAGCCTTTAATGAGATCTCGGAAGCAGTGGTGGACACGGTACGTCCTATTCTAACCGGATAAACTCAACTGAATAGCAGCCATGTACAGTACGCCGCTAGGGCTACCTTATAAGGTTCAGGCATGTTATTTATGACTTGGCTGATTTAAGGATGTGTGATTTTATGTCTGAAAATAAGGCCCAGGCTTGTACATTTCAATTTAACCGAGTCTGGTTTTCCTTTCGCAGCTGGAGTCGGACTACAACAGGATTCCAGGTGTCCAGACAGTCAGCGTGGTCCTCATTAAGTAAGAACACCAATCTTTTAAATCATGCCTTGTGACATGCATAGTATATACCCTGCAGCTGTGTGCTGCTACCGTGCTGCCTGGGTGTCTTACTCTGGCCAGGTGATATTTCTTTTCCCTTTTCCAAACTGCACAAGGCTAACAGTGGTAGGTCTGTAGTCAGTAATTCAACTGCAGTGAGTAATTCCTCTAAGGGGACGCTAAAAAGAAACTTTTCCTTTTAAAGAGCCTTCTCGTTAAACCATCTGCAGTGCACGCCACTGACTCAAGGCCTTTCTTGCTCTTTGCAGGAAGATGATAAGAGAGGACGGCGTGGACGTGTTTGTGGAGATGGATGTGGGTTCTGACTACAACACCAATGATGAACAGATACGCAGCGTGCTGTACAACGTAGTGAAGGAGGGATCCATTGCCTCCTACGTCACATCAGTCCAGGGCTTTCAGTTCAGACGGCTTGGGGAAGGTAAGACCTCAACAAAGAGGGACACCGCTTAACACGGACGTGAAGTGACTCTGTTACACAAGAGTTTGCTGTATGTTTACAGCCAATTAAGGTCCACCAGGGCGGTAGGCAGTGCCCTTAACATTTCCCTCTGGTTTCTAGTTCATCCTCTACTTCCAGTGGAGCCTATAGCAGTGCCAGGTTTGTACTGTGCCATGCCCTCTGCATGGTGACTGAGCCGACTGTGCTGTAGAAGCTGTATGACCGTAGTGCCTTTTAGAAAGAAAAGTCGAACAAATCCTTTCTTTTTTATGTTAAAACCATTCGATGACCTTTACCTTGTCATGTACAAGCAGTGGTCATGTGGTTTGAGGAATGTTTTGCATGGAAGCACCAATATAAAGTAGACTTCTGAGTGTCCCTAAAGTCCACGGTGAATAAGAAAGACCTTTGCATGGCATGAGTTTGATTAGGAATGCTGGTGTTCACTGCAGTCTAAACCAGCTTGTTGATTCACACAAATCCCACCAATTCTGTACACAGGCATGACAACTGGTAGAGAACAATGTTAACTTTATCTGTATATGTCTTTACTCAGAAAATAGGGCTCCTATCTATCTGTCAATCTATCTATCTATCTGTGTGTCTGTCCGGTCCAGTCTAGTCGGATCTAGTCTGTGTATTCTAGTGTAGTCTGTCTATTCTAGTCTAGTCTGTGTGTCCAGTCTAGTCTGTCTAGTCTAGTCTAGACTGTTTAATCTAGTATTGTTTGCCTATTCTGGTCTATCCAGTCTGTGTGTTTGTGTGTGTGTGCAAATCTAATATTTACACAAATTGTATAATATCCTTGAAAATCGCATTAAGTATCCTCAATCACACCCCTAATGACAGTCTTTACAACATGCCACTCGTTTTCCACACACTGTAGTAATCTGATGGCTGAGAGGCACACCATGCTTTAGTTTTTCCCCTCGCTTTGTTCTATTTGCGCTGTGATGTGACATTGGTGTAGTGTGTTGGCTGTACTGTAGCCTCTGCATCTCTCATAGTAACCACCGGCATCAGATCCTGCATGTCGGATGAGCACAAGTGTGGTGATGGGACATGTATCCTGATGGAATACCTGTGTGACAACAGACCAGACTGCAGAGACATGAGTGATGAGACCAATTGTGGTGAGTGGCTTCCGCTTGACTGGCAAGCAAGTTGTAACACGGCCGGCTATAGCATGGAACAATGGCTTGACGTGAGACACATTCCCTAACGGTAACAGCGCTCAGCAACTACTTTGTACATTTTCTAAGTTTAATCAGAGATTTGTTTTAGAAACAATGCGGCCGGCCCCACGAACCTCCACCACACCTGCCACCCAAACCACCACCAGCAAGAAGCCCCCGCGGCCCCCCAGCCCACCTGGACCCTGCAGGGCGGATCAAGCCACATGCCAGAGCGGAGAGTGCATCTCTCGTGACTACATCTGTGATGGAGAGAGGGACTGCTCGGACGGAAGCGACGAGTTCAGATGTGGTACGTAACACGGGCTTGTGCATGTGCACACTCTCAGACAACAACATGTGCTCTAATTATCCTCGTTCTTTTCACAGGTACCCCATCGCCCTGTGAACCCAATGAGTTCAAATGTAGAAATGGCCGCTGTGCCCTCAAGCTCTGGCGTTGTGATGGAGACAATGACTGTGAGGATAACTCCGATGAAATAAACTGCCGTAAGTCTCTCCATTACTTTTCTGAGTCCTGAAAGGTCTGCCTTGAAAAAAATAGGTTAATACGCATTATTCCTTTTCTAGCCAAAGGACTACTGTTTAGAAGTGATTGAAAGTTGCTCTAAACATTTTTTTCCCATAATTACAGCCACCAAGGGCCCTGGCGACAGGTGTGCTCCTGAGCAGTTTGAATGCCTGAGCGATCGCACCTGCATCCCAGCTAGTTACCAATGTGATGACGAGCCAGACTGTCCTGACCGCTCTGATGAGTACGGCTGCAGTAAGTCTCACACCAGCAGCTGTCTACTCTACAGCACTCTGCTTTCTTTTTTTCTCTCATGCGCATTGCACTCTTTTCTGTCTTCCTTTTTGCACTCTGCTTCTTTGACTCTCCTCTATAGTCACCCTCGGAGTTCCTTTGTATGCTGTGACTAATTTGCTGTGAACCAGAACCTTTTCACACATGTGGCGACTGAGACACAGAGCTTTTTGTGAACCATCCATTCCTGAGAACTGAAAGGGAATTGTCCGCCCATAGCGGAGAATTATGTTTCCTCTGACTTTCAGAAATTTATGGGCTTCGGGTGGGCTTCGCCAAATTCCAGTCACATGCCAGCCTTTTTGTACATGTGCATTTATTATGTGGTTAAAACAGCTTTCCTCTTCTTGACACTTTGCAGCTCCTCCCTCTGTGACAAGCCCACCGGAAGAGTCCATTCAGGCAGCGCGGGGGGCGACGGTGACGTTCACATGTCAGGCTGTTGGAGTGCCAACACCCATCATCACCTGGAGACTCAACTGGGGACACATTCCTATCAGTGGCAGGTCGGTTTGTGGGAAATTATTTGACTATACAGTACTATATTACAGATTTTTATGTTAACGGGAATGCTGTCAAAATCACTTTGAGTTACTGTTGAATTTTATGGATTTTTCTGTCACAATATTTCTGCAGACTGTTACAGCGGGAGTCAGAAACAGAAGGGTTCGCATTATGGCCCACGCCATCGCTGACATACACTCTCCACTTAGATTATTACTGTAAAAGTGAACATTTGCGTTGTGTTTCTATGTACCCAGGATCTCCATGAGCAGCGAGAATGGCCATGGCACCCTGACTATTCGCGATGTGAAGGAGGCCGACCAGGGGGCGTACACCTGTGAGGCCATCAATGCTAAAGGCCTGGTGTTTGGTATCCCTGATGGCGTGCTTACGCTCACATCAAATCCAAATTCAGGTACTGACATCGCACTTTTACTGTGGGTTCACTATCGGCATCACTGCCGTTTTTACTTTATTGAATTCTAGTGACAATAAGAATATACATTGTCTTGTGTTTTGTCTGGTTCATTTTAGGCAACTGTCCTGAAGGTCATTTCAGTGTGGAGGGCCGCTGTGTCTCCTGCTTCTGTGCTGGAATCTCCAAGAACTGCAAGAGCACCGGACGCTACCGCAACCACATCAGCCTGCGTTTCACCCAGGAGGACGACTTCAAAGGCACTGAAGCCATTGATGCTTATTAAACTGATAAAGAGCTAACAAAGCAGTCACACTGTCAACTGAATTACCTTTTAAAAGTGTGTGTAGTCCGAGCATTTAGAGCATAAAACAAGCTAAGTTAATCTGTTATTCTTACTTCCAGGAGTTAATGTCACCTACCCATCCAGGCCAGGCACTCCTCCTCTCTCCTCCACTCAGCTTCTCATTAATCCAGAGATGGAAGAGTTCCAGCTTGTCGACCTGTCACGCCGTTTCCTCAACCTTGACTCTTTCTGGCTGCTGCCTCGCCAGTTCGTGGGCAACAAGGTAAAGAGTCAAATTGTCTCCCGACTTAATTATACTTTACTTATTGTCAAACTCAAGCATTAAATTGATTTGTACTGTTTTTAGATTGACTCCTATGGAGGTTCCCTGAAGTTCAAGGTGCGGTACACATTGGCCCGCGGTCTGTCTGAGCCGGTGGAGAAGCCGGATGTAATGCTGGTTGGAAATGGACGCAGGCTTGTGTACCGCAGAGGCAGCCCTACCCCGGCCCGATTGGTCAACCAGAGGGATATCAAATTCACTGAAGTATGTCTTTGGTTAAGAAAGTGCAAATTCTGCACAATCTTGCGGTCAATTTGTGATGATACAAAAATGTTGTACCGATTGTCCACAAATTAAAAAACGAGGAAAATATGTTAACACCACATTTCACAACAACAAAATCTTACCAAATTTGTAAAAATCAAGGGCTTAATATCCCCTATCAATATAATGAAATACATTTGAAGTACATACATCAGTAAACCTGCTTGCCATTGTTTTAGGATAAATGGCAGCACTCCAATGGCCGCACTGTGAGCCGTGAGGAGCTGATGATGACGCTAGCCAACCTGGACAGCATGAGCATCCGCACTATCTACGACAACCACATGGTCAGCGTGGCGCTCAGTGACATTGTCATGGATACCAGCACTGTGGAGTTCAGCATTCTGGGTCATGCTAAGGATGTCGAAGAGTGCAGGTAAGACATGGAATTCCTCAAGTATGATACTGTGGTGTCAAGTGAGATGGGAGATCCTCACAAGCCTTCAGACAGCAGTCTACATTCACAGCTACCTTTTGGGACATGTCCAGCTTGAACATACGAAGAGTGAAAAGTGCCTCACAATTACACTATTTTTTTAAATGTATAATTTGACAATGACCTTTGTTGGCTTGCATGTACAGTATCTGTGCTTTCTTGAGTCAGTTTTTTTTTATTTACAACATGAGAAAAGTTAGCAATGTGTTGTGTTGTAATTTGACTCATCATAGTTGGAGAACCGTGGATGATGATGATCCTCATATTTCTCATTCCCAGATGTCCTCCTGGATATTCAGGCCTGTCCTGTGAGACGTGTTCCCCTGGTTTCGAGCGTGTCCCTGGCAGCTCCTATCTTGGCACCTGTGCTGGTTGTAACTGTAATGGACACGCCAGTGCCTGTGATCCAATAAATGGACACTGTCTGGTAATGCTAACTCCATTTTTGGGGAAAAGTAAACAGTGAAGGGTTTAACTTGTTGAGCATTACATAATTGTGTCTGCTTAAAGCTGTGGTTAGCAACATTGGAGAAACCGGATAGAGTGTGCTCTAAGTACACTCTAATTCTCTGCAAGAAAGCGAATAAGTGTCTCAAAATGTCAAACTGTTCCGTCCTATTTTGAGTGCACCAGAATGAGCAGTTTGTTCTCCCTGCCACAGAGCTGCCAGCACAACACAGAGGGCCCTCAGTGTGACAAGTGTCGCCCTGGTTACTTTGGTGACCCGAGCAGAGGTCGCCCAGATGACTGCAAGCCCTGCCCCTGCCCGTACTATGAGACCTCACGGCGGTAAGGTCACAGACCCACTCAGACCAGACAAACATCTACTGTACAAATAGGAGACGACACATACACACTCACACTCCACACACAAGGCATCAGAGGGAATGGCTTGTGTTTTTTTTATTCCCAAAAGCTGAGCTCATTCACATAGTTTGGCACTGGTTCGTTCAACATGCTACTTATGAACCTACTGTTGTAGATTTTAATCTATGGCTTTTTCTCTTGGCTTTGTAGGTTTTCTGACACTTGCTTCCTGGACGTTGACCAACAGCCAACATGTGACGCCTGTAGGCCCGGCTACACAGGAAGACGCTGTGAAAAGTGAGGAAACTGATATCATCAACTGTGCCTTTTAATTACAATTTAGATAGTTTGTAGATGGCACTAACATGGTTTATATGACACAATATCCATATTTAATGACTGGCACTAAAGATGAATTCATATATACGTTACCACAATATTGTTATGAAAACTATTAATAGCACAACCTAACACAGAATATGGTTTTGAGGGAGGATAGATCAATCATATCGTTTATGTTTTTGTTATATTTCAGGTGTGCTCCTGGTTACCAGGGTAACCCTCTTCTGCCTAATGGAAGATGTACTCCTAACACACCTAACCGTGAGTAAATGTTAAACAAATTGCTCCAACATTTTGAAAATTCTCATTTCAAGGCATGAAATTGAATGAAACTGCACCTGGATTGTTTTACAGTGATAAGGCCACAAGGAGTTCTGTGTAATGATTACCATCGTTTTCCCCCCACTGCTGTTACAGTAGGCAGTAGTATGTGGTCATAGCTTAGGTATGCAGAGTAGCTGGAACACTCCCAGGTGCACTTTCCACCCCATACAGCATGTCATCTTCTTTCCATTGCTCTCTCCCTGCAGAAAGCTGTGATAACAGAGGGACTATCAGCTCCCGCAGCAAACCATGCAGCTGCAAGGTACATATGCAGTATGACAAAGTGATAAGTGACATTTTAGGATTATACTATAACCATTTATTGTGAAATATGTCGTATATTGTAGACTAACGTGTCTTACTGTGTGTGTGTGTGTGTGTGTGTGTGTGTGTGTGTGTGTGTGTGTGCGTGTGCGCGTGCGCGTGTGCGTGTGTGTGTGTGTGTGTGTGTTTCAGAACAACGTGGCAGGCACAGTGTGTGATGAGTGTAAGGCCGGATTCTTCCATCTATCAGAGACCAACCCCGAGGGCTGCCTACGTTGTTTCTGTATGGGTGTCACCAAACAGTGCGCCAGCTCCACCTGGAATAGAGATCAGGTAAATTGCCAATCTACGAATGGTAAAGGGAGGGGTGAATCATTTTGGTATCAAGGTTTGACTCAGTGTTTGCCCAGTGGCGCTGAATCAGTAAACCCTTTCAGATGCTAAATGTGAGATTCAATGTACTAACTAAGTGATTGTGCTGGAGTTCTGACGCATGTAAATCTCAGTTCACATCTCAGACAAAAAGTTTGTGTCTCTCAGGTGCGCGGAGGAGGGGTGAACGGGCAGCTCTTCTCCCTCTCCAACAGTGCCAACACCAAAACTATCTCTGAAGGCATCTCCCAGAGGGGCTCCTCTGAAGTTGTCTACCGCTCATTCTCCGGTGGCCCCAATGACATCTACTACTGGGTGCTGCCTGAGAGCTTTAGAGGAGATAAGGTGAGAGGAAAACAACAAAGTAAAGAGCAGGCTAGGGGATAAGAGAGGAAAAAACTGTCAAATGTTAGTCAAGCTAGATTTGTCTGCTCTTTCTGTCCCACTCAGTCATGCCTCAACATGTATTCAAGTGAAAAGGCTGCACTTATCCACACAGCAAGCCTCCTTTGAACCTCTGGCTTGAATTCACAGTCAGGCCAACCATGGATGTCTTGTGACTCCACAGTATCATCAGGGTGAAATACCTTTCCACCATTCAATTTTGTTGAGAGGGCCTTCTCTTTTCACCATGTTTCTACTAGGTGACGGCCTATGGAGGGGAGCTTCGCTACACAGTGCGCTTTGAACCGTTTCAGCGCTCACTGGTGATTGACGGCCAGCCAGATGTGGTTCTTCAGGGCAATGGCATCTTCCTGGAGCACTTCTCTCAGACCAAGCCTCTTCCACGGGTCCCACAAACTGTGACTGTGACCTTCAGAGAGGTGTGTTTAATTGTTCATGGGGGAGTTTCTTTTAGCAAAATCTGAATCCTCACACAATGTTAGTGGACTAACCTTTCTCTTTTCTCCTTTCTCCGACCTTCTGGATGCTAGTCTGGATGGCGTCGCTCTGATGGGCAGCCATGTACTCGTGAGCATCTGCTGATGGCCCTGGCTGACGTTACTATTTTCATGATCAGGGCCACCTACGCAGACAACATGGCTGAGAGCAGGTATGGGCGGAGCTTCCTCTGTCACTGCACAGCTCATTCACATACCTCAAAATGTATCCAAAAGCATAATTGTATTATTAATTGCATGCTTTTGGTGTTTAATAGTATCTCAGACATCAAGATGGACGTTGCTGTTCCTCACTCTACTGGTAATGATCGGGCTCTGGCGGTGGAAGATTGCGCCTGTCCTCAGGGATACAGAGGACCCTCTTGCCAGGTACTCAGAGAAGCAGTTTAGTTTGATTGAACAAAAGAAAATCTCAACCAAAAGTCAATTTTCTAGCTTTTTTTAGAGCTTTCATTCATCTGAATGAATAACACAGTCTTCATCAGCAAAAGGAGTCTGCTCAAGTGTCATGGAGATGGCTTATCTTTCATCACGTGACCTAATTATCGTAGGATGACAATTGAGCCATTTAATGACATCTGAGCCTGAGAAGACTGAGATTTAGTTGAAAGCAAAAATAGTAAGTGGACTTTGAGGGAAGTATTTTAATTTAATATGAAGAAAGAAAGAAAATTAAGGCAATCACAGATATGCCTACGCTTGTTAATAAAAGCACAGTAAACTTTTTTAATTCCAGCTTTTGATGATAATTGCAGTCTGTCTCCTCGCTGCAGTGGAACAAAGACGTATTCCTCTTTGCCATCACTTGTCTCTCACCTGAGGTGTTTTTCCATGTCGTTGCAGGAGTGTGATGAAGGTTACACTCGGACCAGCTCTGGCCTTTACCTGGGCACTTGCGAGAGGTGCAACTGCAATGGTCACGCCAGCGGCTGTGACACGGAGACCGGCAGATGTCTGGTAGGTTTTCTGCTACTCTTCTTCTCCTCTCTCAGTTCTTTACCCCGTTTGCTTTTATCTGTGCAGCGGAATGCATTAATCCCAAAATGTGGAAACACTCGTGAGTACTGCTTATTCAACTGTTCCATGGATCTAACATTTTCTCTGTGTGTGTCCTGACCAAAAGCAATGTCTCCACAACACCGACGGGCCAAGGTGTGAACGCTGTCAGACTGGTTTCTATGGAAACCCAGTAACGGACGGGGCTCAGGCCTGCCAGCCCTGCCCCTGTCCTGGAACGGCTTCCAGCAACCAGTGAGTTCATGTCTTCTGAACTTTCATTCAGTCTGTGTAGATTACTGTTAATTATTCTGTTGAATGATGGAGGGAAAGTAAGCATTATGTAAACATTACGGAAACACATAAACACTGTATATGAAATAACATGAATACTGCCAAAAAGAGCATTCTCATGGTATGCGTGGCCTCTGTTGGCACAGATTCTCCCCCACCTGTTATCTGGAGTCTGACGGTCAGCCGACCTGTGACAACTGTCCCCCTGGATACTCTGGCCGACGCTGTGAAAGGTAGGCGCCCTCCTTCATTCTCTGCTTTTCCTTTTCCAATCTGTCTTCCTCTCACGGTCGTCTGGACAGTGTTTTGGGTTGCTGGGCCGGCAGGCAGCAAAGCTAGCAGGGGCTGGCAGTAGCACCCAGTGGTTTCATTCACAGGAAAGGGATATAAGCATGTCTGTGGTTTGCATCTCTCTTGTTTCCCCCCCGCCTCCAGCAGTTGTGATTGAGTGACGTCAGGTAGGTATGGGAGACACACATCGGTGCCACTCATACAGGATGTTTTGTACTGTGTGCTGTTTTACTAGATCTGCTGGTGGTTATTGTTTTCTTGGATTTATTGGTTTGCAAAATGTAAGGTCATCCCTGCTGTGGTAGGATAATATATCTTTGCTAAAGGATAAGGGGCCTTTGGTGGTACTGATTATGTCATCACTCAGATTGTAGTGTTCGTAGAAAAGAAATTTGCCAAAAGAGGAATAGAAGTGCTGTATGTGCTGAGGAAACCTTAATTTCAGTCTGCTTTAGATCCTTCCATTGCTTTCTTTTTTCCTTTGCTTTACCTCCATTCTCGGAGGGGGCTTTCTGCTTCAGCTTTGCACTTTGCTGGTAACGAAATTTCAAGGTGTTGGCTCAAGTGATTTCTGTCTGTGCACAGACAATACATAATCTGGGTTTCAACGACATAAATGTAGCATTTATGAGGAGTCCTATCTGGCTAATCAATCTTTGCTGCGCCGAGAGCAAAGATGACGAGGTGACTTGGGTGTCAGATGCAACTTATAAATCATTTACTATTTGAACGTCTCTGCCTGCATCATACCTGATTCTGCTGTTTTGACATTAAGAGAAGAGATGCCGTCTGCAGACAGTTGCGGGGAACCCTTCCTGGAGAAGCATATAGACGGCCTCCTACCTGTGCTATGTGGAGCTGAAGCAGTATTCAATTTCAGCTGGGAGAAAGAGATGTCGTATGGCAGCGGAGCTGATGATGAGGCCACAGCAACAACCATATTCCCTACTTGGACTTTCTTGTCTGCAGCAGCTCACCATCGTACCACTCGTGCAGCAAATGGGGTGGGCATTGTCTCACTCACCCCCAACAGGTCAGCGACCAGACTCCCACCACGCTTCACCCCCAGCCCAGAGATCAGAGACTCCAGCTTCCAGTACCTCCTCCGGATTCACATGAACACCTTTAACCAACGCCTGAGCATGCTGGAAAGAAACACGTTTGACATGAAGGAGAGCATCCACACTATGGAGGACCAACAGATTTATCTCAGCTCCCAGCTGAAGGAACTCATCACCATCCTGTCAGCTGGGGAGAAGAACAAGAAGGTTAGCGAGCTGGAGAACAGCTACACAGACATGGACACCCGTCTAAGCAGACTGGAGGGAAGGCTGGAGATCCTGATTGACGGCTTTACTGCCCTCGCTCAGGAGATGAACAAAATGAAACGTGCTAGACACGTCTCCCGTTCGCCGCAAGAAAAGAGGGCTCTGCCCTCATTCATGACAGTCAGAATTATACCCACAGAAATGCCATTCACCAGCAGAGCCACAGTGCCCCAAAGCATACCTGCCCCAGGCCTCCCCCCAAACAAACCCAGAACAACCACCACTACAGCATTAAAGAATACAGTCAAATCCAAAAGTCTAGTCTCAACAAGGTCAACGATGAAGTTTAGGACCACCCTGAGTAAACCGAAGACGACTTCAAAATCTTCATCTAAAGCTACAGTGAAGCCTGAAACAAAAAGGCCTGAAGGTAGGAGGTCTGCTGTGACAGTGAAACGTGTTTCACAGCCAAGCCAAAAAAAACAAAATCAAGTTAAAGAAGCAATTACAAAATTTCAACTGGAGCCACCATCTTACAAACCTTCAAAGCCTGTCCAAGCCAACAAAAAGGATTCTTTACCTGTCAAACGCATTGGCCGTAACAAGTCGTTTAGATCAGATGCACCAATTACAAAGAAGGTTCAGGAGGGTGGAAAGCCTTCAGAAGGCAATTTAAATAATGTGTCACACAAAAGTAACTCTAACCAAAATGAAAAAAAGAAGAATTCTGCAAAGAACACGGTCTCAACCACAAAACCTACCAGGGTTACTACTGCAAAGAAATCTAAAACAACAGTGAAAAGGAAAACGACTACTGCTAGAATCAAGACGACTACTGCGAAGAAGAAGTCCAACACAACAGTGAAAAGAAAATCAACTCCCCATAAAACCAAGGTTGCTGTTGCAAAGAAAGTAACTAAAAAACACCAGCAGAAGAAAAAGAAGAAAACAACTCAATCTGGTATTTTGGACCTCCTGCAGCTCTTACAAGGAGATCACAAGAATGCGAAGCGGAAAAATATTCCGGACGGTTCTCTTCATGTTGTCTTGGGAAGGCTGGCCATTCCTATCAAAATTATCCCTGATGATTAGGGAATAATGTGTTGCTTTTCATTATTTTAATTTGTCCTTTGTGTATATTTTGATGCTTTTTAATCCTGATATTTATGTCTGTTACACATCAATGTAACTTAATGAAGGGACTAATTGAATGCCACTGTGTTGTTTTAGAGGGACTTTTTAGATATTTGATGCCATCCTGATATTATTATACTAATTACTTTTAAGGTGTGTTTTATTATAATCAGAACAGTCGCTGTGCTATGCTATGAAGAGATAGCTTAGCAGTAGTACCTCTTTGTGTATACATTTGTCCATTGTGTTATGGCCAGACTACCTCAAATGTTACACCCCGACCCTTTGTTAGATCATTCTGAAAACCCCATGCCCATCACGCTTGTTTCCTGCATTCCCGTGGGTATGTTTTATTGGTGCTTCCAATGTGTTGATATCCTAAAAAGCCTTACACCTCCATGTCACTCTGTGATTTAAGATCCCCCAACAAGTTCACTTTTAGGGGTTTTTTTTGTTTTCATTGTCTTAAGCAGATTGGTTAAAATATTAAATTTCAAGGGTAAAGAACCAGTACATTACAAACAAGACTAACAATATAACATCCTGCTGGTGGTATTACATGCTGCAATAATAATAATATGCATAATTCTGAAAAGGTTGGAGGAGCAGTAATAAGGCCTTCCACACTAATGGATTGCCACCAATTTTCTAAGACATGTATGGTCCCCAGAGGATGAATCCAATGATTTTGGTGATTCCCTAGCCTTTCACTTAGCACGACCAGCAGGTCAAAGTGCAATCGATCAATACTTGGTTTATGACCAATTCATGGTAAACTAATGACAGTCCCATCAGCTTCAGCTTCAGCTTCAGCTGTACATTGTACTCTAAATGGTAAACATGGCAAAAGGTATACCTGCTTAACAACAGCATGTTAGCATTGTCATTGTGAGTATGTTAGCACAGCTGTGCCTGAGAATAGCATCACAGAGCTGCTAGCATGACGGTAGATTCTTTCTGGTGGATTAAACCTCTTGGGAGTATGAAAATGATGGCATCTCAACTTTATGAACTGATGGTGGCTGTAGTTTTAAAGGTCATAGGTTCAGCCAAAGCAATATGAAATTAATCATAGCTCATGGAAATCCAGTCTATGTTATATATCATATCAAATATTTACATAATTTGACACGATTGTTAAGCTAATAGAAAACAAATTTTAAGTTTTCTAAGTGAATGTATAAGTGAATTATCCTCTGTGTAGCATGACATTTTACAGCAAATGGTCATTTCTATGTTAATATTTTGTATGTACCTAATGATATTTTTGCCCAATTGTGGCACTAGAAGAAAGGACAGATGTGCCTGAAAACAACTGGATTCATCTTCTGGGGACCATTATTATCCACAGTCAATTTTATGGCAACCTAATATCATCAGCATTGAGAGAAATTTAAGGAAAGAATGGCCACAGTTTTCAAGATCGTTTGATAAATCTTTGGGGGAATTAAAGTTAAAATTGTTTGTTACATTTTTTATTTTAATGTGATGTGAAACTAAATTGTTTGTCATTTTGTGTTTATCATGAGCTGTATGTCCGTTCTCAATAGCCTTTAGTTGTGAACACTTTTGTCATTTTCCCATGACCATATATCTATTCATTCATCCTTATGTTTAAATCTATAAAAAGAGACTGAATGGAGGGACTGAGTTAACCATTCCTTCGAAACTACTGTACGTTAGTTTGAATATAGTTTCCCAAAGCAAGTTCATAGCATGGAAGTCCTCTTGTTGACTGTTGACCGGCGGACCTGCCAGAGGACAGGTGAGGTAAGACATGAGGCAACTTGCACAGATTGGGGTTGGATGAGTCTTTGCTCTGGTGGCAGTGGCGTTGTTTGCTTGGGTTGAAGGCATATTGCTTTGCTATGCCACAATATCAGAAATAGCTTTACTCATTAGCAGCTTAGCGTCCTCTTCTACCTCTCTTTACATCAAGGCTGTCTGTACTCACCTCTGCTTTGTTCTGATACCAGTTCTATATTTGTGATGCTTTTAGGGCTGTCAACGAATAATCGAAATTCGAATATATATTCGAATAGTTGTTAAAAACAGAATTTCGAATGTGAAAATTAATATTCGAATGTAAAAACGACAAGCAACTTGAGGCCACATCTCCAGAATGTGCACCCAAGAGAATATGGCATAAAATGTGGAACTTCAGCGAAACAGCCCCGTCTGGATACGTATTTTGCGCCGTCCGCCACAAGTTCGTTGTCTGCAGCACGACAGGAGGCCTGCACACAAAAATTGTTCTGTGAAGCGCTGGAACCGAGGTACCTTATCCCTGATCAGCACTCAGCATGTGTTTATTGTTGCCGTTCATTTAAACCGCTATGCGCGACCGACGGTGCGGTGCGGTGCGGGGGGGGAGTGAACACCTAAACTGAAGAATTTTGTATTTACACATATATTCGAATATGTTCGAATATATGTGTTTTTTTAAAGGGAATATTCGAACGTCATTTTTTAGCAATTTTGACAGCCCTAGATGCTTTTTTGAAATCTGGTGGATATTTTCTCTTTTAATGTTTCTGTTCCTGTACAAAGGTGTTCCTCAGTTTCAGCTGCATCACTCTCATGAGAGATGGAATCAACATCTGAGAGATGTTGAATGTTTTAGCGGTGGCTGTGCTTTATCCATCTCCAAGCAATATTTCATGACCTTTATCTCTGGGGAAACTGTTTGTGTTCAGTGCAAAAGCTGGGTGTGTCTATAAAACTAGTGCTTAGTGCAGATATGAGTACTTAGTGGATGGAATAACAGAATAGTTTGTACGTTCCTTGTCTGAATGACTCATTCCTTTGTTCGTGGTTGATGTCTGCCTTGGGTCAAGAAGACTCCCCCAAGGATGCGATTCATCAAATGTATCACCTCTTGCAGACTTCCCAGCTTCCTGCCTCATTGTTCTTTGGGTTAAGACGTGCATTCTCCCTGACTGGAAATAATTATTTAAACACCTTTTCTATTTTTGTTTCAGATGTGCAGCAGGATACACTGGCAACCCACTACTGGGACAGAGGTGTAGTGTTGGCAACAATGAAGTCAACGGTACATACTGTGTTTTAATTTAGAAAGATCACAGATGTTGTTCAATCTTCTGTCTTGTTCTTTATCTGTAAAAAGGTTGTAAAGAGTCCCTTCATTTCATTAATCTGGATTTAACAATGTTTCTTTAAATAGAGAACATGTACACATTGTAACTATCTGGTCTACTGTCCTGTTTCAGGTAACTGTTATAACTGTGACCAAAGAGGAAGTGAGGGATGCAATGGTGGTGCGTGCCGCTGCAAGGTGATCAAACAAACCAGCTTACTGGTTGTTGTTATCTTTTGTATCTTTGTTCCCACCTCCAAGGCAGTATATCTCATTATTTAATAATGTATTGCAGATGAACGTTGAGGGCCCGTCTTGCTCCAGCTGCAAGTCTGGAACCTTCCATCTCAGCCAGGAAGACAAAGACGGCTGCCTGTCCTGTTTCTGTATGGGCGTCACTCAGCAATGCTCCAGCTCTACCCACTACAGAGACCTGGTAAGGTCTTTAAGTGGTACATGACACAATGACAAAGCAACAGTGCAATGGTTCATACCTCTGAACAACTAAACTAAATATAACGTTTGTACTGGATAAAGCAACTCAGCGGTAGCAAAGATCATATCAACAAGTGTGTTACACATTTATTTCATAGCAAAAAGATTTGTGTGATCTAAACGTATTCATTCAGTCTAAATTTTCCCTCATCACACCATCTTTAAGTGGCTCTAAATCAGTGAAATCACATCCATTGGCGATGTTTGCCAGAGGTTGACTGATATCTCCCCACTACACAATTATTTCTGCAGATCTTGTCTCTCCCGAGTAACTGCAAGGATACATTTTGACATGTTGTCTCTCAGAATTTCCCCTGGGCAAAAGGGTGAGATCTGGATGTGAAATCTATAAGGTCACATATAGACTTCACATTTAGAGTAAGAGGAAGCAAGTTTTTAAGTGCTGTGATCGACCAGTATAGTCGACAGATAGAGTATCAAGAAATACTGAAACTTCTAACAGCACCTATCATTTATTTTATTTTATTTTAACTGCATCTAACTGTACGTATGTGCTCTTGCAGGTGTCCTCAGTCTTTTCTCCAGGAAACTTCCAGGGATTCGCTCTGGTGAACCGCCAACGCACCAACCGTATCTCCACTGGTTTCACTGTGGAGGTTTCCACTGAAGGCACTCAGCTGTCCTACACCAACTTTGATTACCTGGGTCAGGAGCCTCACTATTGGCAGCTTCCAGAGGTCTACCAGGGAGACAAGGTCAGTATCAAAGAGCACATACAAGCAGCTTAATCAGTGGAAGTTGCCCAAACAAGACTGAACCCCTTAATGCTGGATATAAGGGGCTGAGCAGCACTCGTCAGAAACTTGTAGACCACTCTTATTCTATTGCTGGCTCCATTTTTCTGCTTCGTCTTTCTTAAAACTTCAGGCAATCGTTCTTTTCAAGCTAACTTCTCTACAAACAGATTGCTTTTTCAGTCTCTGTGCAACTTATTTGCCTCTGTTGCTACATTTTGTTTAATCTTTTTCACTCTGTGTTTTCACAGGGTAGAATACTGTGCACAGATTTAATGCTTTCTTTGTGTTTGCCCCTGCACTCTCTATAGAAACAATCTTTTTTTGCTCGCACAAAACGAGCAGAGCAGGTACAGTAATGTCAGTCAGTGGCTGTAGTGGTGCACACATGTTTGGCATGTTTCAAATTAGCTGTTGATGTGGCATTGTGTGAAATACCGAATGCCATACATTGTACTTTTTACGTGGTGCATATCCATTTTGTGGTTTTAATCACTCTTGTGCTTATTGAATTGTATTGGAAGGATTGTGTTTTACAGCAACGTATGCAATTTGCAACTGAAAGTGACCACTAAGTGTCTCCTTTAGATTTGACATACTCACAACTCAGTGCATACTGAACCCAGAAATTGTGTTCTGCTCCACATCCCATGAGCCATGTAAACGGATTGATGATTAATGGTCCAGTAAAGAACTTCCTACTGATTAACTTTGCTCTAATAACACTGCCATAACACTCCCAAATACCATTGGCTCAGTGATAAGGAACGTGATCAAAGAGCTTGCTTTATCCACACCAAAAGTGACTCGTAGTCACCAGAGGAGCAGCTAAGGAAGGATGCTTTCATTTGGAACCTAATGGCCTCTGAACGTAAAGACATCCACAAAGCCAAAATAGCTAGCCAGGTATTTGGTATGAACTGCACCGTAGATTGTTATAATAAAGGAGACACTCACATATCTAATGGGAATAACTGATGCACAGTGTTTCTGTCATTAAACGCAAACACGCTCAGAGCCATCTATGAAAAATAAATCCCCTCCGTACATAGATGTAGCCGCATGACGCATCACCTTGGTTTGATGAAGGATCACTGAGCAGGAGCATGTTGTCAGACTCTACGAGTGCATTTGCATGTGTGTGAAACACAAAGAGGTCTGAGTTGGTACGCAAAGTCTCAGGAAAGTTACTACAGTGCAAGAAGTTGGTGATTCGTGTGTTTTATCGGTGTGATTCGGCTGTTTGGAGTGAGAGCTATTCCTTCAGCAATGTTGTTTGTCAAGCACATCATAGACTAAAAAGCATGACTAAGAAAAGCAATTCCTTACATTGATCTACGTAAATGTACATGGTTGAAGAGCTTAATTCTAAATCCTGTCACCGTTATTTTGACTATTACCATGGTTACATATCTTCTGTATGTCTGGTACTCCACTTTCCGCCTTTTCAGGGTCATGTCAGACAGCTGGATGATGAGGTCTGGGCGCTCTTCTCTAACTTCTCCAATGGACAAGCTGGTTCCTCTCGATTCTTTCCCTCCTCCTCTAAATCCTCCACCTCTTCCTCCTCTTCTTCTTCTTCTTCTTCCTCTCGGATCCCAACTTCCTCCTCTTCCTCTCGATGGTCTTTGCGTAACCTGAGCCCCCCTTCTTCTCCGTCTGGTATGTCCTCTTCAGTTAGACCAACCAGACCCCAGACCTACTCCCAAGGCCGCTCTCCCCATCTGCAGGTACACTCTGTCAGAGTTTGCAAGATGTTTTGAGTCTTTCAAGTATTTTTGTTTCTTGGTAATATCCTTGACTTCTGGTATTTCTCTTTGGGGTCTGGCCCTGCTGTGGATCGAACAGAGCAAGAACTCAGTGAGCAAAACTTTTGCCCGTGCTTCTGGGGGCAGCAACAAGGTAGACCGTGGCATGTGGCGGATTTCATGTCTCGCCTCTGTAACGTTGTCTCTGATAGTAAAGCTTTCAAAGTTCATTAACAACCAACTAGCCTCAGTTTGTCCAGGGTAGTTAATGTGTAGTTAATAAACTTGTAACAGCACCCAACCGATATGATAAAGAATATACTTAGTTTGTAGTTACCAAAGAATGGATCATTTACACCGTTCCAGTGCTTGACTGGGTGGTATTCTCCATTGTTAAGCAAATAGCTCTCTCTCAGTGCTGTCACTGTAATTGTCCACTTGAGGAGAACATTGGTTTTCCAAGGCTCTGTCATTATAGGGATGTCTGCGTTAAAACAGTCTCTTACTGAGGCACAGTTTCATTTTGTTCATTTAGTCGTCATACAAGGCACAGTGTGACTTCTGCTGTGATCAAACTGTCAGTGGAGCCTTTAATAGCACGTATACAAAAGAACATATACTTTAGGGTTTAGCTGACACATATTTGTCCCAAGATTCTTATCGTGCTTTACTCTTCGGCATGCTTGCCTGCTTGTACTACTTCTCTGCCTGCTTATTATTTGAGTCTACCTGACTCTCTCCTTCTGTGCCTTATTCTGTTATGCCTTTCCTTCCTCCTCTGCCTCTCAGTACTCTCTGGTCTACAAAGGTTTCAGCTTGCACCAGGATGATCTGCTCTACTGGCAGCTCCCAGCACAATTCACAGGGGAAAAGGTAACTGTAAGAAGTTCAGGGGGACGTCCCTTCCTGACCATTGGTCAACCCCTAGAGGTCACAGAAAATACAGCACCCGTAGTATCCTCCAGCCTTCCCCGTGCCCTTCAGCCCCCATCCTCATACTCCAGTCTATCCAGTCCCTCACATGTCCAGTCTACCTTTCTCCACTGTAGTACAGTAAGGCCCTAATCAAACAGCACGTGCTGCATCTTTTTTAATTTATTATTGCTAGTTAACTACTGAATAAGTGCTAACACATACCATGAACTCTACACTACAATATAGTCAATAGTGCACTTTAAATTATACAACTTCCGTAAAAATATATAGTACAGTATCCAATAAAAGTCAACCACAATGAGAAAGAACTGCTGACGTCGGGTGCTTTTCCGTTCTGAGTTGAATTTTTTTCAACGTTCAGGGCGCGTTCAGGGCGCGTTCAGGGCGCGTTCAGGGCGTGTTCAGGGCGCGTTCAGGGAGTTCAGGGCGCGTTCAGAGCATATTTCATTAGAGCCTGCCACATTGCATAAAAGCCAGTCTGTAAAAAAAAATTTGAAGTAGTGATTTCAAATAATTGACTGATTCGGAGAGCCTTATCTCCTCAGGCAGGTCGTTTCAAAGCCGAGGGGCCCAGATGGCAAAATCACGGTCAAGTTTAGTTTTCAGCCTCGACTTTGGAACAGCCAGAAGGGCCCCACCTGAGGTTCTAAGGCTGCTATGTCTACAACATCATCAGGGTTATTTTTTTAAGAATTAAGAAAACTCCCTTCCAGAGCCATGGTCGACATTTACAATTATTTTCATAGGCTGAATAGTACGCCCCATGACGGTAAATGAAACATGTTAACTGTTACAACAACTTTCACATGTCTAAATAACGTTGCTCCTTCACATCCTTCTAGGACATCGGATTTGACGTAACTGTACAATCTGTGTTGCTCTGACAAGCCACCTGGCATTCATTTTGGCTCCATTTGATGTTTCTGTTTCATCAAGCCAATTGCAGCATTGTTTGACCTGGCAAAAGATCTGAAGGCTCTCCCTTGCTCATCATGTCTTAGGTGGGTTCTTACGGCGGCAAGATTAAATACTCCATCTCCTATGTGGCTGGTCCAAGAGGAACACTACTTGATGATGGCGATGTCCAGATTATTGTGAGTACATGCCGTCATGCTGATTCACTGTTTTCTCCCATGGTTACAAGCATTTGTAGCTTTTACTGACCGGTCAGTGTTGTTGCTGCAGGGTAACGACATCACTTTGGTAGCTCGTCAGCCCTGGCAGAGAAGGCAGCAGGGCAGCAGGGAGACTAACCAGTTTGAGATTGTCTTCAAAGAGGTGAGTGTCCCATAACGATACTTTTACATGGGGAACAGAAAGTGTATCGGAAAGCATCCGGCCGGTTGAAGTGATCCGTGACTGTAAATGCCTTCTGGCGTCGTCCTAAAAAAGGACAAGCAAAAAATATTGATCACAATATTTTTTATCAATAATGAAGTGTTGTTTTTATTTCTGATTAAAAAGTCATACAATTAAATAATAAATGTGCTCTTGCTGCATGAGAAAAGCCACGGCTTCCATTTTGTCTCGCAGGAAAACTGGCGCCGTCCTGACGGCATGCCCGCCACCCGAGAGCACCTGATGATGGTTTTGGCTGATCTGGACGACATCCTGATTCGAGCATCCTACTCCACTGAGATGCGGTCCTCCAGTATCTTTGATGTCAGCATGGAAGTGTCAGTGCCTAACTACAGCGGCTTAGCTCAGTCCCTGGAGGTGGAGCAGTGCCGCTGCCCACCTGGATACAAGGGACTGTCTTGCCAGGTAAAACCTTTTCTGAACGGTTGACTTCACTAGGAAACGATACAGGCTAATTGCGCTTCATTCAAATGCTTATTGTTGTATGATTATCTTAATCACATTATGTTTCTTGAAGGACTGTGCACCCGGGTATACTCGCACTGGAGGAGGTTTATACCTGGGCCATTGTGAGCTCTGTGAATGCAATGGCCACTCGGACTCCTGCCACCCTGAAACTGGCATCTGCACGGTACGACGCACGCGGTTAGCGTATAGCTGATATTTGTCATGTTGTGGTTAGATTATAGCCTCATGACAAGATGAGCAGATCTACGTATACACATGGTACATTTTTTTTCTTCCAGAGCTGCCTGCATAACACTCAGGGTGAGCTCTGTGAGCAGTGCGCTTCTGGCTTCTTCGGTGACCCCACTGTTGGCACTCCAGAGGACTGCCAGCCCTGCGCCTGCCCTCACAATGACCCAGACAACCAGTGAGTACTGGTACAAAGACCAAGACTTCACATTCCACCTCCATTAATAGCTCAAGCCTCTGTGTACGGCTCACTTGCTCTTGTTTATACAGCAAATTCTACTGTCTTGTAAATTCTGGAGTTTCGTTTCCGTTATTTACCTACTTCTTGCCAACGAACAAGAAATATTATCAATTCACTATCCTACTTTTTTATCAAATCAAGATGTTATTGGCCAGCAGTATGCAAAATATATGGAGAAATAGTGAAGACAATTTCAGTAAAATTAGATGACTTCAGTCAGTTGCTTCCATTGCAAATTGACTATTTTTTTTTTTTTTTTAAATATTCATAGCTGTGTTATGGATATTCCTAACTGAAATTGGAAAAGATTTTTTCCTGTCAATTCGCAGCAAAAGAGACTTAAAGAAGAAGTTGATATTGAACCTCGTTTCTGCTCAACAGTTCATCTTCTTGTCTCTGTGTGTAACTCATGTCACAGGTTCTCCCCCACCTGTGAGAGTCTTGGAAATGGAGGCTACCAGTGTACTGCCTGTCAGCCCGGATACACTGGCCAGTACTGTGAACGGTAAGATAAAACATACACGTTGTCTTGATGTGGGTCAGGACAGTTAATGAAATAATTTCATATAGTTTGTTTTGATAAAATTGCATTTACCGTCTAAATAAGAAACACTGCAATTTTCCATGATGGCTATTTCTATCAAATCTTGAGCTGGATAATACATTATTGTTGACTGAAGTCAACGGTTTCTATATCTGTTTTTCTTACCATCATCAGTTGTGCTCCTGGATACGTTGGCAACCCTCAGGAGAGACAAAAGTGTCGTACATACGATGGTAAGGCTACATTTCACTTCAGTAAAAGTATGACTCTATTCAAACTGCTCTCAAAGTGCACCAGAATGAGGCATTTAACCTTTCTAGGGGCGTCCGGAGCACGTGAAAAAAATTAACCATTTTAATATTAACCATAGCAAATTGAAAAAAAAATTAAAAAAGACATACGAGGATTTAGAATAAATAAGTGAAACTTTTAATTAATGGTGACTTCACATTCCTGTAGTACTCCTGCTACGATGAATTAAAATTGAACATTGAATGACACACATGGCCCTGTAAAATAAAGACAGGCTTATTACAGGTATACACAGAGAGAAGTATCCAATGCAGTAAACACTACTAACACATATATGAGAGTGGTATCAACCTTCTAATGTCACTCTCTGCAAGAAAGTGAAAAAGCATATTTCCTAAAATATGTAAATATTCCTTTAAACTTGCCCCTGACTAGGTTTGGCTGAAAACAACTGAAGAAGTCATTAGATGATTTCTGTCCAGTTTTAAATTGTGAGACAAACATAAAAAGTCCACCTTACTGCCTAAGCTCGCTTTGTGAAATACCACTCTGATGTCTGATGTTTTAGAAAGTATTCCTAATAAGTTGGTTATGACCTTTGCACTTTGCAGCTGCAGCCTCACTGGTGGTGAAGGTTTACCCAGAGAGGGTCCTGTCAACCCAGGGTGGCTCTGTCACTCTCCGGTGTCAGGTGTCCGGCTCTCCTCCACACTACTTCTTCTGGTCTAGAGAGGATGGACGATCTATCTCCAGCAGTGCTGACAGACCCAGACAAGGTAGGGCAAACACTTCAACCACAATCTGAATACATGTATTTTATATAATTGATAGACAAATATATGTTTGAATAAAACACCTGTTGATTGTGTGTGTGCAGGAGCGGAGCTGTTCTTCTCCAATGTCCAGCCGAGTGATGCCGGTGTCTATATCTGTACCTGCAGAGACCAGCGCAGCACCAACAGGAGCCGCGCTGAAATTGTTGTCACAAGTGTGTATGGCCTCACTGCAACATTAGCAAATAGATTCTTCCCTCATGCTGCTTAGTGCAGCACACTTAATATAAACCAACCGTGGTTCAACACATGGGTTTGCTTATGCATGGATTATGTAAGACCTCATTCTTTAGTTTAGTTGACTGTACTGTGGTGCAGTCTGCATATTTAAAGTTTATCAGGTGCTAGTATAAGATCGCTGGCATTAGAGCGTAACCGAGCTGGCAAAAGAAAGTTTTTCTTGTTTTAGCTTTTCTAGTGAATTTTAAATTGTTTCTTGTAATACGGAACAGTGTAAAATTACTTAAATCTAATGTTGAGCAGACTGGGTTTGATTAGGAGCTTAATTTTTGTGGTGCAGTCGATGAAGAAAAGGCGGCAGAAATAAATGAAAGTGCACACATGTTTTAGTGGTCTGATGCCAAGATAATCATTAGAATTTTTTTATTTTCACCATTTTGTGTTTTGCAATACACTGTATGTATGACCAATTAGTATAAACTAATTATCCTTTTGCATTTCACCAGGTGTCCCATCCAAAGCCATTGAGGTTACAATCGAGGAGCCCAAAGCCCAGACTGTCAGGGTTGGGTCTACCATCAATTTTATCTGCACTGCGAAGAGCAAGGTAACCCTGGAGAATGATCGTAGTATGGAATAGTTCAACATTTTGAGAAATACTCATATTTACTTTCTTGCAGAGAGTTATATTGATCACTTCCACTCTTATCTGTCTGTTAAATGTGAAGCTGGAGCCAGAAGCTGGTTAGCTTAGCTTAGTTTAGCATAAAGACCTCTCATTTAAACTCACTGCTGGTTGCCCGGCTTCTTCGTAGTGATAAAAATACTCCATGACCTTCACTGTAAAATCACATGTTGTTGTTTTTACTCTTCCATTTTTGTACAAATTTAACAAACAATATATCAGGAGTTAATCAGGAGTTTTGTGGATGCTGATGGGCATATTTTGTTGTTTTTGGACAGATCAAGTCCAGCTGTTTCCAGTCGTTATGCTAAGCTAAGCTAATGGTCTGCTGGCTCTAGCTCTAATGTTTAGCATACAGACATGAGAGAGGTACTTTATTGATCTTCTCAGCCAGAAAGAAAATGGAAAAAATGAAATGTCAAACTGTTATTTTAACATTTTACTCCTGTATTATATTTTACACTTTAAAAAATCTAGAAATGTGGTTCACTTCACTTAAATTAATATATGATAGAAAGCACATGTTGCCACACTGCTGTAAGCACATACAACAGAACATTTAGTCTTTATTAAAACAGTTGGTCTGCGGACAACAAGAGCCTTTACTCCCATGTTTGAGATTGCATGCATCTTGTGATTTGTGTGTATTTATCTGCACGCGCCTTCACAGTCACCAGCCTACACCCTGGTGTGGACACGGAGGGGTAACGGGAAGCTGCCCAACCGGGCCATGGACTTCAACGGCATCCTGACAATTCAAAACGTCCAGCCCGAGGATGCAGGCGGGTACGTTTGCACAGGCTCCAACATGTTTGCCATGGACGAGGGCAATGCCATCCTCTACGTGCCAGGTTCGTGATCCTCGGCACCACATTCCATTACCCATCACCCCCAGCTACCCTACCAGCTCTGGCAACCGTAGTTTCCCTCACCCTAAACTCCCCCTCCGACTTGCGATGGTGCATGCTTCTCTGTTTTACCGCATCTGTCATCATGCACTATGAACACTCAGCTCTGGGTTAACAGTATAATACGCTTGCAGTTCTAACTCCCAATGCTTTTGCCTTCTGCTATCAAATACCAACATAGACGCTGTGTCTTATTATCATACTGCCAATCAAGCTCTTCTCACTGCCTTTTTTCAACTTGCTGCTTCTCTGATCAGTAAATATACAGCTTGTGGGTTTGGTAATACTAAAACTGTAGTATACACATTTTCCAGATAGAGTATGGGGTGAAGTATGCAGTTTCAGATTTAACTAATGGGCTCTCAAAATAATGACACATCCATTACACTCGAGTCTAATGAGCGCTCTTTCCGCTCAGTGATTTGTGGGTAATGCTTTCCTCCAACACTCCACTAAGGCTACTGCAGATTTTTTTTCTTTCCTCTTCATAGTTTTTTTTTTCACATGGGTTGAATTAATTGGTGGTGGTTTGGTTGCTCCTTGGTCACTGGTACAGTTGCTGGTTTCTGCTGTTAGAGGTTTCACTAGCAAGGTGCTGGATTCTGGTGTCTTTAACTTTGGGCTCCTGGGGCCACTCCCTGCCTGAGCTGTAGTGTATAATGATGAGGAGGAATGTGGATGCCATGATTGGTGCTTAGTGACTCTACGACCGACATTCAAACAGGACTTCAGTGTATCAGGAAGAGATGAGAAGTAGGAAGAACCCCACTACCCCTGATTACTTTGTATCGTTCTATTCCACACAGTATTCCTTCCTGAAATTACTGAATTGCTGAATAAACAAAATGGTGCTATTAGCCATGCAGTTGGTTAAACCTGTGGTGGAATTCACTTTCTAAACATGTTGTTATACTGCTGTAATATCACTCCTTCGTTCCTTTAGCTTCTTTATAAGTCAGTCTTGTTTGTATGGATTGTTACTTGTCAGATTTAGTTGGTAAAATATTTCTTATCTGACTTAAAATGCCCCAAATCCTAATTTTGTCAACTATCATCTCCAATTGTATATTATGGTATTTTAATTTACATCCTGTCAATGTTGCTGGCGCATTTTCTTTTTTTGATTGACTGCAATATGTTATCCTGAAATGTTTCCATGAAATCAAATATATCAGAAATGTTAGAATTTGCTATGTGAATGCAATTACCTTGCATGGGGTGTGTTTACATTTAGGCAATTTCAAGTGTTTTTATAAGAACATATTTTTATATATCTCTGAGAATATCTTACACTTCAATTACAGGTCACATTTAATCTTCATTACTTTACAATGAATTTATTGATTCAGTCATGACTCAAAGGATATATGATTGGAAATATACCCAAAGGTGCTTCTGTAAAGATTTGACTCTTTTTTTTTTTACATTTATTTTTAAAGAATACCTATCTGATGTAATGCACACATGTCACATTGTAATGTATTTATCTTAACTGTGAAAATATTTTGTGTAAAAGAGCAAATTGATTAAAATAATGACAATTGATCAAAGTGATTTGCTAATTCATGGATGTGTATCACTTACATATATTACCTTGGTCAAGTCAGAATAACCACAAGCTGTATGTTGGCTTTTTAACAGCTGAAATGGAACTAGTGTCCCAATGTTTAAAACTGCTTTTTGCTACTAACCTGCATGTCTCATGTGTGGCTACACACTGCATAACTCCATCTCTCCTTGTGCTGCTGCACAGTTCTCATAGTCATGATCTTTGTGCGTATGTGTGTGTTTCTGTATCTTGATTTTGAATTCACAGTATAAGAAGCATTTTGGAGCGTTTTAGTTTTTGGTTGGTATAAAGTGTGAGATAAGCATGAACTGTTACAAGCAAATGGACATTTTAACCAACATACTTCAATTCACGGTGATCTTCAATTTCTCAATAAATATACATACGGTAAGTGTGAAAATTGAATAAACTAATTGGCACCATCATGATAAAACAATTCTCAAATGATAAAAAAATACCTTTAGTGTTTGATGTCAAGTTGGTGCCAGTTTAATTCAAGTTCACGATTTCTTTTTTGCATGTTTCCATTGTGTGTGGTGTTTTTTGGAAAACAATTAGACAAAACCACAACAGCCCACATTTGGAGATAAGCGTCTCTGGGAGAGGTACATTTCCTGTTATCCCAGAAACCTGACCTCTCAGTTTACCTGTCCGTCCCCCTTCCTCCCCTCCCTTCCTCCCACAACTACAGAGGCCTCACAGACTCAGATGTTTTACACAGCCTATGAAATGTTTGAAGGACATGGAAAGCGTAAGTCCGCATGGGCATGGTTTCCTTTCTGCCGGGCTCCCTGGAGGGACCGGCCTCTCCCTCTCTGTGTCTTGCATGCACTCATCATCCTCAGCATGGATCTACTGGTGGCCAGTTAGCGCCCATGTACAATCCACCAAGCAGCATCTTCAAACATGACTGGCCAGAGCCTCTGAGCTGTCTTATTTTGTTTCTTAGCAATCGTCTTAAGTTGAATTACGAAAGACGGATATATGTTTTCTGTATATTAGTATATATTATTATATTTTAAGTTGACAAGTTCCTGTCATGTTAAAGAGTCAAAGCTTGGATTGTACATGAGCATTACTGGCTACTACCTTGCTCTTTGGGTTCATCGGGGGTCATCACTGCAGGAAAAAGTGTATCTGCATTCTAAGGGCAACTCCTCTTGAATGTTGAGTCAAGTAGCCATCATTAAAAAAAGATCACAGTCAGTGTTGTACAGTAATTATAGACCAAAAAATTGAAAATATATTGTTTTCAAATGCATTTCAACACTGGTAGTGTAAATGACAAACCAGCAACACTCCTTACGAGAACTGATAACTGGTGGATAATGTTGGACAATGTCCCTCTAAATTGGGAAAAAAATAGCAAACATAATTTGTATAATTTGTTCATGAATTTTAATGATATATACAAATGTCTGTATAACAAAATGAAGAAATATATTATTCAGAAGCTTGCTGCATTAAATCAGCAGGTTTAAACCCTGAAAAGGACATTTGAGTCAAATGTATTTTGTCTGTTATTACATTATCACAAGCTAGATGCTTACTTACAACGTCTCCACATTCAGCGATAAGATAAGTCCCTTATTCTTCTTTCTCTTCGCACTTTGCTTTTTCCTTTTCTTCCTCAGGAAACATGCTATACCTGGAAATAGCAGTTATCTTGGCTTCAAACATCATACTGTGCTTAATACATCCCATCACAACCTCATTGCATCATAGCTGAATGTGGGTACCAGACCCGAGTCCAGTGTGAGAGGCCTGCTTTCAGTGCTTCACACAGATGGAAGTGGACTTAAAATAGCACACTTAATGTGCTATTTATAGATGGAAATCAAACTATATTGCGTATGTAATTAAGAAGTTAAAGATTAGATTCATTAAAAGTATAGAAAATCATATTTTCATTCCTCACCTCTAGTAGTATCTCAGGTATCTTTTGTACAGACAATTGTGATTCCCAGAAGCTAAATCAAGTACCATGACATTTGGTAAATGCATTCATGTCCCTTTCATAATAATTGTAATATTACCTTTAGTGATCTTTTACCTTTTTCATTTAGTGCCATCATCTGGTCAAGATTAGAATTCTACCAAAACTAGCAAAACAGCCTCAACTATACTTTGGGTTTAGTGCTAACGTGCTAAACCAACTGGTGAACATGCTAAACATTACACCAGCTAAACATCAGTATCTTAGCTTGTCCTTAGCACTAGTGCTAGTGGTGCAAGTAGTGCTGTCCAGTTCATCCTCACAGAGCAGCTGGCAGGGCTGTACATTCATCTTGTTCTTGTTTAAATGTAATATTTCTCTGTTTACAGCAGCACAAATACAATTCCATCCACCTCCCTTTTATTGGGGCGGAGACAAACCGATAACTCGAGATCTGGACAGATCTATCCAGACAAAACTGTCCTATAGATAGCACTGGGGGTGGTGAAGTGAGACATTATGATGTGTTTTCCTGACCTGACTGAATCCACACACTTATTTAATCCTAGAGCTTTACAAAGCTCGCGAAAAAAATTGTTTACAAATGCTAGTATATACCCACATTCAAATCATTTTCATTCTTAGATGTTACTTGTCTCAGGGGAGACTTTAGGCAGTCTTGTCTGCCCTGTGTCCCACAGAGGACAATGAAACGTCTCTCCGCCCTGTAGTATTGATGTCACTAAGGTGAGAGAGTCCCAGAGGTTTTCAGCCTCGTACTCATCCCTCCCGACTGAAAGAGGCCTTTCTTTTGCTCTGTCACCCTGGGATCATTCAGGATTGAATACAAAGTCTAGCAGCCAGGCAAACTGGCGCAGACAGCAGCATGCCCTGAGGCCGTGCCAATGCCTGCCTGCCACTTCTCATCTGTTTGGTCTGCTCTGAGGATCTAGACTGCCAAGGGTGAGGGTGGGGGCACGGGCAGAGGCCATCACTCTCCGTTTGATCAAGTCATTATCATCAAACGCATTCCCACAGCTTAATGGATGCCCAAGCAATGGTTGTAGACTCCTGACGAGGTTTCATACTCTCACTTCCCCACCACACCAGTAGGGCAGTCTACATTATCCCACTCCCACTTTATATCTCCACGTGCCCCAGGGAAGTTGTACTCCAGTTTGCGCTGTGTTTGATGAATGTCTCTCCTCCTGTAGCTTCAGAGGAAGCCCAGCCTAAGGCCACTGTCACTCCCTCCGTGCTGAATGTCCAGCAGGGCCAGCGGGCAGAGTTTCGCTGCACAGTGAGCGGGACCCCAACCGCTGCCATTGAATGGATCGGTATGACCAGTTAGTTCTCTACTTTTGCAGTGTTTGGTGCAGGCCTTGTTGAGCTACATTTGAGTAATTTGAGTAGAAAGGCCATGTTCTGTTGTATGAAGATCTTCACCCAGCAGCCCTCAGTGACGGAGTGTAACTGTGTGAATATTACAGGAGGTCCAGGGAACAGAATGAGTCCAAGAGCTGTTGTACGAGGTGGCGTACTGACCTTCACAGCAGTGGACCCAGCTGATGAGGGAGAGTACACCTGCAAGGCCCTGAACACTCACGGGGAGCACACAGCACGGGTTTCCCTCTTTGTCCAAAGTATGCTTTGTGTTTGTATTACATGATGTGGGAACACTAATCTGTTTATACACTTAGAATGTGGAGACCCTTCTCTCTTTTGAGGACAAAATACCAAGTCCCCACAGTGTAAATGATGATTAAGACTTGTTTGGGATTAGGTAAGGCCTGTGGTTAGGCATGTAGTGGTTAAGGTTAGCCCGGCTGGGTTAAGTCTCCAGAGAGTTCTTGTGTGTGTGTGTGTGTGTTGTGTGTGTGTGTGATTGGACCATATGAATTGAAAACACAGCAGTTAAAATGTTTATAAAAACCATGAGGGAATCATCCCAGTACAGTGAGATTGTTTCAGTGCATTTTCAGTGTTTCAAGGATTTTTTTTTTGACAGCTTGAAACAACAGAAGCATCTCACGTCACTATTACAGATATCAAATGCGATTAAATGTCTATAGCTCATAATTTTAATGCTTTAAAGCTACTAAAAAAATACATGTTTTAAGATTATTATCATGAATGAAAATCATAAACAATAACACAAACCTTGCTGAAGTCAAGACACTCAGGGTCTTACTTGGTCTGGTATGACAAGTTGTTATGGGTGACTTATAGTAGCTGAGGTTGCATAGCCAGTTCATTGACTTCATGATTATTTTCTATTTGTGCAAATGTAATTCAATGTTTTAGCATGTCACAATGTTTAATGGTATTATTTTATAAGAAAAGCAATACGTAAATGCATAATAAGCTCAGGGTGGCTGTGGTGGGTATATTTAGCATTTTTGATTGAACATTATTCATTTTTTGGTCAGAATCTAACCCAAGTGGCCTCGGCACCCAGCCTCAAGTCCAAGTCAGTCCTCAAAATATCGAAGCTCATGAAGGAGACAACGTGAGGTTGTACTGCCGAGCAACAGGAGTACCCACCCCGAAGCTCACCTGGCTGAAAAACGGAGGACAAATCCCTCCACAGGTGAGACACCGCCTGCTCTCTCAGTGCCTTGATGATGACGTTAACGTGGATTAATTACTGTATTCACATTCTGCTGTGCTGTATCTCTATCTTGCACTTCGAGGTGTGTCCTGTGCCGATGGTATTTAATCATACTGTGTCAGTTGATATGACTGTTTCAGCATTTTGACCATTTACCCTTATTTTTTTCCCTCTGTTTGTCTCCTCCCCTTTTTTTGTTTTGATCCCACCCTGTTCTGATGTTTACTCAGGCCATTCCCTCTCATGGTTTCCATCAATTTAAAAGCAACAGTCTCGATGTGTTACAAAGACGTATTGAGGAGCTGCAGGTCTGTCCATCTGTCCGCTGTCTGTCCTGTCTCGTAGTTAAAACCATTGTCCTCTACTGACCTCGTCCTCACACTTTGTCGAGTGCAAGTGCATGATCAAACGTGTCCTTGATTCACACTTTGTAGCCCTGTTAATTTACTACAGCTGCTCACTAAGTGCCTTTAGAGCTAATTCCAAATACATTAAAATCAACCAGCTGGGTCTGGTTGACTTGTTAGTGTATTTGCATGCAGTACATGTTTTCATGTTGTGTTTTATTAACAAAAGTGTTCCATAGTCTTTTTTGTTTTGTGCTGTCACATCATTCCATCCCTGACTTGTTTTGGCTCTCAGCACTCAGTTGACCCTCATCATTCCATTGAGTGTATTAACAGGACTAAGTATACAGGAGGTACTGTAGGTATTTCAGACATATTTTGCTCCGTGCCAGACGCATCCCGCTGCCCCCCTACGTATTGTGTTGGTCTGGTTTCTGCATAGCCCTCCTCGTCTCGATGAGGGCTTCGGGGCCTGTTTAGTTCTGCCTCAGAGAGCCTCTGCGTTGTGTCAGCCTTTCCCAGGGAGAGCTGGGCTCTGCCGTGCGACCACGCAGAAATTCTGTATGCTCTAGCAAACGGCTTGCTTTGAAAACTCCTCAATGGGTTCAGACACACATTGAGTCTGGGCCCGCCTCAGCCACTGCTCGGTTTAGCCTCCCTCACGGTTGAATGAGCCGGAGCTAAGCAGCTTTGTCCGTGGATGCCCCAACACCCCCCGGATACAGTAATCCCTCCCCGGACCCTCCCCTCCTCTCTGAGGTGTTTCCAAACTTCATGAAAGCTCATTTTCAGCCTTGCTGGACCTCTGACAGCCATGTGGAGTAGTGTACAAACAAGTCAGGTTGTCGATGGCTGGTAAACCAGAAAGTCAGGAGAGTTCTTAAACTTGAGTCATGTAATTAATGAAGGGTTTTGGTCCTTACTCAGTTTTTTGGTGGTGAATATTTTGATTTCCAGGGCCTTGTCTCGAGATAAGTTTAAGATTTCCCAGTTAAGAACTGCTTTGTAATGGTTATTGAGTAATCTCTGTCTCAAGTCAATGTTTCACAAACTGTTAATTATAACTCTCCTAATATTGTTAATCAGTCATCAATCCATAATCTTGTTTTAGAATAGAGATACTAGTGTAGTAATATGTTTCATAATGTGTAAAGGGGAGACACTCCAGGTGAATGAGGTAAAACATTTAACTAATAGATATTGCCATGAAACTTCCCCAGTTGATTACAAGTTTGTTTAGTTTAGTTTATGTTTAAATATGCAAATTGTGCTTTATCTAATGCTAACTTTTGGTGAATTTAGGAGAAACTTTAGATGCAATTAGTGTCGTAAAAAATAAACCCCTAAACGTGTATTTTGGATATTCTCTTTCTTCTCGTCTGAAAGAAGACATGTTACGGTCGCAAAACAGTTGAAAAACAATGTTTTTGCCTGGACAGTCTCCCCTTAACAAATTAAAACCCCACCAATCATTGTAGAAATATCAACAGTACTTTGTGCATAGTTTCATGTGCAAAGTACCGTGTCATAGAAATCATGAATCAAAGATCCATTTCCAGACTTAAGTGTAGCAATAACAGCTCTTGTCTTGTCTTAAAGATCCACTTCGTAGTGCTTTTGTGTTGCTATTAGCTAGTAATGTCAGCAATGTCCTATTTGTGTTGTTTCATTCGACATGAGACAAGTAAGTGATTGCTTCGTCTTCAGTATATATCATGACTTATGTGTGTTTTTATGATGTAAATAATAGTAAAATCATATTAATTATAATGCACAGTGCACATTGAGATGGGTGTCTAATCTCGTCACATTTCGGTGTGTCCTCTCCAGGCTCGCATGGACCGCACCGACATCGGTACTCTGCTGATCCCCAACATCCAGATGTCCGACTCGGGCACATACATGTGTGTTGGTAGCAACAGCATTGGCTCAAATAGTGCTCCCATTAAAGTCTCTGTGCTCAAGGGTGAGTTGACATGGTAGTCAAAGAGAATCAAACCCATAACCCTCCCCCTCCACCCTTTCATTTTATCCACTAACATCTCACTAACACACACACACACACACACAGACACAGAATCTGAGAAACACAGTAACACAAACAGTAGTTTCATTGTAACCATGTCAGTCAACATCATTTTCAGCAATACTAATTAAAAAGCACATTGAATGTAAAAGAAAACACAGAAAGGTATACAAAACAAGTAACAAGAGCCCTTGCATCCACTTTGTAATGACCAAGAAAAGATAAACAGTCAATAGCGTCTGTGTTTGTGCAGGGGACCATAGCCTCTCAGTGGTCAGCATCCAGCCAGCTATAGCTGATGTACAGGAGGGCCAGAATCTGGAGCTCAACTGTTTTGCCCCTGGAAATCCTCCTCCCCAAGTCACGTGGACGAAAGCCAGTGGACGACTCTCCTCTAACCACCAGGTAATCACACAAAAATACAGAAGTGGGAAAAGGCATCATTGCGCCCCCATTAAATGCCTTATACATGTTGTATTGGCAATACATGGAATATTGTTATTATATCGTATTATTTTCCCTTCCTAGTATTAGTCGTAGTAGTAGTAGAGGTGTTCATTTATCAGAAGTAAAATCATGAGTTTTCCTGTGAGCTGAACTGAAATTACTCTATTCCTTGTCTACTGTGTGCAGGTTCTGGGCAGTCAGCTGCGTATCCTGTCAGCCACTTCAGAGGACTCAGGGGAGTATATCTGCCGGGTGAAGGGCAACCCTGGAAACCCAGGATCTCATGTCCAACAAGCCTCTGTGTCGGTGTCTGTCACTTCATCCTCTTCACGTAAGTTGGTCAACACTTCAGGCCTCATACAGGTGGAATATGTACTGTCTTGCAACAGAATAGAAACAAAGAGCCCATTTTTATATTCTTCCTTCAAATGTGTCTTGTTGATTTGATTAGACTAGTCATTCATTTACATGTAATGTTAATTACAGTTGATGGCAGCATCAGTCAGAGGCTGGGATAAATACATTAAGGGCAGGGCATTACATAGCAGGTTGTTCTCATCAGTAACACTGCCTCGCTTCATGAATGTACTTTCCAGTGTCGCCCAGTGTGACCTCACACTGAATGATTTTCCTCCTTCACTACTGTCCCATGATCTCATCCTCACTCCTCCCTGGACTTCAGTTATTTAACTGCTGCCATTGAAGTCCATACCCATATTGAATAGTTTGTTACTTCAGGTTTCTGTGAATTACAGTCAGCGAAATTAAGTGTGATTGTAAACAGCATTGTTCAAATAGAAAATGTCAGGAGCCCAAAATGCTGGTTTCTGCTGCAGGTCTTCAGAGTCCAATCATCGCCGTTGAGCCCCACAGCTTGGCAGTGCGTGTGGGGGACTCGGCCAGCTTCAGGTGTAGAGTGTACAGCGGAGCCCAGCCTGTCAGACTGGAGTGGAAACTGGCCAACAACCAGCCGCTGCCAGGTAACAACCACACACACACTGAGGAGTAAATCTGCTTCATGAGTTCTGATTTTATGACGTCATTGTTTGCAAGCAATTACCGACACAACCCACCCATGAATTATTCCTCTGCTACTTCATTTATTTAGAACTCTGTTTTCTCAAATAAATTTTCTGTAGACTTGCATTGAAATGTTTGCAGTACTAAAATATTGCATATTGCTCTTCCATAAAATTGGGGGAATGAAAAGAGACAAAAACACTGGATCACACATAGTGCAACTGAATATCATTTTTCAGTCGACCCCTTCCGCCTCCTAAATGCCCTCTTCTGAATAATCTCACACTTCCAGTTTGCTGTACAAATCATCATTAGTGTTGTTTGTTTACTTTAAAAAAAAAAGCCATGATGAGTATACTGAATATTCATGTCTAAAATCAGTGAACTGATTAGGCTCAGAATGACTCAGGTACCATTTTAACTTGCATTATATATAGCATATCTAATGTTTTGCTACTCTGCTCTACAGATAATGTTAAAGTTGGCCCTGATGGTTCTGTTCTTACCATTACCAATGCCCGCCCTATGGACCATGGTGCCTACCGTTGTGTGGCGAGTAACCCGTTCGGCATCACCCACACCATCGTGTCTTTGATTGTCAAAGGTAAGCCAGCTTTCAGTCACACCCATGACGCTCTAAGTGAAGGGTTCCCTCTAGTGGCTGATCAGATATGGAGTTACAGTATTTTGTATCTGTGCCCTCAGAATCTCCTGTGGCCACTGTCACCCCTGTTGGACCGATACATGTCAGGGTGGGGGAACCCATTAACCTGGAATGCCAGGCATCAGGAGAGCCCCGCCCTTCAGTCTCATGGCACAGGCTGGACAGCAACCGCAAGACCATGCTGAGCAGCCCCGTGCCCATGGAGTCCAATGCAGTCATGCAGGTGATAGATCAAACAAAAACAGTTTGTTATCCAACACTTCTGTGTTGCTATTTGAGGTTACTATGAGGAACTTTTAACTGTTCATGACACAGTCTCAATGCCTCTATATGACCTACATAAGTAGACAACACCATGTGCAACAAGATGTATTTAAGGGAGGTACGGACGAATCGGAACCAGGACTGCTGCTGTAAAATGAGAGCTTTTCTAAAGGGACTCTGGTGCACTACCACTTTAGTCCACAGGGACCGCCAAAATCAACACAAAATGAAAATCCCTCATCGTAGCTTTAAAGCTTCAAATCAATGTTTGGTATCAGCTTTTACATTCAGAAATTGTGTAATTTTGTATGGTGAGATGTACATTTTGCTCATGCAGATACTAGTGGCACGTCCAGAAGACAGGGGCACTTATGTCTGCACAGCTCGCAACAACGAGGGCACCACTGAGACCAAGGTGGAGGTCATTGTTGAGGGAGGATCTCAAGTGCCCACAGTGCCCAGGGCTTCAGTTCCTGAGCCACTGATGGTTGTGGTGGAAGGGCAGATTGCAACGCTGCGCTGTCAGGCCCACGGTAATGATGGTCAAAATTGTAATTTATACAGCTGGAATTCACTTGAAGCCTTTTTCTCTTGTCTTGTTGCATCTCCAATACCAAAGATGTCTAAAAACAAAACACCTGTCCCAACTTTTTTTATTGTATCGAATACCATAAGAATAAAAAAAATGTCATTCTTCACAAAAAATGTGCAACGGTATAGAACTTGTGTTTTTGCTCTAAATTCTGCTATTCTAGGTCTCCCACCCCCGACGATCACCTGGTCCAAGCTGCGGTCTCCACTGCCTTGGAGACACAAGGTGGTGAACAACAGCCTGGTGCTGCCCACAGTGGGCCGCCAAGACTCTGGAGAATACATCTGCACTGCAACCAACAACATGGGCACCACTGAAGTCACCATCATGCTAGATGTAGAGAGTGAGTGCTGTGGTTTGGTTGTTCGCTGTCATTTTATTTTAATTTATATATTTTGTGGCATACACAGTGAGTATACAATGTCTCATTGTGTAATGTATATTTCTTGAGAAAACATAGTAAACCTGTTTTCTCTCTAGCGCCTCCTTATGCCACTTCTGTGCCCGACGATGTGGCTGTGCGGGTCGGGGAGGTGATCAGGTTGCAGTGCCTTGCGCATGGCACTCCTCCCCTGACCTACACTTGGACCAAGCTGGATGGAAACCTGCCCCCGAGGGCCCAGGTTAGCGGAGGGGATCTTCAAATCAACCTGGCTACCGCCAAGGATGCTGGGAGCTATAAGTGTGTAGCCACTAACAAAGTAGCCAACAGCGAGGTGATCGCTAGAGTCACAGTCAGATGTAAGTTCACTGATAATATAATGATTTGACAAGTTTTGATAATGTTATAGATAATGAATCGCTCAACACATTGTGCACCACATATACCATATATCTCTCCTACAGAGAATTTGTGAAGAGCAAGAACTAAATCATATCTCTTTCCTTCCCCATCTGCAGCCCCCTTGGCAGTGCGTGTGTCACCCCAGGTTGAAGTAAAGGCCCAAGGCAGTGCTGTGGAGTTCACCTGTTCATCAGCAGGCGGTATAGAGACCAAAATTGAGTGGCTGAAGGAAGGTGGAGCCCTGCCACCGAACCACCACGTCAAGGATGGCGTGCTCAGGTGACTCATTCACTCGTATTGCTGTCTGTTGGTTGAAACCAGCTCTGAGTGTATCAATATGTATGATGTTGAATGAACAATCTGCCAGTTTTGCATGATTCACCCATTGGAAAAAACTAAATTGTGCACAATTTATACATAATATGTACTTAAAGGATCAGACTTCCCCAGCCTCTATGTGGATTTCACTGGTTGAAGCTGTAATTTTTAGGGACTATTTTCAGCCATGTATTTGGAGCTCTAGCAAGTATTTAAAGCAGCAGGCAGATGAACAGTATGTGGGGTTGACTCAAAATAAAGTACACTACCAAATATTCATCTCAATAAAAGAACATGTGCAAAAGTGTGGCTCATTAATGATTATTAAAATGTTTTCAGAGGAATAAACTTTACCAGGCGTTGGTCTTTTCATGGGAATTGTTGACAATAAGAAACAAATATATCACCAGGCTTATCCTTAAATGGGCTAAAAACATTAAAATTCCTTTCGGCCTTTAAGGATAGGGTGCCTTAGATATTGTGTAATGTGTGAAGTTAAGTGTTTAATGTGTGTAACTTAATCTCTCTCTGCAGGATTGAGAACCTTGAGCAGAGCAACGAAGGCGTTTATATCTGCAGAGCCAGCAGTGTGTATGGTCAGGCCCAGGACACTGCCAGGTTGACTATCCAAGGTCTGCTACATTCACTGCAACTATACTAGTATAAACCATGCTTCATCAAAGCCAAATATAACTTGTTGCTGTTCTTTTATTTTCCGTAGCCCTGCCAAAGGTCATGATCAACGTGCGCACCTCGGTGCAGACTGTGATGATAGGGAACTCTGTGGAGTTTGAGTGCCAGGCTGTTGGCGACCCAGAGCCCACAATTAAGTGGAGTAAAGTTGGTGGGTCTCTGCCTGCTCATATCATGGTGAAGGACGGCATGCTGAGGATCGAGAAGGTGACGGAGGCCGACGCCGGGCAGTACCGCTGTACGGCCACCAACGACGTAGGCTCGGTCCAGTCGCAGGTGGTGCTTAATGTGCAGTGTGAGTGCACAAGAGCAGAAAATTAACTTAAATACATTCTCTTTACTTCTATTACATACATCCATGCACTTGCACATACACACTGATGCATTATTCTCATTAAAACCCTTTGCCTGTTTGCACAGCCCTTCCTCAAATTGCTGCGCTGCCTGAAACCAAGGAGGTCACAGTTGGGTCTGATGCGGTCTTGCCCTGTGTGGCTTCAGGATACCCTGTGCCTGAGATCAAATGGTCCAAGGTAACCAAGATACTTCCTTAATTCAGTCAGCTTCATATTTCAAGACTTATCATTTCTGAAGTCTTTTAAATACTCTATGATGTCTATAGACTCAAGAGAATATACTTTTTGTTGATGCAAATATTATTTATAATGCTGATTGTGTTTCTGTTTCTAGGTGGAAGAAGAGCTTCCTCCTAAGTGTACCCAGGAGCTCAACGTGCTGACGGTTCCTCGCGTCACCCATGAGGATTCTGGGATATACGTCTGCACCGCCTCCAACAAACAAGGAAAAGTGGAAGCCTTTACTACACTTCAAGTTCACGGTTAGTCTGCGGTGTAGAGAGTACCATGGGAAGCCATGTGTCAATAAATAAATTAATGACAAGTTTTGAGAATGAACTGCACTGTTTTATGTCTCTAAAAATAGATTATGTGCTTTTTTTTTTCCAGAGAGAGTGATGCCATACTTTGCCCAGGAACCCTTGTCGTACCTCACCCTACCCACCATCAAAAATGCCTACAAGACTTTCAGCATTAAGATCAACTTTAGACCTGACAATGGTGATGGTAAGGAAGTGCAACCTTAAATTTGCTTCACTTTAATAGTTTATCAATTTAGACTTTTCTCTTGTATCTTGCAGTGTGGTAATTGTTTTTGCTGTTTGTACTATGTTGTGTACTATGTTCTTCATGTATAATTTCAATGCGTCTTCTGTCCCTTCCCTCTCGCCCTCACCTCTCCCCCTCACCAACGTGGTGGGAAGGTCTCATAATGTACGCTGGTGAGTCTCAGTGCTTGAGAACCACAGGAACTACAGACTGATGTTGGCAGCACTGCTTTTTGGCTCCATGCTTCTCTCACATTATGCATCCAGCTCAGAGCTGATTTTGAGGCTGTGAAAGAGACGCAAGAAGATGGTGCATGTTTTCATTTTGGCTTTCATGAAACCACATCAGATTCATAATAGCTTGGCTACAAATCTACTTTTACACCCCAGTCAACATCATCAGCTTCCACACTGCCTACACAGCAGCCCTGCTGCTTAAAAACACCGTTCTTGTACGCTAGAATTGTTAAATGCAACGCTACACCCATTTCTGGAGGTGTTCTTTGATTCAAACATTTCTACAGTTATAAAAAATAGTGACAGCCGCAGTGAGTCAAATTGCCTTTGCAAAAAAAATATGGCTTAATTTATCCTATTCCGAGTTGGTGCCGGATGTGCGGGGACAGGACAGCAAAATGAATGAACACGACAGGAAAATGTTTGAAACATTTAAGGAAAATGTGTGGAAAAAATTCTGTCTCACCACATCCCACCCATCGGGTAACAAACTATTGCAGAAGCTGTTTGAACGTGCTCGGCTCCTTAAATGTATAAATGTGTGCTACAAACATCAGAATGTTAATGCATGTGTGAACTTACTTTACACGTGAACAATCAACTTTGTGTTGCACATTCATGCATTCGACTTGATCACTCATTTTCACAACTTTCAGAGAGGACATAGATGGATGTGTGAAAGGGCATGTTCCCACTTCCCTGGGAGCCTCTGTGGCTCACATAAAGCATGTGTTCCCAGCATGTGCATACAGAAAAAGGAGGCCTGGCAGTATGGTGTGACTAGCTGCACTTGGCAGCCCAGTGATGCCCAGATATGATGACAGGTTATAACCTGGCTCTGGTTGGCTTTAAAGTTGCCCCACCATAGCATGCTACTTACCGTCCAGCTTTCAAAGAATTTCCCTTGTGTATGAATGAGTCCGTTGCAAACAAGACACTTTCTCTCATGTTTAGCCTAAAATGTTGGTTTTCCTGAGTGAAAGGTTATACCAGTGGGCTGAGATGGTTATTTCAGGACTGTTGAAGAAATAGTTCTCTTGAGACAAAGCTGAAACACGGAAATTGTTCCACCTTTTACTCAAGAAAATTCTTGAACAAACTGGAAGATTCCACTTGTTTAAATATAATTCTTACTCGTCCTGTTTTTGCGGTGCAGGTATGATCCTCTACAATGGCCAGAGGAGGACCACAGGAGCAGACTTTATCTCTCTGGGACTTGTGGGCGGCCGCCTAGAGTTCAGGTCAGTTGATACTGATCTTAAAAGTTCTAATAATTGACAGAAAGACATCATGATGACGTTGTTAAAATGATTCCGATGCTGTCTTAGGTTTGACGTGGGTTCAGGCATGGCCACCATCCGCGACCCCAACCCTGTCAAACTGGGAGAATTTCACACAGTTGAGCTGTATCGCAACCACACTTTGGGCTATATCACAGTAGACGGAGGGGAGCTCATCAACGGCAGCTCACAGGTACTTCTGTCAATGTTAATGTAACTCCCACTTTCACATATGAGCATTTGATTTATTCATGCAAGTTAATATGTTTCATACATGCAAATTTCCGGTCCTTAGGGCAAGTTCCAGGGCCTGGATCTGAATGAGGAGGTGCATGTGGGTGGTTATCCCAACTACACAGTCCTCGCCAAAACAGCTGGAATCAAGACTGGTTTTGTTGGTAAGACGTCACTCTGTTTACACCATGAAAGGAAACATTGGATGGAGGAAAAAGTCTTCTTGGCGTGAAGACATGTCCTTATTTAATGTTGCTACTCTGCAGGCTGTATCCGTCAGCTGGTCATCCAGGGTGAGGAGGTCATTTTCAAAGACCTCGACCGCAGCTCTACTGGTGTCACAAACTGCCCCACGTGCAAAGATCACCCATGCCAGGTTAGTTACATCCATCCACTTGATGTATGTGTAGCATTTAGGCTGTGTTTAATTCCATTGCATCCAGTTTATTTCTTCCTTGTAATTATTCAGAATGGAGGGATGTGTGAGGACTCAGAAGCCAGCTTGTATAAGTGTGGCTGCCCCAGAGGATTCACAGGCAGCAACTGCCAGCATCACTCATCCCTGCACTGTCACTCAGGTACATGAGAATCTCCACACGACCACAAAGATAAATTAAAATATCTGGTTGTTTCTATATCAACTCTATCCGTCTGCACCAACGTTTAAAAAAATAAAAAGTTCTATGTCTCTGTTTGTGACCTAAATTCCCACAGAGGCCTGTGGATCAGACGCCACTTGCATCAACCGCCAAAATGGCCTGGGCTATGACTGCCGCTGCCACCTTGGCAAGTCTGGAAATAAATGCATGGATGGTAAGACAGAAAGTTACTATTATCTTCCAAGAAATATTCCACGTATTATGCAATATTGGTATTGGTGTTTTTCCTTCAAAAGGATTCTCGATTTGAATGCATTTTCCTCCTTGTTCACCTTCACTAGGAGAATTGGTGACCACTCCAATGTTTGATGGCGAGGAGTCATACATAGCCTATCCGCCCCTGACCAACATTCATGATGACCTGCGTGTTGAGCTGGAGTTTAAGCCCCTGGAAAGAGATGGCCTGATGTTCTTCTGTGGAGGGAAGAAAATGAAGGTGGAGGACTTTGTAGCCATCTCCATGGTGGAGGGACATGTAGAGTTCAGATATGAACTAGGCACAGGTAAAGTATTGAGATAAATCTTTTGTATTTTCATAAAGGTATTGATGTATTTATCCGTAGAAAAATATCCTGTATGCTTTTGTAAATTAGCCTTATGAACATTTGTTGTGCAGTTAGAGTTAGAGAGACTGAAATTGAGACACAGAGAGTTCCAAAAAAGGTAACGACATTCAAGATCTCTCCGGGCCTATTTTGATTTTCAGGCCAAGCAATCCTTCTAAGTCCAGAGCCAGTCACTCTGGGCCAGTGGCACAGAGTTGTGGCCGAGCGAAACAAGAAGGCCGGCCATCTGAAGGTTGATCAAGGCCCAGTGGAGAGGAAAACGTCTCCAGGAAAATCCCAGGGCCTAAATATCTACACCCCCATGTACCTGGGAGGAGTCCCCAACATGGACATCCTGCCTAAGCCTGCCAATGTCAGCGAACTGTTTGAGGGATGTATAGGAGAGGTGAGATCTCTCTGTTATAAAAAAAAGAAGAGAAAATGTAATTAATATTGTTCTGTATTTGGTTGCTTAAACTTGTCTCCATGCTTAGGTTTCCATCAACAACAAAAAGGTGGACCTGTCCTACAGCTTCACGGAAAGCAGATCTATCCGCAAGTGTGGGGACAGCAGCCCCTGTGACCGCCGGCCCTGCCTGAATGGTGGTCAATGCATGTCAAGTGTTGAATATGAGTACCAGTGCCTCTGTGAGGATGGATTTGAAGGTTAGTGTTCACACTCAAAAGTCTTCTTAACACTGGAAAAGGCATCAAATCTGCCCAGAATTCCTGCACCACTTCTGTGTTTTCTGCCCATTTTCTACTTCATTATTTAAATGTGGAAGATTTTCAGAGCTGTATTTTGTCAAAGGTGACCTTAACTATGAACTATGCTCACCGGCTTCAAGAAAATCCAACTTGTGTGAGTCAAAAACTAAAAATCTAAAAAAGCTCTTTGAAAGATATTTGGATATTTAAAATGGATAAAAACCCAATAAACAATGAGCATTTTCCATGTATTATCTCCAGAGCCTATGAACTCGTCCTGCATTTGGTGTAAACTTGACCCCAAACATTTCACTCCTGACCCATAACTGGCATGTGACCCCACAGGTGAGCGGTGTGAGGTGGTGAAAGACGCGTGCCAGATCAACCTTCAATGCCAAAATGGCGGCAGCTGTGTCAATCGCCAGTGTGTGTGTGCACCCGGCCACACAGGTCTAAACTGTGAAGAAAGTAAGTATCGACTAGCCACACAACCATGTATACCAAATATTATATCTAAATCAAAACCTGTAATTGCATTAGCAAAATGTATTATTATGCAATTCCAGTTGCAGATTCAGTCTAAAAGCAGTTCTGAAAAGCAAAACCGCAAATCTCCAAACCATTTGTCCCGTTATCACATTACTGCATACATCTGCATCCTATGGACATAGATATTCATCATCAAAGCAGAAAGACTAGACCCACAGCCCGAAATGAGCACACAGGACTCACATTGTCCACAGTATGAAGCCCTTCTAACATCAGACAGCTCACCCCCAGCATTGCACTACATGCTGGGAGGGTTAACCCTCAGTAATCACGTATGTCTTACCCCTGCACTCTCATAGCTATATATCCTGCACACACAGGCCAGGTCTCCAGCTTCCCCGCGGCCCCGAGGAATTTGGAAAGTAGCGAGGCAAATGGTACAGTATCTCAATATTCAGTCTGCCTGACACGACTGTGACTAACAGGGGCTCATCTGAGCTCGAGGGGCCCCGCGTCCCCTCCAAGCTCAACCCAAACCATCTATTGCCTAACACATGTTCGCGCATTCCAAACATGCGTCTGTACTCAACTGAGGCTCTGATGCCCATTGTAAAGTTGGGAGAGGGGAATTCTGCATCTGTAATAAAAGGTAACAGGATGGTAAACTCTTGTTGGGGGATCAACTGAATCGTGCTGCCTGTTTTTGGACCCAGACGGAAATGTGGAATTCCCCTTGTTTTTCTTTTTCCTTATTGACATGTCAATACCTGTAAAGATGGCTACTCATAACATTACATCTTGTGTCTGTCTACCTCAAGAATGCCTGTCTATTCAACAATAAATTACACAACAATACTTGTTCTTCTCTCTGCCCGACCATTAAATCTCTTCCACACGTTTATGCTGTTACTAACAACTCAACCTGGTCTGTTGAAAGCACAGTGTGATGCTGTTTGTGTGAGATGCATTTCGAACATAGGTATTCGTGCATGGACCCGTGGTGAGTTCAGTTTGATCTCTGTGAAAGCTCAGACATAGGGCAGCGTGTGAGGAATGACACATAATTTGCTCATGTGTTGGTGAGGACGGTCATGGGTTTGCATCATTGAGCCTGGTTTGGTCATGCTGAAGAGTTTTGTTATTTTGGTTTTAGAAATTGCAGTATTTGCATATGAATTTGGTGTACATAAAGTGCCTGGCAATGTAGCTTTTGAGAGAAGAAATAACATTTTCTTCCTCTTACAAAGGGAAAGTTGTAAGCAATGTATCATCTCTATACACTGAGGTTGTGCTGCTACAGACTTGATGTGTGCTTATGCTGGCTAATTTACTGAATTTAAGTGTATTGCAATTATCTCTGACGCGCTAAAACCTATTGTGACAGTAAGCAAAGAAAAGCAGTAAAGTTATCAGCCTCCAAGCTACTAGTCATAAAATACCATGTTTTATTGCTTATGAATTCAACAACAAGAGGAATGTGTTATTTCTTCATTTTAAAAGTTAATACATTTCTAAGTGATTTCAGGATACCTCTTCTTTGTCTGTAATTATTGTATGTAACCAAGCCTTTGGGTTTCTTCCAAGCTTTCGCCACTGGAGGGCACTATAACAGTGAGGATGAAAGTCCACTGCAGCATTACTATTATTTGAATATAATTTTGATGTGTATTTACTGTATTTTTTTCTAGATTCACCCACTCATCAGTATGCGGCTAATTTCCACGATGATGGATACATTGCCCTTCCTAAATCTGTTTTCCCAAGAAGGTAACTATAGTCTGCTTTTCTACACTGTTATAACACATATAGCACATAAACAATACAAGTCATGCATAATTACTAGAATAATTATACTAAAATAAGTTTAATAGAACTTTGATAAATCACTTTTTATATCCAATATAAATATTCCCAATGCAATCATCAAATTCTGTAAACTGTCAAGAAACACTCCCAAAATGTTTTGGCTGGTTAGGAGGTCATATTTCAAAGGGGATACATTATTGGAAAAACGTTTGAGAAGCATGTTTAAACCCATAGCCTGTATATAAGAAGGTTAAACCCGATGTTGTATTATTAGGAGTTGATGTAACAATGCATCATGTGTAAAAAATATTGTTATTTCTTTTCTGTTTTAGCGCCCATAACTCGCCAGAGACAATCGAACTGGAGATCAACACGAGCTCCACTGAGGGCCTGATCTTGTGGCAGGGAGTGGTGAGTCCTGGTCCTGCCTTCGGACGTTCTAATAGTACTCAGCCAAGGTTTAATCCACATTTTACAATGGATACTTACACCTTCCCTTCCACATTTTAATCCTCACCCTAGCATGGCTACTCTACTTAAGCACTCTTAATCACCACCATTACCTCATCTTTAATGACGTCATGCACTCATTCATGTTCTCGTAGTATTCAGTGAGCCTTTTTTTTTTTTTTTACTTACGTGTCAACAATAATACATCTCTTACACAATACTGCATTCTCTTTAATTTCAGTATTCACAGTTTAATTCATACTTCCCACTGAGGCTGTGACATCGTTGGGCATGTTGGCCAAGCTCTATCTCACACCACTAAATAAATGCATGTTGCTTCTCTAACTCACCCTCCATTTTCCTCAGGAGACCAATGGCGCACGCAATTTGCGAAAGGTGCATGCTAGTAAAAAGGTATCCACTCAACTACATGACACTCCCTATTTATTTTGCACGTTTCATAACATGTGCTTGACATTCAAATGTGTATAACAGTTTTGAGATCCTACTGCAGAATCCCGTCATTTGAAATGAAAAAGTTTGTTTTGTTTTTTCGCACAATGTGCAAGATGCTTTCTATTGTCGCTGTTATTTTTGCATGGAGGGTTTTATGTCACACTTCAATAAATACCGTCGGGAGCAATCTGTCTGCATTGCCTCATGTTTGCTATCATAACAGTCGGTGTGGAAAATTACTGCAGCTGTTCAGTGGTTCGCAGTATTCAATCCTACAGCATTCCCTCTGCTGACAAAACACATTTATTTCCAGGAACTTGGAGAACATGGCAGAGGCAAGGACTTCATAAGCCTCGGTCTGCAGAATGGACACCTTGTTTTCAGGTGACTTAGCTCCGTAACTCTGTCGTTCTGTTGACACCTTGATGAGTTTTATTAGTAGTAGCGCTTAATAATGTTGTATTAATGCTGATGATTGGTATGATATCCAGGTACCAGTTGGGCAGCGGAGAAGCAGAGATTTTGTCCCGGAGGGCTGTCAAT